>JALIGW010000003.1:155900164-157100164 GCA_023053685.1 Diadophis punctatus similis
GCACCTGGTTAGGACTAGAAAAAAACTTATTCGGAGCAAGTAGAGCAATGAAAAAAACCCTGCAAAGACTTAGGGCTGGAAAAACATTCTTTGGAGAGAGTAACAATAAAAAAGCCTGCAAGGTAAGATCTGGGAAGATCTGTTAGCACCTAGTTAGGGCTGGGAAAAAAAGCTACATTCGAAGTATAAGACGCACCCAAATTTTCAGCCACTTTTAGGGAGGAAAATGGTGCGTCTATATCTTTAGCTAACATCTTCTACACTAGAGTCATCCAAACAGAGGGGAAATGTATTATTCACTGCTTTAAAGAATTGCAGACAAAAACATCTTTATGAACTAAATTCAAGCAGCCTACACCACACTTTTAAAAGTAATTACACTTCTTATAGCCTTAATGAAATATCTTATAGCCTACTAAATTTGGACAAGATACTATATATAGGAGCAGACTGTTTATTATGACCTAGAATACAGTGGATTTCAGAAAGGAGAAGAAACAAAGGAACTTTGTTAAGATTTTAAAGCAATGACTTAGTGCAATCCATAAATCAAGTCAGGGTCTAAATAAATTTATTCAGAATATTTGCCACAAAATCTTAAACTTGCGTCACAGTTTGAATACTAGGTTTTTGGCTCGTGTACTGCGATACTTTTTTTTTCTTCCTATCAGTGGAAATGAGATGACTGAAAATAGAAGCTGGGGATCTCTTGGGAATGCTTAAAAATATATTCCAACTAAGTGGAAAGTCAAACTCAGTCTAAATGGGCCCTTTCAACACTGTGTTTCTGGAGAACCTTGTTCAGGAGTTTCTTCAGCAGTGGCAACATCAGAACGACTAGACACAAGGACAGTTTTTTCCCCCATGCCATCACTCTGCTAAACAACTAATTCCCACAACACTGTCAAACTATTTACTAAGACTATTCTTCTCATCCTTCCTATTATCTATCTCCTTTTCTACCTCTGGCTATAGCTTTGTTGCTTGTATCTTTACAATTTATATTGTTTTATTTAGTTTCCTAGTATGATTTATGATTGCTTATTTAGTATCCTATGACTATCACTAAGTGTATTTTATGATTCACGATGAATGTATTATGATGACTATGATCATGATTTATCACTTATACTTTTATGTACAACAAAGTGATATACTTATCACTTTGTTGTTGCTATGTATACCGAGAGCTTATGCCAGTGGTGGCGAACCTTTTTAGGCTCGCGTGCCAAAAAAGGGGGGGTGCGCGCGCTAGCGCGCGCTCGCATACCCACACCCATTCCCTCCCCCCCACGCATGTGCACAACACCCTCCCATGCTGCCCCCTGCGCATGCGCACCCCCCCCCCCACCCCCGCACAAAGGCTTACCGGAGCCTGGGACGCCGAAACGGGCAAACCGGAAGTGCGGAAAAATGCACTTCCGGTTTGTCCGTTTTGTAGTTTTTTGCATTCCGGAGCTTCAGGGAGCTTCCCTGAACCCTCCGGAGTGCAAAAAACAGCTCACCGGCAAACCGGAAGTGCGTTTTTCTGCACTTCCGGTTTGCCGGTGGGCAACGCTCGCGTGCCATCGGCTATGGCTCCGCGTGCCACCTGTGGCACGCGTGCCATAGGTTCGCCACCACGGGCTTATGCACTGCAGACAAATTCCTTGTGTGCCCAATCACACTTGGCCAATAAAGAATTCTGTTCTGTTCTGTTCTGTTCTATTAATAGCCAACTAACACTATCAATAGTGGGTTCTAAAACCCGTTGCTACCAGTTTGCATGCGTGCGCGATGCTTCTCTGCATGCGCAGAAGAGTCCCGGGTAGGTGGGCGGAGCCTCCTGCTGCTGGCGCTACCGGTTTGCAGAACCGGGCTGAACTGGGAGCAACTCACCACTGAACACTATGTATAGATGAGTCATCATTCACATAAAGTTACTGCCATGCTTGTTATTAATTACTGGCATGCTTGTTCCAGAGCAGAAGCTTCTTTTCAAAGGTGATTAATGAGCTTAAATGTATGTAAATAAGACACAAATCATTAAGAAGGACACAGTGATTGATGTACAGATAGACCTCGTTACTGACCACAATTGGGACCTGCAACAGAAAATAGAACAGAACAGAACAGAACAGATTCTTTATTGACCAAGTGTGATTGGACACACAAGGAATTTGTCTCCAGTGCAGCTGTCGGTGTACATAGCAACAACAAAGTGATAAGTCACGTTATTTTCATGAGAACTAGGATGGGTCAAGTCTGAGATGCTTTCTCAAATTACACTTCTGTGACTGTCCCAGATGTTTCATTTATCAGACTGTTGTCTTGGTCGTGGGTCCTTCTAGTTATTCTCCTCTGTCTCCTAACATCACCTGCTAAAGACAGCAGAAGCAGATGAGGAAGACCAGGCTTACCAGGCAATCTAGTGACTTTGCTGCTGCTACATTCACTTTTTGGTTTTGAGGAGGAACTTCTACTTGGGCCCAGACCTAGTCATGTTTTTCTCCTCCTTGTTAAACATACAACTGACATGGCAAAGAAACTTTCTCTCCTGTCTTCATTAGGATTCAGACCCATTCTTTCTGCCTGTTCAAATTTCAATCTTTCTGGCCACCCCAATAATTTTAATCCCCTCCTTCATTTGCTTGTGATCCTTCATAGAGTTGTGCTCCAAAGATGGAGAATCCTGCATTGTAGCTCACAATTTTTTTTGTGAAATTCAAAAATTCATGAGTGTCAACTCTGAGGCTATAAACAAATAGCAGGGAATAGAGATGCTTTTTCTCAGAAACAGACTGGATTGCAGCTAACATAACAATAACAAGTCAAAGAAGTACCCACATTTATCATACAAATATATTCCATGTCATCTGTGAATAATTGTATAGTTTGCATGATCTCTTCTTCATTTTGACTATTTCACAGTCTGCTGGGCTGTAAACAGACCAGTTGTAAATCAGGAAATCTCGTTGGTTATACTTTTTCATAACATCATAAATCAGATTTCAGATTTCTTTTAGAGTGGTGTTTCTCAAGCTTGGCAACTTAAAGAAATGTGGACTTCAGTTCCCAGAGTGTTCACCAGTTAATATAATGAACTTCACGTATCTTAAAAGTTGCTAAATTTGATAAACAGGTGCTATAGACAGAAAGCTGAAAGGGAACAGGCAAACACAGTGCCTCAGTGAACCAGTCTGAAAGTCAAATTCTCAGTCCAAGGACAATGATCAAGTTCCGAGAGAGAGTAAACTCTAGTTTGGGCTCAGGAACGTATGCAGAGCTTCAAAGTAAGCATTACAGAACCTGCCTCAGCAGAGGCCCTATAGTCCTCTTCACCTGGTGCAGGTGAAGCTGAGAAATTTGGATTTATTAGGATCAGATTTTGTCTTCCTTTGCAAGCAGGAACCCCATCACAGAATATCACTATTTATTTATTTGTTGGTTGGTTGGTTGGTTGGTTGGTTGGTTGGTCAAACATGTACAAGATAGCAGGTATAGGTATAAACATAAACATAAGCAAAATAAGTACTGTGTTTCCACGAAAATAAGACCCTGTCTTATATTTTTTTGAACCCTGAAATAAGCGCTTGGCCTTATTGCCATGCACTCAAAAGCCCGATTGGGCTTATAATCAGGGGATGTCTTATTTTGGGGAAAACAGGGTACAGATAAATGAGGACAATAGGACAGTAAGACAGGGATGGTAGGGACAATGGTGCGCTTATGCATGCCCCTTACTGAATGGGGTGAGGTCGACTGTAGACAGTCTAAGGTTAAAATTTTGGAGGTTTGGGGATGAAACCACAGAGTCAGGTAGAGCATTCCAGGCATTGACCACTCTGTTGCTGAAGTCGTGCAATTTTCTGCAATCAAGTTTGGAGCAGTTTACATTAAGTTTGTATCTATTGTATGCTCATGTATTGTTGTGGTTGAAGCTGAAGTAGTCATCGACAGGTAGGACATTGTGGCAGATGATTTTATGAACTACATTTAGATCAGATCGAAGGCGACGTAGTTCTAAATTGTCTAAGCCCAAAATTTCAAGTCTGATGGAATAAGGTATTCTGTTGCGAGCAGAGGAGTAGAGGACTCTTCCTGTGAAATATTTCTGGACTCTCTCGATTGTATTAATGTCCGATATGCAGTGCGGGTTCCAGACAGGTGAGCTGTATTTGAAAATTGGTCTAGCGAATGTTTTGTATGCTCTGGTTAGCAGTGTAATATTGCCGGAAAAGAAGCTACACAAGATTAGATTAACAACTCTTAGTGCCTTTTGGGAATGTTGTTACAGGGGCTCTGGCACTTAGGTCATTAGATATGAGTACTCCAAGGTCCTTGTCAGAGTGAGGGTCGTCTACAAGGTCGTGTCCTCCAAGCTTGTATTTTGTGTTCTGATTCTTTTTGCCAATGTGTAAGACAGAGCACTTGTTGGTTGAGATTTGAAGTTACCAGTTGTTTGACCATTCTGATACATGGTCAAGGTCTTTTTGAAGGGTAGCAGTATTGTCGGAGGTGTTAAATAGTTTAACATCGTTGGCAGAGTGAATGCAGTTGCTTATAATATGATCACAAAGGTCGTTTATGTAAAGTATGAAGAGTGTTGGTCCTAGAATGCTTCCTTAAGGGACACCACTGTTGACAGATGCAGGATTTGATAGAGCACTTCCCATTTTAACCACTTGTTGTCTGTTTGACAGGAACGCAGTTATCCAATTATGTAGGGGTCCAGAGATTTTAGTTTCAGAAATAGTTTGTCGTGTACCACTGAATCAAAGGCTTTACAAAAGTCTATGTAAATTGCATCTATTGTTTTACCCTGATCGAGTTGTGTAGTCCATATGTTTTTGCAGTGTAGGAGTTGCAGATTACAGGATAATGTTTTTCTGAAACCAAATTGTTTGTTAGAGAGTAGGTTGTTAGTTTCTAAGTGGAGGGTAATGGATTGGTTTATGATTGATTCCATGACTTTGCAGGTGACCCAACATAAAGAGATTGGTCTGTAATTTTCAACGTTACTTGGATCTCCTTTTTTGAAGATAGGGATGACTGTGGTTAGTGACCAAAAGTTGGGTAATGAGTTAGTCCTGAAGGATTTTTCAAAAATTATGCTTAGAGATTCAGCTATGGCTGTGGAGAGCTTTTTTAAGAAGTATGCACATAGTCCAACAGGTCCAATAGATAGAGATGGTTTTAGGTTGCGTAATGCCTTTTCAATGTTATATTCTGTAAAATCGATTTGTGTTAGATCGCTGAAGTTATTTGTGGTACGACTAGGAAATATTGGGCATGAGCCATTGCTGTTTACAAAGACTGAGCTAAAGAATGTGTTAAAGAGGTTGGCTTTAACGGCTTCATCATTATAGTCTTTACCATTTGGTCCTTTAAGGGGTGGGATGGATCTCGAGTCTTTGTGTTGGTTGTTTACAAGGTTATAGAAGGTGTGTGTGGATTTCGTGTGCAGAATGTTTTCTTCTTGATTGATGTGATAATTGGTGCATTCAGTGTTTATTTGGTGGCATAGATTTTGTAGCGGCTTTTAAAGTTAGCAACGTAGCCAGTTTTGTTTTTTCACTAAAGAGATCTTTTTTTGGATTGGATTTCCTTATTTTTATGGGTAATTTGTTTTTCTTGATTTTGGTGATTATTAGTGGTACGTATAGTTTAATGACTCTTTTGATTTCGAGCAAAAAGATATTGTAGTGGTCTTCGGCAGTATTACAGCCAGAGAATAATATTTGCCAATCAAGAGATGAGAGGTCGGCGTCTATGATATCATAGTTGGCTTTTTAAAAGTTGTAATTGGTTATCCTTTTATTGTGGTCGTTTTTGTAAGGACGTATATTGAGACAAAAGTCAATCATGCTGTGGTCACTGTTGGAAAAGGGTTATTTTATTTATAGTCCATAAATTGAGTGTAAACTGTTGCAGAAGATGAGATCGAGACAATTGCTGAGTCTAGTATTGTTTGTTACTAGTTGATCTAGCCCTAGATTAGTAATAGCATTGTAAAGGGTTGAATGTATGGGTTCAGTTGTACATTCATTTAGGGTCCAGTTAATATGAGGTAGGTTGTGAGAAAAGCCCACCAAGAAAATCAACAGGAGTCCAAAGGAATAATAAAAGAGAAGTTTATAATATCTTTTTTGCAAAAAAAAGGTCCTCATATGACCGGAGGACTCTAAAATCTCTGCATTACAAGGGGCAAAGTCATGATGTAGATACAACATATAAATACAAACCATATCTGTAGCACATAACAAAATAACTCCACCTACTCCATTGTTCACCTCCCTTATGTAACAGTTTGGCATCCTCTCATGGTTTTTCCCAACTCGGAAAGTCCCTAAAATTATCCATCATCCTGACAGCTGCGCACTTCCTCAAGTTAATGGTCTTTTAATGGTCAGCATGTCTCTTTCTCGCACTATAGTTGCATAAACATATCCTGTCTAAGCACTAAAATATCCTGTTTATCAGAACAGAAGGAAAATTACCAAGCACAAAATACATTTTGGTTATATAATATAATATTTCATAAAATGGCTGTGCCATTGCTCTCATTACATTTCTTATTTCTTACAAGAATATTCCATTTCTCACATAGGTTGAGGTCACCAAGAAAAATAAGAGGGTGTGGGTAGGAGGCTGCCCACGTTAGTAGTGAGGTTAACTTATTCGCATGTGTGATGTTGTAATCAGGGGCTCTATAACATAGTAGGAAGCGAAGTGTAGTATTTAAGGTCAGTTCGCAATGATGGTTTCTGGAAGATCAAGTTCATATTAACTTGCATATTTTTTAGTTACTAGTGTAATACTAGTACCTAAAGTGTACATACTAGTGTATGTACATAAAGACATACTAGTGTCCAGGGGCGGGTTCCTCTTACCTTCTCCTACCGGTGCACATTGCGACGTTTTTCTCTTGTGCGATTTTGGCTCTCTACACATGCGCAGGAGAATTTTACTTCTGCGCATGCGCAGAGCACCAAAACCCGTGAAAAATCCCAAAAAAAAGATGGCGGCGCGCACGGACCGGCAAAGAAAGCACCGGAGCCGTCATACCGACATTACGCAATCGGCGGGCCCCTACCGGAACGGAGCACCGGACAGCACCGGTAGGAACCCACCACTGCTAGTGTCCCTGAAGTCTGGGGGCATCAGTGGAGGGAAATGACAGGGCAAAATCTTCTATATTCAAGTTTGAAGCAGTCAGGGCTCCATCTGTCCTGCTTTCACGGGCCTTAGGTTGTATTTCTTGTACAGGTTCATTAGCTTGCTCTAAGGAAGAGGATATGCCCAACAGAGGCCTCATCTTTATATCTCTGTACCTGTTCCATGAAATGTTTCCGAAGATGTATGCACCATTATGATTGCATGAAAGATGCAACTCATTCAGGAAATAATATGTATGTAGCAATGATTCCCAATAAGCTAGTGAATTTACGACTTCAGACTTCCATGTACTTCCATTTGGATTGTTATTGTATTTTTGCATTTATTGATATTTCGACACATCAGGGATATAATTGTAAAACTATTTCAGTTATTTCTGCAAAAAATAGGCATGTCTTTCTAGCAGTATTTGTTGATAGCCCTGCAGTCTTTCCAAGCATCGCAGGGAGTCTTATAATCCAAACCCAAATATATCTTTTTGACACAGCGTACCTTTAAAGCTGCTTACAAAAAACACCATAAAACTGATATGCTATACCAATGAACTAGACTTGGGAGAAAGTTTCACAGGAAATGACCTAAGTATTAGTTTCTATACAAATAAAACACCTTCTGAATAACCCACAATCTATTATTATTATTATTATTATTATTATTATTATTATTATTATTATTATTATTATTATTATTATTATTATTATTATTATTATTATTATTATTATTATTATTATTATTGGTTGTATTGGCAGTTCTGTATAAAAGAAGATTGTTCTTTCATGAGAAATGGAACAGGCAGAAAAAGATTGTGAGACCCAGCCCATTAGATCCTGCTGGTGTCTGTGAATATGCCTCTGTGTGGCAAATCACTGAACTACAGAGGGCAGCTTTCCTCCCAAATCTTCTAGAACACGAGTGAGGAACTATGTCCCTTTTATGACTTGTGGACTTCAATTCCCAGAATTCTCAAGCCAGCTGCCTCAGGAATTCTGGGAGTTGAAGTCCACAAGTTATAAACAGGCCATAGTTCCCCACCTCTGCTCTAGAACATAATTATTAAATATTATGGGGTGTATAATATTACATTATAATACCCCCAAGTATGTATGATGTTGAATGGTTGTTGATTTCTTATATTGTGTTTTAATTTTTATATTGTTTTAATTACTATTTTAGATTTTGGTTGTTCTTGTATTTTTCACTGATGTACGCCGCCCTGAGTCCTTAGGGAGTTGGGCAGCATATAAGAATTCCAAAATAAATAAATAAATAAATTATATCACAGAAGGTTACATGCTGTTCCTTCTTTTATAATGACCATCATAAAATAATCAGATTAAGATATTATTGCTTACAGCTCCTAAGAAACTGCAATGTTTACAAGCAAGAGAAAATCACTCAAGACCAATCATATTTACTTTTAACTAATTTATTATAATTTTATATTGAATTAAAAACACATAGCATTTAATTTTGGCCACATCTACTTTTTGGAAATGCACTACTCAGCAGACCACCCAGATGGTAAATCAATCCTTAGTGTCTCAAAGTTGTATACACTTTCCAAACAGTGTTGGCAGTTCACTACATCATGCCCAGGATATGGGCTTCTGGTGTCATCCCAAAGGTTACTTATTGCTGCAAAAATAAAATATTGCTTCCTATACGGGTAGGCGATGGGCAGCCTTTTTGCAACCCTGGGAGCCTACTCAGACTATTATTGCTGAAAGTTAATACGCAGTTTACTCCCTCCCCAGTTTTACCGTAAGCCCTGAAATGGGCTTAACCTAGTTTTGAAAGCAAAGTGTTCTGCTCCCAAATTCTGCCTCACCCCTCCAAAAAGAGGAAAACAAGATGCCAACCGATGCCTATGCTTATGGCATTGCCCCAACACTGTCATCCATGGTCCACTGAATCATGTTAAGTATTACTTGCAGCCATCAAAATTCTGCCCTTGAAGTTTTAAGATTTGAGGCAGGGGACGGAAGTTGAGATCAAAGTATATGTATCACTTTTTATTTGACTCTTGACAAATGTGAAACAAATGTTAAGCCACTTGTTTCTTTTTAGCTTAATGGCCATCTGGCAGGCTAAGGGCCTCTACTTGTCTTCTGACCATATGTTGTCTGGCTTTTATGCTTCACGATACTAATTTAGGTTTGTTTGTTTTTTTAATGGAGATTTTAAAAATTACATTCTATTTTAGGATAATTTTATTTTTCCTTTTTTTTTTCAACCCCACTAAATCTACAACTTTTATAAATGCATTTCAATACGGTACTGCAATTTTAAGCCAAAAGAGAGGTGTACAACAAAGATCAGATTCCTCTATGAATGAATTTAATTTCCATTTCCATTCAGCAGGTGGTGCTATGTCATTGCTGGTTTAATGACCCTCTTTTCTTTTTTCCAGTGAGATTATAAAATATTAGATTATCTGCTCTGGATCTTTATAAAAACCTATCGAAAAAATAGCAAATTTGTATTTTTATCATTTGTGAAAATGTGTTTCTCCTTTCTTTAAGTAATGTTCTAAACCGCAGATGAATTAATTCCTGTGATCTATGACTCTCTCAGAGGTTGCAGGAAAAGATCCTGTTGTATTGCAACCAAATAAACCACAATTAACTGTTCATAAATCATGACTTAAACCCAAAAAGTTGCAGTTACAAATATTTCTAAATATAATGTATTTTTGTTTACTGTACTCTGCAAAACCAGTAAGAGTGGCAGAAAATGTTATTTGACAGTTTAGAAATATTTAATAGTAATATATTTTTTCCATTTAAATAACAAGTTTTCTATATCTTGTTAAAACCATAAAATAAAAAATTAATCTGACATACTAGTACAGTGTAATCCCAGTGACAAGAACTGAAAGATTTATTAGCAGAATTATCTTCTTGGGCATTCTAGTTTCTTTTGCCTAAAAGAACGATCAGAGTTTTAGGATGATTCCTGATCAGGTTTTTTTTACAGAATTATTGTACTTCATACACACAATTATGAAGTTGGCAGTTATAAACCTTTTCCCAGGGTGTTTTCCTACCTACACACATCAAGAAGGCATTTTGACCAATTTTAGATTATGGACATTGGAATTTGTTGCACGGAATAAACACATTGGAATTTGTTGCATGGAATAAAAACATTGGAATTTGTTGCATGGAAATAGCATTTGTAATTTTCTTAAAATCATTTTAGGGATGCAGGGCTTCAAGATAGCTGAATCAATTGTTATGTATATGTGAAACGAACAGATATCAGTTTTCTAAGCCGAACACAGGTTGGACAGTAGTTTGCTGTAATGCAGAGCTGACTTTTTTGTGTTCTGCTTCACATTTGTAAATACAATAATGAACCGAGAAGTGGGGAACTTGGATTATATTATATGGATTATTTACTTACTGCAAATACTTCAATAATGCAACTCCAAGCGCCTTCATTCATTACATAAGGGTTTTTCAAAGCAGGCTTTGTGGAAACCTAGCGTTCCACAAGAAATTGAATGGGTTCTTCAAGACAGACGAAAAATTACATCTGCATGAGATAAAGAGGAAAAAAACATCTCTGCAGGTGACTGAAGAGGGGAAAAAACCCCAAGCATATTTATCCATCTACTCCCACTTCAACTCTGCTCTACAAAGGCTTCCATTGCCATTTTTCTATGGCACAGTGCAAAGGTTGACATTTGTCAGCTAATATTCAGAAGCCCAAACACCTTTTGATCCAGGCTCCAGGATTTTATGAACTTTGCAACCTGAGAAAGTTTGACAGCAATAATAATGTTTCTCTACAATAATTCAAAAATTGTCAATATTATCAAATCAATCAATCTATCTATCTATCTATCAAACAAACAAACAAACAAACAAACAAACAAGTATTATTAACATAAATTCAATATAGTCTTGTTTCATAAAACCAGAACATCTTATTACTGTTATAACGACATTCCTCCTGACTCAGGTACTTCCCAGAGGTGGGTTCCTACCGGTTCGGACTGGTTCTATAGAACCGTTAGTAACTTGGCAGCCTGGATCGCTGCCTGCCACGCCCCCAAGCCAGTTCTCTCAGCGGCGCCATAGGTGGCGCCATCTTGTTTTTTGCTTCTGTACATGCACAGCTTTTTTTAGTACTTTGCATGTTCGCACGCAAAGCGCGCCCGCCCACGCGATGCGTCCCTGAGCAAACCGGCAGAAGAAGAATCCGGAACCCACCCCTGGTACCTCCACATTCTTTCCTTGGTCCCCAAGTACACCATAGTACAATTCAGATGTTTAAAAACTTCCTGAAACCTTGGAGTAGGAATGCAACTCTTTATGTCTGGTGAGAAGTCATGCTAAATTTCCTGAAGAGAACGTTTGCCCTCAAAGCGCCTGTCACTGCACTTCCCACAGAGTGGGAACTTTGAGTAGAAATGGTCAACAGTGTGCCTTGGGTGTGCATACTGTATTATATAGGGAAAGCATGACCTCAAAGATAGCCAGGCCTCAAAACACCTAGGATTTTAAAGGTGATGTGTTTTGGCCAGAGGTGGGGGAGAAGCCTTTTTTATCTAATGCCAAATTTTAGATTACATTTGCCATTTGTTATTAGGGTTTTGTTTTTGTTTTTTGCCATAAAGAAAACATACTTACTTTTAGGAGGTTACAGTGTACATGGCAACACCAAGAAAAACAGAGAAAGAGTGCTGAATATAAGTTAACATATTTAAATATATTTCATTACTGATAAGTATTAGGACTGAAATGATAAACTAACATTCTGGGAAATGTGACATTAGTTTTTGCCACAAAAACAAAATTACTTAGGTAGGATGAACATGTTGCCTATTATTCTGATTATGAGAATTATGAAAATTTCGCTGGAACAGAAAAAACAAACTTACAAAATAAAGTTTACTAATAGAAGATAATGTAGCACAAGGTGCTGTCTGAGATACCTAGTAAATGTCTGCAGGAAATGAAATGTCTGCAGGAAAACGACCAAGCTCAGATTGTTTATTACTGTGTTTGTTTTGATATAGCTATTCCTGAGAGAATGCAACTTTAATGGAAATTTAGGATTGAATGGATGAAAATGTGGAGAAAGAGCTGGAACAAATATCACGACAGCAGCATAATGTTTCTTCAAAATGAAAAGGTGAAGACAACTATTTATCAGATAAAATCACCACAAATTGAAAATAGAAATTGTACGTATTTGTAGAAAAAGGTATCAAACCCTATTTTCTGCTGGGATAAAATTAATAAATATCAGACATTGAACTAAAAGCTTCTCAGGAAGGAAGAATAATGTGGTATGTTTCTTAAGAATAATAAAAAGCCAGTTATTCTCAGTAAAACTGTTTATGAAAGTCCTAATGAAAAGCTCAGATCTCGTTATTTGTTGTAGTAACTTGGACTCCATACAGTGACAGATGGTCACAAGAGCAACCTATAAAAGCTGACTTTGGCTTCTAATAAATCTGTACAATAGCTGATTATTAGAATGTGTAACGCAATATCAAAAAGAGTCCAAAACATCTACCCAGTCTTATTAATCCTCCAATCCAGATTGTTTCAGATTGCAGACAATCATATTTGCATCTAAAAATAGTGAATTAATATGTACATCATGTAACTGATTTCATCTACACTATTTCCTATTTCCAAATTAGAATGTTTAGACCAGAGTTTATTATAATTTACACACATTAATTCTATCTCGCTCTGACTCCATTGAGAGGGTATTTCTGACCTTATTTCTTTCCATTCTGTTCCTTTGTATTGTTTCCTTCTCCATCATTTAACCGAACCATTTACACCATCTAAATTCAGTATAATCAAGGAACAGATATGAAAATAGCTGTGGCACATGAAACCACTTTACCTTAGTATGTACATAGCATTTCCATAAATCAACTAGGACATGAAATCTATTTGTAGATAAATGCGTGCTATTAAATACTGCAAGTGTTTTCCTTAAAAAAGGCATTATACCGGAAACTGATGGTACTTTGCACTAATACAGAAGAGAAACTTCTGTTAAGCATGTTTTGCTCATTATTAATTTTCTTCCTTCTTCTGGTAGACCAAACAATGACTTCATCCAACTTCAAAGGATATCATTAGAAAAAGAGGCTTTTCTGCTATTCCGTTTGCTCCCCATGCATTTAGTCCATATATACAGAGGACCTGGATTAGAATAATAAAAAATCTAACTACAAAGAAAGCTCTCTGTACCCTAATCTTCTTGACAAGCTAGACTTTTCCTTAGCTGCCTTTGTCTACTCTAACCAGAAGCAGGTTAGAAACAAGCATCTATCCATGTGGAAGAGAGTGCAGTGCAAGGTATAATCTGGAATTAACCCTTAATTAAGAACACTACAATAAACAATGTAGGAAAGAATGCAAAGCACAACTCTTGGATTTTCCCCCCAGCCCTTAGTAATAACTCTGATCTGGGTCACATAACCAGGAAGGAATGTAAGAAGGCTTAGAATGGAGGAGTTAGCAGCATTCGTAGCTGCTGTTCAACTTCTTCTCCTATGTGGATGCACTACTAGTAGAATGTATCAAAATTTTCAACTTTCAATTTCCAAACATTAGGGGTGCTCAAAAGTTGTGACATGCCTTGGGGATTGAAAGATATTTTGGTTACTTTAATATAATTTAGATGTGCTTGGTAAATTATTAGATAAATATAACTTTTTAACATATTGTTTGTTTCACTGGGCAAAATTTTGTGGAACATTTTTCTCCACATGTCTAAGAAAGATCCAAACTATTTTCAAACTCAATCTTCTTTTGCTCAATTCTCCCTCAGTGCCAGTTGAATTTGATTCAGTTCTATTCATTTTCAGAAAGCTATATTAGCCATGATAGTGATAGGGATACAAAGATGTAGTTTGTACCCTTAGAGCAGTGGTTCCCAACCTGTGGTACGTGTACCACTAGTGGTACGCGAGGGCCTTTCAGGTGGTACGCGAACACTTTCGGGGTCATGAACTATTTTTAGTTAGTTATTTTTTACTTCACAAAAATGTTTACTGCCTAACACAACTGTTGCCACACGCCACCCACCTAGTCCCAGCGGCCCGAGAATCCAGTTGCTGGATGCGCGGGGCCAAAAAAGGAATGGTACAATTATGGAAATAAAGTGATATCTGATCGAATTTAGTTTCTCTGGAACCAGGTGGTACGCGGCGACTGTACAGGACCTCCAAGTGGTACTCGATCACAAAAAGGTTGGGAACCACTGCCTTAGAGATAGGGTACCAACAGTCTTGATTTCCTTTAAATATTTTTTCCAGCATTCACTAGGTTTGAAAGAATAAAGTAAAGAACAGACTGTTTCAGAGATTTTTGGAGAGGGAGGAGAGTCTAATTAAAACCCCTTGAAATAAAAAAAAGCCCTCTAGTTTAGCTGAAACGGTGCAATTCAAAATTCAGAACAATATTTAATTTAGATAAATTGTAATTGAATATGGTGACACTTTAATGTAAGCTGTTCAGAGTCACTTTAATGGGAGGCGTGCGCGCGTGCACGGTGGAGCTGAGCTGGGAGACGGCTCACGTGCCCACAGAGAGGGCTCTGCATGCCAGCTGTGGCACGTGTGCCATAGGTTTGCCATCACAGACCTAGATGATATATGCAGTAGTGGTAGCAGTAACATCAAGTTATGGTGGAGAAATTAATGTGAAGAAAGTGAAATCCAAAACAGTAAGAAAGCACAGTGCACATTTGTAACAAACCATAGAGATAGTACAGCAATCATGATAGAAACAACAGATTGTCTGATTATTTTTGCAGAATATGCTATTGAGGCATGCCTTTAGCTTTTTGGTCCCCAAAGTTGGATGTTGATCTAAAAGCAGCATGTATCACAAGTTACTCTGCTTTAAAACCTAGAAAATTGAAATCCTGAATATTTTGAGCATATGGAAAACCTGGAGAAGCTCGGATTGTCTCAGTAGTTGCATTCCTACTCAATGAGGGCTAAACATGAACACTGCTCTTGTTCTCATTCTTGTTTCCAACTACACAGTGCAGATGTTTAATCAGCATAGCACTAATAATATTTTGACGGCTATGGGCAGGTCAAACATGTAGTCAGACACTGAACGTTTCTGGTTTTAGGTACACCACAACATGATATTCCTGTTTTGGTGTGAATCTAGCCAAGCAATACTCAACTGGATCTATGAACAATCCCATCAAATTATTGAAGGATCAAAAGGCAAACACCCTAATTTTATTTTATTTATTTATTTATTTATTTGTGACATTTATATACCACCTCACAGTGCAATCACTCTCTAAGCGGTTTACACCAGTAAGCAATGTATATTTATATTGTCCCCAACAATCTGGGTCCTCATTTTACCTACCTCGGAAGGATGGAAGGCTGAGTCAACCTTGAGCCGGTGAGATTTGAACCGCTGATCTGCGGATCACAGTCAGCTAAAGTGGCCTGCAGTACCCCACTCTAACCGCTGTGCCACCTCAGCTCTTATGGTGCCTCTCTTGACATTAATTTTAAAACACAGATTTTCATACATGAATTTGTTACTTCCGAGAATGAGGTTAACTCCAAAAAGAAAGACTCCATGTTTACAACTGGTACAGAAATATAGATTTTAACATTTAAGAAGTATCTTCTTTTACCCTCAGAATGTATCATTTTTTAAAAAACTACAAAATTCTTTTTATTACTGCATATTTTGGATAAAGAAAAATGTTAGGAAAAGCCCTGGGTTTTCAGAAACACACTTTTTTGTATACTATAAAGATGTTTATTTGAAACTTTTTAACATACCGTATTTTTTGGACTATAATATGCTCCAGACCCGGCTATCTCCGGGACCGCATTCTGCCTCATACTTCCCTTCGACCGGTTAGGGCCCACAGAGTTGGCCTCCTCCAGGTCCCGTCAGCCAAGCAATGCCGGCTGGCGGGCCCTAGGGGGAGAGCCTTCTCTGTGGGGGGCCCCGCGCTCTGGAACCAACTTCCCCCAGAGACCCGAACCATCCCCACCCTGCTGGCCTTCTGAAAGGCCATTAAGACATGGCTTTTCCTGCAGGCAGGGGGTTAGAGACGAATCCATCTGAGCTCTCCCCCGGGTTTGTTTGGTTGATGGATGTTTTTTAATATTGGAATTTTTAATTTTTGTATTCGATTTTAATTATGTTTATTGCTGGTTTCTTGTATTTTCTTTGCTGTATGCCGCCCTGAGTCCCTCGGGAGTAGGGCGGCATATAAGAAAACCTAAATAAATAAATAAATAAATAAATAAATAAATAAATAAATAAATAAATAAATAAATAAATAAATAAATAAATAAATAAATAAATAAATAAATAAATAAATAAATAAATAAATAAATAAATAAATAAATAAATAAATAAATAAATAAATAAAAAGATGCACATTAGCTTTAGAGGAGGAAAACAAGAAAAAAAATCTGCCTCTGCCTCCCAGCATCCATCCGGTATTCATCTGGCTAGTGTCCTTGCAGCAAAAAGAAAATAGCCTGGTCAGCTTTAGCACATGGCTCATCAGGGCTCCACCCTATTGCACCTACCAGCGGTCAACTGAGCTGAGCTGGTTCCGCCACCGGGGAACGCTGGAGCCTTCACTGCCAAGCAGCTGATTGGCGATTGGATTTGCCTCCTGGAATACCACCGATCAGCTGTTCTAGGTGGCAGGGATCGCCACGGCCCGTTCTCCACAGCCTTTCGCCGCAGCCCGTTCGCTGCGGCCGTGATAGGCGAACGTGTTTAATAGTGATTAATAGCTTATTATTTAATAATAGATTAATATTTAATAATAAATTAATAGTGATAGGCGGCGATAGGCAGCGGCGGCGATCTCCACTGCCTAGAACAGCTGATCAGCACCGCACCAACCCCCCTTTTTTCACATAGTAAAAATTTGAAGCTTAGCAATAACATGAAATGTATTTATCTCACTATAGTTATTTTTTTCATAATTTACATTCAACATAATTTTTTTAGTCAAAAATAGAAAAGCTCTGCTATTTTTAGCACATTTGACTATAAATCACTGAAATGTGTGAAGAAGTGCAATTTCAAATATTTAATTTCTATTATTTAAATTGTTTGGAAACAAATGTATTCCAGATGGATAAGATATACAATGCAATACAATTCCTAACAGAACTCAAGACAATCATATTACTGCCCCTGAAAGACAAGAAACAACCAGACAAAGGAATATTTATTTTAAGTAACCATAAGCAACAGTCTTGTGCCAACAAACGGAGACGGGATATCAAGAGATAAAGATTAGCAAACAGCAATACATTTGCTTTATATAATGTAATCCGGCTTATTGCTGTAACTATTTATGAAACAAATGTGAAAGACAAAGGTACAGAATTAATAACCAAGGGTGCACAAATGCTTTTCAATCCTGTATATATTATGGTTAAAAATAGTTTGCTTTTTTTTTCATTTAAAAACACCGCCTTAGAAGAGCACACATAAACTTTATTTACTTAAGGAGCAAATAGTCTGAAACAGATGCTGTCAGGGATTAAAGAAAGCATGTTGATTCTCCCCCCCCCCTCCCACCTGTCAAGTTATAGAATAATTGTTATGAAATACATTAGACATAACTGTGATGTTAACTTTCATTTCAAATAATAACAAAGGAGTTTTAAAGAATAATCTGCAAAGACACATCTGGAATAAATCCAGTTAAAATCAACAAGACATAAATAAGCATATGATGCCACAAAACTGATCTTAAATAGTACTGACACAATGTGTACTGCTGTCATATCACAGCATCATGTTCTTTTTTTTCTGCACCCAATTGGATTGACCCAGACTCAAAGAGAGACACAAAAGCACTTGACCCAGACAGGTGGTTTTGTGTGTGTGTGTGTCAGTGTCCATGTCTTATATAAGGATTGAGGGGATATTTTATTTTGTAAAAAAAAACAGAATTGAATATGGAATTAAAATCCATGCATCTTAAAAGTTGCTGAGGTTGAGAAACACTGCTCTATTACTTTTATTTTTCTTCTGTTGGATCATGTTCAATTTTCAGCTTTTGTTAATCTTTGTACACCATCTGGGTAATTTCTATGAGATGGGTAAGTATATCATTGCTATATACATGAAATGAAAAGAATCAATATTAATAGCTATTATGGCTTTTCAGAAATAGATAATAAAATCATATCTTAACTCTATTCCTTAAGCTCAGAAGAATACGTTTCTTTCCAGTTTTGTATAATTATTCTCTTTGCTGTGACCTAGATTCAATAGAGCCAAAGCTCTTTTCACGAGACATCAAATTCCATGTTTTAAGAAAGTAGTTCAAACACCCAACATTTTGAATTGGATCCAGAAACAAACTGGTAACCAATGCAGTTTACACAACAGAGGTGTAACATATGCAGTACCACAAATGTATCTGCTCGCATCAATGCATTTTGAACCAGCTGAAGTTTCTGAATACTGTTCAAAGGCAGCCTCATATTGAGTACATTGCCAATAGTCCTACTGGGAAGTGGCCAGGGCATGAGTGACCATGAGTAGGGCCTCTTGATCCAGGAACAGGTGTAACTGGCACACAATATGAGGTTACACAAAGGTCCTCCTAGCCATAATTGCCACTTGCTCCTTGAGCAGGAATTGTGAATCCATGACAACATCCAGATTGTGCAAAGGACCTGTTTGGGCAGTGCAACCCCAGTATATCAAAACCCAAAGCTGCTCAATCTTGCCAGGGTTCAGTTGAAGCCTATTGTTCTCCATCCAGACCTTTACAGCCCCCAATATTGAGATAGGATGTACATTGTATTCAGGGGCGGGTTCCTAATTTTTTTACTACAACTCTGTAGGCGTGGCTTATTTTGTGGGTGTGGCTTGCCAGCCATATGACTGGGTGGGCGTTGCTTGCCGGCCATGTGACCGGGTGGCCGTGACTTGCCAGTCATATATTAGTTATTTCAGAGAGATGTTACTGCTATTTTTGCTATTTTATACCTTACATGAAAAAGGTAAAGTGCGTGTTACACCATGGCAACCCAGCAACCTTTATATGCAGAAAATGCTATAGTTCCGTGGTGGCGAACCTATGGCACGCGTGCCACAGGTGGCACGCGGAGCCATAGCGGCCGGCACACGAGGGTTCCCACCGGCAAACCGGAAGTGCGGAAAAACGCACTTCCGGTTTGCCGGTGTGCTGTTTTTTGCACTCCGGAGGGTTCAGGGAAGCTCCCTGAAGCTCCGGAATGCAAAAAACTACAAAACGGACAAACCGGAAGTGCACTTTTCCGCACTTCCGGTTTGTCCGTTTTGTAGTTTTTTGCATTCCGGAGCTTCAGGGAGCTTCCCTGAACCCTCCGGAGTGCAAAAAACAGCATACCGGCAAACCGGAAGTGCGTTTTTTCGCACTTCCGGTTTGCCGGTTTCATCGTCCCAGGCTCCGGTAAGCCTTTGCGCGGGGGTGGGGGGGTGTGCGCATGCGCAGGGGGCAGCATGGGGGGGTGTTGTGCGCATGCGTGGGGGGGAGGGAATGGGTGTGGGCACACGAGCGCGCGCGAGCGCGTCCCCCCCCTTTTTTGGCACACGAGCCTAAAAAGGTTCGCCACCACTGCTATAGTTAAAAGACAAGCAAGTCTCATACAGCATTTTTGGTTTCAGTTATGGATTCCTTAGACGAAAATATTGAGGACTGTTAAAAGAACAGTATCTTTTAACAGTCCTCAATGTTTTTGTCTAAAGAATAACAGTATAAAACTGTATAAAATTAACAGTATAAAAGGTTAAGCTTTCGGAAAACGCCCACTTTGGGAAGCTTTAGGCAAAAGCGAAGGAAAAGTGTCAAATGCAAGCTTCTTATTATTTTCAAGTGACGGGACAGGGAAAGACTTAATTGTCAGGTTTCTGGGCATGTGCAGAAGAATTTTTTTTAAAAAAATCTAAATTTATTTTTTTAAAAATTTAAAAAAGTAAAAAAAAATTTTTTTAATGGCGGCACCCAGGCACCGGCAACTGACCGCATCGGTACTGTGACGTCACCAGCGGGCCGCTACCAGTGCTATAGAGTGGACTGCACCGGTAGGAACCCACCACTGATTGTATTGGTTAATTCACCAGGGATACTGGCAATACACATACTGATCATACCTCAAACCTTAGTGACAGATAAGGTCACACAGCAGTTCATGTAGATCTGGAATAGGAGAGGATACAGCCGTGACCCCTGCAGAGAGTAAAAGGCAAGATCTATCCTTCCCAACCACAACTAAAACTGACCCCATAGAAAAGAGATGAACCAGCCCAACATGGTGCCACCCACCTCCAATCATCTGTCAGTCCAGAAGGATACCATGGTTGAAGAGCCGAGGAGGCGCAGTGGTTAAATGCAACTACTGCAGGCTACTCCAGCTGACTGCTAGTTCAGCAGTTCAGCTGTTCAAATCTCACCAGGCTCAAGGTTGACTCAGCCTTCCATCCTTCCGAGGTCGGTAAAATGAGGACCCAGATTGTTGGGGGCAATATGCTGAACTCTGTAAACCGCTTAGAGAGGGCTGTAAAGCACTATGAAGCGGTATATAAGTCTAAGTGCTATTGCTATTGCTGGTATTGAAAGCCACTGAGAGATCAAGTAAGGCAAGGATGGATGCAGGACCAAAGTCCAGTCATTCAAGAAATCATACAAAAGCAAAATCAATGCCATTTCTGATCTATACCCAGATCTGAAATCTGACTGAAAAGGATCCAGATAATTCACTTCATCCAGGGTCCTCTGAAGCTGTCATATAGCCACCTTTTCAGTCATCTTCCTCCATTTTGTTTGGCAGAGGCTGAACAAATTATTGTGCACATCCCTGCAAAAGGTTTTGAAGGCCACATTACCCAAGAGAGGTTGTATCACCTGAAACAGGGCTGTTGTAATTGTAATCTTTAACAAAATTTCTGTTTTGAAAAGTAATTAGTGTGACCCCTTAGGGCACACAAGGGCAGCAATAACTGCACCTAAATATTGGGGAATATTTTTAAAGGTCCTTAGAAATCTCCTTTATTTGAGCCATTACACACTTCCACATATATGTGGTGTGAAAATCAGACTTCGATAGAATACTGTTCTTTAAATGAAGCAGGACTTTTCATACTACACTTGATTATCATTGCATTGATTGAAATACCTGACCCTAATTTTCCCTTCAAATGAACTGATAACCCTAGAGCCGTGATGGCGAACCTATAGCATGCGTGCCCGAAGTGGCACACAGAGCCATGTCACCTGGCATGCACAGCGTCGCCCATTTCTCTTCCGGGTTTCTGGCTCACATGTGCACATGATGATCAGCTAGCCTTTGTACGTGCAGCAGTGCTGGAAACTGGAAGAGCTGGTCTTCCGTTTTCCAGTGTGAGCATGTGCGCCAGCCAGCTGATCAGTGCGTGCATGTGTGTGGCAGTAACTGGAAGACTTGCTGGCCGGAAGTTCATTTTATGGCGCGTGCATGCTCCCTGGGCAGCTCCTCTTCCTGGTCGCGGCCCAGATGAGCGCACGAAGTGCTCCCTTTTCGGCACTCGGTGCCAAAAAGGTTCGTCATCACTGTCCTAGAGGTTCGCATACCTTTGCCCCAACTATGTAGCTTTTGATTCATTTTCATCAATGAATAAATGAGCAAGTAGCAATAGCACTTAGACTTATATACCATTTCATAGCGCCTTGCAGCCCTCTCTAAGTGGTTTAGCATATTGCCCCAAACAATCTGGGTCCTAATTTTACCGACCTCGGAAGGATGGAAGGCTGAGTCAACCTTGAGCTGGTGAGAATCAAACTGCCGGCAGTGGGCAGAGTTAGCCTGCAATACTACATTCTAACCACTGCACCACCAGGCACCAACATTATCTTTAGATTGTCCAAAATGAGGCCTACAGAAGGTGACTGATCGGTGATATGGGATGGGGAGAACGGTTTGAGAGCCAGTGGGGCTGGGAAGTATGCCCAGGCCTGTAGGAACAGAGGGGTGGGAAGCAGAGTATGGGATGCCTCAGGAAGTGGTCCTACACTAGGTCTCCCAGTGCCTTCCCCACCCAAAGCACCCTGTGTTTTATTTATTTATTTATTTATTTATTTATTTATTTATTTATTTATTTATTTATTTATTTATTTATTTATTTATTTATTTATTTATTTATTTGTGACATTTATATACCGCCTCACAGTGCAAGCACTCTCTAAGCGGTTTACACCAGTAAGCAATGTATATTTATATTGCCCCCAACAATCTGGGTCCTCATTTTACCTACCCCGGAAGGATGGAAGGCTGAGTCAACCCTGAGCCGGTGAGATTTGAACCGCTGACCTGCGGATCACAGTCAGCTAAAGTGGCCTGCAGTACCCCACTCTAACCGCTGTGCCGCCTCGGCTCTTAACAAGGGAGAGCAAGGATGGCGGTTGATAAGCAAGGTGATCACATGGGCACCTCGCTTAATGAGAGTCACGACTTCCAACAATAATGCGCAGGTTCCATTATGACTAAATTGAGGACTGCCTATATCTAGTTTTAGGACTTGTGTGGAGAACAGAACACATTTACGGTCATCTTAATGCAGAATTACTGAAAAATTAAAAGGGTTCACTAACTCTTAAGCACCATTGTATCTCATTAAAACTTCAACATAAATCTGCTAACTTTCCTAAAAAAAATCTGTCATTTGAATTAACGTGTCTCATTAGTCTAGCACAGTGATGGCAAACCTTTTTTGGTTTGCGTGCCAAAAGGGGGGGAATGCGGGGGATCACGTGTGCGCGTGCCCACACCCATAATTCCATGCACCCCCGCACATGCGTGCATGACCCCCCTGCTCCCAGCATGCAATGGCACGCCCATTTTTTGCTCTCCCCAGGTTCCAGAGCCTTCCTAGGAGCCTGGGGAGGGTGAAAACGGCCTTCCCTACCCCCTCTGGAGGCTGGAAACAGCCTGTTTCCCGACTCCCAGTGGGCCCAGAAGGCCCAAAAATCAGCCGGCTGGTGCACACATGCACGCCAGACCTGAGCTCGCGTGCCCACCGATATGGCTCCGCGTGCCACTTGTGGCACCCGTGCCATAGGTTCGCCATCACGGGTCTAGCAGCTTGTTTTATTAGTAATACACTTTTACTGTCAAAAGCTAATCATGTTTTCTTTCTCATCAATTGGTAAGGTTCAAATGTCTATAGTAAATGATATGAAATCAGTTACATCTCTGAGCATCTGTGACTTAAAGTGGCTTAATTAAAAAAATCTCAACAGGGCATCTATGGGAGGAGCAAAAAAAGGGCCAAGATAGCAGCTGTGACTGCTGAACAAAGCCAACTTTTTTAAAATTTAGGGGCTTTGTAAAAAGACACACAATCACACAATCATAGCCACAAAATATGTCATTTAAAACCCACACACAAACCTTGCTGACACCCTTGAATATCAGTCTTTTTCAAAACTACCGGTAGTATAATTATAGGTATAATTACAGGTAATATTGATCTATAACAGATTTTCAGTCTGTAGAAAATATTAGGCTCCTCCCATACTACTGTATTAGGTGTTTACACTACCAACCAACATACTACCATACTATTACAGAAGAGTAGTAAACTGGTTGGTAGTATAAAGACCTACTAGTATGGGAGGATCCTAATCTCTCTTAACACTTCTTGTGGTGAAAAAGTATATCATAATTGAAAAACTACTGTGCTGTCATAACATTCTTCAAATGAAGATCAAATGCACAACACTAACAGCATTGTGTAGAAATGCCTCTAATTACACATTAAGAGACTGTTTACAGTCTAATATTGCTTATATGTTAGTAGCTGATATTGTTTCAAGCAGAACAGTTTTCGATTATTTGAAAGGAATACTAGAAGAACATTCTTCAGGATCATTACTGGGAAGTCTCAGATTGTAAATGATTATTCAATCGTTAAGCAAGACGATTCTGGTACTTATAAGCTGCATCTGTCAGAAAGACAGGGTGGGGTTTGTTTTATTAAATAGACCATTTAAACTGTTTGAATCCATTCTATTCTACAGACTAACTTTGGACGAAAACAAGTTGCCCGAGAGGGCCGTCGAGCCAGACGTAAGAAGCAAGGTTTATTTTCTCAGCAGTCTAGCCCTCACCCTCGCTCGGTGGAAATATGGATTTACAGCACCGCATTAAGGTGAAGCTGCTCGTGTGGATTAACAGGGGCAGCATTTGCACGTGTTGAAAAGTTTTAACACTGCTGTTATTGAGAACCAAACTTGTCCTAGAAACTTCGCGGGGCTTTTTTTCCCCCAGAATCGCCCGCTCCCTTCCCTCTCTCCTTTTCAAGAAATTCCCATTTCCCTTCTCAGCCTGTCGGTCCTGACCTCCACCCACCCACCCCCGGCAGCGGGAGGTGAGGGCTCCCGGCTCCCAGAGGAAGGGGGCGCTGTTGGTCGTCGGCGAGGTTCGCCGACCTGAAGCTACGAAAGTAGGAGCTGCCTCCGCCGCGTCGGGAGAGCTGGAGTTGCTTCTCAGCAACAGCTGCCGTCGCCGCTGCCACCCCCTCCTCTCTCCCTTTCCCTCTCTCCCCTCCCCCGGTCTCCGGCGGCCGCCATGTTAGGTCGGGATGATGAACCGGGGCTGCCTTGAAGTGGACCCGACGCCTCGTCGCCCGCCTCCTGGTGCGCGCGTGGAAAGGCGAGCATCCCGGCTCCTCCCTCTCCTCTCGGCCTGGGCTTGCGATACGGCCTCTGGAGGCGACGGTAGGGCTCGCCGCTTCCCTGGGAGTCCCCGGCCGGAGGCTATGGGGCGGTTGTGGCACGGCTGAGCACGTCGGACTGTACCTGAGCCCGAGGAGTAGCAGGGACGCCGGTTCCCCCCCCCCCCTCCTCCTCCTCCAAGCAGCGAGATTCGCCGCCGGACCAACTCCGCTCGTCCGGAAGCGAGAGCGCCCTCTCCCCTGCAAGGAGGAGGGCAGGGGAGGGAGGCTCGGCGGTTTCCCCCGGAGTGGCCCGCGGACAGCAGGTGAGGAGAGTTTCCAGCGCTTCCTCCTCTCTCCCCCCCCCCCCGGAGCCTTTCCCTTTCCACTCTTGTTGCGCGGCGGCGCCTGGAGAGCGCTAGGCCCCGCATGATCCTGCCCACTTCCAGCAGTGGGGGAAGCTTCTCGGTCCGCTTCGTAGCAGCCCCCGCGCCTGCAAGTAGCAGCTTTGGGAGAGCTGCGCGGGGGGTGGGGTCTGTCTCCCGTCCTTCCCCCCCCCCCCAAAAAAAAAGTTTTTACTGGAAGTTTCCCCTCCTCTCTACTCGGTAGGGTTTTTCCGGGGGCGATTGCGCGTGCCGGCCTCGCGCGGTGTGGAAAGACTTCAAAGGCTTCCTTTCGGCGGTTCGTCCTTAACAACAACCAAAAAAGCCCTGGGATTCTCTTTTCTTTCCCCTTTGGCCTGTTTGTTTTCGCTTTGCTTGTCCCTGCGAGTCTGAGGCCAACGGGAAAGAGGGAGGGAAGAGAGTCGTCGTGGTCGACTTCCCCGACAAGTTGTTGCACTCGGGTTTGTTTGGTGTGTGTTTTTTTTTTAAATCCCTTTTGTTTTCTTTGGAGAAGGGAGAGGAGGAAATAGGATACGGGGAGGTTCAGGTATCCATTTCAAATCGTTCGTTGCTCTCCTTCGTTTTCACTTTTCCTTGAACGCAGCTAAGTTTCCGACTGGATAAGTTCGTGCCCCGTAATTGTACGTAGATCGTCTCAAATGGGTCTGTGTTGCTAAGAACACAAAGGTCGTCCCTCATGGTTTGTGGCATAAATCGTTCGAAGCGGAATAGGGCTGCAACAAAAGAAGCAAAAAGTGGCGTTGCAATCGAGAGTAACTGAGCATTGATTTCTTAACTTCGGCCCCAATGTAGATGTAGCTTGTTTGCCAACCAATTAAGTGAGAAACTTGAGCCAGGTTTTAAGAATCATTAAATTTTCATATGGAATTTAAAAAAAAAACTTGGACTTCCTTCAAGTCCTGGCTTTTTTTTCTTCTGTTGTGGTAAATTTATATTGTACGATATACAAGGAAAATAGACAATTAGGGAAATAATGTACTTTAGGTTGGAAGTAATGTACAATATACAGGATTTGCATATATTTCTGTTAATTTCTGTGTGTCATCTTCTGACACATTTTGATCAATTTCACCTAATTACAATGCATGTTATACATTTTGATCAATTTCACCAAATTATTATCAAAATAATTTGGCAAACTATATATATAATACAGTAAAAGTAAGCATTTATCTACCTAGGAAAGTGAATGAGCATCCCATTCCATATCTTATGTATATTTGGATTTTAAATTATGGGATTTGGCTTTAGCCTCATTATGGTTAATATATGTATTGGGAATTCATGTACATTTTGTGAGAGACTCCCATTGCATATCTTAAAAGGGAGAACTTAAATTATTTGTTTGCACTACTTCAAGTTATATTAAATAAGGGATACTATCTAATGAAATATTACAAGTTAAATTATTAGTCAAAGTAACTCAGAATGAATTAAGTCAAAACAAGTTAACACATTACACTTTGTAGAGCAGTAGAGAAAAAGTTTCATTAATGTGATATAGAGCAGACCTAAAATAAATTCAAGGAGTAATTTGTGTTTAATAAAACCATCAGTACTTTAGAAGCTCAAATTTGTTTAGTACATCTGTATTCCTAAGACAGTGTTGTGATACCTTGCTAGGGTACATAATTTGCATACCCAAAGTCCAGACCCTAGATATTTTTCTGCTTGGTGTAAGCAATACTGAAGTAGAGGGTCCTTTTTCCTGACCTCTGATATAAGGGGATTTCAAGTTAAGCCCAATTTAAACATTGTAAAGATTTGTTAAAATATGTCTTTTAGTCCCACAATTAATATAATATTCTGAAAAATGACTATTTAATGTGCATTTATATTGGTGGCGCAGTGGTTAGAGTGCAGCACTGCAGGCTACTTCAGCTGACCGCTAACTGCAGTTCAGCTGTTCAAATCTCAAAAGGCTCAAGGTTGACTCAGCCTTACATCCTTCTGAGGTCGGTTAAATGAGGACCCAGATTGTTGGGGGCAATATGCTGACTCTGTAAACTGCTTAGAGAGGGCTGTAAAGCACTATGAAGCGGTATATAAGTCTAAGTGCTATTGCTGTTATATGTGACTTAAGGGTTTCTAAGGGAAAAAAGCTTACTCTTCTGCCAAAATGCAACACAGGATCTCTTTTAAAATAGATATTTATGAAAAAAGATAGAATTGTTTACCAAGTGCTATAAATCATGTAATTTATATAAATTTCACAATTTAAAGCTTTCTAATCAACTGTGAAGTTGGGTGTGATATTTTAAACTAGTTAACCACTATACACTTATACTTCTGATTATAATCTTGTGAGATGAAATATCTAATGTCAAAATTTCTTCAGTTAATGCACTGATTTGGACAGTATGACTTATTTAGCATTTCAGCCTGTTAAAGAACAAGCAAATCTTACACCTGGATTGCTACCAATAATAGCAGCTAACAAGAAAAATTTCCATCCATAGCTTGTTTTGTGTTAAGGTCTGAATCAAAACTTCTGATTCTCCTTGCAAATCAGAATCATAAGCCAAGAATATGATTGTCTGTTTTTGCTAAGCCAGAATATAACTCACTGCATTATCCAATCCAGACCAGTTCTGTTGTATAAATAAAGCATAGGTCAAAGAGAATGTACAAAGTATGTATTAAGCCTCTTTGCATGATGTCAGGAGAACATGATCTAAAGGCAGGAGGAATTTAGCCTCAAACCGGTTCTGTTTGGAGCCACATTGAATTCCATTAGGGTTCATTTTTGGTATGCTAACCACTTTTCAAGTTCATGTGACCTCTTACTTTCAGTGTGTGTCGTGTGAACAAGGCCATTGTTTTCCCAGTTGTTATAACAATTACAATTTTATATCTCTATTTTGATAAAAGAACATCATAACAATGAATTTTAAGTATTCATTTCTTCTTTAATTCCAAACTTTTAGACATTTTTGAAAGTTTTCATTGTTTTTCATATTCTATAATGACATAACACTTTTTAAAAGTCTCATTTAAAAGCAAGGCAGAAGAAACAAACAGTACTTTTGAAGTTTGGT
This sequence comes from Diadophis punctatus similis, assembly GCA_023053685.1. Taxonomy (NCBI): domain Eukaryota; kingdom Metazoa; phylum Chordata; class Lepidosauria; order Squamata; family Dipsadidae; genus Diadophis; species Diadophis punctatus. The sequence goes on from JALIGW010000003.1 coordinate 155,928,449, forward strand.
AAGCATCCTAGATTGAGTTATTGCTTAAGAATCACTGACACAGCAGAGGAATTTTAATACTGTTATAGATTGGAGAATCTATCCTGGCTAAGTGCATGTATTTGAAAGCATTTCCATTTATTTTAATGCAACATCTAATAAACTCACCAACATAAAAATATTAAACATCAGATTTTGTCTATTCATTCCTTTCATTTGTGCCTTATTTAACCATTTCATTATTTTGTTTTAATGTATGGGGTCTGTGTCATTTAATCAGAGAAATATTTTGAGTTGACTAAAGTGCTTCAACCTTGCTGCATATTTCTGGCAATATGTTGTCTTGGAAACACAGCTCCTACCTACCTACTCTCATTTTATCTGAGAATTTACATGATTTGATACATGCATTGATAATTCGAGGTATGCAATGACAAATATGATACGTTATGTTTCAAGCCAGCAACATTTAGTTAGCTACATTTGAATAATAATCTACATTTGAATAATCTATTCTCACCTGTAATTCATTCTCTATCCCATATTTGCCTTGGAAAATTATATTTTCCTTTTTCCTTTGGGCATTCCTATAGATTCTGAGATAGGACTGCCACAATTTCCCCTACAGGTGAATCCATAATCAGAAATAGGTATCCTAGAAAATATGCTTAATTTCTCAGCGTCTTGATAATGTCAGTAGCCTGTCCTGTTGTCAGGTTACTTTTCAGCTTCTGGTTTATAACAGTAAAATACGTCTTTTAATGGGTGATTAATTGATACAACAGATAAAACAGAGTGTTTACTCATCTCAATACCGGTGATATCCTCTGAGATATTCATTTTATAAATAACTTTAAAATTGTATCTTTTCTTCAGCTAATTTTTAAATAGTGAAAGAGCAATTCCCTTTCTCATAACAGATGCTTTTGAGACAAATCAGTTTTGGAATATGTATGATGGCATTATTTTTAGGCTTCTTTTTCTCTTTATCAGAAGCTATGCTAACTTCCAAATCCAATAACTGAAACTTCATAACTCTGCCCTCTTCTCTGCTGCCAGGGTCTACCAGGGGTCCCCAAACTTGGCAACTTTAAGACTTGTGGACTTCAACTCCCAGAATTCACCAGCCAGCATAGCATAGCATAATTTAAGTCCAAGACAAGGAAATGGTGGACCCAAAGAATAAAAAACTTCTGAAAAGATAGAAATCTCCCTATAAGTATGAATGAATGGTCTTCTATGCTTCTGTCCGTATTTGAGAGACCAACATGTCCCCATGTTTACATATACCGGTAGAATTATATAATATATTTTTAATAGACTTGTTTATTTGTGTTTAGTACAGAATAAATTGTTTTTATTGTATTAGTCACCAAAATTAACTTCAAGAGCAATGAAATAATATTAACATTTCTTATCTAAAAAAAATCACCTCAAGAAAATTACTTCTTCTTGCATCATTTCAAAGACAAGCAGAAGGATCAGATTCCAAACCCATTCTGACCCACTGAACCCACAGAAGTGCTGTACAGCATCTATTATCCTCTGCCAGCATACATTTCAATGCACCTGGAGAACACCAGATTGTGAATGGTAATGCAGGTAGTGCCCGACTTATAACCATTCATGCAGTGACCATTCGAAGTTACAGCGGTCCTGAATGAAGTGATTTACAATTGCTCCCCAAACTTACTGCTGTTCCAGCACCCCTTTTTATGCTGGAACTTTTTATGCTCAAGTGCTTCTTGCTTCTTCTTGCCAATAGCAATAGCACTTAGACTTATATACCGCTTCATAGTGCTTTACAGCCCTCTCTAAGCGGTTTACAGAGTTCAGCATATTGCCCCCAACAATCTGGGTCCTCATTTTACCGACCTCAGAGGGATGGAAGGCTGAGTCAACCTTGAGCCTGGTGAGATTTGAACAGCTGAACTGCTGAACTAGCAGTCAGCTGGAGTACCCTGCAGTAGCTGCATTTAACCACTGTGCCACCTCGCCAAGAAGTCCCTTTGAGCTTCCTGAGGTCTGGCGGCTTTGCACCATACTGCTTGCGCTTTCTGGGGGGTGTAGCAGCTTTGTGCTGCACTGATGGGCAGCTGAGACTCCCAGACAAGCTGACACTCTGTCCTGTATTGCAATTCAGAACTTTCTTGCGGTCTTAGGGCTGTGGCATATCATGAAGTCCTTGAGTCACAGCATATTTTTTTCCTGGCCTTTCTTAGCTTGCACATATGCATGCACACACTTCATACCCTCTTTCCCTAGCCTCCCTGAGCTCCCACACCCCATTGCAGCAACCCCAGAAATCAGGCACCAAGTCTCTCAGGGCCTCCCCCATTCCCCACAGCACACTTGCGCTTTTTATCTGGGACTCCCTCCACTTCCCCACCAGTACTGGGTTGCTCCTGGTTTGGCCCGGTAGCGGCGTCGGGAGGCTCCACCCACACGCCCGGGACGCTTCTGCGCATGTGCAGAAGCATTGCGCACATGCGAACAGGTAGCAAAGGGTTTTAGAACCCACTACTGTTCCCCACCCATGAGTCTGGAGTTAGAGTGGAAACCAGGATTGCTGTTAATAAGTGATGTGATATCACACTTTACAACCACATCACATAGTAAAGAAAATTCCGGTTCCAATTGTGCTAATAAACCAAGAACTACCTGTTACTTGATAGATGAAATTTCTGAAAATAGAACTATTTCACCTGAATTAAAAATGCATTTTGATCACACTCTCCCCAGTTAGCAGGTCAAAGCAATAGGCTTATAAATCTAATAAGCAATCCAATGTGTCTGTCATATGGCCAGTCATGGCCAACATAAAAGCTGCTGCGTGATTAAGAGGAAAGTATGGCACAAAGTCAAAGCAATATTGATAATAGATGTCCCAAAGGTGATTTTTCGAAAGGCAACTGGACTTTGTTTTTCCTTGAAGACATTTCGCTTCTCATCCAAGAAGCTTCTTCAGTTCTGAGTCAGAACTGAAGAAGCTTCCTAGATGAGAAGCGAAACGTCTTCAAGGAAAAACAAAGTCCAGTTGCCTTTTGAAAAAGCATCTTTGGGACAACTATGACCTGGATGACTGAGAATCTTCATAGACAGTTATATAGAGCTGTGGCAACAATACTGACCCTCTTAAGTCATAGTATGGTATGTTAATACACCCATGCCAATTAAACATAGATGAAATCCATTGAGTGTAGTGGCAGGAAAACATCCCTATTCAGTATACTGCTTCACTGACACATACAATAGTATTCTCTATATCAGTGGTGGCGAACCTTTTTAGGCTCGCGTGCCAAAAAAGGGGGGGCGCTCGCACGCGCTCGCATGCCCACACCCATTCCCTCCCCCCACGCATGCGCACAACACCCCCCATGCTGCCCCCTGCGCATGTGCACACACCCCCCACCCCCGCGCAAAGGCTTACCGGAGCCTGGGACAACGAAACCGGCAAACCGGAAGTGCAAAAAAAACGCACTTCCGGTTTGCCGGTATGCTGTTTTTTTGCACTCCGGAGGGTTCAGGGAAGCTCCCTGAAGCTCCGGAATGCAAAAAACTACAAAACGGACAAACCGGAAGTGCGGAAAAGTGCACTTCCGGTTTGTCCGTTTTGTAGTTTTTTGCATTCCGGAGCTTCAGGGAGCTTCCCTGAATCCTCCGGAGTGCAAAAAACAGCACACCGGCAAACTGGAAGTGCGTTTTTTCGCACTTCCGGTTTGCCGGTGGGCAACCCTCGCGTGCCGGCTTCTATGGCTCCGCGTGCCACCTCTGGCACACGTGCCATAGGTTCGCCACCACGACTCTATATCATTTCATGGCACATAATAAAATCACCAAATTGGGCGGGGGGGGAGGAAGGAATTTTTGCACAGATAGATTTAAATCCTCTTATGCTACTTCATTGTACAACTTCTCATATTTGTCATTTTACCTACACAGTGTAAACAAATAGGCTCCATGAGGAGCCAGGTTGAGGAGAATAGAAACCTTTTGCCAACCAGGAACTAGAAGAAACAATAAAGAAATAATAGCTGCCCTTGCATGGTGGTAACTCCTATTAGCTCATTATACAAGTTTAGTGATCATGAAAGAAGTCCCTATTCATTTTTGCATATCTGGGCAAGCACAATTATGACAGAATAAAAAAAGAGGAAGTTGGCAAAAGTCAAGTATGGGGAAACTCCCTATATATTGACCCAAGTAGAAGAATGTCACTGGGCTTTTACTATCCTTCTGATCATCACTAAAAAAAACCCCACAATTTAATAGGACTATTATTATACTTGTTAATTAAGATGCCCTGTCCTATGCAGCAGAAGAGGACTTTAATGCAGAAAAATCTTATGCCAATTAGAGAGGTGAATCAACCACACAGATTCTCTGAAGACGTGATATTCCAGTCAACCAATCAGATGTTTATGGGCTAACCAGTTTCCAGTAAAATTTAACGCAATTCCATCTCTATGTTCTTTGACCAGACCAGCGACTAATAATTTTCAGAGTCCTGATAACAGAAGAGTTCATCAGAGTTAAAATTTAAGCCGCCTAAAACCTGAATAGATTTTACTAAACGGTATTGGAGATAGAAAATAAAAGCAGTATGTTATTTGCCTGTACATGACTGACAGGAATTAGCAAATGCGTTATGGTGCCCCATAGTTTGATGCTCCTATGCCATCACTTATTACAATTAACTGTCATGGAAAAAGGACAGTTGGAGGAACAGTTAAAAATGCTCTGGCGACTACTAATACAATGGACTTTGTGATTTACATGAAAAAAAGATTTGAGGAAAGTTTTCTTATTTGCACTTTTTGGAATATAAATAGTTACATACAATACTTAAATATTGTATGTTAATAGAGAACAACATGTTCTCTTGTAAGGACAGGATTAAGAGTGGTTTTGCTTTGGTGCTCTTTTATACCTTATGTTGTGACCCAGCACCGCAACCCCCCAGAAACACACACACACAGTCGTTGGGAGGCAAACAAAAAGGTTCCTTTTACTAATAAAGTTTCTTAGTAAAACTCAGAGGGTTTAGAAGTCCAAAACAACACAAACGGAAAGTCTTCAGGAATAAGGTTCTTTGGGTTACGTGAGGGTTAAATAGCACACAGACAAAAGTTCAAAGCAAGACTCATTAATTCTTATCTGAACAACTTGGCTGGCTTCCCGGAATAAAGCTGGCAGAAGCTGGTGATAAGATTCCCAAACAGACGTAGAAACGAAACTCTGGATATGCTGCGGTCAGTGAATTGTTGTTCTCAGCAATGAGCACTAATTACCATGGCCTAATATAGCCACTGAAGGGCGTGGCCCAATTAGCCCTCACTGCTTCCTCCTATTGGACCGACGCTTACTCAGCCAGTCCTGTCTTCTGGCTGCTCTGCGTGCTCTGGCATTCAGCATGAGTTCTTCATCTCCTGATGAAGAACTCTGCTGCGCAGGTGCAGAAGGTCCTGGGAGATCGTCCTGCTCTGGCACCGAGTCCTCATCACCAGCCGTCTCTGGTGCCAGGCACATAGGCTGGTACTGCTGCACCATGAGCGGCTCCGCGTCCTCCGGATCCTCCAGACTCGGCGCCGGACGCGGCCAAGGCACAACACTATCCCTCACCGCAGGGCCCTTCCCCCGGGTCTGTCGGTCCGGATGCGGCCGGGACGGGAATTGAGCGTGGAAGGCCCGGACCAGATCCGGAGCATGCACGGCGGTCGCATCCTCCCATGTGAAGTCTTCAGGGCCGTACCCCTTCCACTCAATGAGGTACTGGAACCAGCCCTTCATCCAGCGGGAATCCCGAATACTGGCAACTTCGTATTCGGGTGGGTCAGCGGGAGTGCGGATCACAGGCTGAGGCGGAGCGGGAGGGCGGAGCGGACAGGCAGGACGTTCGGGAACAAGGAGGGACCGATGGAAGACGGGGTGGATCCTGAGAGAGCGGGGCAACGTCAACCGGTAGGCCACGGGGTTAATGACTGCTTCCACCGGGAACGGACCCAAGAAGCGGTGGTCAAGCTTGCGAGCCGGTCGGTCGGAGGGGAGATGCTTCGTGGACAGCCAGACACGATCCCCGACCGCCAGAGGTGGAGTTGCTCGCCGGGAGCGGTCCGCGACCCTCTTGTAATCTTCCTTGGCTTTATTCAACGAGCGTTTGACCAGTTGGTGAACGGCCTGGAGCTCGGACAGGAATTCCTCTGCCACAGGAACAGGAGAGTCTAGGAGCGTGAGCGGGAAGAAACGGGGGTGGTAACCAAAGTTGGCGAGGAACGGAGAGGCGTGCGTGGAGGTGTGCTGAGAGTTGTTAAAAGCAAACTCGGCCACGGCAAGGTATTCCGCCCAGTTGTCCTGCTGCTGGTTGACAAAACAGCGCAGGTACTGTTCAAGGATGCCGATGACTTTTTCAGTGCCCCCGTCAGTCTCCGGATGATGCGCTGACGAGAGGCAGACTTGGACCTCCAGGGCCGCCATCAGACCCTTCCAGAACTGGGCCGTGAACTGGGCTCCCCGATCCGACACGACCCGATCCGGCAGACCATGCAGGTGGAAAACATGCTGGATAAACATGCGGGCCGTGGCACGAGCTGTCGGCAACCCGCGACAGGGGATGAAATGTGCCATTTTGGTCAGCATATCGACCACTACGAACACGGTCGTGAAGCCGGCGGACGGGGGCAAGTCCGTGAGGAAGTCCATAGAGACAGCCCCCCAGGGTCTCTCAGGCGTCGGCAAGGGCTGCAGCAGGCCCGGCGGCGCTCCAGGGGCGTACTTGGCCTGGCGACAGCGAACACAAGACGTCACATAGGCCTGGACGTCATCACGGAGTCGGGGCCACCAAAAAGTCCGAGCCACCAGGTTCAGAGTCTTGAAAAGGCCGAAGTGGCCAGCCGCAGGGCTGTCGTGGCACTGCTGCAGGATCAGGCCACGGAGCGGACCGGCAGGAACGTAGAGCAGGTCCCGGAAACGGAGGAGGTCATCCGAAAACGTCCAAGGGGACTCAGGCCCTATCTCCTGCCTCCGTTGTGCCGCGTAGGCGTCGTGTCGCTGCGCCTCCCGGATCTGTCCTCGGAGGTCCACGGGATCCTGGGTAGCTGCAAAGGACTCGACGGGCAGGACCGTCCGGGGTGGCAGCGGTTCCTGGGCTTGGGCGTATTCCGGCTTGCGGGACAGCGCGTCCGCCTGCTGATTCCGGCCACTCGGGATGTACGTAATGCGAAAATTGAAGCGGGAGAAAAAGAACGACCAGCGTATCTGGCGCTGGTTGAGCTTCCTGGCCGTCTGCAAGAACTCCAGGTTCTTATGGTCTGTGCGCACCTCCACTTGATGACGAGCCCCCTCGAGGTGGTGCCGCCAGGTCTCGAAAGCCGCCTTGATGGCCAGCAACTCCTTCTCCCAGATCGTATAATTGCGCTCCGACGAGGTTAATTTCCGGGAATAATAAGCGCAAGGGAAGACATGGCCGCCATCTTCCCGGGTCTGGAGCAAGACGGCGCCCACGGCAATGTCGGACGCGTCCGCCTCCACAACAAAAGGGCGGTGAGGGTCTGGGTGCTTGAGGATCGGCTCCTGCATGAAGGCATCCGTGAGGATCTTGAACGCCTCCTGTTCGGAATCGCCCCACCGGAAAGGGACTTGTTTCTGCAGGAGTCGAGTGAGAGGCGCGGTCAGAGTGGCGAACCCCGGGATGAAGGTCCTATAATAATTTGCGAACCCCAGGAGTCGCTGAACGTCCTTCACCCGGCGCGGGGGTTGCCAGGTTTTCAGGGCCTCGACCTTGCCCCGGTCCATGGCGATGCCTTCTGGCGAAATCCGATGGCCCAGGAAATCCACAGTCGTCTGAAAAAACTGGCATTTCTCTAATTTCGCGTATAGCTGGTGGTCTCTCAACCGCTGCAGGACTTGACGGATATGTTGGATGTGGCTGCTCCGGGACGTAGAATAAATCATAATATCGTCCAGGTACACAACAACGAACTGGTCCAGCAAATCTCTAAAGATGTCGTTCATGAAATGCTGGAACACAGCCGGAGCGTTGGTCAAGCCGAACGGCATGACCGTATACTCAAAATGACCGTAGCGGGTTCCGAACGCCGTCTTCCACTCGTCCCCCTCACGAACACGCACCAAATTGTAAGCGCCACGTAAGTCCAATTTGGTGAAGATGGTCGCCGAGCGGAGGCGTTCCATCAACTCCGGGATGAGGGGCAACGGGTACCGGTTACGCACTGTGATGGCATTCAACTTGCGATAATCGCAGCACAGGCGCAAGTCCCCGGTTTTCTTCTTGACGAAGAGGACGGGGGCAGACAAGGGCGATGAGGAGGGTCGGATGAAACCCCTGGCCAGGTTTTTATCGATAAAGTCCCGCAGTGCGGCCAGTTCGGGTTCTGACATGGAATAGAGGCGGCCCACAGGGAGCGGAGCGTTGGGAATCAGATCCACAGGGCAATCGTAGGGCCGGTGCGGGGGCAACTGGTCTGCCTCCTTTTCGCTAAACACATCAGCGAAGTCTGCAAACTCAGCTGGGAGTGAAATGTCCGGAGGGTCAGGTACCGCGCCCGCACAAACCTGGCGCGTATGGTCCACACACTGGAGACTCGGGAAGGCAATGAAGTTCTGGGACCATACAACCTGAGGGTCGTGGGTGCGCAGCCACGCCAGTCCGAGAACCAAAGGGAAATGGAGTCCCGACGTCACGTAAAACTGGATGGCCTCCTCGTGCCGTCCAATGCAAAGGCGCACCGGCTGCGTGATGGCCTTAATCGGACCGGACAGCAACACCCGGCCATCGATTGTTTCCACCCTCATCGGCGGGTCCACGGGGCACGGGAACGGCAAGATGCTGGGCGAACGCCTCGTCAATGAAATTGGTGGTTGCCCCGGAGTCCACCAAAGCGTGTGCGGAGACGCCGCGGTCCCGGTGGTCAATAAAGACCTTGGTGTCCAAGAGCAGATGCCGCGGAGGACCGGGATCCACGTCAGCTGAGCCGGAGTCCCTCGGTGTGCATGCCCGACCCAGCGTCTCCGCTAGGCCGGGCGCTGGCCGTTTCCCGACGGCGATGGCTGGGACGGTGGAGCAGGACCAGAAGCGGTGGGCCCCCGACCCTTCCTAGGGCACGAGCGAGCGAAATGGCCCGGGTCGCCGCAATACAAACACAACCCCCCTGCCCTGCGTCTGTCCTTTTCCGCGCCGGTCAAGCGGGGCCGAACAGCGCCAAGGTCCATAGGCTCGTCACGGGGAGCCGGGGCCGACGGAAGTCCATGGGGAACAGGAGGTGCCTGAGCAGCGCGACGTGGAGCCAGAACAGCGGGGACGTCAGGTGGCGCGAGAGGCACCGGAGCAGCACGGCGTGCGTTCCTCGCTTGCAACCGGGCATCAATTTTCAAGCAGAGCCGCACCAGTTCTTGGGTGGTTGCAGGAATGTCCACGCGTGCCAGCTCATCCTGGATGCTGTCTGCCAAGCCCTCCTGGAAGGCATCCAACAACGCTGCCTCATTCCAGGCCGAGTCTTGGCTGAGGAGACGGAACTCACTGATGTATTCCCTGAGTGGTCTCCGGCCTTGCCTCAGCTGCCTTAATTGCCTGCACGCTGTCTGGGCCTTAATTGGATCCGCGAACATCTCCTCCAAATGAGTGCAGAAACGCCCAAAGTCCTGGAGGAGGGGACTGTTCTGGACCAGTAGAGGGGTGGCCCAACGTGCTGCATTTCCAGACAGCAGGCTAATTACAAACCCCACCTTGTCCCGGTCGTGGGGGAAATCCTCTGGCCTCAGAGACATGAACAACTGGCACTGGCCCAGGAACGCCGGGAACATAGCCTCGTCACCATGGAACTTATCCGGCATGGCTATCGGGCAGCGTGTCCGTTGGGCTGGGGCCAACGCAGGAGCAGCTGCCAACTGATTTTGCTGCCTTGTTAACTGAGCGTTCATGATTGCCAGCTGCTGCCGAAGTTGAGCATTCTCGTCCTGAAGCTGCTCCATGATGCAATCTGGGCTTGTGTGTGGTCAGTTTGGGCTGAGAACAAACTGTTGTGACCCAGCACCGCAACCCCCCAGAAACACACACACACAGTCGTTGGGAGGCAAACAAAAAGGTTCCTTTTACTAATAAAGTTTCTTAGTAAAACTCAGAGGGTTTAGAAGTCCAAAACAACACAAACGGAAAGTCTTCAGGAATAAGGTTCTTTGGGTTACGTGAGGGTTAAATAGCACACAGACAAAAGTTCAAAGCAAGACTCATTAATTCTTATCTGAACAACTTGGCTGGCTTCCCGGAATAAAGCTGGCAGAAGCTGGTGATAAGATTCCCAAACAGACGTAGAAACGAAACTCTGGATATGCTGCGGTCAGTGAATTGTTGTTCTCAGCAATGAGCACTAATTACCATGGCCTAATATAGCCACTGAAGGGCGTGGCCCAATTAGCCCTCACTGCTTCCTCCTATTGGACCGACGCTTACTCAGCCAGTCCTGTCTTCTGGCTGCTCTGCGTGCTCTGGCATTCAGCATGAGTTCTTCATCTCCTGATGAAGAACTCTGCTGCGCAGGTGCAGAAGGTCCTGGGAGATCGTCCTGCTCTGGCACCGAGTCCTCATCACCAGCCGTCTCTGGTGCCAGGCACATAGGCTGGTACTGCTGCACCATGAGCGGCTCCGCGTCCTCCGGATCCTCCAGACTCGGCGCCGGACGCGGCCAAGGCACAACACCTTATCCCTTATGCAGTGATTGCCTCTTTCTCTCCAAAAAGTTGAAGTTTTTGTGTGTAACATAATGCAATATTCTCAGATTGTGCCCTTGCAAGATAGATTAAATACGTTAAGTATTCAGCCAGCTATAGGACATATGGACTAAGTTTCTTGGCATTTTTCTGTTCCACATAAACCCCAGACTAACATTGTCAAGCAGCCATTCAAATGTTCATTTGATCGTTTCACCTTTCAGCCTCTAGATAGAAGCATTTAAAATGCCAATCTCTTTTCAGGATTTTGCCAATGTAGGATCTTGAATGAATGAATCTTCTAGGTACAACATGCCCTCTCACTAGGGTCAATTTGTTGAGTGAATGTTTCAGAAATTATAAACAGGACATTATTCTGGATCAGGAATAGGATGTACATTCATTAGTTCCTGCTGAACGGAGATGATCCATCATGCCCTCATTACAGTTTCTAAATGTTTGCCAAATGTTTCTGTAAACAAGTCCAGTGTATTTGCACCACATGATCCACATTTCTTATCAATTAATAGCAACTTAGCCTTTCTTGAGCATCTGTTTATTGACACTACATATTCTAGAATATTTGTAATACCTCTCAATTTATTAAGAAGACTGGATGTCAACAATCTCTAGATTTATTATTAACTCTAAACTAGCTAATGGTTTTGTATAGAACTTAAGCGGGGTTTTATAATGTGGTAGTCATGTTAGCTGCAGCAAAAATAAATAAATAAAAACCCACAAGAATTTTACAATTGGGAGAATTTTACAATTTTACACATTTACTATTATATTTGATTTTTTGTTTTCTGACTTTCATCAGAGATAACCTCAATGATAGAATGTAGTATCCTTCTCTCACATCATCATGTATAAATAGATACTCATGGTAATTCTTCATATATTTTTAAAAAAATGTTGCAGTTCACACAAGATACATGATTAAGTTTAACTGTCCTAGAAATGTATCTTGTGTGGCAAAACATCAAATCTGTTCTGCTACAGCAAAAACTGTATCATGCAACTATCTCCTTCAATACATTAGATATACTTGCATAGTGTATATGGTGCCTGTTTGAAGTGAAATTATTAATGAAGAGCTATCTAATTTACCAGTATCATATATCATATCATGTGTGTATTTAATGTTGCATATTTCTTATAAACATGTTGATTAAATCATAAATTCTATAGGAATTAATCTACTTACATTGTGAGTAGTCCCATTTAATTCTGTGGGATTTATTTCTGAGTTGATGTGCATTGTATTGCACTATTGCTAAAGTATTAGAATATTTAACAATTCACAATTTTGTAAAGAGTTCTTTATAATTGGTAATAATACAAAATACACTTCATTTAAAAAAACAGGCAAAGGAGTAACTGAAGATACAGTATTTCATTAGTGCATACCTTTTTTAAATAAAATATACACATGTTTGGTTTTGTTTTCAAATATGACTTAAGCCATAAGGCCACCAAACCTTTAGTCTCTTCCGGAAACATTCTCTATTTACTTAGCTTCATTTAAATAGAGCCCAACTGTGTTTTTTTAGAAAATCTTGCTGCAATTTCTTTGTGACTGAAACACATTGTCAGTCAACTCAGTATTCCCCATGCCAACTAACAGTCCTTAATAGAGCAATTCAGCTCAATGAATAGTTCTTAGACTTTAAGGACACAATTGGTTAGCAGAAAGAGTGCCAAATTGATTTAACTTGGCATGAGTGTGAAAGAAGTTGTAAAAAGACACTGTCAACTGGTGTTGGCATAATTTTGGGCTGTTCTAAATTGATAAATACCACTATTTAACCAAAGATGAATAGAATAATTTCATTACATTATGTTTACATCTTTTAAAATTGTGTTGTTGTTTTTTAAATGTAATTTAATCTATTCTCCTTCAGAAACGATTTCTGCATTTAAGCCACTACATGTGTCTCACCAGTTGTTCACATGCAGAATATGAATAGTACTGGGATGCGATTAGACATGGTAACTGAGCTAAACATTGAAGCTTGCCTGCCCTCCCTTTGTCAAATAGCTGTGCTGCTTTTTAATAGTATTAAAATAACAGACCATTACTATATTTTTTTTATTACACCAAGCCAAGTGCAGCAGAGAAAAAATAATGTTTTATTAGACTGATGTAATTCTCTATACTGAATCCAGAATGGAAAGAGAAAAACCCACAAATCAGAATCTGTCAATCAAAGATGAAAACATGATGTTTTGCTTTTCTTAATGTGCATGACAGAGTTGACTTTCCTATACCTGCTTTTTAGTTGGGAAAGGAAGTGACAGGCCATTAAAGGAAACTGCCTGTGTTCCTGTACTTACTGTGGTTGTCATTTGCTTTTCATTTGCTTTCCTGGTACATGCGAGATAATAAAACAAGAGGAAAGGTCGAAATGCTGACATGCAGAAGGGAAAAATGAACGCTACAGAATAGGAAGTGGGAATATTATAAATGGAAGCATCCTTTTTTCTTTTTATGTTTCCTGTTCACATTCTTTATAAATTCCCATTGCTTGTATTCTAATACGAATCCCTAAAGTTAGTAAGTTTATTGTTATTGTTTTCAAAAAAGTCATTTTCAAGGACAAAAGCAAAAAAAGGTTCATTTTATACAATTCAGGCAAAGGTAAGCATTTGTGACTGAAAACTATTGGACTTGCTGTATATTAATTCCCATTCAATTCATTAGAATTTGCCTCCAAGGATAAGTGGAGCAACAGGGTTAGTTTATGCTTCCATTAACTTTTAGTAAGAGGATTAAGCATGTGCTTTGTAACAACAATTGTTATACTAATGCAGGGGTCTGCAACCTTAAACACTCAGAGAGCCATTTGGACCCCTTTTCCATAGAAAAGAAAACACCGAGAGCCACAAAACTCTTCCCATGCCTGACTATTTCCTGAGTGGCCACAAAACTAGCATATGTAGTTGAATTAAATGTTTTCTTCTGAAACTTTTCTTTTCTTGGATTTATCCATGGTTGGCCTACGAGGGGTGGAAAAGCTTAATAAATTGCGCATCAGTGGGTGTCGCACATTGGCAGTTGTGACACATATTTTGAGCTACAGAGCTGCAGCAGCGGGTTGCTGACCCTTGTACTAATGTGATTCGTGTCACTAACCTGTATCTACTTTCCAAATCGTAACTACGTACATTTTCAAAATGATTGCTGAAGGGTTATAGGGAGAAGTAATACCTGTGGATAGAAATGTTTAAACTATGGACTGGCAAAGCATTCTACTCTAGTGAAAAGATTCAGAACAATTTTGCATGTTTTAAAATATTTTATAGTTGTGATTCATGTTTTTTCTCATTCACATTCTTCCTAGTAAATTGTCAAGTTTTAAAACATATTCTAAAAATAAATGTGAATAAAATATTTTTATGTGCCATGTGGTTATGTACCCTTTGAATATTTGAAGACATTTTCATCTTGCTATTGCAGTTATTGTCGAATAAAGTATTACATTATAACATGTCAATTTCTTCCAGAGAAACAAGAAGAATGTTGGCCCAAAAATATTGAAAGTGTCTAAAGCTTTGGAAAAACTTAAAACAGAAAATAACTAAATGTTCCAATCAATGTAATGTTGTGCAAATGTGGCTGAAATATTTGCTTGTGGAGTTTTGATGATATCATAGATTAAATCCTTCTGCCAAATTCTAAAGTTCCTCAGGCTCACCAATTCTGACTACAGAATTATGTTGTATCTATTGATAATGGTATTTATACTGCATAGCAACAAGCTATTATAAACAAAAATAGATGCATAACAATATAATTGAAACAGTTCTCTTTTGGACTAAACAAATGTATTTGGATATCATAGATTGCTCATAATTAAATCAGAAAAATTGTAGGCAGTGGCTGTTTTTAACAGAGACCGCCTTTTGGATGGCCAAGGTAAATAATCTTATTTGTGGCTGACATTTTATCTAGGCATAAACAGGGTTATGTGGATATCTGAATTGTGTACTGATTTAAAAGTGGAGTGGCAGATGCTGAAGCCCCAACAATGATTGGTTTCATGGCACATGCTAATTGGGTACCACTCCTTGGCTGAGGAATATCTGGTAGCACTGCACTGGTAATGGCTACAGAGCTGGTTGTGATGCTCACTCAAATGGTGATAGCAGCAGGGATCACCATTTGATCTGGTCTGATCAAATGGTGAGAATCTGGTCTGATCCTCAATTTCCACCTGAACAGTGGTGGTGATGGTGAGCTTAGTGGGAGCAGGAGTGAATTCTCTGGAGGGCTGGCTGCATTCAGCAGCTGTCACGAGACTTTCCTATGGTGGTACTGAGTCTCTTACACCCTACAGCAGTGGTGGCGAAACTTTTTCGGCTCGCGTGCCGAAAAAGGGGGGGCGCGCTCGCGCTCGCTCGCGTGCCCACACCCATTCCCTCCCCCCCCACGCATGCGCACAACACCCCATGCTGCCTCCTGCGCATGGGCACACCCCCCCACCCCCGCACAGGCCCACTTACCAGAGCCTGGAACGACGAAACGGAGCCTGGAACGATGAAACCGGCAAACCGGAAGTGCGAAAAAACGCACTTCCGGTTTGCCGGTATGCTGTTTTTTGCACTCCGGAGGGTTCAGGGAAGCTCCCTGAAGCTCCGGAATGCAAAAAACTACAAAACGGACAAACCGGAAGTGCGGAAAAGTGCACTTCAGGTTTGTCCGTTTTGTAGTTTTTTGCATTCCGGAGCTTCAGGGAGCTTCCCTGAACCCTCCGGAGTGCAAAAAACAGCACACCGGCAAACCGGAAGTGCGTTTTTTTGCACTTCCGGTTTGCCGGTGGGAACCCTCGCGTGCCAGCTTCTATGGCTCCGCGTGCCAGCTCTGGCACGCGTGCCATAGGTTCGCCACCACGGCCCTACAGCTAGACTTGGTGTGTGCTGTCAGTGTAAAATGAAATTCGAGATGACCTTGGGGAAGGTATGAAAGAACAATTGAGTGCTTTGCAGCAACATTAAACACAGATTGAAGCAAACTTGAAAAAGAAACTCAAAATTAACTCTGCCTTGATTTTGTTTGGTATAAAAGGGGACAGAGAGAAACTTGGGCAGGATTTCAGGGCAGTGTTTAATGCGTCCTTGAGAGAATGGGTGGTTCCTCTGACTTTTGGAAGCAATGATCTACCCCCTCAAGAAAATCATCCCTGAAGCCAACAGTGCTGGATAATGAACAACAGCTTCCAATTTTTCTTTTAGGGAAAGTGATTGAGAAGATGGTTGCTTTGCAGACCCAGAGGATTCTGAAGAAAATGGGCCCTAGTACATGGATGGCATAGAATCATATTATACTTTCAGATTAACAGAGTTAGAAGTACCTTGGAGGTCATCTAGTCCAACCCCCTGCCCAAGCAGGAGATCCTTACATCTGCCTCAACCCTAGGATCAAACTCACAACCTCCTGATTGTGAGGCAAGAGCTCCACCTCTAGGCCACAGCAGCTGGGTAGGACTACTTGTAGGTAGCCCTTGTTGCAACTGGACTGGGGTGGTGCATCCATTCTGATCTTCCTTGATTGCTCAACAGATTTTAATACCATCAATCATGGTATCATTTTTGATTGGCTTCTGAGTTAGGTGTGAAATGATTCTCCACCCTTTTGTGTTGATTCCAGTCAGTGTAGATATGGAGAAAGGTGTCTAGCCATAGATCCTTCCTTCATGAATCTCCTTAGAGTTCTATATCATCTCCTTCCCTGTTTAACATCTACATGAAGCCACTAAGTTAGGTCATCACCTCAGAATTAAAAATAATCAATTTACTGTTGATATTTAAAAATGCATCTCTATCCTGGGCCAACTAAGCTGTTAAGACACTTTCTCGGTATATGGAAGCTAAGGTGGTTTGGATGGAGAAAAATAAACTTGGGTTTAACCCTATCAGGACTCTGGCTAAGGGATTGGGAGTCCCCTGATCTGAAGACTTCCATCTTTAGTTCTGCATGGGTTGCATTCCCCAGAAAGAACTGGTTTGCAATTTGAGGGTCCTCTTGAAATCTCTGCGCTGTTTAAAATTGGGTGGCAGCAGTCGCCAAGAGAGTTATAGTGTGCATCAGTTGTGAATATTCTTGGATCAGGAAGGTCTGTTCACACTCACTGATTCCTTGCTTATATTTCTGCTTGGACTATAGGTAGTCCTCAACTTACAACTATTCATGACTGTTCAAAGTTACAACACAGAAAAAAATTACTTATGACCAGTTTTCACACTTATAATTATTTCAGCACCCCCATGGTTATGTGATCAAAATTCAGGCAATTGGCAACTGGCATATATTTACGACAATTTATGCATTTATGCATTGTCCCAGGGTCATGGGATCACCATTTACAATCTTCCCAGTGCCTTCCGACAAGCAGATTTATTTAGCATATGGTGTACAAGGCCAGGGAGGCTACAAATGTTATACACATGGTAGACCTCTTGGCAGCCGACAGTCGCTAGTCCGTTTGTTGCACCGCTGTGCCACAAGAGGGCGAACTAGCTTCACACCAATTGGCCTGCAGCATTCTCAGAGGAAGTTGACTTATCCCGGGCTTTCCTCCACTGCTCCTCTGCCGATGCATCCGGGCAGATCCAGCACCGGTTCCAGCTCCCAGCACAGAATACAGCCTGCAGTTTCCCACTATTGAAATGGCGTACCTATCTATCTAGCAAATAATGATTTCAAATTGCTAGGTGGGCAGGAGCTCGGGACAAGTGACAGGAGCTCATCCTGTCCCAGGGAGCTGGACTCAGACCACCAGAGTTCTGGCAATTGCTCAGCACATCCGGCATCATTAAGACTCTGCGCCACCATGTTCCCTCCTATCAGCAAAGTCAATGGGTAAAGCCAAATTCATCTAATGATCACATGATTCATTAACAACTGCAGTGATCCACTTAACTGTGGCAAAACAATATAAAATGGGCAAAACTCACTTAATTACTGCCTTACTTAGCAACGGAAATTTTGGTCTCAATTGTGGTTATAAGTAGAGGACTGCCTATATTGCAATGACCCCTATATGGTCTGCCCTTGAAGACTACTTGAAGTTACAGTTGGTCCAGATGCAGTATTATGTGCAGTTATGAGTGTGCTACACCATCAACACCATTATTTTGCAAACTGCGCTGGCTCACTATAGGCTTCGAGGTACAATTCAGGGTGCTGATTATCAATTAACACCATTACTCTGTAAGCTGCATTGGCTCATTATAGATTTCTGAGTACAATTCAGGGTGCTCATTACCAATTAACACTTACTTTGAAAGCTGCACTTGCTCACTGGGCATCTGGGTGCTGATTACCACTACATAGCCTTTTGTTGCATTAAGCAGGGTTATTTTGCAGGACTGTTTATTTCTTATTGTTCTAACTGTTTCTCAAGATACAACAGAGTGGGCATGCTTCAAGTCCACTCTATGAATCGGGTCATCTACTGACATGCAGGAGACCTATCATTTTGATTGCAGCATCTACCCTTTGGAACAGCAAGCCCCCCCCCCCGTGGTTTAGTTTCATTCAGTGTTATGGTTTTGTGGTTTTTATGTTCTTCAGAGGGTTTTTCAATGTTTTTACTCTTACAATTTATTAGTCACAATTTATAAGTTGATGATCATGCAAATTGCACTAATGTGTATATAAATAAATTGTCCCTATAGTTTGGGGGGGCAGTTTGAGGGGCAATATTTCTTCTAAAAATTTTCAGTCTTTGACAGAATTCTAATGTATATGTATCCCTTTGCTTTCTAAGAAACTTAACAGTATTTAACTTCTGATGTATTCCTGTATTGAAAAGAAGCATGTGTGGAAGTAAGAAAGTTTCCTTTCTAAGGATTTGCATAGTGTATTGTGTAAATTGTATTTGTTTTTAAAGTAATGAAGAAAATTCATGTAGCTCCTTGAGAGCCTGCTAGCTGCTAGATAAAGATAACTCTTCTAGGGTATCTTCTTGGAAATGCAGTGCTTTTTAAAATTTTGCACTTTAAAATTTTATCTAATAGATCTATTTATCTATTGGTTATATATCAGTGTACATGTTGGTGATAATCCACAAAAGTACCATATAGGAATCTTTTATTTTTTTATGTTTTATAAATTCTCCTGCAAGCTGGGTTTTTTTAAATTTTCATATATGTAATGTTTCCCCTATTGAAAGAAAACTATTGAATTAGAAGAGCTTGACTCACAAATGCTAATTGAATTTTTAAGTATATTATTCTAATTCAGCATATAATTCAAATCAGTGCCTAGATTCAACTTAAATCATCAGGCATGCCATTTTCAGCATTAGTCTAGTTGGTCTGTGGCATTATCAAACCATATATCATTTTGTGCTTTAGAGAGCAAAAAGAAAAAAGAGGTTACCAAAACTACTCTAATTTCAATGGATTAAAATATAAAATTATGGACTTTTCCAGCAAGGACAAAATATGAGAAAAATCCATTATTAAACAGATTCATGACTTTAAATTCTTGGGAGTGGTTTTCTGTCCCGAGGGAAACGAGAGCCCACTAGTATCAAAATCTTCAACTGCCATATTATTATTATTATTATTATTATTATTATTATTATTATTATTATTATTATTATTATTATTATTATTATTATTATTATTATTATTTGTATGCCGCCCACTCCACAGAGACACTGGGTGGCTCACAACAGTAAAAAAACAGTAAAGGAATTATTATTTATTATTATTAAAGGAACCAGCTAGTATTGATGTTTTTCCAAATTGAAACCTTGGCCCAAGTATTGTGTTGAATTGAGGTGGGTCTTTATGTTGGGAAGAATTTTTTGAAATACTTCAGACCAAATTTCTAAGTTTTTTTACACATTAGACCCAGAGTAACAGCTAATGCTCTTCTTTGATTAGAAACATGAATGCCTAAAATTGAAAGCAAGGCATGGAGGCTGATGTTAACCTCTGACTAAAGCTTTGGTTCTTCACCTCAGTTTACTTCTAATAATAATGGAAGATGATTTTACATCAAGCTGGAATAAATTTATTGTGTAGAACAAACTCTAATGACATGGGTAATCATCAGGATTTATATACTGATTATTAGGGTATGACCATACCAAGTAACATTTTTACAAAGTTTAAATAATATGAAAATAAAGAGTTGAGAATTTGAGTAGCAAAGGTTCTTTGGTCAACAGCCAGTTTTTTTCTCGTTACTTACTTTTTCCAAAATAAGGAAAGATTTCTCCTGGGCTGGGATAATATCTCACCCGTAACAGTATAACAGGGAAAATATTTCTAAGATTTTTACCAAGAAACATGTTTCCTAAGAACCAGGAATATTGAAAAGTCCAACATCTGTTATTTTACTGGTATTTATAACACCTATCTAATACTGCTTTTTCTATATGCTGGAAGAATAGACAACTATTATATTAACTTCTTTTGTATTTCAAATCATCTACAACTGGATTGCATTGAGCAGTAGCAATGAAAAGCATCATGTAATGCAAGGTCTTCCTAAGTTATGCCTCAGTTTATTTGCTGAGCAGTTTGATGTTATCCATGTTTTGTTTTAGTTTATTATATTTAGCTTTCCCACCATTCAGTCAGAATTGAAGAAGCTTCTGAACGGAAGAAAATAAATTTTTTTCAAGGAAAAACACCAGTTGCCTTTTGAAAAGCACCCTTAGAATATATCTTTAGCACAATTTATGTTTCTGAGTTTTGGCTGTAATAAACTAGTATAATTATGAAATCAATTGAATATAATATTCAGAGGTGTTTAAAATCTTTGTTTTAAAGAGTAAATATGTTTCAATCTAAAAAGATCTCCAAATTATTATAAATATTTAGTGAACAGTTTAAACAATGAAATATTCACATGCAATACTATCCTTTGTTTTCTCTACAGAAAAGACCATGGGGTGCATTAAGAGCAAGGAAGACAAAAGTCCTACTATGAAATATAGAACTGAGAATACTCCAGAGACCATTACTTCCCCTGTCAGCAATTATGGATCTGATTCAACCCAAGCTAATCAGTCACCTGTAGTAAAAGGATCATCAATTAATTTTAATAGCCATTCCATGACTCCTTTTGGTGGGTCATCTGGTATGACACCTTTCGGAGGAGCATCTTCTTCATTTTCTCCAGTGCCATGTCCATATCCTAGTAGTCTAACAGGTAAGCATGGTCTTAAAATTACCATCAGATAGCAAAAGAACCCTTCAGTAATACCAAAACAAGAATTGCATGTGATTTAGTCTAAAATGTGTTATGTATTTAAAAAAAAACTATTGTAAGGTTGTACAAAAGTTAAGCAGTATTAGAGAAAAGCTTGATTTTGCTGCAAACCTTATGAGTGTCCTGTGCTCCAAGCAATATGCAAAAGATGATTAAAAAATAAATACCGTATTTTTCGGAGTATAAGACGCACCGGAGTATAAGACACACCTTAGTTTTTGGGGAGGAAAATAGGGGTAAACAATCTGCCTACCAGGTATTCATCTGGCTAGCGTCCTTAGTCTGGTCAGCTTCAGCACATTATTTTATCCCCTGGTTAGGACTTAAAAAAACCTTCTTCTGAGAGAGTAACAATGAAAGAGCATGCAAGCCAGTAAGAGCTGGGAAGATTGTTAGCACCTGGTTAGGGCTAGAAAAAAACTTATTCGGAGCAGCTTCAGCACATTATTTTATCTCCTGGTTAGGACTTAATAAAACCTTCTTCTGAGAGAATAACAATGAAAGAGCCTGCAAGCCAGTAAGAGCTGGGAAGATCGTTAGCACCTGGTTAGGGCTAGAAAAAAACTTATTCGGAGCAAGTAGAGCAATGAAAAAAAATTCTGCAAAGACTTAGGGCTGGAAAAACATTCTTTGGAGAGAGTAACAATGAAAAAGCCTGCAAGGTAAGAGCTGGGAAGATCTATTAGCACCTAGTTAGGGCTGGAAAAAAAGCTGCATTCGAAGTATAAGACGCACCCAAATTTTCAGCCACTTTTAGGGAGGAAAAAGGTGCGTCTTATACTCCAAAAAATACGGTACTTAAATAAAATTCTACAAAACAACATTCTGCACCAACAGTCCCAACAGTTGTACTAATGGTTGACTTTTCTTTAGTACATTTATCAACTTCCCAGGTTTTATGTAAGACTGATGCCGATTAGTTACTTACATGTAACAGATTCTTCAGGATCATCCATGAATTCATATATGTACAAGTTTGACATTGGTGCAAACTTGAAAAGTCATAGAATTTAAAGATTTTTGGCAGAATAGTACTCTCTGTGAATATCATGCATGTCTGGGTGTAGATTCCATTAATACTAATCCCCTCTAAGATAGAGCCAAAGATTCCTTTAATCTTAAGGAAAAAACAAAGTCACCTGACCATCTAAAGAACCTCAGTTACCTCAGTGTCCTATGCGATTCAAATTGATGGTTGGCTAGCCACCTTTTTATCTTGAGCAGGGGATGATATTCATACAATGACCTAAGACATCACTCTACTAAATGTTAGGTAGGGTAGTATTGGATAAATATGTAGTGTTGAGGCAATTTCTCAACAAACCTTTGACATAGAAGTATTGTGATGAAAGGCTGCAGATTTTGCCATCACTCACTGTTATATCCAGCAGATATTGCATTTTTAATCAGTTTTTTACAAAGTGCTATGGGAATCGACTATACTTACAGAAGTTCCACACATTCGGATGGAAAAGTCAAAAACAAGTGTTCATCCCTTTAAAATACCTCAAGTCTTTCTTCGTAAATAAAAGTTTAGGATATTTTATCATTTTATTTTGTCATGTTTGCATTTCATAACCCAACAACATAATTTTCAGTAATACAGAAAATGAAATTAATTGGTTTCACCTTAAGATCATAGAAAGATTTTAAAATATGAACAATAATCTTGACATTTCCCTATTTTGAGTTGCATCCTTTCATTTAGTCTGTTGCTAATTTATTTTATACAAATGTGTGTAAGAAATCATTTGGTGTTTTTTTCTGAAAAATGTAAGAATATTGGTTGGCTTCACTACTTCTAGACTATACCAAAAAAATAAAGGTGTGATTTAAACCTGCTAGTTACTGAAGGGGAAGAAAATCTGAAAATGAAACATTTTGGCACCTAATAATCATGATTTATGTCATAATGAAGGTAGCATTCCAGCATGCAGTAAACTAATCTCAAGCATGGAATAGAATGCAGGGAGCTCAGTGTTCTAGACCACTTCAGACTTGAATTCGTGGACATCTCTGGTAACAACCTGAATATGCATTTGTGCTCAAGGAATTACCACCTCATTTGAGAAACCTCTATCCACCTCTAATTAATCTTCTTACTAAACTACAAAGCTTCCAAAAGCTGTAGCAAACTTCCCAACATCACCACCACCACCACTACTACTACTACTCACACACACACACTTGGACCTTACGATAGCTGGTTTGGAGTTGTGCTATGGTAGTAATAAGAAGTCCGTTTACAGAAATGATCATCTATAATCGATGTAAGTGTTTAGAAAAAAAATACATGCAGTGAAATGTTTTGGTCTTTACAAACCCAGGCACTAAAAATGCTTTAAGTAAAATTCAAATTAGATAATTACCGTATTTTTCAGAGTATAAGACGCACCACAGTATAAACTAATTAACCTTAGTTTTGGGGGAGGAAAACAAGGAAAAAAGGCCTCTGCCTCCAAGCAATTTGCCAAACAGCAAACAGTACAGATGATATACACTGCTTGCTGTGTATTTCTGTGCATGTGTGCCATAGAAATAGCAAAGAATTGGATAAATGTACATTATGGCAGTATATTAATCCCAGAAAGTTTTCTTAAATGTAATCACACTAACTCCTCCAAATTATTTAAATAGATCTACTCCAAACATGACTAAGTCAAGATTTAACTCAGCTGCCTTATTTTAATACTAATACTTAATACTAATACTTAATACTAAAACAGGACATTTCAGATTATATTTTTACATATCTTTAAAATTGATGTGGCTTTCTGGAAGTATTCTCTGCTATTTAAAAGAAGATACAATAGCACTGGGCCTCTTCAGAGCAAGCATTTATTTTAAAAAGCTTCTTCATTTTGTTAAGTTGTCTAGAACAATAATAAAGCAGTCTTTAAAAAATAAGTCTAATAATTTGAACACTCTACAAACATTTAACAAAATAACATATTAACAGAATCTGCCTCTACCTAGGATAGAACGCACAACCTCCTGATTGTGAGGCAAGAGCTCTACCTCTAGGCCACAGCAGCTATAGCTTACCTTCTTGCAATTTCAGCAGTCTAACATTGCCAGCAGTTTATCTCCCAGCAATTTGTCTCATTACAGCCACCGTAGTTAGTTTCATTTTACCACGTGGCTTGCAAGCCTCAGTCAAGTGTAGGTCGGGAGGCAGATAATCTCTTCTTGTGCTAGCCTCACTAGAAAGTGAGGCTAGCAAATACACTGTCCATTAAAAGGTGCTGAACATGGTTGCAAGCATCATATTCCAACCGTCTCAAATGTCCATCCCTGCAAGAGACCATTGTCTTTTGATCTCCTAGCAAGGAACAGCACATGTGGGCAATCTCCTGTCGTTATCTGGAAAGATTCCATGGAACCAATCTACTGGTTTCTTGTTGTTTGATATGTTATCAGATCAACTTTTGCAGAAACATCCTCAATCTACCATTCTTCCCCTGACACTGAGGTTATTGAGTTTATACAATGCAAATGTTGGGTATACTTTATAAATCAGTAAAATCAAAGTTTATAAATTAATTTAAACATTTGTAGACTTCCTTTAATTTGAAAAATCCTAACAAAATTAATAGTATAAAATGTGTGTGAGAAATTAATGAACAGTAATATACATATAGTAAGTAATATATTATCACGTTAATAAAAGCACATAATACTGGAATTATTTATTGTTTGCATAGTTTTCAAGTTATGTGGTTTCTTACAATGTTTTCTTCAAGAAACTATATGAGTTCAGTTGACAGAGTAATCTGTTAATAATCCATGGTCAGGTTAAATCCAGTAAGAGCTTCAGGTAGGGAAAAATACTCTGTTTTGGGCCTAGAATCAAGTTCATATTATATCACAGTATCTTTATGTTGGGTTAATATTCCTGTTTATACAGTATATTTTTATGTGAGGTTTTGTGAGTGAGTGTGCACGCGCTAATCTAAATGACAAATAGCAGTTGCAACAGAAATATTTATTAATGGAAGATTTGTTAGTAGAAAGAGTGCCGTTGACCCCTACATACATTTCAAATGCTTCAGTTAGTTCATCATTCTCCAGTTGGCAAGTCATGTTCAGAGCCTCTATTGGCAAAAATCAGAATTAACATTGCAAAATATATCAGAGATGATTACTATATTCGTGCAAGTTTATGTTGCTATTTTCTCCCAAATGCTTGAAAGCATTTTAGTGTTCGAATATAAATGCTAATTCTGGAAACCTTACTAATTTTTAATAGAGATTTGTTTATTGGATTTTTAGACATAAAATAATCTTATCAAATAATCTTGTCACAGGCTGTATTTGAAAAAGAATCCATTATACAAATATTAACATTTATGGAAAAAGTAGTGAAAAAGTGCACATGGAATAAATGGAAACAATGGATTTTATACTGGTTTTGATTCTCCATTCTTAACCACAACAAGAAACATTTGCAGAATTTGATGGCCACTTTATGCATTAGTGTTGAGTACAATAGAATTAGAATTTGCAATCCCATTGAGGATTGTAAGGTAAAGGTAAAGGTTCTCCCGCACATGTGTGCTAGTCGTTTCTGGCTCTAGAGGCGGTGCTCATCTCCGTTTCTAAGCCGAAGAGCCAGCGCTGTCCGAAGACATCTCTGTGGTCATGTGGCCGGCATGACTAAACACCGAAGGCACACGGAGCGCCAAAGTGGTCCCTATTTTTCTACTTGCATTTTTTACGTGCTTTCAAACTGCTAGGTTGGCAGAAGCTGGAACAAGTAATGGGAGATCATCCCGTTACGTGGCGCTAGGGATTCGAACCGCTGAACTGCCAACCTTCTGATTGACAAGCTCAGCGTCTTAGCCACTGAGCTATGTTTAATAACTAATATATCTTCACTTTAGACCAGTGGTGGGTTCCTGCCAGAGCAGACCGGTGCATAGTTCCGGTAGGGAGCGTCTGATTGCGCAATTTGCGCGCGACCGCACTGGAGCCGTTTTCGCCAGTCTGTCAAGCGTGTCGCCATCTTTTTCTGACAATTTTTGGGCAATTTTGCTTCTGCGCATGCGCGGAAGCAAAATTGTGCCGAAATCTCTCACGCGTGTCCCCTCGCAAGATTTAGTGCGATTTTGTTTCCGTGCATGTGCAGAAGCAAAATTGCGCGAGGGGGCGCGTGCACGTGTGTGCACCCAAAATGTGGAGATGCGCGTGCAGCGCACCGGCATGGGTAATTGAGCAACCCGCCCCTGCTTTAGACCAGTATTTTTCAGACTTTGGCAAATTTTAGTTGTATAGATTTCAGCGCTCAGAATATTGGCTGAAGAATTTTGGAAATTGAAATCCACATATCTTAAAATTACCAAATTTGAAAAACACTGCTATACACCTTTCTGGTTGACATGTAGGAGTTGGGAAGGTCTATGATAAGAATGTGAACACATTTGAATATCCTATTCATATGTTTTCTAGAAACATACAAACGCAGGTAGTCTCATAACTTTAACATGAAAAGCAACTTTTCTAGTTTGAAGTTGTTTTAACCATGAAAATGTTAAATAAGTTTTTCTTAGTAATATTAATATATTTAATCAAATGTATAGATTGCCTCAAGTGTGGTTGCAAACCTAGGCCATTATGAAATCAATAAGTTCAGGGAATGTTTTTATTTTAAAGCTATAAACATTCCTCACTTTTTAGTAAGAATATTTATCTTATTCTCTTCAAAATAAAATTGGTGAAATGCTTTTGTATAGTACATGTGTAATCTGATTTGTATCTATTTCCCTTGTCTAGGAAAAAGTATTAATGCCATATTTTTGGGTTTTCCTAAGGGGGTGTTACTGTTTTTGTGGCCTTGTACGATTATGAAGCAAGAACTAGAGATGATCTTTCATTCAAGAAAGGTGAACGCTTTCAGATAATCAATAATACGTAAGTATTGTTGTCAACTTGTGGACTTAATTACTTAATAAGAGGCGTGGTGGCTCAGTGGTTAGAATGCGGTACTGCAGGCTACTTCTGCTGATCACTGGCTGCCAGCAGTTTGGCGGTTCAAATCTCACCACGCTCAGGGTTGACTCAGCCTTCCATCCTTCCGAGGTGGGTAAAATGAGGACCCAGATTGCAATATGCTGACTCTGTAAACCTCTTGGAGAGGGCTGTAAAGCACTGTGAAGTGGTATATAACTCTAAGTGCTATTGCTATTAATTACACACTATTAGCCATTTACATTCCCCCACATATGCTAATAGTATTGTTGCTAATAGGGAAAAGTATTCAGTCATAAGAGAATAAGAGAGTAAGAAAAATGATCTTATAAGGAGAAGGAGATACAACATAATCGGACTTGCAAGGTTCTATTATTATAGCCAATCTCAATAAATTAGTTTTAGCCTTCCAGTGGAGTTGATTTTTTTAAATCTCATATACCTACCGGTAGTATGGCTGATATCAATCTTACAAGTCTGATTGTGTTGTATCTCTTCTATCTTCTTACAATTCAGTGAATTAGGGAAGTGTCTGTATGAGCTGCTGTCTTGACATTGTGGCCTTTAAAAATGTTTTACTCTTTTGGCAAAAGAGTTTGCATATCTCCATCAAAGTCATCTTCTTTACTTCTTTACTTTCTACAGAACAGATCAGTCTGGAAGTTATAAAGGTAAATTGGATTATACCACACGCCTTTAATATAATATTGCTTTTATCTTTACTACTAAGATAGGTACATACAGATAGGTCTCAACATGTGAGCACAATTGAGCCCAAAATGAACATTTAAGTGGGTTTTGGCTCACCTTTCTTGCCACAGTTGTTAAGTGAATAGCTGCAGTTGTTAAGTTAGTAACACAGTTAAGTGAATCTGGCTTCCCCATTACTTTGCTTGTCAGAAGGTCTCAAAAAGGTGATCACATGACCCCAGGACACTTCAGTTATAATAAATATATGGCAGTTGTCAAGTGTCAAAATTCTGATGACTTGACCATAAGGGTGCCACAACAATCATAAGTGTGAAAAATGGTCATAAGCCCATTTTCTCAGTTCTGTTGTAACTTCACAATAAATGAATAATTATAAGTCAGGGGCTACCTGTACATGCAACCTTTATTAAAGTTTGTTGCAAAATCAAAACCAGAAGCTCACACAGATGACTGATTCAGCTGGATTCAATAACTTCTTTATAAACATAATAACAGATGACTCTACAATACCATTAGCAGATTATTTCTTCAAGTAAACACAAGCAGGAGTTAGCTTCATTTCAGCAGAGTTCAGACAAGCCCAGAGAGTACAGAGTGGAGACTAGAGCCACACCCAGCCTTAAGCTTAAGCTTTCAGTTTCAATTCTCTGCACAGACTCAGAAGTGGTTAGGTCCCATTGGCTGACTTAGTTACTATGCCTATTCATTGGCTAACCTTGTTAAAATGGTTCTCCCAGTCATGAATATTCTAACAACCTTAATGTTCCTTTTATATCGCAATTTTCAATAAGGCACTTTCAGAAGTATATTAAATTAATACCAATTTTAGTAGCAGAGAGATTCTAGTATATTAAAAATGGAACTGTATTCTCTGAATACGATCGTTTTTCATCTCATTAAGAGATTGTTGTTTGTTTAAGTTATTCTTCTGTAAAATGTCCATTTTTTGTTGACAATAGTAATACTTGAGAAAGATTAGAAGTTTTGAGAATTACTTTTTTTTTAATCCATCTGTTTATTTTGGTCGCCATGATATAAAAAAGATGTTGAAACTCTAGAAAGAGTGCAGAGGAGAGTAACAAAAATGATTAGGGGACTGGAGATTAAAACATATGAAGAATGGTTGCAGGAATTGGATATGTCTAGTTTAATGAAAAGAAGGACGAGGCGTGACATATTAGCAGTGTTCCGATATCTCGGGTTGCTACAAAGAAGAGTGGGTCAATCTATTCTCCAAGGCATCTGAGGCAGGACAAGAAGCAATGGGTGGAAACCTAATCAAGGAGAGACGCAACCTAGAACTAAGGAGAAATTTCCTGACAGAACAATTAATCAGTGGAACAACTTGCCTCCAGAAGTTGTGCTCCAACACTGGAGTTTTAAAGAAGAGGTTGGACAACCATTTGTCAGAAATGGTGTAGGGTTTCCTGCTTGAGCAAGGGGTTGGGCTGGAAGATCTCCAAGGTCTCTTTCAACTCTATTGTTTTTATTTATCACATGTTTATTAGAGTAAGAAAACAAATGGTTCTTCCTACTGTATGGTATTTCCCTACATAGGACAAACAACAATTATATTAAGGTCTAGCTGGTGTGCTATTTCATAGATGTAAACAGACATCTAAGCTAAGATGATGGTGGTGGTGTATCAGTTCACAGTATTTCATAATTGAAAATGATTTTATTATTGTTATTCATATATATTCAGTGCAATTAATTTCCCCCCCTGTCCTTCCTTTCCCTTAGGGAAGGAGACTGGTGGGAAGCAAGATCTATTGCAACAGGAAAGAGTGGCTACATTCCTAGCAATTATGTGGCTCCTGCAGATTCCATTCAAGCAGAAGAGTAAGACTTTATAATGTCCTTAATCATTTTTATCTGTAATTATTCAGTGGAGTTCAGTATAATTTAATAAGTCTATTCAAAAGAATTATTAGATACCAGAGGTCTTGTTACAGCACTTACATGAATTACACAAAATTAATATCTTAAAATGTTATATTTTATATAGAGGAGACTGACTTTCTTAAAATGTATGTTTAGATTATTTTTAGGATAAATAGTTCAATGTCACATCTGTTAATAGGAGTTGATACGGGTACAATTATTGACAGTTCACAGTCTATTCTATCTATCATCTGTCTATCATCTATAATGTTTTGTCAGTGGGAATAAAAAGAGAAAAATAACTGGGGGGAAAACATACACCCAACAGTAACAATAACAAAAAAACTGTGTACAAAAAAGAAAAGGAAAAGGAAAAAAAGACCCAGACATACAACATTAAACATAAAAAAATCCACTCATTGGATGCTGAAAAAAATAAATAAACCTAATAAATTCTCCTTCCCTACATAATAGATCTGCAAAAAGTCACAAAATTTATCATTGTTA
The DNA here is from genome assembly GCA_023053685.1 of Diadophis punctatus similis. NCBI lineage: Eukaryota > Metazoa > Chordata > Lepidosauria > Squamata > Dipsadidae > Diadophis > Diadophis punctatus. The sequence continues at coordinate 155,958,456 of JALIGW010000003.1, forward strand.
TTTAACAAGAAAAATATGTTGACATATATATTTCATATGAGGAGGTCTCACCTCCTCATCATAGAGACTTCACAGTATATTCTGACAGAACAGTTTTCTATTGAAAACAATCTAAATCTGTATTAGGTGTGAATCGGTGAGTTCTAAATTAGATCGCCACCGGTTTGTGCACGCGTGACACTTCTGCACATGTGCAGGAGCATCCCGGGTGGGTGGGTGGAGCCTCCCGCCACCGCTGCTACCAGTTCTAAGAACCGGTCCGAACTGGGAGCAACCCACCGCTGTTGTGTATGATATGTGTAAGATGTACAATCTTTAAAGCTTGGTATACTTTTTGCAAAGTTTAGTTGCTAGTTAGTCCTTACATTGCCACAAGCTGCTTCCTTAAACCTTCTGGCTAGTTTCTGAGCTTAGAAATACATGGAATTTCTAAGCATATTGTTAAAGTTCCCTTTACCCAGAATTGCTCATAAACTTTATGATTACCAGGCTAGAAAGCAAGAGACCATGAATTCAAGTCCTGCTTTAGCCATGAAAGCCAACTGGGAGACCTTGGGCTAATCACTGCCTCTCAGCGCAACCCACCTCACAGGGTTGTTGTTGTGGGGAAAATAGGAGAAGGAAGTTATGTCGGGTATATTTGCTGCCTTGAATTATTCATAAAAATAATAAAGGAAATAAATAAATAAAGGAAATAATAATAATAAATAAATGATAAATGATAATAAATAAATAAATAAATAAGATTTATAAATAAATAATACTTACATACATACATACATACATACATACATACATACATACATACATACATACATACATACATACATACGAGATTTATATCTCCTTTGTAACTCAGCCGGTTCAGATATGCAGCTTTATTTAATTGCTTGTTTATATGGCATTATTGTCACTCAAATGCAATATAGTACTTCCCACTGAAACAATGCTTAGCATGTTTGGTAATTTTAAAAAATTAACAAAACCACATTTAAAGCAGAAAGCATACAGGAACAACAAAATGACAAACAATACTTTCTGGTTTCACCTGAAGTTGCTTTAGTTCAACTGACTTGTCTTGTTTTTCTTCAAAAATTTAAACAGTATTTTGGAATATCTGCTTTTCAAACTCTCCATGTATTTAAAAAACTAGTTTGTTACTGAATCTTGGATGGAATAGATGAGACATGGTCTTGTTTTATGTTTTGAATAAAAGTACTAGATCATATCTTCGCCTGTAGAAGAATCTGTGTGATCATATCACATTTAGAAACAACTTTGATTTCTCATCTATTTTAAAAGTACAAAGATGGAATTATATGGAAAGCCCCTGTAATAATGAATATTCCACCATCTCATCTTTGCAATTTAATACCATTGCTATGTTAATCAAATATTGTAACTGAATCTTTTCTTGAACATATTTCTCTTTCAACTTTTTAGATGGTATTTTGGTAAAATGGGCAGGAAAGATGCAGAAAGATTACTTTTAAATCCTGGGAATCAACGTGGTATCTTTTTAGTCCGAGAGAGTGAAACTACAAAAGGTATCTATCTTTAATTTTATTACTGAATAAAATTAAATTATAATGAATTTGTAATTTTTTTTAATAAATGTGTTTACAGAATCAAATATTTTTTCTAGGTGCTTATTCCCTTTCTATACGTGACTGGGATGAGATTAGAGGTGATAATGTGAAACACTATAAAATTAGAAAACTTGACAATGGTGGATATTATATAACAACAAGAGCACAATTTGAATCTTTACAAAAGCTGGTCAAACACTATACAGGTAGGTTCTAAATGCTACAGCTGATCCTAGAAGTAAATTATAGCCCGATGCATATACTTCTGAGAAGGGTATTCTTTAAAATACATGACTATATAAGAAATATTTATCTGATTGCTAGATCATGCTGACGGCCTGTGTCATAAATTAACAACTGTGTGTCCAACCGTGAAACCTCAGACACAGGGCTTAGCAAAGGACGCCTGGGAAATCCCTAGAGAATCCTTGCGGCTAGAAGTTAAGCTGGGCCAAGGGTGCTTTGGTGAAGTTTGGATGGGTAAGTGTTAAATGGGGAGAACCGTAACTCTTATCATTAAATCTAAGTGTTCTGTGCATAATAGTTCCAGAGCTTGCTATCTTCAGATTTTAAAAAAGGGTTTTAGATTGCTGAAATAGAAAACATCTGCCTTAGAATTAGAGAATCATTTTAAATCATTTATAAACAATACTACTTTAAATCATTGATAAACAATAGACTAAAGGCACAAATTGTTTTTAACTTCTGTTCAACATTTTTAAATGGATTATTTTACACATACCGAGCCTGCTGCAACATTTATATTACACTGAAAATCTTTGTATTGTAACTGATAATATAATGCATTTATTACATAGGTACATGGAACGGAACAACGAAAGTTGCAATCAAAACTCTAAAACCTGGTACAATGATGCCAGAAGCTTTCCTACAAGAAGCTCAGATCATGAAGAAATTAAGGCATGATAAACTTGTTCCACTTTATGCTGTAGTTTCTGAGGAGCCTATCTACATTGTCACTGAATTCATGACAAAAGGTACATTTTACCTCTATATTGAAATCAAATAGGAAAACAATAGTATTGTATGAATTTACTATTGAATTATTAGGGCAGAATAGACAGAAAAGTATTTTATCATGGTACATATTTAGATGTATCTACCAGGGCTTTCATTGTAGATTTTGGTTCTCCCCCCACTGGAACAGTTAAGTCAGAGTTAGAAAACAGTGTGGTGGGCTGCATCTAGAAAGTTTAGTTATGGTACCAGGTTTCTTTCTGTTTTTATTGGGGGGGGGTTGCACGGTCCCTTCTAACTCTGTTAATCTGTTACATTTTTGTATAATATTGGTTTTATATAATTGTTGTGAGACACCAAAAATTATGGTTCTAAGATGGGTGGCAATCAGATTTTTTAATTAAATAAGTAAATAAATACATTTTTCTCCTAAAAAAAAGACAAACTCATTTTATATTATTATTTTTCTTAATATCTTTGCTGGCAGTCAGCAGGAAATATATTCAGGAAGCATTTGCCAGGCGTATATAAAAGGCATTAATAGAATCAGATAGTTACATTAATTAATTAAATCAAAATTATGTGAAATAAAAGTATTTGCATGATAATAATGATAATGATTTTTATTATTATTATTATTATTATTATTATTATTATTAACAACAACAACAACAACAACAATAATAATAATAATAATAATAATAATAATAATAATAATAATAATAATAATAATAATAATAATAATAATAATAATAATAATATTTCCCACAAAGATCAGAATATTTGTGTAGGATTATAGGATTCCTTACATGAATAACAGGATATAGCTCTGTGGACAAGGATTTTCGTTCTTTAAAGAAAGACTTACGGCCATTTTTCACACTTAGATCATTACAGCATCCCCATGGTCACGTGATCAAAATTCAGACACTTGGCAACTGATTCATGTTTATAACGGTTGCAGTATCCCAGGATCATGTGATACACCTTTTGTATCATTCTAACAAGCAAAATCAGGGGAAAGCTAGATTCGCTTAATAACCGTGACATTAACTTAACAACCACAGTTATTCACTTAACAACTGTGGCAAGAAAGGTTTGTAAAATGGGGCAAATCCTCTTTAACAAATGTCTCATTTAACAATGAAAATCGTTATGAGCTTTATGTATGCCCCAAAGTATTCTTAATAAATTCAAACAATGGGTACTTGCTGCCAGAAATAAAAAAGAAAACTGGGGTTGAAAACCATATCCTGGTGGTGAGAAAGTGAAATAGAGACTATTCTCATCAGTTTATTTTCTAGTAAGGCGTGTTTTGTCATTGGCTACTTCCTTCCATTGCAGACTTTGTGAATAGGCAATACTCCTATGGCAGCCATGTTGTGGAGTCTGCTTACACCAGTGATGGCGAACCTTTTTTTTCTTGCATGCCAAAAATGGGAGTGCGCACACACTAGTGTGTGTGCATGCCAGCACACAACCCCCATGCGTGCCACACTGCGCATGCATGTATCCCTGCACATGTGCCCCCCCCCCATTTGGCCATTTTTAACCCTCAGGCTTCCCTGAAGCCTCTGGAGTACGAAAAACGGCCCAACGGGCAAACCGAAGTTTGGAAAAACAGACTTCCGGTTTGCCCGTTGGGCCGTTTTTCGCACTCCTGAGGCTTCAGGGAAGCCTCCTGAAACCTGGGGAGGGTGGAAACGGCCTTCCCCAAGGCTGAAAATCAGCTGGCCAGTGCGCGAATGCGCACTGGAGCTGACATAGGGTAACACCTTGCATGCCCTCAGTTATGGCTCCACGTGCCACCTGTGGCACGGGTGCCATAGGTTCGCCATCACGGGCTTACACATTCAGAGTAATCTTAATATTCCTACACCCCCCCACAAGCCCTGAATAGATGCTTATTTCTAAACCAGGTGCTGATTTATATGCCTTGAAGCAACACTACTTGACTTCTGTCCATGACATAGAAAATAAATCCAATACTGAATTCATATTTATTTGCATATGTCACTTTTGAATAAATAAAGGTGAGATATAAATCAATAAATAAAAACAAATAAACCATACAATTTATGACAAACTCCTGCCTCACAAAACTGCATATCTGCTCTTGGGAGGATGAGAGGACTCACGTATGTAACCGTTACCTTTAGATTGTTGCAAATCTCTGTTAACACTGTCCTATATCCGAAGGATTTGGTTAAATATGTTTTATTTTATACATGCCCAAAATTACTACTAATTCCAAAATACTATGTTGTAGCCATATAAGTATTGCCTTTTTTCTGTTTTATTTATATTGATAATTACTAGAATTTTATTTTAACTATGCCTGAAGTAAGTGTAGATTTTGAAACTGAACTGTTTCTAAAGTGTTGCGATACCATTACTATAACTGAATTAAAGGAAACACTGCTGTTTTTGTGCCTTTCTGTAGGAAGCTTACTAGATTTTCTTAAGGAAGGAGAAGGGAAATATTTAAAGCTTCCACAACTGGTGGATATGGCTGCACAGGTACTTATTAAAATATATTGTTTGATTACTAAAACATTCCAATATTACAACCATTGAGAAATATAGAAAAGGCCAAAAGTGGTTGCCCATTCTGTTTATAGTCTGATTATAACCATAGATCTTCAGGTGACCATCTGTATAGGTTTGTGTGCCTGCATCGTAGGGCATTCTGGAACATTCTCTAGTTCAGCGTTTTTTGGTGAGATTCTCTAAAGCAGGAATTTCTAAAGTTTTTGCCATTACACCTTCCCTTTAGTATAACTTTAATATACACAACTCCCCTAAAAATCCCAACACTAAAAGGAATACAAATGAACAATGAAAACAATATAATGAAACTTTGGGAAAGATAGAGTTTTGTGTAACAATGTAACTAAAACTAACTTCACATGTCCCCTGGACTTTGTCTGCACCTCCCCAAGGGAGTTACACCTTGGAAAAGCCTCATCTAAAGTGTCTGCCCACTGAACCCCTCAGATTGCCAGTATGCTCAAAGAAAGAAAGAGTATCCCTGCAGTGGGTAACATGGTGAATCAACATGACAGGTGACATGTAAGCAACCTTTTGTTATCGTTTGTGGGTTTTTATGGATTATAAGTGTTGGGCCTTTTTCAGAAATACTTATAAGTAGTGGCAGGAGCAGACAAGCATTCCAAGAATGTAGGTTTCCAATGAGTGTCTCTACTACAAAACTAATAAAACCAGTATGATTCCACTACTCAGTTCCAGTGACTACTATGTGCCAAATTTATAAGCCCTATTTATAGTGAAATCAGTTTTTTTGTGTCTTGTGCTCACATGTGCACAGTGCAGTGGCCCCCAAATCAGCGGTGGGTTGCTCCTGGTTCGGCCCAGTTCTGCGAACCAGTAGTGCCACCAGAGGGAGGCTCCGCCCACCCACCTGGGACGCTTGTGCGCACGTGAACCGGTAGCAACAGGTTTTAGAACCCACTACTGCCCCAAATCCTCTCTTTTGGGCAAGTAACATAGTTTCTACTTATTCCTTATTATGGTAATATAATAATCTCATTTCATGCTATTTACTTCTAACCTACTATGAACACAATGAATGGGAGACGAGCTATCTTATCAGTGATCACATCAAAATGAGTGAAATAGTAGCAGGTTCAAAACTGCTATAATGTAGGCTTCACAAATGCGGATGGCTAACCTTTTTCTCATGTCAGCATCCATAATATATATTGTTTTATTACTAAAACATTCCAATATTACAACCATTGAGAAATATAGAAAAGGCCAAAAGTGGTTGCCCATTGCCCATAATGCAATGCGCATGCAACACACACATCCTGTGCGCACCCCTGTGCATGCGTGTGTGACACCCCCATGCTCCCCCATCCCATGCATACACGCATGACCCCCGTGCTCCCCCTCCCCCGCGCATGTGTGCCCGACCCCCATGCTTCCCCACCCCCCTGCGCATGTGCGCATGACACCCTGCTCCATTTTGGGCCTAGCAGGCCTCCCTGCAGCCTTCTGGGACCAAAAAGGGGCGGTGGCAGGGTGCTGCACTCCCCCCCATGCCCCGTTTTGGGCCTAGCAGGCCTCCCTGCAGCCTCCTGGGACCAAAAATGGGCCGCAGGAGGCCCTGCACCCCCCATGCTCCCCCCACCCCGTGCATGCACACGTGACCCCCCATCCCCCGCAAATGCGCATGCATCTCCCGCATGCACCCCGTCCTCCACACATGCACAGCAGATAGCTGAAAATCAGCTGGCTGGCAGGAGGCGCGCGCACATGTGCGATGGAGCTGAGCTGTGTGACGGCTCACATTCCCTCAGAGAGGGCTCTGCATGCCACCTGTGGCACGCGTGCCATAGGTTTGCCATCACGAGTATAGACATAACGGAAGCCCTTAATATGTGATTCAGCCATTGCAGTAATTGCCCTGGGAGAATTGCCCACAAACAACAGGTGGCACAAGCAGTAGTTGTAGTTTGTCAAATAAAATCATTTCAATAAAATAGTGGGGAAACTGTTGTTAAGCAGCAAATGAAAGATGGTTGAGTCAAATGAAATGATTTCATGCTGTCAAGATAAAAGACAAAAGTCATTTTCATATCTAAATGGTTATTTCAATATGGCTGGTCGAATAAGGGAGGAAAGCTGAAAAACAATATTCTCACAAGGACCTTAGAAAATATTTTCAGAATGAAGGTAGAATTAAGACACAAAGTAGCTTTGTTCTTAGCTACATAATGTACAATGAGGCAATTCTTTAGAAGCAAATAGTTTGCTTGGAAAGAATATTGGCATATTTTGCAGATGTAACAACTGTCCAAAATGTTACTTTAAAGGGTAACCTATGGAATGAAGTAGTTAAAGAGTTGAACAGTGAAGACAAGTTGAGACAGCAGCAAATAGTGTCTCCATTGTGGGTGAACTCTGATACCAGAAAATAGAGGTGACAAATTGACGTATAATTTGTGGATTAAAAAAAAGTATAGAATGCGAGAAATCCACCATCATGTCTGTGAAAGACTGATAATCACCAAATAATTTTAGTGAATATGAAGGTTTTTCTTTTTTAAGAACAAAGAAATTGTGAAACTAATTCCACAGAGCAAAACACAGCCATTGGCACTTTACAGCTTTTAGGTAATTCAGACAGCCCACTCTACCCTGTTAAAAAGGCATAGAAGATTGTTTCCAAAGAAAGGCATCATTTGTACAAAAGTAATCATCTGTAACTGGTTGATTTTCCAAGCCGTCAGTCATAGCATTTGGAATCTTGGATGGTGCATCTGGCTTCCACCTGAGAATACTGTAGGTAGGAGATTATGTTGAAACTTGCTCTTGGCTAAATGCAATAGGTCTGTGCAATCAATCCTGTCCCAACAAAGCTTCATGATTATCCTTGTGTGCAGAGGAATCACAGGATACACTTACAATAGGATGCCTGTCCAGTTTGGAAAAATAATGCACCTGAGAGAGAAACAGGATGTAGTAGGATTTTATTCCTGAAACCGGTGGTTTGCTGAAAAAAGGCCAAGGGACCCTAGATTAAGAAGTCAAGTCTTGATGAAGAAAAAAACAAAGCAAAAACACCAAAAGTAGAAAGGACAAGAGAGAAAAACAAAAGGAAAAAAAATTGTGCAAAATAGTGTAGAGAAAGTCTAAAACAGAGTTTTGAGTGGTTACAGCCAGAAAGAGAATTTTGGGCAATTCAGTGTAAGCAGACACTTTAAGCATGAACCTCCACCAAAAAAGTTGACCTGAGAATGTTCTAGAAAATTGCTTTACACAAGTGCAACATGCATGTGTAATACACAGAGAACAAAAAGAATATTGTGTAGACTTGTCTAATTTAAGATTATTTAATTCTGTTGCAAAATAATATTGCTACATGTTATGAAAACTAAACATTGTAAATCTCCTACTGTGTTTGTAACATGTAACTTCAGAATCATTTTCATGATTTTGTATTAAGTATTTCATTGACTGAATACTGCTTTGTTAATAAGATACTTTTCTTATAAGATTGCTGATGGCATGGCGTACATTGAAAGAATGAATTACATTCATAGAGATCTTCGAGCAGCTAATATACTTGTAGGGGACAATCTGGTGTGCAAAATTGCTGATTTTGGATTAGCAAGATTAATAGAAGACAATGAATACACTGCTAGACAAGGTATTTACAATATTCTTCATGTACTATTCAGTATAGTAAATATTGTTTTATTAATATGTATAATGTATTGTCTGAATTCTTGATCAGTACAAGTCATCTTATGTCTGAAATATTATAGGGTCTCCTGCTTGAACAGGGGGTTAGACTAGAACACCTCAAGGCACATTCCAACCCTATGATTCTATGGTTCTAGTTTGACTAAGTGCTTTACTAATTTTAATATTGTCTGAGATAGATGAATGTTCTTTATTTTTTCCATTTATATAGTCACTAACAATAGAAACTGGATATTCTCTAAAGTGGATTATTCAATACACTGCATCTGTTCTAAAACAGTTTTCTGAATTTATTGACTGATTTACTAACAATATAAATTGCCAAAATAAATCCTTATCTCTGCAAAAGTAAAATTGTTGTTGAACAAGGCTTCATTTTGTTATCAAACTTTGTAACATATCATGATTCATATTCAAGTTTATTTGCCAAGCAGTTTATAAAGAAACAGTACAATATGAACTTCAGATTATAGGCAGGTGCTGAAAGTTGCAGTTGTTCATGTACATTCTTCAAGTCATTTGCATAATAGAAAGAACAATTATGTGCTAATTTTCCACATACACAGATTAACAATGCAACTTTTTTTTACAGTAGTTACCAACCTGCATGCTAAAATGCATATATTTTCTCCATTATCTGGGCAGAACAACCTCAGCCTTGAGAGGAGTACCATTAAACATATGTTAATTTGACAGTATTACTCACTTTGTTGTCACCCACGCTCTACTCCCACATGTATTCTCAATTAGACTTTCTCTTTCAGTACAACAAAGATACCTTTGCAGTTCTTTTCCAGCAGAAAGAGTTCCAATCTCCAGATTAGTTCTTACGTTTAATAGAATGGATGCTATTATAACAGAAGAGATTATCAAATTATCCTTTCCCATATGATAGATGGATAGATAGATAGATAGATAGATAGATAGATAGATAGATAGATAGATAGATAGATAGATAGATAGATAGATAGATAGATACCCTGTTTCTCTCAAAATAAGACGTCCCCTGATAATAAGCCCAATCGGGCTTTTGAGTACATGGCAATAAGGCCTTATTTCAGGGTTCAAAAAATATAAGACAGGGTCTTATTTTTGGGGAAACATGGTAGATAGATGGATGGATAGGATAGGATAGAGTAGGATAGGATAGGATAGGATAGGACAGTGTTTCCCAAAGTGTGGTACGCGTATCCCCAGGGGTACGGAAGAGTTTGGTGGGGGTACGCGTTGCACCGGAGTTTGGTGGGGATCACGTGGGAATATCCACTGCACCGTGCTTAGCTGCGCCCACAGAACAAGGAAAGAAATAGGCGCGTATCGCAGTTTTTACACGTGAACTCGAGCCATCGTACATCGTATCGCAGCTCATTATGGCGGGAACTTCTGCGCATCCTTCGTGCAGCTCGGGTTCAGCCATTTTTAAACTGCGGGAACATTAACAGTTGACGTTGAGCCGCGGAGCTGTTTAAACGCCGGAGAATTGCAGTGTTATCTAACGGTTAGACAGTCTTGTGAGGCGTGACACGGCGTGAATATACTGCACTTCGTTACAGAGACAACTTACTTCTTTAATAGTTAATTCCGGGCACCTGTTATCGTGCTTTAGTAAGTTCCACTGATTTTGATTATTTTTATAAAATACAATTTTTATTTTGCGTATGTACCAAAAAAATAAAAAATAAATATATTTTGATTTTTATTAAAGCATATGTTTTTTATGAGGGGTACTCAGCGTTACGAAAATTATAGAAGGGGTACACATATGTCAAAAGTTTGGGAAACACTGGGATAGGATATAAAGATAGAGAGAGAAGAGATAGCACTACCAAAATAATTTTTAAAATAGTTATAAATTATAATATTAAAATGCATTATTTTCGATGTTTATGTATTATCTAGGGGCCAAATTCCCAATTAAATGGACAGCACCTGAGGCTGCACTATATGGTCGGTTTACAATTAAATCTGATGTCTGGTCATTTGGAATTTTGCTGACAGAGCTTGTAACAAAGGGACGTGTGCCATACCCAGGTAAAAGGAGGGGAAAATAATTATTTATGTGTTAGTTATACCATTTCACAATCTGTTATGCTGAGGGTTATTTACAATCAGTTGTTCTGATAAAATAAATTGTGTTACCTCATACAATACTTAAGAAAAGCTGAAATTCAATGTTTTAAAAATGTAGACACACACTATTTTAAAACATCAAAATCACTCAGTTTATAAATTACAGACATTATGCCAGATCATTTTTACCATAAGTTTTTAAAGAAGTCAAAGCTAGCCTTTGATAAGCATATCAAAGTATGCTTTGAAACTCTAGTTTCAAACCATAGTTGGACTTTCTCCAAACAAGCTATAGTTTGGAATAGTTCAGCAAACCATGATTTAAAAATTCTTTAATGTTATGTGTGAGTACAACCTATAAATAAATACCCATTCCAAATAAACAGTGACAGGTTTTTGAAACCCTCTTTCAACTTGATAAAATATAAGCATTAAAGCTATTCTTTTACTTTTAGGAATGGTCAACCGGGAAGTTTTAGAGCAAGTGGAACGTGGATATAGAATGCCTTGTCCTCAGGGATGCCCAGAATCTCTCCATGAATTAATGAAACTGTGTTGGAAGAAAGATCCCGATGAAAGGCCAACGTTTGAATACATTCAGTCTTTCTTAGAAGATTATTTTACTGCTACGGAACCACAATACCAGCCTGGAGACAATTTATAAATTGATGGCTTACATCCCATGCACAAATATGCCAAATGTAGAGTACTTTTTTTAAAAAAAATTCCTTGCTAATTGGAAGAACTCAAAAGAAGGCAAATTGCAATTTGCATGCTCTTGTTAGCTGGCAAACTGGAATTCTGAAATACGGTTGCACAAAACCACTTTTTAAAGTGTTATACCTAAACGTATCAATGATATATTTTTCTCCCATATTATATCAGGGTCCAAAAGAAATACACTGAAAAAAATGGGTGGTAAAATTAGCATTGCTATAACAAGTGGAGCTGCTGATTTCTTCTTTTTTCCCCTAACATTTAAGTCATTATTAAAGGCAACATCAGCTATTTAAATAAACTTATGAATGGAAATGGTCAAAGGATAACAAAATAGTTTATGGGACCAATAATACTATTATGTTAAGAGTTAAGAGGGCTTTAAATATAAAATTTTCTTCTAGGGGCTCATTTCCCTAGGGTAGCTCTCAGCAGATGGCAGCACCAGACCAACCTTCTTTGAGCTCAGAAGTTAAGACTTGAATAGTTTCAGGAATACTATGGCTGTAGACTAGGTAGGAAAATGGAAAAAATGTGGATGACGAAAATGATAAATTAACCCTGTATTGTTGCCAAGAAAACTATATGGACATGTACGTGAAGACACCAGGAGTCAACTTCAACTCGGAATTTTTTTTACTTTTAAAGCAAGTAATTTATGATAAACTTGATTAAATACTAGACCTCAATAATGGAACTGAAAAGCATGTTGCACTGTGCTGAAACTTTATATTAATATACCATAACTGGAAAGTAGCATATTTTATTTCCTACATAGTTCAATTAAGAATGAAATTAACTTCATAAACCATTAACTCATTTTGTAATTAAGTTACTAGAGTACAATGTTAAACCTGAAACTGCAAAATGCAATCAGAGAGAAATGATAAAATCTTAACCTTCAAGATGTAGTGTTTCAAAGTTCCAATTTCTAGTGAAACATATCCGGGGTTTTAATTTTTTTTAGAAGGCACATCTGAAAAAGGAAGTAAAGTGGCAAATGCTTATGAAGGTTCACCAATTAAAATGTTCAGGGATTCACTAGATTGCACAGCATTTATGTGTCTGTCAAAGCATTTATGAAAAATACTGTTTAAGATCTGAGAGCCCATCAATGGATCAGATCTAGATCAGAATGAAATGAACTTCTGTGTTGGCAGACATAGCCCCCTTGTGCTATTCTGGAACATCCTCCAACCCCCACAATATACTTTGATGGAGGTAAAGGATGGAGGGATTGGTGTGAATTGTTTCCCCATTTTTGCAGTTCACAGAGTTGTCAGAATTCTGGATTTATCCCAACATAGTAAGTGTTGGGAAAATGATAGCTGGACAGTAGCCCATCTTTCTAATAATAAACAGTAATTCACAGTCAACTAGACAATAGATGGTTGCATAGTGGTTCATAAAAGACTTCACAAAAGCAACAGATCAAAAAGCTGTTATTAGAGTGGACTGAATCCATCTCCTCTTCGCATTTCTTGGGAGAAGTGGGACTTTTCATAGCCATTATGTATAGCTTTAAACTATAGGAACTGACCTTGCACCTAAGCCAAATTCAGCTAATGATATTAAAACTGCACACATACACTACTCGCAAGTAAACTGGGGAGTAGGGGCTATCATAACCTCTTATCATATCAAGCAATAAAATCCTCTTGGCATTTTAGAATTTTCCACTCGAAACAAATGTTGCACTTCAAAGCATTTCTGTGAAAATGATCATTACTGCTATCAGAAAAACCACACAGATTTTGTTCTGGTGAAACTTATGTAAACTTATAAAATTGTGCAATCAAGTGGCATTTTCTTTCCCCATTTATACATCCCATAACTATGAAATTTTGAAAGGGCTCTATGTAGCAAATAATACAGGATTGTAATTTCTTTTATATTCTGAAATGGGTAGTGCAGTTGTGTTTATGTAATAATGCATATGCCAGAAAACTAGTCTGGTGTTATTTGGATTTTAATTAAAAATGCAACAAATCATTGTAACAAATGTATAGTAAGGAAATTAAAAAACAGTAATTTAATGAGTTTATTGAAGAAAAATATGTATTTTTAAGCGTTATACTTTCCATGTTTGTTTTTCCTTGTTTCTTAGTGTATTACCTCAAGATTTTAATGTGAGCAAATAATTCAACACAACACTTTTCTATATATAGTAATACATGTAAAAGTGTGAATATTTTTATAAAACATGATGTTGAATTTGTTTCACAAGATTGCTTTTAAACTTCTAATTACAAAATTATTTTTTAAGAAAATAACCTGATAAGTTCCAAGTTGCTTTGAAATGAAACAATCCTATATATTGTTTGGGGAGAAGTTTAATTAAGTAAATGTAATTGACTCAGTGAGAGTTACAAATTGACATGCATAGCACTGCTCCATTTCTTTTTATATTTCTTGATCTTTAGAGAATAATCTGAAGTATGTTGTTTTATGTTGTATTTGTTAGTAGATTTCAACAGTCTACAGAATACATCATCTTGCAGGTGCCATGATTCACTTATAAGATTTTTTTTCTTGCTCTAGAAATATTAGAAATTGTTTTAGTCCTTTCTTTGGATAGGTTTGCATATCAAAATAAGCCAAAGCAAACATGCTTTATTATTGCATGGATGCTTCTTCTGTCAGGATAAGCTAAGCAAATCAAGAAACTTCTAATATTGATTTATTTAACCTTGCTAAATGAATAACAAGCTCAAGATCACAAATCAAGAATTTGAAATCAAATTATTCCTGACTTGCATTTTTGGCTGATGAAAATATAAAGCAGTCAAAGATCCTGGCCTCGAAGCAATTAAATAAAGCATGGTTAAGTTTTCTTTATTTGTTTAACTGGTATCCAATAGCAGAAGGAGCTAAGCCAGAAAGTGTGCATGATCACTCTGCTTCTTTCACAGAAAGTCTTTCCCCTGTATGAAACTGGAATGCTATTTCTTTAAAATGCACTGTCATCTTCCATTAAATATTGGAAAACACTAACCATTACATGTGCATAAGGCACTTTGTTATATTTGCTAACATTGTAAATGTGTGCATAAGGCACTTTGTTACTTTACAAACACAATTGATATGCATACATCTCATGTTCTTTGGGATTAAGTATCTCTGTTTAGAAATTTTGGTGGATACTGTATGATGGGCCCTCACAAAATATATATATACCTTGAGATGAAGTATGTTTCCCCAATCTTGAAGACAAGTGAAGGGTAGAGATGGGAAGGAGCTACCTATAACAATGTTATAGTAATTCCAAGTACAGATCTTGGAATTTCCTCTTCCTGAGCTGTGTGATTTGTTGGTTAACTGTTGGGAAAGTACTGTAGCGACTTTTGTCTAGGTGGTAATTTTCCAACTAAATTAATTGTCCTTTATTGGACTGGGAGCAATAAGCACAATTTCTGCACATTTTCAGTTAAAATTAAAGGGAGCCACAATTTTCTGATATGGCTCCTAGTTTCGTTGGAACTTTCTATGGGAAAGTCCAATATAACTTCAAATTATTTTTTGTGAATTTTATTCCATGCCTTCTCACAATCTTATTCTTCTGTCAATACTGTACAGCATGACCCAGCATCTCCAATAACACTGTATTTTTTTTAAAGTAGAATTACTAGAACAATTTTCAGAATATAAATGCAAATTTATTACATTTTAAATTCCTATGTTTATTGGATTTTTAGCACTTCCTGTACTGTAATCATTGTTAATCAGTTCAGAATGATTTTTATATTGTATTGAAAACTATTGTGTAACATTTCTGATAGAAACTGTAGTGCAAGCCTTGTGTATCAGTTTTGTTGAAGCTACGTTGTGTGGTAACCTTTTGTTTGGTTTTCCTATTATACTATATTGACAAGCTTAAATATTTTTAATATTTTATTACTTTTGCATAATTAAACTTCCCAAAGCTTAATAAATTAGTGCATCTTCTGTTACTAAAGCAGAAAAATTGATTAATATTGTATGGGAATTGAAACGGAAATTTTTCTTCAACTCTTTTTATATAAGTGCATCCCCAACACTATGTTTTTAGCATGATACATGTTAACATTCTAACATCCCTCAAATTTGTTATGGAGCCCAAAATAGTATTTATCAACTGTGAAATAGAAACTGGTATTCAGGACACTTGTCCTTCCAAAAGTTTCAACAATTTAAATTTACAATAGTAAATTATATTTTAGAAAATTATAGTACACATGCTTATGCCAGGATATATACTATTATTATGCAATAAAATTAAGCCTAAATTTGATATAATTGCATAGACATAGTTAATTCATATATAACTTATGAATTGAACCAGTTCTATAGTAACATTTTTAATTGACAGAGTGATGGTATGTCACTATGCCTACTACTGTTATGCAATAAAATTAAGTCAAAATTAACTTGGAGTTAACATCCTGTAAATTTGTGTCAGCAAAATCCTGAGGAAAAGACCTCCTTTTGGCTATGCCCTTACAAGTAAACCCGTGATGACTTGAGAGGAGAGGAGGTGGGGAAAGGTTTGACGTTCTGGCGGTCGGTTTAAAGCCAGCTACATCTAGGATCTGTATTCTTAGCGACGTTATCTAAAACTAGAAAAAGCTAAAGAGGATTGGATGTAGCTAGGGCTTGGTTGACACGCCATCCGGAAATCCCAATTTTTTTAATTTATTTTTATTTTTATTTATTTGTCAAACATGTACAGGATAGCAGTTGTTTGTATAAACATAACATAAGTAAAAAGTACCGATAATAGAGGACAATAGGACAGTAGGACAGGGACGATAGGCACAGTGTAGCGCTTAAGCACGCCCCTTACAGACCTCTTAGGAATGGGGAGAGGTCTACTGTAGACAGTCTAAGGTTAAAGTTTTGGGGAAAAATAAATGGAAAAATAAAATGGATTTAAAAAAAAACCCAACCCACTTTTGAATTATTGCCAAGCGCCTCCCCTCTCCCAAAACACTGCACTTATTCATATGGTTACTGGAAGTCTTAAGTGGCTCTACACCAGTGTTTCCCAACCTTGGCAAGTTGAAGATGTCTGGACTTCAACTCTCAGAATTCCCCAGCCAGCATTCGCTGGCTGGGGAATTCTGGGAGTTGAAGTCCAGACATCTTCAACTTGCCAAGGTTGGGAAACACTGCTCTACACCCTTTAAAAAGATTAGGGCGATTGCAGAGCTCAACCTCTGTTTGACAGGAGGGGGGGGGGGCGACGCGCTGCAAGCAAGCCGGGCGCCCCCTTCCTCCTGCTCCCTCCCCTTCTCCAGCTGCGGCTCGGCTTGCCACGCCCTTCCTGCGGGCCAATCGGCGTCTAAGGAGCCATTCCCGTGCGCGAGAGTCGCTGTCCCGCTTCCTCGAGTGCCGAGCGCTGCCTGCGGGATGGGGAGAGGGAGGATCCGGGCTCTGGCTGTGAGCGACGTCCGCTTCCCCACGTCTCTGGCCCAACACGGGTCTGATGCCATGGTAAGCGCAGCTGTGCCGGGCAGAGCGACGGCCTGGACGTCGGGAGGGCAAGCAGCCCCGGCCTCAAGTGCGCAAGGGTGCCGAACAGTTCATCCCACTTCTACGGCAACTTGCAAGAGAGCGTTCTTCCGCGTTGTTCCTTTCTCGTCTAGACCGGCCTTTGGGGGCTCTTTGTCCAAGTTAAACGGAGCTCCGGCTGCCTTTTCCCCCAGATTGCGGCCTGCTTGCCTGGAAGTTAACTTGAGGCAAGTTCCGTTTGTTGGACTTTTAAGTAACGCGATTTGGATCATAGACGCCGCGCCGGCTTTCAGTAGTGTCGCGTGTAAATCCGGACCTGTGCGCGTTGCGCTGCTTTCCCAATGTCGAGGCTTTGTTGATTCTTCTGTTTAGCATCCAGATCCGGACTATTCCGCAGCCTACGTGGTAATAGAAACCGATGCTCCCGATGGCTTGAAAGGTTGTGGCTTTACATTTACGCTGGGAAAAGGCACAGAAGTGGGTAAGTTCTTAGGTTGGCTTCCCCCGTGAGAATTTTTCGATAAATAACGCCTCTTGCTTCCTTTTTGGAAAAGATCCTCTTCAGGAAAAGATTTTTCTGATGTGTTTCCATTTCCACTTCATGGTTGAAATACAACACATTATGTCATTATTTATTTCAGAAACCCAAACTGACAATATGCTGACCCCGTTTAGGTTTGTCTGTCAATATCTTAAATCATGTACTGACCTGTAAGCAATCAATATTTGTAGATTTTTTAAAAAATGAGTTTACCTTGATGTGCTTTTGTTGCTTATCTTCTCTCCATTACAACATATCTACAATACTGATATTGCAGTCCTTAAAATAAGCTGCCTCTTTTTTATCCCACATCTGAAATTTATTGAAGTTGAATTGTGTGTGCCTAGAAAAACACTCGGAGACCTCACTATGTCAGTGTTAGAATTTATATTTTTATAGAAAGAGAAGCAGATTCTGGAGCCAAACTTTGGTATCTTATGTGTGTTACTTTAAAATACACCCAATAACAAGAGTTTCTTAGATTAAAATCCTGTTATTTATTTATTTTTATATTTTAGTTTCTTTTTCATTGTTCATTATATTCTAAATAAATAGATAATGCTGCATTTGTAATAATCTCCAGATGGTGATTATTTCTTTCAGTTATCAGTGTAGTCCATGCACTGTCAATTCATATAATTAATAAGGATTTGGATGACATAATCAGTGATTTTCGAGGCTTCTACAGGCAGCTCACCAGTGATGGGCAGCTCAGATGGGTAAGATAACTTACAGTATTTTCAATAAGGTTAATACATATGCATGTAAGTGTTATTTAAGAACATAATAAGAGAAAATAATTTGATTTTATATAGTTGCTTTATACAAAATACTACATAAAATAGAGCTTTCAAAGAAAATGGTGCATTAGTATGACCGAAAATAGAGATATTACTTGAATTCTTGTATTTTTGTTGTCCAACCTCTTACTCATTTACATTTTTAAGTCATAGAATTTTGCAACTTTCCACATCTCCAACTTGGCAGTTTTGAATTCCCTTCCTATTTTCCTTATCAGCTTCTGACAACATCTGTAAAATGTTAATATTAAGGTCAGGGGTAGGTTCTAACTTACCTCACTTCCAGTTCACTTCCTCCAGTGCCGCATAGCCATGGCTCGTGGGCGTGCATATGCAGTGCCAAAAATTCACAAAAAATTCCCCCCCCAAAAAAGCCAAAAACAAGATGGCGGCGCATGCGCAGTGCTGGAAACTTGGCTTCTGCGCATGTGCAGAAGAAAAAAATCAGAAAAAAATTCCCCCCAAAAAAAATCCCAAAAAAAAGATGGCGGCGTCCACGAACCGGCACTGACAGAACCGGTTCGGTGAAATCATCGTGATGTCACCAGCAGTTTGCTACTGTTTCAAGCGAACCGGTCCGAATCGGGAGGAACCCACCTCTGATTAAGGTCAAATTTAAAAGAAAATCCCACTGATCTGATAAATATCAGAAAGGGGTTGGCCTGCATATTGTAATGAAGCCCTAAATTTGATCAGTAATCCTTTATTCCTGAGACATTCTTATTCCGAATAGGAGCCGAGGTGGCGCAGTGGTTAAAAGCAGCACTGCAGGCTACTGCTAGTTCAGCAGTTCAGCTGTTCAAATCTCACCGGCTCAAGGTTGACTCAGCCTTCCATCCTTCTGAGGTCGGTAAAATGAGGACCCAGATTGTTGGGGGCAATATGCTGAACTCTGTAAACCGCTTAGAGAGGGCTGTAAAGCACTATGAAGCAGTATATAAGTCTAAGTGCTATTGCTATTGCTATTCCTAAAATCCCAATAAGGCACAATTTCTTCCTATATAAGCCTAAAAGAAGGCCTTGATAACATAATAGGTGTTTGAGGAGAAGAGGAATTACTAAAACAAATGGACTCTCCTTCCCCATCACCCCAATTTGCATATGTGATAATGCCAATGAATCCTATAGAAATAAAATTCCCATTGTGTGAAAATGCAGCACATAGTGTATATTGCATCCTATTGAAATATTGATTGGATAACACATAAAAAGCACTGATTACCTTGAGGAAGGGCTAAACATTTTGTACATTTACCTTGGGTTACAGGATGAATTAGGAAAATCTCTGAGTAATCCTCATCGGGCAAACATTAAACATGGATATTTTTGCCAAACAAGAAAGAAGATGGAGGAAAAGGCTCTTTTTGAGCTTCATTTTTCCATCAGTAGCAGCACTCCCTCAGTGGAACCAGTGAAGTTGGGCAGTCAACTCTGAACTGTCCTCTCCTTGCAAACTTGTGTTTAAGAGAATCCTCTTCAAGGCATCTGAAGTCAGGTGTCCTTAACAGATCTGGGTTCAGATCAGTAGCATGGTCTTGATATGGGCATAGGCCTGCCAAGATACTGTGTTGTAGTTACTGCTCCGAAGTGGCTGTGATACTTTTTAGGACCTTTGCATCTCCAGGACTCCGCCTTAATCATTCTTGCATCCATGGACTATACCTTGAGTTATCTTTCTGTTCTGTCCCCACGGATATGCCCCCCAAAATAAGATGCACGGGAAGGAATTGGGAACAATACTCTTTTACTTCCAATAAAGTCTTAGCAAGAGTTGAATCTTTTCAAAAGAATATCAGGTAATTAAGGAGTTATTTACAAAGTCTTCTCAGTAGATGGCTAGAGTCCCAGAAAGCAGTCAATTAGCGTTATCTCAATTCACTGTGTTAATGAGATTTGGTGGAAATCCAAATCTCATTAACACAGGAAAAATGTTCACTTTTTATAATCCGAGCCGCAGACACAAGAGCAAAATGCTGGAACCACAGAACGGGGTTGTTCTCTGCAATGAAGCCCCTCGTGACCCTTAAATACCCTCAGGGCGTGGTCAAGCCTTGCAGTACTACTCACGAGGAAGCCTCCTCCTGATTAGCCACTCATGTCTCTTTGAGAACCTGCGTGCTCTGGCATCAAGAAGAGGCTCCTCCTCTTCTTCTGAGTCACTAATCTCAGGAGATGCATCAGGCTCTGTTTGCCAGCCTCTGACCCCACGTCCTCTTCACTCTCCATCTCTGGTGCCAAGAACACCGGTCTTCTGTACTGCACCCTCACTACCTCCGAATCCTCGGGATCGGCTGCTAATTGCACTGGACTCGACCTGGCCTCAACACTTTCAGAACCTGGAAGACTCAACAGCCACATCACCTCACATCATATCAAACAAAGGAACTAAATATACCAATGCCCACTCTCTGAATACCCAGCTCCAGAAGAAACATGGCTTTGGGAAGACAATGCACTGAGATGACCCAGACAACAGGCATTGATAAATAACTGTTGATGCAGTTCTTCATCTTCCTTCCCTTTCTTCTGTGAACTTCTGAAGAATTGCAACCAGTTCCTGAGAACCAATAACATACAGCCTAAAGATGTCATCCATCTCATTTCTCCTTCTTTCTTTTTTTTTCTTCCAACCCAATGTTTTTATTATTTTATTTTATTACATTTATTATAAGCTAGCTTTCCAGTCACTCTTTCCCTCCTCCCATTCAATTCCTCACTCCCAAAACAAAGGTGTACGTACGAAGAACCTCCTTATCCAAAATTGACTCACTCTAAGACACACAGATTTGTGCAGACACATTTTGGGCTTGTTCATTTTTGCAAAAAATGCACCGTACATAATGTCCATTGTCAGAAAACTTCAGGGTCTAGACCAGGCAGTCATCAAGAGTCAACACTGACTCAAAGGCAGCAAAACAAAAATGCTGTATAGTTATAGACTACCACTGTGAATAGTATAGTATTTAATTTATTTAAATGACACTGAGTGCTTCCTTATGAATAAACGTTTTCAACATGTCTGCTAAACACGGATGATAGACTTGCAGAGCTGTATGGAATCAAATAGTTTTTTAATCCTGTAAGGCAAGTCCTTGTGTAGCTAATGTGTGCCTAGCAGTTTTAAAAGCCAACACTTTCTTGCCCAGTTCAGTAATCCACAAATGATAGCAATGATAGAAACCTTACACTCTTGTGCTTGGCTGTCATAATAATTTAATAACATGGGTTTTGTTTTTGCTTTGCTAATCATAGATTGGTCCCGAGAAAGGAGCTGTGCATTTGGCCACAGCTGCCATTTTGAATGCTGTCTGGGATCTCTGGGCCAAGCAAGAAGGAAAGGTAAAGATTTAGAACAAGTAAAAAGAAATATCACTCTTTGTCTTTGAACAAATACTGCTCTCTTCCATCCTTTCCTGCAGTGCTCTGTTTTTCATGTGGATAAACATGAACATATCCCACTAGAATTAAGAACTTTGTATGTTAAATTGTTTAAATCATTGTGATTTTGTGCTTTTCTGTGGTTTTTGAACCAATATTTTCATAAATTGTAAAAATTACATATCATCCAATTATTACAAATAGTGTAGGAAGGTAGTCTGAGTCATTCAGGACTTTTCTTCACAGTGCTATTTTTATGTTATCACTTTCTTCATAGTAAGTTACAAATAATGTGATCCTTTTATTTGGAAATAAAACTGTATAAAACTTTAAGGTTTTGGAACTTTTGTATATATTTTTGTTTCTATCTTGGGGCTTCAAATCATAGTCAGAAGGCAAGAGTGCCTTTGAACCAGGGGTGAAATCCAGAAGGTTCTGACAGGTTCTGAAGAACCGGTAGCAGAAATTTTGAGTAGTTCGGAGAACCGATAGCGGAAATTTTGAGTAGTTCGGAGAACCGGAAAATACCACCTCTGGCCCCAGAATACCTTTAGTTTGGGGAACGTTTGTTCCAGAAATGAAATGGTGTCAGAGGGATAGCTCTTTTTTTATCTGTCACAACCTGCCAAATATTTGCAGGCAAGGAAATATGTATAGGAACTTTACAGGGTAAACTTAAAGTAAATTTATGTGGAAGCAGCTTCTAGATACTCTGATTTCAAAGTACTGTATTTGTACTTTGTAGTTCAAAGCTGGCACCTTGAATGATTAGTAGACACTTTATCAGGCTTACTATGCAAGCTCTAGAGATTGGAACAACAATGTACTGTTCTTTGAGCCACTTCTTCACTGCAGTTTTCACTTCCTTGTCACTGGAATAATGTTTACCTCTCAAACCCTCTTTCATGGGGCCGAAGAGATGATAGTCTGAAGGCGCTAAATCTGGTGAGTATGGAGGATTATTATTCCAGTGACGAGGAAGTGAAAACTGCAGTGAAGAAGTGGCTCAAAGAACAGTCAACAAAATTTTACGAGGCAGGGCTACATGCTCTCATTCGAAGATAGAGCATTGCTATTGAGAGAAACTGTGACTATGTTAAGAAGTAGGGATGTCATCCACAGAGGACCAGCTTCATTTTGATGTATGCTACATGTTCCTGCGTTGGTAATTATACCTGTCCTAAAGAAAATGGCATTACTTTTTGTCTCACCCTCGGTATCTATAGCTGGCTTGTGGATTGGCCTGCTTTATGTCTAATACAATTTTTTTTGTATTCTAAAATGTTATTTCTATGTTTACGAATTTCAGAATGTTTTTTTTTCTCTCCCCTACCCCGCCTTTTTAAAGCCTCTCTGGAAACTCCTGGTTGACATGGTAAGAAAAAAAATAAAAAATCAAGCCATTATTAAAAAAATAATATATTTCTTTCAGAGCATTGGATGCTGACTTAGCATGCTTAAACATATTGAGAACAGTCAGACTAGACATCATAACTAAGTAAACTGTCAATATTGTATATTTTTTTTAAATGTTTAAATTTAGATTTGAAGGTAGATAATCTTGTACACTGGTTTATTTTTGGATTTCTGTTCAAAACCTTGTGTATCCTGTGTAGTTACATTGACTATGGGAGCTACATGGCCCATTTCATCCTACACTGGGATTCTTCAACTACGGATAGAAAGATGTTCAGACCCTCTACTGGAAGTTGAAGTCATTATCAAATCTTATGACATAATGTAACAACTGTATCCCTCTGCTGTGAGAGCTTAAGCGAAGATGTACTGAATATATCATTCTGTCATTTCTCTAGCTAATTCTAGCATGGTTTCCTTCTCTCTTTTCTTTATAGGACCCCAAGCAGTTGTTATCTTGCATAGATTTCAGATACATTACTGATGCATTAACAGAAGAAGAAGCTTTTTGTAAGTTGTTTTATTAGGCCTCAAAATTCAAGCTCTTTTATCTTACTCGGGGGATATGCTTGAACTTTTAAATGTATTAATTAAATACTGCAGTTCTTACTGTATATATTTCATCATGTTCCCCTTTGGTCACCTTAAATATTCCAGTTCAGTAGCAGCATTTGAAAGATGATACTTGCAGTCTTGACACTTTGGGGTCTGTTTGTGTTCCAAACTAGCAAAAACCAAATATCTCAATCAATAATGATATAGCAACTCAGCAACCTTTACAGCCCTTGTAGAACGGGTTTCTGTATTATTTATGTATTGCAAGTGAAATGAAGGGCTGAAGTTAAAAAATAGTGCTTTAGCGGACTTAAAACTGATCACTTTTTGCATGGGAACTGTTTCATAGGCTAAGTGCTCTTAACTTGGTTGCTATGCCTGTTGTACATGGAATGTCAACCAACAAATAACTACCATAGCAGATGACAACAGACAAATTGTGTTTTTTTGTAACTACTTGCTGCCATCTATCAGTCATTTGGATATTTGCAACCTGGAAATGATAGCCCTTAGCGCTGCAGGGAAATCCACAAGCTTTTTCATTGTGCAAGTCTATCTGAGTGCAAAATGATTTGTATCAGTTTTTTTTTCTCTAATAGGTCATCAAACATTATTAATGATCTGTTTTGGATCTGATTTACACTTTATCTTTTCATTTCACTAGCGATTCTTCAAAGTGGTTTGGTAGGAAAAAAAGAACGGGGTAAGCAACAAAGTATTTATTTCCTTATCAAATCAATAATTAATTAATGTGTTATTATGTATCTTAGGATGGTCTTAGGGTATTAAAAAAATAACATCCACCTGCTGGGAAAGCAATGGTACTTCTTTTGCAGCCCTACTTTTTTGTGAAATTCAAGCGTTTGATTTATTCTGAATTGTTTTCTGAATTATTACCATATCACATTGTTGGAATGAGGGTTTTCCAGGGTATGAACCAGGGGTGAAATCCTCCCGGTTCGCCCTGGCCCGTCCTTCGGCGTATAGCCGATGGAACTGGTGGCGGTCGCGGCGCGGAGCTTCTCCCGCCCGCTTTCCCGGCCCGGCTGAACGCCGCCATTCGGGTTATTTTTCCCTCTGTGCATGCGCGCGCATGCACAGAGGGAAAAATAACCCAAATGATTGTGGTCAGCCGGGCCAGGAAAGCGGTGATTGTGTTCAGCCGGGCCGGGAAAGCGGGCAGGAGAAGCTCCGCGCCGCAACCGCCACCAGTTCCATCGGCCATACGCCGAAGGACTGGCCCGGGTGAACCGGGAGGATTTCACCCCTGGTATGAACTCTGTTGCAAGAGAATCACATTTAACTGCTTGCATCATTTTATATATTTGTAGAAGAACAAATGTTAAAATATGGCTACCCAGCTTATACCACATCATGTGCCTGGCTAGGATATCCAGACCACTGCCTAAAGCAGGTTTGTTTTTTTCCACATTATTCTCATTTCAGTTTTGAGATGCACAAATATGCCACAAAAAATAACTGAATTAGCACTGCGGGTGAAGTTCTGAACGTAAACACTATTCTAAATGGTGACATGTACTCTTGGTTGGCTTGGATGTGTTGGAGATGGTTTACCTCTGGCCTACTATTGTGCATGCATGGCATGACAACTTTGGAGCAAAATGACCACCTAAGAACGAGATTACATGAATTAGTTCTGGCAAGGTCAGAAGCAAATAGCCCGAAACCAGACTAATATGTTACCATGATGAATAATAGTCTCTCCCAGTAAGAGAATCCTATAATCTACTGCATCGCACAGCCAAAAAGAAAAAGCAGTAGAATTTGATCTCGCTACAGGTAGTCCCCGATTTACAACTATAGCTGAGACCAGAAAGTAAGATGTCATGTGACTCTTTTGCTCAATAACCATAATCCCAGTAATCCCGGTTGTGGTTGTTAAGCAATCTTAATGTTCATTAAGCAGATGCAATCCCAGGCAAGGTGTGCAGGGGGATTGGGGAAGAGCCCGGGAGGCTCCACTCCGAAGCTGAAAATCCCCTGCTGAAATCCAAGGAGCATTTCAGCCCCTGATTGAAGAGAAATTCGCATGCAATCTCCACTAGCTTTTTTAGGGTCTCCCTCCCTGCCTGAGGCATCCCATGGTCCTTACCGTCTACGCTGCCTCTCCACTCTCTGTTTGGATTTTGGCTCTTCAAATCTTAAGTATCTGATCTCCATCTCTGCATCCCACCAGAAAAGAGTTCAGCTTCCATTGGCAGCCATCTCAGTCTCAGAGACAAGAGGGAGTCCTTTTGGCAGGCAGCAGCAACAACTTACAACCTTCTCTGCCAGCTTCACATTGACTTTCTGGGGAAGCTTGCCAAAAAGATTGCAAATGATGGTCACGAATGCTTGGCAACCAGTTGTAAGTGCAAACACATTGCCAAGTACCCAGATTGCAATCATGTGACCCTCATAATTCTGGACCGTTGCTAAACAAATAGTCATAAGTTGAAGACTACCTGTATTACTTGCTTTGACACCTAGGACTGGCTAAAATTCTTTCAAAACAGCTTCATTAGCTGTTGTATGTAGTAAGGTTAGTTATCAGAAATCTGCATTGCCGAATCCTGCCTTTGCCACTTTCAGTTCTAGCATTTGCCAAGAGAAGCTTAACTAATTCTGTGTTCTGACCCAGCCTTAGCAGAAACAAGAAACAGACTCCTTGTCACGAAAAAACCCTCTTTATTTATCTCCTGTGAATTAATGGCATTCACACACCGAAAAGTCCAGGCAATAGTCCTTCAAAGAGTTAACTGCAGTAACAGACCTTATCAGTTCCTTGCAATAATTGCCAGGCCATGAGCTCCCAGACTCAAAACTGCAAATTAAGTTT
This sequence comes from Diadophis punctatus similis, assembly GCA_023053685.1. Classification (NCBI taxonomy): domain Eukaryota; kingdom Metazoa; phylum Chordata; class Lepidosauria; order Squamata; family Dipsadidae; genus Diadophis; species Diadophis punctatus. Next base: position 155,985,060 of record JALIGW010000003.1, read on the forward strand.
TGGCAAGCAGTCTCTGAGGCACGAAACACGATGAGCCAAATCTTCAGAAATCCAAACTGTTGTCTCCTACCACCACCACTCCCCTTTACTTCTATTTATTCCCCAGCCAGGGAGGGGCCATTCAGCGTCCACGTGTGCCTTGCTTCCTGAGTTGACTCCTTGTCCTCAGTTGTTCTCCTCTCCTAACAGCTCTGCACATACGCACATCTGGAACAGGCCCCAGCTGTTCTTCCTCCCCACTTATCTCAGCCTCCAAAGGCAGCTGCCTCTTCGGTGGCTGGGAAATGTCCAACGGCCCTGGCTCTATCTCTGCCTCCAATGCAGAGCATCCATCAGAATCTTCCCAGACTCCAGAGCTGGCCCAAGTTCCTCCCCAACCTCCTCATCGTTGGAGTCTGTTTATTTGTTCCATTTGACTGCCTTGCTTATGGTAGGCAGAGTTTGTGAAATAAATCATATTCCTTTTACAGTTTTATGTACCCACCCTGTTTCTGCTTATAGTAGGGATGAAGATATTACCCTCCCTACTCTTGGATTGTAGCTGCTACTTCCACCCACACCTCTTGTTTTTTAAGCTCTTATCAAGACTTCTCTAACGATTGTCCTTCAAATGACTTGGCTGAGCCACAGACCAATCATCCCTGTCATTAGTCTTACTGGTTGGGGTAGGTGCCACTGGAAAGTAGCTGGTTAGAAAAGGCCAAGTTACCAATGAATTTTAAAAGCTAATATTAAAGCATTAACACACGGTTCACTTATGAAATATTTTTCTGCAGAAACTATACAGCTTTTTAAAAAACCTAAATATACATTATACACACACATATATAAATGATAGTTTATATTTGCTAGAGATCTGACTGATGTAATTTCCTTGGCAGCTATGCACTGAAGCTCTGAAGGATGGATGGACCAGGTACAGTAGTGTTTTTCTTGTGCATGTTTCTAAGCACAGTAGAAGATGCTGAGAGATATGATGGGCAAAGTCACTCAATGAACTCCTTCCTGTAGCTGACTGATCCTTGTCATTGTCAGTCCAACACCTTAAACACTACACTGTACTGGCTCTCTTTCTGAACTTGATAGGACTATGTTGAACTATACTGTACAACAGTGCTTTTTATAATTTTACCAGGAGTACTTTCACAATGAATTTCAGAAATTCTGCTATTTTAAAATGGTGTGTCACAAGTAATGCTTCTTTATTCCATTCCCTTTTTTTTGGCAGCAGATACGCTATTCTCTTCAAGTTTTTCCATAAATGCAACTACCCAGAGAAATAAAGACTGGTCCATAGTCATTCGGTCAGCTGGTATCACTGAACATATACTTGAACCGGTTTCTCCCTTAGTCCTGTCCCATAACAAGTAAAACTCACTTAACTATCCAAAATTGCTGGGATAGAAAGATCAAATGGATGATTGTCTTCCTATCCAAAGCAGATTATCCACACCGTTGATTCTTGCAATGACCTACCCATATATCCTTATGGATAAGACGACACTCAATTTTTTCATCAAAATATCATGAAAAGGCCACCTGCGAATAAACCCGTGGATGGATTTTTTATGCGAGAACATGCAGGGGATATAAGTACTTTAGAAAACTATATACTTGTGGATAAGCTCATCCACAGATAAGCCAAACCCAATTTTGGGCTTATCTGAGAGCATATATGGCATATTAAAAAGTATGGAAGCATTATATACATCTATGCTGTCCACACAATACCTTTAGTTTGTGAAGAGCCTATTACAGAACGTGAATTTGCTGAGTTAGGGCTCTGGCTGGCAACTCAGCTCATTGAGTCAATAGAGTGGCAAAATATAACAATGTTTTCCCAATATTTGTAAGGAAAAAAGCATGCTTAAAGCTTCCACTGGCTGAATTTGATTTAGTTTTGTTCATGTTGAATTCCTAAAGCTAAATAGGCATCTTAAGAGTTCAGGCTCAATTCATCAACATGCTTTGGGTAACAACCTGTCTTTCTGTCAGTGTTCCCCCTCTCCCTCCCTTCTTTATTGACACAGTGAGAAGGCTGGTGCTCTTTGCTCAGATTTTATCGGGGATAACAGCACTGAGTGTACCACATTCAGATCTTTATAAAGATTTGAGCTAGGATGCCAAGCCGCATCAAATCAACCTTGGTTGACCTCAAGCTCCATAGCATTGGACTTGGTTAATTCTTGGATGGAAGGCCACAAGAAAGCTCAAGGATGCAGTGATTCTCAACCTCAGTAACTTTAATATGTGGACTTTAATTCCCAGAATTCCCAACCTAGTGACTGGAGAATTCCAGAAGTTGAAGTCCACACATTGTAAAGTTGCTGAAGTTGAGAAACACTGATCTAACTCACTGCATTGCATAGGCAGGCAGAAAAAGCAATAGAACCTGAACCTAGATTTGAAGTTCAGAAACACTGCTGGAGGGTGTAGAGATGTTAAAGAAAAGAAACTTCTTAAAAAAATACTTCCATGGTGTTTCCATGGCCATGTAGTCATCAGAAATTAAGCTCAAGATGACCAAGTAAAGATTTGAGGAACTTAGGATACTTCCTTTAATGTTTGTGTGCAGAATCATTTTACTAGACATATTTTACATTACAGTGGCTCCCAATATTTTGGGCACCAGAGACCAGTTTCATGGGGAGAGGTTGTTTCACAGATAGAAGGGGCCATAGTTTTGCATGCTGCCTGCATCTCGCAGATGGGCCTTCCCTTGTTTGCACAGCCCAGTTTCTGGCATGGCAGGGACTGGGGATTGGGGACCCCTGGCCTGGATGGATTGGGAAAGTTCAAAATGCCCAGGTTTAAAATAAACTAATCCTGATGTAATGTGAAATTCCTTGAATTTTAGAAAGTCTCCTCTTACTTAAGCCAATCTCAATGGAACTTTCCCACTCATTTTTCGCCCTGATAATATTGATAATATGGAATGATACAAGTGAATGTTTTTCTACAGTAACATTGTCATAGGTTTGTCAGTTATTGAGAAATAGTTCATATTTGATTGCAAATGTGTGCTTAGGTTCAAAGTGAAAGTCGGAAAAGATCTCCAGGATGACATTCGGAGATGCAAACTTGTTAGAGAAATGATTGGTCCTGAAAATATACTGGTATGTATGCACATTTGTATGATGCCAAATAGGTTACATTTTGAAAAATAAGGGAAAAAACTTACTAGAAACAGATTAGTCGAATCTTATTAGTGCCCTCAATTTTTTAGGATTATTCCTAAAGCAGGATACAGAGGAATTTGATTTTAGTCTTGGCATGCTTGCTAAATGTAACCTTGTTTTTTTTTTTAAAAAAAAAAGAAATAAAAAGAACAGTAACTCTTTTTCAAAATAAATTTTCAGTAATGTTAGCCAGCAGATACCATGTCATTTAGGCCGTTGACCATCTTAGCAGTAGGGAACTTGTCTTAAGCCTATGTCACTTTACAACTGTCTTAATGTTACAGGAACAATCAACAGCACTATCCTGAATTTAGACTGTATTTATTCATAGTTGTTGGATGCTAACCAAAGGTGGGAGGTGGAAGAAGCCATAGACTGGGTCCATGAACTAGCTGAATTCAAACCACTATGGATTGAGGAACCAACTTCTCCTGATGATATTCTAGGGCATGCAACAATTGCTAAGGTAAGAGAAATTGTTTCAGTTAATAGACTTGCTATCCACCAGAAGCCATGTTGATTTATTGGTTGGAACTTCAGGATTCTAGCAAAAGTTATTAACATATGCTTGGTAAGAGATTCTTTCACATATTCAACATGTATTCCATTAACTTTAAATGATTTTCATGTTTTTTAGACTATAATAAAAGCCTGAAATGTATTTTTATACATGAGCTGGTCAGCACTACTCTTGTGAATCATGTATTTTTAATATATTTGTATCTAATGTCCCAATTATATACAAAACAGATACTTCAAACTTCATTATACTATAGAGCAGCGGTTCTCAACCTGGGGGGTCACGACCCCTTTAGGGGTCGAACGACCCTTTCACGGGGACGGGAGACTTTGCCCGGACGCCGCCATTTGGGTTCTTTTACCCTCTACACATGCGCAGAATGCATTGCGCATGTGCATAGAGTAAAAGAACCCAAATGGTGGCAGCGAGGTCGCAGTGGCAGGCGGGGTGGGGGGCGGGGGGGTCGCGGGTCGCGGCATTAGGAAGGTTGAGAACCACTGCTATAGAGTATAAGGAGCTTATCTGTGCACCATAGTAGAAATACAGTACTGTGTAAGAACTATTGATTTCATGATGGTTTAATGTACATAACTATACTCATTTATAACTTAAGTGCATTCTTTATGGTCACATGCCTTCTCTTTATGTAAATACTTATATAATCAACTAACTGATTAAAAATTAATTTTTTAATAATTAAAAATTACAAAGCAAAAAATACTAGCAGTTCTATTGATGCTTTCAAGTTTCTTCTAATTGTATAATATGGACAAACTGCAGAAATGGCATTTGGTTTATGTGTTGTGAATAACTATATTTGGACACATGTGTTTTTAGGCATTAGCACCATTAGGGATTGGTGTTGCAACAGGAGAACAAGTAAGTTTATTTACTAATCCTTAATTATATATTTTGAATGTTGACAAGATAACTTTCTGACACCTCACCATAGCTTTCTTTACCTACATTTGTCTTGAATTCTGTTTGGGAAATTTTGTTCTAATAGTTCTGATAAAATCAGAAGATTTTATCAGAATCTTCTACTTGGTGCCATTATATATTAAAGAAACAAATAAGAAGTATGGACTCAACCATGGTTGTGTGTGTGTGTTTTTTAAATACCATTCAGTTAATTTAACCTTAAAATGTGTCTAGATTTCTCAGAAATGAGATAATTACCATACACTTGATCCATATTCATTGTTGAGTAGTTAGATCTGTCATAAGAAGTCTGATAGATAGGGATGACCGAAATATTTCCTTGAGAGAAGGAGCTGATCCCCATGACTTTAAAGAATCCCTTTCCAGACCTAGATGATTTGAGCAGTTTTGTATCCTATCAGTTCCTATCAATTGAAATTTGCTTCATTTCAACAACATCCCCTTTATGATTAGTACAGGAATACCGTAATGTTGCGCAATGACAATTGACTACAGTAGGGGGCAGCACCTGACCAACCTTGGCTAATCTCAAATCCTCTGAGGAGCCTTGGGTAGGAAATTTTACAATTATAGGCTGATTGGGAGGTTGGAAAGATTGCAGAAGACAATAGTAACAGATTACAAATTTTGTGACCAATAAAATTGTTACATAGTCACTGAAAGTAAAGCTCCAGTAGGTGTCACTACTTTTGCCATCATGATAGTGCATTTTTAAGGCATTTTTTTAAATGACAAACATTTTCATACATGACCACACAGTGTATGTATGTGATAGCATCAGTATTTAATCTGTTTACACAGGAGTAATCCCTGCTGGACTCCATGCTCAGTAGGCATGTACTCAGAATTGTATTAAATTCATGACTTAAACTTTTCTCCTTCTACCTTCTGGGTACGCCTTGCAATGTTTATGTAGAATGTAGAACAAGAGGAAGCTGCAATAAAATTGTCCTTTGGCAAACTATTTTTGTTTATCTTAGCATTCATATTTAGTCAAAGATTTATTTGGAAATTATGCTTTATATCAGTGTCAACTAAATGTTTAAATTGGATTTTGCATTTTTATCCAGCTATTGAGTCCTCCTCATGATATAGGCAGATGGTGGTTTTTTTTTTAATGGTATTAAAGGGATTGCTGCAGGATGTAAGCTATTGCAGCAAGTAAAGCTGCCTTTTGCAATTGATTGATGGTGATTTTGTCAATGCCAGTGGTGTTCAAGTAGTGTTTTGAGATTGCACCTAAGGCACCTATTACTATTGGTACTATCTTTGCTTTCTTTTTTCACAATTCTGCCGCTTGTTTGCAGATCTTTGTATTTTGGTATTTCTTCCAGATCTTTCCCCTCTATTCTGGTCTCTCCAGCAGCATCCACTATCCAGACCTTTTTGTCTTTCTTACCAACAATTGTTAAGTCTCGGGTATTGTATTGTAGATGCTTCTCTGTTTGAATTCTAAAGTCACAGAACATTTCAGTTTCTTCACTTCTGTTACTCTTGTCTATTCTTCCTTGCAGAAAAATAGTATTTCTTGCAGATACAGGTAGTCCTTGACTTATAACCACAATAAGGTAAAGGTTTCTCTTGCACATATGTGCTAGTCGTTCCCTACTCTAGGGGGCGGTGCTCATCTCTGTTTCAAAGCCAAAGAGCCAGCTCTGTCGGAAGATGTCTCCGTGGTCGTGGCCGGCATGACTAAATGACAAAGGCGCACGGAACGCTGTTATATTCCCACCAAAGGTGGCCCCTATTTTTCTACTTGCATTTTTTACGTGCTTTCAAACTGCTAGGTTGGCAGAAGCTGGGACAACTAACGGGAGCTCACCCCGTTACGCGGCACTAGGGATTCGAACTGCTGACCTTTTGATCAACAAGCTCAGCATCTTAGCCACTGAGCCACTGCATCCCCTTATGACCGTAATAGAACCTGCCAATTATAGATGTACGTTGTAATGGTTTATAAAGCAGGTCATCCATGTAACCAACCCAGTTTTACAACATTTTTGCAGTGAGTCATTAAACGAACCCATTACCACAAACCAGAAGTAAATGCCGGTTTTCAGTAAAAATGTTGTACATCAGTCACATAACTCTGGGATACTACAAATGGCCGTAAATGTTGGCTGGTTGCCATGTGCCCAAAATGTAGTCACGGAGCGTGGTGTAGCCGGTGGTGTTTGGAACTTTGGAACTGGGTTGTAAGTACCTTAGGAGGGGTCTGCTGTAACTTTAAATGGTCGCTAAGCAACCAGCCATAAGTCAAGGACTACCTGTATTCCGATGCACCATGTCAACTTACACCTTGCTACTTTGTCATGCTTATTATTATTGGAGTATCCATAAATATACTTTTTTTATACTGTTTATAAGTTTAAGAAAAAGTCCATAGGCTGTAAACATGTTAATTTTAATGTGCTTAAACAGGGTTAATTGTAGCTCAAAATGACTTTTAAATGGACTGTTTTAACCACTAGCATATCTCCATGCTTTTGTATAACTAACTGGTTTTATGGACTACTACACTTTTAGAGAGTGGAAACTATCACTTTCTATCCCATCCAGAGTCTAAATATTTGAGAGATATGCAGTGGCTGTAAGTTTTTGGATCATAAAGGGAGAAATATCCAGAATAAAATGCTCTAAGTTACTTGGATTTATCGGACATTTTTATAAGCATTTTCTAATCATGCAGTGTTTTGAGTTAAGCGAATGTGTGTTTTCATTATCTGCAGTGCCATAACAGAGTGATGTTCAAGCAGTTCCTACAGGCTCAGGCTCTGAGCTACCTCCAGGTGGACAGTTGTAGGCTTGGAAGTGTCAATGAAAACTTGTCTGTATTGCTGATGGCCAAGAAGTTTCAAAGTAAGACTTCTGGAAATGCTGCAGTAACATTGAAAACAGAGAGAACAGAGAAATGTTAGGAAACAGAGTGACACACAAGAAGTAACACGTTCTATAATTCTTTGTAGCTGAGATAGTTATTTTGAAAGTTTGGCTTCACCCAGAAGCCTGGCTTAATAAAAACGAGCTCAGAGGTGTGAACTATGTATCAAAACAAATTACATATTTCTGTAACAGTAATGAACAGCATGTGGCTTTCCAGATGCTGAGCTCCAATCTAGATAGTGTAAGCAGAGATGAGAAATGAAAATTTCATTCCCATTTATGGAGGGCCAGTTGGAAAGGATTATCTAGTGTGGGCAGGGATTTTGAGGAAAAAACTACCAATAAATTTTATATATTTTTCCCCCAGTTCCAGTATGTCCTCATGCAGGAGGGGTCGGACTTTGTGAGTTGGTCCAGCACTTAATAATATTTGACTACATTTCAGTGTCTGGCAGCCTTGAAAATAGGTAAGAGATTTTGTTGCTTTTTGTCATGTATCTTGAAACACTTAAAGCAAGTACTTGTGTGTAGCTGTGATCAAGCAACAAAAATTAATTTCTGATTAGAGAAGATTCAGAATAAAGCTCTTTCTTTGTATAACTTTGAAAATATCTTTAAAATGGAAACAGGATTGAATCTTACCAGCCATGGCAATTTCCACTGTTCATCTGACTGGTATTTACAGGTAGTCCTCAATTTACAACTTACAGCTTTAACAACCACTTGAAATTACAATGGGCCAGAACAGGTGCTTTATTCTCCTTTACCACTGATTTCAGTGTCCCAGGGTAGTATGATTATGATTTGTGAAGAAGAATGGGTTTGCACTTAATGACTGATTTGCTTAACGCCACTGTGATTCACTTAACTCCATTTTTGTCACAAAAGTCGTAAAATTGGATCTAGTCATGGAGATGCCTCAACTTAACTGGAACAACTTAACAACCAAAAGAGCCTACAACCAAATATCCATTTCCAATTATAGTTGTAAGTCAAGGCCAACCTGTATATTTTTATAGGTGGAATAGCAACTCTTAATAAATGCAAGTTTGTTTGAATCATAAACACGGTATTTCATTTTTTTCTTTTTAGGATGTGTGAATATGTAGACCACTTGCATGAACACTTCAGGTATCCTGTAGTAATCATGAATGCATCTTACATGCCACCTCAGGTACTGCTTGCATTCAATATTTAAAATATTTTCAGAGGTCTCACCATGATTGTTTAATATAAAAATGTAAGGCAGCAAGATTAGTTCCAAGATTTCTTAGCATTCCAATTCTGCTATTCCACTGTTCAAAACACTATCTACCAATTTGTGTCAGGCTGTTTCCTAAAGGATGTTCATATGAGCTTTGTACATCCATATTTGCCTGATAATCTTTATATATTAGTTACTGAAATACTTTCAACTACCTTGAAGCAAGTGGGAGGTTGAAGCCTTCCATTTCACCATCAAATACAGTGGGAATTTCTTAACCTAGCCTAGCCTAATGTGAGGCAGTAGTTTTTTAAATTTTGAATTTGAAGCAAAAATACAAATATAGACATTAAATATTCCCTTCTATATAAGGTAGCTTTCAAGAATTGCTGACAAATCAAATTTAATCAATAATGTATTTAGTTCATATTGTTATTAAAATATGTACCACATTAACTAACCATACTGAGCACATACTAGTAGGGCATGTTTATTTTTATATATTTAAACATGAAATTTTTCTTTCAGGAGGCTGGATATTCCTCTGAAATGAAAGAAGATTCTGTAAAGAAATACCTGTTTCCACAAGGAGAAATCTGGCAGAAGTTCTTGTGTTCATAACGCAACGTAAAACAAGTTCATATTCCATTTTTCCCCAAATGAAGATAAAATTCAGCTATTTTTTACATTGATGTTATATTAAGATGCAGGAGTCAAATAAGTGCTTTTTAGAAATCTTCCTCTCTTCACACAAAACAAAAATAGATTGTATTGCCAATGAATGTCCTTGATCAGTTTAAAAATAGGCGGCTTTTAATAGCTAAGTTTAAAGAAGTTAATGATTCATCTGTCTTCAAGCTATTCCAGAACTACAGGATTATGTAATGGAAGATTGAACTTTAAAATGTATCTGCCAAGATCAAATGTTCCAAGTAAACTTTAACTGCATGTTGTGATGGCAATGTTTTCTAAGTGGCTGTTCCTTACAGAAAATAAAGTTGAAAGCCTGAATCTAGATATTTAAATTCTGGTGAACATTTAACATAGAATAGCAGAAATACCTAATTTCCTGATATTGGATTGTCAGCTTTTCCTATCTTATCACCCAAATCTATCTATTCCAGGCCAGAGTTTTCTTAATAGAGAATATTTCTATACACTTGAACAGTATAGAAGTAGAGCTCATTAACAGAATCCTATTATTCTTATAAACTTGCTGTATTTGAAGCTGAAATCATGCTCATTATTGTAAATTTAAAAAATGCTAGAATATGAGGTTTTGTAGTATGCCCAATTCCTACATTGCTTTTAAATACAAAACATAAAAAAACTTGGTAGGTAGCAAGGAAAAATGTTAGGATATTGTCAAGACTTGATAATATTCCAGCTATCTTACTGTTCAAAATAAGTGCAAACCTAGTTTCACTTTGCAGTTAAAATGCACATAAGATTAAGGTCCTGCCAATCTGTAGCAAAAATGAAATTTTCCTGCAAATTGCAGGGAAAGGCACAGAATTGCAGAGTTTGTGGCTTAACCAACAGACAGCTGTTACTCTTAGGAGAACCTGTCTTAATGTAGCATTTAGGTAGTGCAGAAGCTATTCAATCTTACCCCAAATCTTACAGCTCAGATAGTCTTTTGCATAAGTATGCATAGGACAGCTCTGTAAAACCAACAATCTGGGTAGGGTTTTTTTCCCCAGCCATTTTGGAAAACATCAGTAAAATTACCTTAATCTATTTCATTTTAAAGTTTCTGACTGTCTACTTTCCCAAGCTATGTTTGTTGTTTTTTCTATTCTACAGTATTTTCCTACTAGAACTTTGCCAGGTTAACTTGAAAAATGAGTGATTCAGTACATCTTTCCCTTAAGATTTCAGCTAACATTTATTACAACACATATGATTTATTGGATAATTCCATACAGAAACCCTTTATATGCTCTGTTCATGATGCATATATAACAGTCTACTTCAGATCCAAGCTTCATACGAAAACTGAACCTTTTTTTAAAAAAAAGAACTGTTTTTGACCTTTTAAGTGATGTGAATACAAATAATGCTTAAATGCATTAACTCCAGGCCGAACATCGAAACAGTCACAGAAAAAGTTCATTAGACAGCCATTTCCATTTTAATGGCTGGGTGTGGATGATAGTCTTCTATCTCAAAATCATCTGCTCTGAAGTCATTGATGTTTTCAACTTTACGAAGAATTTTGAGCTTGGGGAAAGGTCTTGGTTGCCTCTGAAGCTGAAATTTAAAAATAAATATATATTACATGGTATAGAGTTCAATTAAGTGTTGAACTGATTGCTTATTGAAGTTACTTTTTATTAGTAACTTAAGTTTTTATTTAAAACAGTAAAAAATCTATTTTATAGGGTAACATAATACATGATTGTACCTGAAGATGTACCAGTAGCAATTCAACAGCTGTAAAAATGCTACCGTATTAAATTGTAAGCCTCTGCATTTTGTAACAACTGAAGGTTCCAAGTGGTTTTCAAAGGTAGTTTTCAAAGACAGCACATTGTAATAAAGCAATCACAAAGTAATGGGGACATAAATGGAGCCAAACGACTTCCGGTGGCGATGTCGGGGCGGCGCAGAGGAAAAAGGATGAGCTCCGTCCTTTAACTCTGAATTTTTCGTGTCCAGGAACTCTTCGAAGGCGCGTTGAGTTTGGAGAACCACGCGAGACAGAGGGGAAGCCCGGGTGACAGCGAGGGGGAAAGCAACCACCCGCTGGAATGAGGGAATCCCTCTTTAACCTGACACGATTGCGATCTGTCATATCATTCTGAAATGGCGGACCTGAGGCCGCGACACCCACAATAGCCTTGGAAGTGAAAAGTGAGTAACTGACTCTGCACATTCCTGATGGCTAGGAACTTCCATACAGACAGCGGCTTGAACTTTTAAAGTGAGTAATGTCAATAATATTGGGCAAAAGGAATGAAGCTCCGGCAAGAAACTTAGCAGCGACTGAAACAGTGCTGCGATCTGTTTAAAAATAGCAATTACCAAAGAAACAAAAGACCTAAAAGACATTAAAAGTGAGAGTGAAAGTGGGAGAACATAAGTTAACAGAGGAAGGTAAAGGAAAGGAGTAGTAGAAAGCCAAAAGCCAAGTTGCAGTAAGAGAATCAGAGTATGAAAAAGATGATTAAAGGAACTAAGATTATAGAAAGGAAGAGTACAAAATTCAAGTGTTTGCAGATGACTTAGTATTCTTTCTTGAGGATCCAAAGGAGACAGGACCAATTTTTCTAGGGGAAATACAGAAATATGGAGAAGTAGCAGGCCTTAAAGTTAATAAAACAAAAATGATAGTGAAAAACGTAACATTAAAACAGGAAAGAGAATTAGAGGGGAAACTGGGATTACAGTGTACAAAAAAATTAAATATTTAGGTATTTGGCTAACAGCGAGATGTTCCTCAATTAAAGAAGACAACTATGTGAAACTAATACAACAAATAAAAATAGATTTGGAAAGATGGGAAACATTACAATTATCTATACTAGGTCGAATTGCAACCATCAAAATGAATATTTTGCTGAAATTGTCTTTTCCAAACTATACCTATATAATTAGATATTTTTTTTTTTACAGATTTGAATAAAATTACAACAAAATTTATTTGGGCAGGTAAAAAAGCGAGAATAAAATTAACAGATCTCCAGGATGCTAGAAGCAGAGGTGGGACAGGGTTCCCTGACTGGCGACTTTATTATAAAGCGGCAATTTTAGTATTGGTTAAAGAGTGGGTCAACTTAAGAAATAGAAGATTACTAACGCTGGAGGGACATGATCTACAAAAAGGTTGGCATGCCTTCCTATGGGACAAGGAGAATAAATTGCATACATATTTTATTAGACATAAAGTAAGAGAAGCTTTGATGCAAGTATGGCAAGAGATTAAGAAAAAGCATTATATGAAAGTCAAGCTTCTTCCAAGGTAGCACAAAACCCTTTCCACATCTGGAAAAGAGGTCACCAGAGAACCTAAAGATTTCTAAGCCAGTGTTCAGTTTTGTTGGGAATCAACTTTTGTTTATTTTGACCCACCCAGATCCTGATAGCAGTACAAAAGACTCACTGCATCTCCTGTCCAACCTAGGCTGGAGATAGAAAAATATGACCTAGGTAATGATTATGCTAACGTGTCAGCTCCTCCAATTGCAGTGTTGCAATGAATTGTTGATAATGTCAAGCACTACTGACAGATTTAAAAGGTATACTTCATGCAGGTCCTCATGGAAATGAGGAGTATCCAGTACACATAATGGTTTTAATGATATTAAAACAACAATATGAGAGTAATCAACTGATATAATTACCTGTATTTTCAAGGCTTCAATATGGTTTAAATATATATGAGCATCTCCTAATGTATGTATAAATTCACCAGGCTATATAAAAAAAGTATTATTAGTGATGAATTAAGAATAAACAGAAAAAGAAATATGCTGCTAGACAAGTTTTGTTTTCTGAATGTACTGTCATTATTCTCTATACACCAGTTTGTTCATACTCTAAAACTATATCTTTATGTCTATGTTGTAGCTTTTCTGAAAACCAAGGTTGCTTAAATAGAGTCTTCCCTCATTTTATCATCTACAGCATTAACCAGGGGAGGTACATTGGGCTAGGACAGAATTCCCATCCAGGTATTCATCTGATACATGGGAGGGAACAGGATTATGCAATTCTCTCTCCAAGCTCTAAGTAGGAGTAGAACTGTGCTCATGTTTTGTTGAATTCAAGTACAACTTTCTTAAATGGATTTCACCTGTTCGGGAAAGAAGAGCAGTCTCATTCAATCCCTATTTTGTTCATACAATGCCTTAAGTCACCCAATATGTTCTAATTAGGGGACTTAATCCTGCACCAGCAAAGTCCAACTCCTTAACTACTACACGGATTCCTAGTAGGACTGCATCTTCCTTTTTCTGAATCAAGTTTGAATGTGTATTTGCGTGTGTATGGAACAAGATGAACCCATAAATCTTCATTTTTCCCACTTCCACAATCCATCAATCTTTGTCATGCAGTTATTGCTGTTATTTCAGTTATTGCAAATACTGCAATGAATTTTGCAGATACGCAAAAAGGTTTATAAGATATGTAATTCTGTACTGTTATATAGAGGTTTCAATACTTCTTCCTCCCATACCACTCATCTTTATACTTCTCCATGAAGCAGAACCAAACTCCTTCTGCATCTCACCATACTTAAGCCTCAGTATATAAATTCTTCCAACTGAGGCAAGTGCCAGACGTTGAATGCATTGTTAAGTACCGTAAATAGAACGATTGAGTCTACCACTAAAGCACAGAAACCATTTCCCATAAAGATTGGGAGGTGCTCTGTACCCAGTTGTTCATAAATACATGATACAAAACTATACCCATTGCAAATACCATGTCTCTTGCAGTAAGCATAGGAAATTGAGTTCAAATGGCTATACAATTTTCTCATGCTGGCTAATGTTTTTCAAGTAGAAATACTAGAACGTTTGCTGATGCTGTTAAAGCTCTCACTCTTCAGAGTAGTATAAAGTGCTGCCAGAATTTACCTCTCTATTGTCTTTCTGAAAATATAGGTAGAGTTCCACTCTTTGCCAAACTGTGTTCACTCTGAGATTTGTTTTATGTTTTTCCTTACTTCCCATGGAAATGGTTAAAAAGATAAGAATACCTTCAGGCCTGTAACGTGGGCAATCATTGAAGTAAGAAGTGAGTAACTAGCTATGTTGAAAGGAACTCCCAGTCCCATGTCTCCAGAACGCTGATACAACTGACAAGAGAGTTCACCATTTAAAATGTAAAACTGGCAGAGAGCATGGCATGGAGGTAAAGCCATGGCAGAGAGATCTGAAAAGCAAAACAAAAAACCAAATTTAAAAAAAAAATAGTCCAAAAGAAGAATTCTGCTTGTGCAATTATCCTGCATAGCTTTGTTTTCTAAGGTATTATTATTTTTTCTAACACTCCATTAAATGTTATAATGTACCTTTAGGATTCCAGGCACACATTATAATTCTTCTGTCATCTGGATTGTTTCTGATTGTATCAATTACTTGCTGTAGTTGGTCTACTCCTTCTCCTGTATAATCTACAAAAAAGTGAATGCAAGCTTATTTATAATACTTTTCAATACAAGAACTAATCTCACTCTTAATAGTTGTTTAGCTCATTTATTATGACATTGTTCCACTAAAGACAAGAGTAATTAAGAATTGCAAGTTCCTTCTGGAAATGTCTACTAAATAAACCAAATAGGAAGCATCAGTCATGGCCAATCAGCATAAATGTGTTTAGGTAGTCTGTAAAACAGAATACAAAATATATTTTTATGATGTCATCTGATTAAAAGAGCAGAAAAGTAAGCCATTTAATAACTGGTGATAGTATAAATCCATTTTAATTCTAGGGGAAATCTGAGCTGTTAATTAAATTTCCTACTCCATACTGATCAAAGTACTTATTAACAATAGATGTAAACAGTAGTTTACTCTAGATTAAACGGGACAGGACCAACAATACATACATGTATTATTTACATAACTATGTGAAATTATGTAAATAAATACATAACTATGTAAATTAATTACTTCCAAACAGAGTGGATTTTATTTAAATCAACTCGATTTAAATCATGATTTAAATCACCAGTTAAAAGGCTTGATTTAAATCAACTCAATTTAAATCATAATTTTTAAAGAGCAGCTGTCATCTCTGTCCCGCAGCGGCTCCTCATCTGACCCACGGTTGACTCACCGACAGTCCCATTCACTTTAATGGGACGGCTGGTGATGCAGCAGTGACACAACAAGGTGAGGGACGTGGCGGGCAGCAGTGAGTGGATGTCTGCTAACAGGCGCTGCCACGATGGAACTGAAATGACAGGCGCTCTTTAAATGTAAAGACTCATTCTTGCTGGTAGTTAGAATCTTTAATATTATTTGCAAACAAAATGAAGGTTTCCTATTTAGCTTGCAGAGCTTGGATTCACTGAATGAGTTTACCAATAATGTAAATATTGCAGAATATACAGCCTCATGCTACATAACTAAGCACCATTTCATGCTGAATAAACTAAATTATTACTGTAGATAGAAGAGATTGAAAACTATCTTTAGATAGATTTTTACTCCAAAAGCATTTTATCAAAATAAATTTGATAAAAATTTTAAAAATCCGATTTAAATTTTTAAAAATCCTATTGGATTTTTTAAAAAAAAATCATCAATTTTTATCCACCCTATTTATTTATTTATTTAAATGGATTTATATGGCGCCCAACTCCCAACTTCCAATAACAAAGTATTCAAATCTTCTTGAAACAGAAATCTGCTTAATACATAATGTAACATGAAGACGTTATTTTCTAATTATTATAGTTGATTCTAAATAGATTAAAACATGGCTCTTCCGGCAGGCAGGGTGATATTGAGATCAATCCCCCATGTATGAATGTTGATGTGCTTTTTAACTTTGTAATTTTTAATTATTATCATGGTTTTATACTGTTATTATACTATGCTGTACGCCGCCCGGAGTCCTACGGGAGTTGGGCGGCTTATAAGAACCATTAATAAAATAAAATAAAATAAAATAAAATAAAATAAAATAAAATAAAATAAAATAAATGTTTGAGACAAGGGAATAAATAGGAAATACCTCTCAGCAATTCTTTAAAGCAGTTGTGTCTTTTCATGTCCCCGTGTACTTTAAGTATAGGTCCTCATTTACTGACCATTTGTTTAGCAACTGTTCCAAGTTACAATACTAACAAAACTTTATAGCCTACGTATGACCTTCATAGCATTAGTATGTGTTGTCCTGTCTGACCTGTGCTTTCCCTCCCCACTCTTGCAAAGCATATTGGAGACAAAAGGTTTGCAAGAAAGTAAGCTATTTGTGTAGCAACCCACAGCTCCAAGTCCACTGCTCGCAATCATATTGCTGCTTTTGATGTATACAAGACAGTAAGCAGCCACTCATGCATTCCAAGGAGCAGAGGAGTGGTTAGGAGAAAAACAAAAGCCAAAAGTGTGAAACTGAAGTCTTGTCTTTTTCCAGTCAGAAAGCACTCAGTCATGTGATTTTCCACTTAGCAACTACTTCATTTAGTGGTAGTTGCCAGTCCTATTAGGGTAGTTAAATGAAGATTACCTGTACATTTTTGGAATCAAGCCAGTTTTAACAATGTTAAGATATTCATGAACTGGGAGAGCCATGTTAAGAAGGTCAGCCAATGAATAGGCATAGCAACTAAGTCAGCCAATGGGAGTTAAACACTTGAGTCTGTGCAGAGAATCGAAACTGAAAACTTAAGCTTAAGGCTGGGCGTGGCTCAGTCCACTGCTCTCTTGTCCACTCTGTGCTTGTCTGCTGCTGAAATGAAACTAACTGTTCTCTGCTACCTGTAACTGCTTGAAGAAGAATCTATATTGGTATTGTAAAATTTACTTCATCTATATTATTGTATATAAAGAAGTTAATGAATCCAGCTGAATCAGTCATCTGTGTGTGCTTCTGGAAATTGATTTTTCTGAAACAAACTCTAATAAACAGTTACATCTTTAGTATCCTAAAGTATATTTTTATGGATTCTTGAAAATGAAAGCAAATATTCAGCCATGTTTACCTGTATGCATATCTTTGTACTCCGCTCCAAAATGTCGCCACTGGAAGCCATAAATAGGACCTAGGTCTCCTTCCTCTCTAGAAAAAAATCCTTGTTTGTCTAAGAATTGCCGAGAACCATTGGCATCCCAAATCTTAACTCCTTTAGCAGAAAGTTCTTTTGCATTTGTAGAACCCTGTGGGTAATGAGAAAGAAATCATTTATCAGCATTCAGCATAAACTCTTTAGACTTCTTGTAATTTTTTTTAAATTTGTAGAGGTCAATATCAAGCTCTAATACTTCCAAACACTTGGGGAAGAAAACATCTCCCAGCATTAAGTGATAAGATTCTAATTGCTGCCCGTGACAATTCAATAAAGCAGTAAATATTCAGAGTACCAGTTTCAGTACTCAGATTGTCTAATACTGCTTTCTATGTATACTTCATCTTTGCAGGTGCTTATAAACGTTTCTATAAACAAGACTTCAGTGATTGTGAAGCTACAAAGTGCATTTCCTTGACAGATCAATTTTATATTGTTCTTATTCTACAGTTTATTGAATTTAATCAAAATATGATTTTGCTTGTTAATTACTTTGTATGCATTATATTTTCCAATTCTCTTATTCTACTATTTTAGGAATATTTTGTTAAAAATAATAAATATAATTTTAATGTTATAGGGAAAAAATTAAAACTGATTTGAAATAAAAATAGGAAAAACTTCTTTTCCGTATCATACATTATATTCATAATATTTAGCAAGATTCAATATATTGCATTACTTTAATCCAAATTTTTAATAATACTAGAATGCATTAATAGGCAGTAGATTTTAACCAGACTAACCCTGAAGTTGTTTCAGGCTCTACTTTTCACAAGGCAGAGGGAAAATTAGAAAAATTAATCCAGTAAGATCTTCAAAGAACAATGGGTAGCATTTGAAGTATATTCCTCTTAGCATTCTTTAAGTCTCAACCCTGGTTAATTATTTTATTTAATGATGAGCAAAATGGATAGTCCCGTTGTTTGCCAGCATTCAAACTCACAAACTTCTTGCATGCCTTGTTCCCGGGCGAAGGCTGAATTGCTCTCGGCCATATCCGGCCCAGGGGCCAAGTTTTCTCCACGGACCACCACAATTTTCTCACAGAACCGGTAGATGACCAAGGATCTAGAGCACATGTGGCCAATCTCCTGTCTTCTCCTTATCCAGAGAGGTTCCAAGGAACTGGTCAAATCATAGGTTCCTTGGTTCTCTGCAGTTGTTGACTCCGCTTTCACAAAATTGTCTTCAGTTCGCCATACCTCCCCCAGAAGTCTGAAGTATGTTTCTCTTTTAGAAGTGAGACATGCATGTACCGGTATCATATTTTAAAGAATTAACTTGGTAGAGAACATGATACTTATCTGTCACTTCTATCCAATCAAGACTCTGATGTATTCTTTTCAGGTTGTCCAGTTTTGTGCCTCTATTTCTTGTTTGTTCCACCTAATCTGAAGATTAGTTTTATTCTTGTTGATCTCCATTGATTTGTATTATTGTTATATTAATTTTAACATATGTCTATGTTAGCCTCATCAATAATTTTAGATATGTGTACTGCTATATAGTGGGGGTGTTTTTTGTCTAAAGGCTATAACAGAGATTTGTTATTGATAATGTTGAATAATTAGCTCCACATTTGTACCACCCCTTTTATGGTTTATAGGCTGATACATCTCGCCCATGTCAAGGGAAGAATATTCCCGTAGAGGCGACATTATGGATCTTTTACTTGGAATTCAGACAGTTAGAAATAAAACCGAGATTAAAGTATAATAGAAAATATTTATTTCAGTACAAAAACAATATAAAACAATAAACCTACATCTTTGCTGAGTAAACATGACCGTTCAGGTCAGAGACAAAGGCAGAAGTGATTAATGGTGGATCAGGAATATAGACATGCGCAAAACATCATATCACGTGTTCTGCTTGTATTGGAATGTACCATCATATTAGGATAGGGGTGCATCACCCTGCATAGACTCACAACTGACAATATTCACAACGTGACAGCCCAGGACTCTTCTATCCACAGACCTCTGTAGGCTTCCAGTTGAAGACTAACATGCCTCATCTGTATCCTCTCCGAATAATTTATTGCTGAATTAATATTGCATTATTATTTGTATTTATAATAAACCTCAATTTCTATTTATTTCAATGGGTCTAATCAAAATTTGACTGAAACCATTACTGTGCATTATACCTTGATAAACCAAAGTAGTTCTTCAAGCACTCCTTTCCAGAATACTCTTTTAGTTGTTAACAATGGAAAATCATCTGAAAGAAAATGAAAAAATTAAGATAATTGGGTTTTATATATAAACTGATCATTTTCTAAAGTTAATTAGTACATAATTTGGAGCCATTAAACATAATTCAGATAAATATTTAATTAGTTCATCATATTGGAATGCTAACATAGTATTCAGACTTTTATTTTTTTATCGAAGGACAGGAGAAATGCTTCCAGACTTGCAAGATTCTGTTACTGTAACCTTACAATAAAGGTACTGTCAGTACTTGTGACTTTGGTATTTTGTCTGCACTACCTCAAAAAGCTGATAGTGATAGAAGCTGGAGCCCTACCGGGTGACCTTGAGCCAGCCACTCTTTCAGCCCAGACTATCTTACAGGGCTGTTGCTGTGAGGAAAATACAGGTAGTCCTCAACTTACAACAGTTCGTTTAGTGAATGTTCGAAGATACAATGGCGCTGAAAGTGATTTATGACCATTTCCCTGGGGTTATGGGATCCCTTTTTGTGACCTTTTGACAAATAAAGTCAATGGGGAAGCCAAATTCACTTAACCGTGTTACTGACTCAACAACTGCAGGGATTCACTGAAATGTGGCAAAATTTACTTAACTGTCTTGCTTAACAACATAAATGTTGGGCTCAATTGTGGTCATAAGTTGAGGACTACCTTTATAAGAAGCACTCCCTTAACCCGTATCCTCTGCCAAAAGAAAAGGCAGGCTATAATCTGATAAATATATAACTAAACAAATTTTGGGGATGCCACTTGGGGAATCACTTGTGAGCCGCCCAGAGTCCCCCGGGAGTTGGGCGGCATAGAAATGTTATAAATAAATAAATAAATAAATAAATAAATAAATAAATAAATAAATAAATAAATAAATAAATAAATAAATAAATGCTCTTTCTCCATCGTTCCTGTCTTGACACAAGTTAATGCTTGAGACAAGTTATGTGTTACTGTTAGTGACACATAAGTGCTCCTAAGCAAAGAATTTCGGACCTAATGGGTTCGCGCCAAATTAGGCAGAACCGGAGCAAGGAGCTATACGAACTGAAGATGGAGGCGGGAATCGGGACACTGAGCTGGTCTCGGTCTCGAAATCTTCTGCTGTCTCTTTCCGGCTTCCCCACGACCACTTCGGCTTTGGTGGTCTCCGTTTCTTTCTTGCTCGCTGATTATAAAAAGCGGACCTTTTTAACGCGTATTCTTATTTTGTTAGATTATCCTCCGAGGCGATTCGGTGCCCTTTAAAGCCCCCGAGAAGGGACTTGACCATTTCACCGTTTTTGAGAGCGAGAGGCTCCAAGACCAGCGGCAAAGGCTGCAGAACGGGCAACGGTTTCCCGCCCACCCTCGAATTCCTCAAAAGAAAGACACAGCCGCACGGAGCCGAGGGAGAGGATGGGGTGGGCGGCGGGGGGGCTGAACTTCACCTCGGAGGTTGTACCGCGCCTGCAATCCGAAGATGGACAGCGTCCCTGTCCCGGTCCGATCTTCCTTTTTGTGTCCGAAGCGCAGGATCTGCTCGACCTGCTGGAGATACTGGATCTCTCCGTGACATGGGGAAGAGCCGGAGGCGGCGAGGGGCTTTTCCTGGGGGAGCGCGGGAGTCTCCTGCACGTCCAGTTCGGCCGGCATTGCGAGATAGCAAAGCGAAGCGCGCTTCTTTTCGGCGCTGCTTTCTTGGCGGGACCGAAATTTTAGGGTTACATTTGGCGCGTTCCCCGCCCATCTTCCGATAAACCAATCGGAGGAAGCCAAGGAGTGCGTTTACCCCGAGCCTGCACTGTTATTGGCTGATTCTCCAGTTCCTCCATGTTCCAGTTCCACCTACTGTTGTTTGAGTGCCGCGTGCTTCCTCTCCATTCCCATTTTGGAGGAGGAGGAGGAGGAGGAAGTTTGAGAAAGGTCTTAGCCGGACGCAAGCGCCTTGCTTATTCTTTTTTTTTACAAATCAAACTAACAAATATGACGAAATATTTTTTTCCAGAATATCCCAATTGACTCAAGTTACTGATTGCATTTTCAAGCTATAAGATTTATGACAGCTGCTTGCTTTTCGGCTGTTTTAATTCTCAACCCATTCTAAAGTGGGTTATACTTTTACAAGTCTAGAACGTAAAGGTGTGTGGCTTTCATCCCAGGTCTGAATCTGCTTGTTGCAAACCACAAACTTACTGTTACCTCTTCACAACACATAAATTAAGTTCGATTCTGATGTAGTCTAAAAGCTAACTCGTTGTTAAGACCAAAGCATCAGTTTTAGTCTCTAAAAAATAGCAGGGCTACGGACAATCTAATTTTAATTTCTCTTAGGGAAGCAGTATAGCACGCATGAAATTGATCTGATGGTATCACCATTGTATATTTTTGTCATTTAAGATGCTTTTCACAGGATCTAGAAGAATAATATAATAGAAGCTGGTGTCATGATCCGACTCAGATATTGCTATTTAACTGTTACTTTGTCCTTTTTTGTTACATTTTCCATCTTTTTTTGGGGGGGTATGTTGGTTAAGTTCTTAAGTCACTTATTCACTATGCCCTCAATGCCATTAATGGGGCTATACTCCTACATCAGTGGTTCCCAAACTTTTTCAGTCCACCGCCCCCTTGGTGCTACAAACTCATCCTCACCGTCCCCAGCCCACCTCCTCAGGTGGGTGTGGTTTAGTGGTCAGGTGACCGGATGGGCGTGGCCAACTTGTAAAGTGAGGTGAAGCTCACTTAACAACGCTCTTGCTTAGCAACCAAAATGTTAGGCTCAATTGTGGCCATAAGTCTTTCGTTCTTTCTTCTCTACCTTCCCCCTTCTTTCTTTCTTTTTCTGTCTTTCTTCCTATCATCTTTCTTTTTCTTTCTTTCCTTTCTTTCTTTCTTTCTGTCTGTCTGTCTGTCTTCCTTCCTTCCTACCATCTCTTCTTTCTGTCTGTCCATCTCCCTTCCTACCTACCATCTTTTTCTTTCTTTCTGTCTTCCTTCCTTCTTACCATCTTTCTTTCTTTCTCCCTCCCTCCCTCCCTCTTTCTTTCCTTTTTCTTTCCTTCCCTCCCTTCCCTTCCCTCCCTCCTTTCTTTTTCTGTCTGTCTTGCTTTCTTCCACCCATCTTTCTTTCTGTCTGTCTGTCTTCCTTCCTCCCTCCCTCCCTCTTTCTTCCTTTCTTTTTCTTTCTTTCCTTTTTCTTTCCTTCTTCCCTCCCTCCTTTCTTTTTCTGTCTGTCCTCCTTACTTCATTCCTACCATCTCCCTTCCTTTTTTCCTTCCTTCCTTCCTACCATCTTTCTTACTTTCTTTCCTTTTTCTTTCCTTCTTCCCTCCCTCCTTTCTTTTTATGTCTGTCTTCCTTCCTTCCTACCATCTTTCTTTCTTTCTATCTTCCTCCCCCCCTCTTTCTTTCTTTATTTCCTTCGCGAGGGAGCTTCAAGTGCTAGGTAGGACGCCCGTAGCACAATGGGACACAGTTTAGAGTGACCAGTCGTGCGGGGTGGAGCGGAGCAGGGGCTGGGCAGGGGCTAGCTGGGCTGCGAGACGGTCATCATACCTAGCACTTGTAATTACATCGCATTCCACGCTCTTCTGTGCAGGGCAGCCCATTCTGAAAGAAAACATCTCGCGTTTTATTTCAGAATGGGCTGCCCTGCACAGAAGAGCGAGGAACGCGAGGGAGCTTCAGGTGCAAAAGCATGGCGAACCACTTACCGCACCCCTTGCCCCTCTCACCACCCCCCTGTTGCCACCCTTGCCTCTCACCATACCCCTAAGTGTTCCCACCGCCCCCAGGGGGCGGTACCACCCACTTTGGGAACCAGTGGGTTAGGGTTAGGTCTCCATTAATTAGGAGAGCAAAATGTACATTGCCAATGGATTCGGAGCCCAAGGGTATGGTTAGGAAAATGCATGGTTTTTGAGTTTGCCTTATCTACACTTCCTGGCAAAATACATGGAAAAATCCCCATTTGGGAAAAATCCACTTAGGGTTAGGGTTAGGCCTCCATGAATTCGGAGAGCAAACTGGACATTGCCAATGGATTCAGAGCCCAAGGGTATGTTTAGGAGAGTGCGTGGTTTTTGAGTTTGCCTTATTTAGGTTTTCTGGCAAAATACATGGGAAAATCCCATTGGCGAAAAATCCACTTAGGGTTAGGGTTAGGTCTCCATGAATTCATTGAGCAAAATGTACATCGCCAATGGATTCGGAGCCCAAGGGTATGGTTAGGAAGATGCATGGTTTTTCAGTGTGCCTTATCTGCATTTCCTGGCAAAATACATGGGAAAATCCCTTTTGGGAAAAATCCACTTAGGGTTAGGGTTAGGTCTCCATGAATTCGTTGAGCAAAATGGACATCGCCAATGGATTCAGAGCCCAAGGGTATGTTTAGGAGAGTACGTGGTTTTTGAGTTTGCCTTATTTAGGTTTTCTGGCAAAATACATGGGAAAATCCCATTGGGGAAAAATCCACTTTGGGTTAGGGTTAGGTCTCCATGAATTCATTGATGAAAATGTTCATCGCCAATGGATTCAGAACCCAAGGGTATGTTTAGGAGAGTGTGTCTTTTTTGAGTTTGCCTTATTTACATTTCCTGGCAAAATATATTGGAAAATCCCATTTGGGAAAAATCCACTTAGGGTTAGGGTTAGGTCTCCATGAATTCGTTGAGCAAAATGTACATCGCCAATAGATTCGGAGCCCAAGGGTATGGCTAGGAAGATGCATGGTTTTTTAATTTGCCTTATCTACATTTCCTGTCAAAATACACGGGAAAATCCCATTCGGGAAAAATCCACTTAGGGTTAGGGTTAGGCCTCCATGAATTCGGAGAGGAAACTGGACATCACCAATGGATTCAGAGCCCAAGGGTATGTTTAAGAGAGTACGTGGTTTTTGAGTTTGCCTTATTTAGGTTTTCTGGCAAAATACATGGGAAAATCCCATTGGGGAAAAATCCACTTAGGGTTAGGGTTAGGTCTCCATGAATTCATTGATGAAAATGTACATCGCCAATGGATTCGGAGCCCAAGGGTATGGTTAGGAAGATGCATGGCTTTTCAGTGTGCCTTATCTGCATGTCCTGGCAAAATACATGGGAAAATCCCATTTGGGAAAAATCCACTTAGGGTTAGGGATAGGTCTCCATGAATTCGTTGATGAAAATGCACATCGCCAATAGATTCGGAGCCCAAGGGTATGGTTAGGAAGATGCATTGTTTTTGAGTTTGCCTTATTTACATTTCCTGGCAAAATACATGGGAAAATCCCATTGGGGAAAAATCCACTTAGGGTTAGGGTTAGGTCTCCATGAGTTCGTTGAGCAAAATGTACATCGCCAATAGATTCGGAGCCCAAGGGTATGGTTAGGAAGATGCATGGTTTTTCAATTTGCCTTATCTACATTTCCTTTCAAAATACATGGGAAAATCCCATTCGGGAAAAATTCACTTAGGGTTAGGGTTAGGTCTCCATGAATTTGGAGAGGAAACTGGACATCGCCAATGGATTCAGAGCCCAAGGGTATGTTTAGGAGAGTGTGTGGTTTTTGAGTTTGCCTTATTTAGGTTTTCTGAAAAAATACATGGGAAAATCCCATTGGGGAAAAATCCACTTAGGGTTAGGGTTAGGTCTCCATGAATTCGTTGATGAAAATGTTCATCGCCAATGGATTCGGAGCCCAAGGGTATGGTTAGGAAGATGCATGGTTTTTGAATTTGCCTTATCTACATTTCCTTTCAAAATACATGGGAAAATCCCATTGGGGAAAAATCCACTTAGGGTTAGGGTTTGGCCTCCATGAATTCGGAGAGGAAACTGGACATCACCAATGGATTCAGAGCCCAAGGGTATGTTTAGGAGAGTTCGTGGTTTTTGAGTTTGCCTTATTTAGGTTTTCTGGCAAAATACATGGGAAAATCCCATTCAGGAAAAATCCACTTAGGGTTAGGGTTGGGCCTCTATGAATTCGGAGAGGAAGCTGGACATCACCAATGGATTCAGAGCCCAAGGGTATGTTTAGGAGAGTACGTGGTTTTTGAGTTTGCCTTATTTACATTTCCTGTCAAAATACATGGGAAAATCCCATTGGGGAAAAATCCACTTAGGGTTAGGGTTAGGCCTCCATGAATTCGGAGAGGAAACTGGACATCACCAATGGATTCAGAGCCCAAGGGTATGTTTAGGAGAG
Organism: Diadophis punctatus similis; assembly: GCA_023053685.1. NCBI lineage: Eukaryota > Metazoa > Chordata > Lepidosauria > Squamata > Dipsadidae > Diadophis > Diadophis punctatus. The sequence continues at coordinate 156,010,919 of JALIGW010000003.1, forward strand.
TACGTGGTTTTTGAGTTTCCTTATTTACATTTCCTGGCAAAATACATGGGAAAATCCCATTCGGGAAAAATCCACTTAGGGTTAGGGTTAGATCTCCGTGAATTCGTTGAGGAAAATGTACATTGCCAATGGATTCGGAGCCCAAGGGTATGGTTAGGAAGATGCATGATTTTTGAATTTGCCTTATCTGCATTTCCTGGCAAAATACATGGGAAAATCCCATTCGGGGAAAATCCACTTAGGGTTAGGGTTAGGTCTCCATGAATTCAGAGAGGAAACTGGACATCGCCAATGGATTCAGAGCCCAAGGGTATGTTTAGGAGAGTGTGTGGTTTTTGAGTTTGCCTTATTTAGCTTTTCTGGCAAAATACATGGAAAAATCCCATTGGGGAAAAATCCACTTAGGCTTAGGGTTAGGCCTCCATGAATTCGGAGAGGAAACTGGACATCACCAATGGATTCAGAGCTCAAGGGTATGTTTAGGAGAGTACGTGGTTTTTGAGTTTGCCTAATTTACATTTCCTGTCAAAAGACATGGGAAAATCCCATTTGGGAAAAATCCACTTATGGTTAGGGTTGGGCCTCCATGAATTCGGAGAGGAAACTGGACATCACCAATGGATTCAAAGCAAAAGGGTATGTTTAGGAAAGTGCGTGGTTTTTGAGTTTGCCTTATTTACATTTCCTGGCAAAATACATGGGAAAAACCCATTCGGGAAAAATCCACTTAGGGTTAGGGTTAGGTCTCCATGAATTCGTTGATGAAACTGGACATCGGCAATGGATTCAGAGCCCAAGGGTATGTTTAGGAGAGTACGTGGTTTTTGAGTTTGCCTTATCTACATTTCCTGGCAAAATACATGGGAAAATCCCATTCGGGAAAAATCAACTTAGGGTTAGGGTTAGGTCTCCATGAATTCGTTGATGAAACTGGACATCGGCAATGGATTCAGAGCCCAAGGGAATGTTTAGGAGAGTGCGTGGTTTTGAGTTTGCCTTATCTACATTTCCTGGCAAAATACATGGGAAAATCCCATTGGGGAAAAATCCACTTAGGGTTAGGGTTAGATCTCCGTGAATTCGTTGAGGAAAATGTACATCGCCAATGGATTCGGAGCCCAAGGGTATGGTTAGGAAGATGCATGGTTTTTGAATTTGCCTTATCTGCATTTCCTGGCAAAATACATGGGAAAATCCCATTCGGGGAAAATCCACTTAGGGTTAGGGTTAGGTCTCCATGAATTCGGAGAGGAAACTGGACATCGCCAATGGATTCAGAGCCCAAGGGTATGTTTAGGAGAGTGTGTGGTTTTTGAGTTTGCCTTATTTAGCTTTTCTGGCAAAATACATGGAAAAATCCCATTGGGGAAAAATCCACTTAGGGTTAGGGTTAGGCCTCCATGAATTCGGAGAGGAAACTGGACATCACCAATGGATTCAGAGCCCAAGGGTATGTTTAGGAGAGTACGTGGTTTTTGAGTTTGCCTAATTTACATTTCCTGTCAAAAGACATGGGAAAATCCCATTTGGGAAAAATCCACTTAGGGTTAGGGTTGGGCCTCCATGAATTCGGAGAGGAAACTGGACATCACCAATGGATTCAGAGCAAAAGGGTATGTTTAGGAAAGTGCGTGGTTTTTGAGTTTGCCTTATTTACATTTCCTGGCAAAATACATGGGAAAAACCCATTCGGGAAAAATCCACTTAGGGTTAGGGTTAGGTCTCCATGAATTCGTTGATGAAACTGGACATCGGCAATGGATTCAGAGCCCAAGGGAATGTTTAGGAGAGTGCGTGGTTTTTGAGTTTGCCTTATCTACATTTCCTGGCAAAATACATGGGAAAATCCCATTCGGGAAAAATCAACTTAGGGTTAGGGTTAGGTCTCCATGAATTCGTTGATGAAACTGGACATCGGCAATGGATTCAGAGCCCAAGGGAATGTTTAGGAGAGTGCGTGGTTTTGAGTTTGCCTTATCTACATTTCCTGGCAAAATACATGGGAAAATCCCTTTGGCTAAAAATCCACTTAGGGTTAGGGTTAGGTCTCCATGAATTCGTTGAGCAAAATGGACATCGCCAATGGATTCAGAGCCCAAGGGTATGTTTAGGAGAGTACGTGGTTTTTGAGTTTGCCTTATTTAGGTTTTCTGGCAAAATACATGGGAAAATCCCATTGGGGAAAAATCCACTTAGGGTTAGGGTTAGGTCTCCATGAATTCATTGATGAAAATGTACATCGCCAATGGATTCGGAGCCCAAGGGTATGGTTAGGAAGATGCATGGCTTTTCAGTGTGCCTTATCTGCATTTCCTGGCAAAATACATGGGAAAATCCCATTCGGGAAAAATCCACTTAGGGTTAGGGTTAGGTCTCCATGAGTTCGTTGAGCAAAATGTACATCGCCAATAGATTCGGAGCCCAAGGGTATGGTTAGGAAGATGCATGGTTTTTAAATTTGCCTTATCTACATTTCCTTTCAAAATACATGGGAAAATCCCATTCGGGAAAAATCCACTTAGGGTTAGGGTTAGGTCTCCATGAATTCGGAGAGGAAACTGGACATCGCCAATGGATTCAGAGCCCAAGGGTATGTTTAGGAGAGTGTGTGGTTTTTGAGTTTGCCTTATTTAGGTTTTCTGAAAAAATACATGGGAAAATCCCATTGGGGAAAAATCCACTTAGGGTTAGGGTTAGGTCTCCATGAATTCGTTGATGAAAATGTTCATCGCCAATGGATTCGGAGCCCAAGGGTATGGTTAGGAAGATGCATGGTTTTTGAATTTGCCTTATCTACATTTCCTTTCAAAATACATGGGAAAATCCCATTGGGGAAAAATCCACTTAGGGTTAGGGTTTGGCCTCCATGAATTCGGAGAGGAAACTGGACATCACCAATGGATTCAGAGCCCAAGGGTATGTTTAGGAGAGTTCGTGGTTTTTGAGTTTGCCTTATTTAGGTTTTCTGGCAAAATACATGGGAAAATCCCATTCAGGAAAAATCCACTTAGGGTTAGGGTTGGGCCTCTATGAATTCGGAGAGGAAGCTGGACATAAGCAATGGATTCAGAGCCCAAGGGTATGTTTAGGAGAGTACGTGGTTTTTGAGTTTGCCTTATTTACATTTCCTGTCAAAATACATGGGAAAATCCCATTGGGGAAAAATCCACTTAGAGTTAGGGTTAGGCCTCCATGAATTCGGACAGGAAACTGGACATCACCAATGGATTCAGAGCCCAAGTGTATGTTTAGGAGAGTACGTGGTTTTTGAGTTTCCTTATTTACATTTCCTGGCAAAATACATGGGAAAATCCCATTGGGGAAAAATCCACTTAGGGTTAGGGTTAGATCTCCGTGAATTCGTTGAGCAAAATGTACATCGCCAATGGATTCGGAGCCCAAGGGTATGGTTAGGAAGATGCATGGTTTTTGAATTTGCCTTATCTGCATTTCCTGGCAAAATACATGGGAAAATCCCATTCGGGGAAAATCCACTTAGGGTTAGGGTTAGGTCTCCATGAATTCGGAGAGGAAACTGGACATCGCCAATGGATTCAGAGCCCAAGGGTATGTTTAGGAGAGTGTGTGGTTTTTGAGTTTGCCTTATTTAGCTTTTCTGGCAAAATACATGGAAAAATCCCATTGGGGAAAAATCCACTTAGGGTTAGGGTTACGCCTCCATGAATTCGGAGAGGAAACTGGACATCACCAATGGATTCAGAGCCCAAGGGTATGTTTAGGAGAGTACGTGGTTTTTGAGTTTGCCTAATTTACATTTCCTGTCAAAAGACATGGGAAAATCCCATTTGGGAAAAATCCACTTAGGGTTAGGGTTGGGCCTCCATGAATTCGGAGAGGAAACTGGACATCACCAATGGATTCAGAGCAAAAGGGTATGTTTAGGAAAGTGCGTGGTTTTTGAGTTTGCCTTATTTACATTTCCTGGCAAAATACATGGGAAAAACCCATTCGGGAAAAATCCACTTAGGGTTAGGGTTAGGTCTCCATGAATTCGTTGATGAAACTGGACATCGGCAATGGATTCAGAGCCCAAGGGAATGTTTAGGAGAGTGCGTGGTTTTTGAGTTTGCCTTATCTACATTTCCTGGCAAAATACATGGGAAAATCCCATTCGGGAAAAATCAACTTAGGGTTAGGGTTAGGTCTCCATGAATTCGTTGATGAAACTGGACATCGGCAATGGATTCAGAGCCCAAGGGAATGTTTAGGAGAGTGCGTGGTTTTGAGTTTGCCTTATCTACATTTCCTGGCAAAATACATGGGAAAATCCCATTGGGGAAAAATCCACTTAGGGTTAGGGTTAGATCTCCGTGAATTCGTTGAGGAAAATGTACATCGCCAATGGATTCGGAGCCCAAGGGTATGGTTAGGAAGATGCATGGTTTTTGAATTTGCCTTATCTGCATTTCCTGGCAAAATACATGGGAAAATCCCATTCGGGGAAAATCCACTTAGGGTTAGGGTTAGGTCTCCATGAATTCGGAGAGGAAACTGGACATCGCCAATGGATTCAGAGCCCAAGGGTATGTTTAGGAGAGTGTGTGGTTTTTGAGTTTGCCTTATTTAGCTTTTCTGGCAAAATACATGGAAAAATCCCATTGGGGAAAAATCCACTTAGGGTTAGGGTTAGGCCTCCATGAATTCGGAGAGGAAACTGGACATCACCAATGGATTCAGAGCCCAAGGGTATGTTTAGGAGAGTACGTGGTTTTTGAGTTTGCCTTATTTACATTTCCTGTCAAAAGACATGGGAAAATCCCATTTGGGAAAAATCCACTTAGGGTTAGGGTTGGGCCTCCATGAATACGGAGAGGAAACTGGACATCACCAATGGATTCAAAGCAAAAGGGTATGTTTAGGAAAGTGCGTGGTTTTTGAGTTTGCCTTATTTACATTTCCTGGCAAAATACATGGGAAAAACCCATTCGGGAAAAATCCACTTAGGGTTAGAGTTAGGTCTCCATGAATTCGTTGATGAAACTGGACATCGGCAATGGATTCAGAGCCCAAGGGAATGTTTAGGAGAGTGCGTGGTTTTTGAGTTTGCCTTATCTACATTTCCTGGCAAAATACATGGGAAAATCCCATTCGGGAAAAATCAACTTAGGGTTAGGGTTAGGTCTCCATGAATTCGTTGATGAAACTGGACATCGGCAATGGATTCAGAGCCCAAGGGAATGTTTAGGAGAGTGCGTGGTTTTGAGTTTGCCTTATCTACATTTCCTGGCAAAATACATGGGAAAATCCCTTTGGCTAAAGATCCACTTAGGGTTAGGGTTAGGTCTCCATGAATTCGTTGAGCAAAATGGACATCGCCAATGGATTCAGAGCCCAAGGGTATGTTTAGGAGAGTACGTGGTTTTTGAGTTTGCCTTATTTAGGTTTTCTGGCAAAATACATGGGAAAATCCCATTGGGGAAAAATCCACTTAGGGTTAGGGTTAGGCCTCCATGCATTCGGAGGGGAAACTGGACATCACCAATGGATTCAGAGCCCAAGGGTATGTTTAGGAGATTACGTGGTTTTTGAGTTTGCCTTATTTAGGTTTTCTGGCAAAATACATGGGAAAATCCCATTGGGGAAAAATCCACTTAGGGTTAGGGTTAGGTCTCCATGAATTCATTGATGAAAATGTACATCGCCAATGGATTCGGAGCCCAAGGGTATGGTTAGGAAGATGCATGGCTTTTCAGTGTGCCTTATCTGCATTTCCTGGCAAAATACATGGGAAAATCCCATTCGGGAAAAATCCACTTAGGGTTAGGGTTAGGTCTCCATGAATTCGTTGATGAAACTGGACATCGGCAATGGATTCAGAGCCCAAGGGAATGTTTAGGAGAGTGCATGGTTTTTGAGTTTGCCTTATCTACATTTCCTGGCAAAATACATGGGAAAATCCCATTGGCTAAAAATCCATTTAGGGTTAGGGTTAGGTCTCCATGAATTCGTTGAGCAAAATGGACATCGCCAATGGATTCAGAGCCCAAGGGTATGTTTAGGAGAGTACGTGGTTTTTGAGTTTGCCTTATTTAGGTTTTCTGGCAAAATACATGGGAAAATCCCATTGGGGAAAAATCCACTTAGGGTTAGGGTTAGGTCTCCATGAATTCGTTGATGAAAATGTTCATCGCCAATGGATTCGGAACCCAAGGGTATGTTTAGGAGAGTGTGTCTTTTTTGAGTTTGCCTTATTTACATTTCCTGGCAAAATATATTGGAAAATCCCATTTGGGAAGAATCCACTTAGGGTTAGGGTTAGGTGTCCATGAATTCGTTGAGCAAAATGTACATCGCCAATAGATTCGGAGCCCAATGGTATGGCTAGGAAGATGCATGGTTTTTGAATTTGCCTTATCTGCATTTCCTGGCAAAATACATGGGAAAATCCCATTCGGGAAAAATCCACTTAGGGTTAGGGTTAGGTCTCCATGAATTCGTTGAGCAAAATGTACATCGCCAATAGATTCAGTGCCCAAGGGTATGTTTAGGTGATTACGTGGTTTTTGAGTTTGCCTTATTTAGATTTTCTGGCAAAATACATGGAAAAATCCCATTGGGGAAAAATCCACTTAGGGTTAGGGTTAGGTCTCCATGAATTCGTGGATGAAAATGTTCATCGCCAATGGCTTCAGAGCCCAAGGGTATGTTTAGGAGAGTACGTGGTTTTTGAGTTTGCCTTATTTACATTTCCTGTCAAAATACATGGGAAAATCCCATTCGGGAAAAATCCAATTAGGGTTAGGGTTAGGCCTCCATGTATTCGGAGAGGAAACTGGACATCACCAATGGATTCAGAGCCCAAGGATATGTTTAGGAGAGTACATGGTTTTTGAGTTTGCCTTATTTACATTTCATGGCAAAATACATGGGAAAATCCCATTGGAGAAAAATGCACTTAGGGTTAGGGTTAGGTCTCCATGAATTCGTTGAGCAAAATGTACATCGCCAATGGATTCGGAGCCCAAGGGTATGGTTAGGAAGATGCATGGTTTTTCAGTGTGCCTTATCTGCATTTCCTGGCAAAATACATGGGAAAATCCCATTTGGGAAAAATCCACTTAGGGTTAGGGTTAGGTCTCCATGAATTCGTTGAGCAAAATGTACATCGCCAATAGATTCGGAGCCCAAGGGTATGGTTAGGAAGATGCATGATTTTTGAATTTGCCTTATCTACATTTCCTTTCAAAATACATGGGAAAATCCCATTCAGGAAAAATCCACTTAGGGTTAGGGTTAGGCCTCCATGAATTCGAAGAGGAAACTGGACATCGCCAATGGATTCAGAGCCCAAGGGTATGTTTAAGAGAGTACGTGGTTTTTGAGTTTGCCTTATTTAGGTTTTCTGGCAAAATACATGGAAAAATCCCATTGGGGAAAAATCCACTTAGGGTTAGGGTTAGGCTTCCATGAATTCGGAGAGGAAACTGGACATCACCAATGGATTCAGAGCCCAAGGGTATGTTTAGGAGAGTATGTGGTTTTTGAGTTTGCCTTATCTACATTTCCTGGCAAAATACATGGGAAAATCCCATTGGCGAAAAATCCACTTAGGGTTAGGGTTAGGTCTCCATGAATTCGTTGAGCAAAATGGACATCGCCAATGGATTCAGAGCCCAAGGGTATGTTTAGGAGAGTACGTGGTTTTTGAGTTTGCCTTATTTAGGTTTTCTGGCAAAATATATTGAAAAATTGGGAAATTTGCCTTATCTACATTTCCTGGCAAAATACATGGGAAAATCCCATTCGGGAAAAATGCACTTAGGGTTAGGGTTAGGTCTCCATGAATTCGTTGAGCAAAATGTACATCGCCAATGGATTCGGAGCCCAAGGGTATGGTTAGGAAGATGCATGGTTTTTCAGTGTGCCTTATCTGCATTTCCTGGCAAAATACATGGGAAAATCCCATTTGGGAAAAATCCACTTAGGGTTAGGGTTAGGTCTCCATGAATTTGTTGAGCAAAATGTACATCGCCAATAGATTCGGAGCCCAAGGGAATGGTTAGGAAGATGCATGATTTTTGAATTTGCCTTATCTACATTTCCTTTCAAAATACATGGGAAAATCCCATTCAGGAAAAATCCACTTAGGGTTAGGGTTAGGCCTCCATGAATTCGAAGAGGAAACTGGACATCGCCAATGGATTCAGAGCCCAAGGGTATGTTTAAGAGAGTACGTGGTTTTTGAGTTTGCCTTATTTAGGTTTTCTGGCAAAATACATGGAAAAATCCCATTGGGGAAAAATCCACTTAGGGTTAGGGTTAGGCTTCCATGAATTCGGAGAGGAAACTGGACATCACCAATGGATTCAGAGCCCAAGGGTATGTTTAGGAGAGTATGTGGTTTTTGAGTTTGCCTTATCTACATTTCCTGGCAAAATACATGGGAAAATCCCATTGGCGAAAAATCCACTTAGGGTTAGGGTTAGGTCTCCATGAATTCGTTGAGCAAAATGGACATCGCCAATGGATTCAGAGCCCAAGGGTATGTTTAGGAGAGTACGTGGTTTTTGAGTTTGCCTTATTTAGGTTTTCTGGCAAAATATATTGAAAAATTGGGAAATTTGCCTTATCTACATTTCCTGGCAAAATACATGGGAAAATCCCATTGGGGAAAAATCCACTTAGGGTTAGGGTTATGTCTCCTTGAATTCGTTGATGAAAATGTACATCGACAATGGATTCAGAGCGCAAGGGTATGTTTAGGAGAGTGCGTGGTTTTTGAGTTTGCCTTATTTACATTTCCTCGCAAAATACATGGAAAAATCCCATTGGCGAAAAATCCACTTAGGGTTAGGATTAGGTCTCCATGAATTCATTGATGAAAATGTACATCGCCAATGGATTCAGAGCTCAAGGGTATGTTTAGGAGAGTGTGTGGTTTTTGAGTTTGCCTTATTTACATTTCCTGGCAAAATACATGGGAAAATCCCATTTGGGAAAAATCCACTTAGGGTTAGGGTTAGGTCTCCATGAATTCGTTGATGAAACTGGACATCGGCAATGGATTCAGAGCCCAAGGGAATGTTTATGAGAGTGCGTGGTTTTGAGTTTGCCTTATCTACATTTCCTGGCAAAATACATGGGAAAATCCCTTTGGCTAAAAATCCACTTAGGGTTAGGGTTAGGTCTCCATGAATTCGTTGAGCAAAATGGACATCGCCAATGGATTCAGAGCCCAAGGGTATGTTTAGGAGAGTACGTGGTTTTTGAGTTTGCCTTATTTAGGTTTTCTGGCAAAATACATGGGAAAATCCCATTGGGGAAAAATCCACTTAGGGTTAGGGTTAGGTCTCCATGAATTCGTTGATGAAAATGTTCATCGCCAATGGATTCGGAACCCAAGGGTATGTTTAGGAGAGTGTGTCTTTTTTGAGTTTACCTTATTTACATTTCCTGGCAAAATATATTGGAAAATCCCATTTGGGAAGAATCCACTTAGGGTTAGGGTTAGGTCTCCATGAATTCGTTGAGCAAAATGTACATCGCCAATAGATTCGGAGCCCAAGGGTATGGCTAGGAAGATGCATGGTTTTTGAATTTGCCTTGTCTAAATTTCCTGTCAAAATACACGGGAAAATCCCATTCGGGAAAAATCCACTTAGGGTTAGGGTTAGGCCTCCATGCATTCGGAGGGGAAACTGGACATCACCAATGGATTCAGAGCCCAAGGGTATGTTTAGGAGATTACGTGGTTTTTGAGTTTGCCTTATTTAGGTTTTCTGGCAAAATACATGGGAAAATCCCATTCGGGAAAAATCCACTTAGGGTTAGGGTTAGGTCTCCATGAATTCGTTGATGAAACTGGACATCGGCAATGGATTCAGAGCCCAAGGGAATGTTTAGGAGAGTGCGTGGTTTTGAGTTTGCCTTATCTACATTTCCTGGCAATATACATGGGAAAATCCCATTGGGGAAAAATCCACTTAGGGTTAGGGTTAGATCTCCGTGAATTCGTTGAGGAAAATGTACATCGCCAATGGATTCGGAGCCCAAGGGTATGGTTAGGAAGATGCATGGTTTTTGAATTTGCCTTATCTGCATTTCCTGGCAAAATACATGGGAAAATCCCATTCGGGGAAAATCCACTTAGGGTTAGGGTTAGGTCTCCATGAATTCGGAGAGGAAACTGGACATCGCCAATGGATTCAGAGCCCAAGGGTATGTTTAGGAGAGTGTGTGGTTTTTGAGTTTGCCTTATTTAGCTTTTCTGGCAAAATACATGGAAAAATCCCATTGGGGAAAAATCCACTTAGGGTTAGGGTTAGGCCTCCATGAATTCGGAGAGGAAACTGGACATCACCAATGGATTCAGAGCCCAAGGGTATGTTTAGGAGAGTACGTGGTTTTTGAGTTTGCCTTATTTACATTTCCTGTCAAAAGACATGGGAAAATCCCATTTGGGAAAAATCCACTTAGGGTTAGGGTTGGGCCTCCATGAATACGGAGAGGAAACTGGACATCACCAATGGATTCAAAGCAAAAGGGTATGTTTAGGAAAGTGCGTGGTTTTTGAGTTTGCCTTATTTACATTTCCTGGCAAAATACATGGGAAAAACCCATTCGGGAAAAATCCACTTAGGGTTAGAGTTAGGTCTCCATGAATTCGTTGATGAAACTGGACATCGGCAATGGATTCAGAGCCCAAGGGAATGTTTAGGAGAGTGCGTGGTTTTTGAGTTTGCCTTATCTACATTTCCTGGCAAAATACATGGGAAAATCCCATTCGGGAAAAATCAACTTAGGGTTAGGGTTAGGTCTCCATGAATTCGTTGATGAAACTGGACATCGGCAATGGATTCAGAGCCCAAGGGAATGTTTAGGAGAGTGCGTGGTTTTGAGTTTGCCTTATCTACATTTCCTGGCAAAATACATGGGAAAATCCCTTTGGCTAAAGATCCACTTAGGGTTAGGGTTAGGTCTCCATGAATTCGTTGAGCAAAATGGACATCGCCAATGGATTCAGAGCCCAAGGGTATGTTTAGGAGAGTACGTGGTTTTTGAGTTTGCCTTATTTAGGTTTTCTGGCAAAATACATGGGAAAATCCCATTGGGGAAAAATCCACTTAGGGTTAGGGTTAGGCCTCCATGCATTCGGAGGGGAAACTGGACATCACCAATGGATTCAGAGCCCAAGGGTATGTTTAGGAGATTACGTGGTTTTTGAGTTTGCCTTATTTAGGTTTTCTGGCAAAATACATGGGAAAATCCCATTGGGGAAAAATCCACTTAGGGTTAGGGTTAGGTCTCCATGAATTCATTGATGAAAATGTACATCGCCAATGGATTCGGAGCCCAAGGGTATGGTTAGGAAGATGCATGGCTTTTCAGTGTGCCTTATCTGCATTTCCTGGCAAAATACATGGGAAAATCCCATTTGGGAAAAATCCACTTAGGGTTAGGGTTAGGTCTCCATGAATTCGTTGATGAAACTGGACATCGGCAATGGATTCAGAGCCCAAGGGAATGTTTAGGAGAGTGCATGGTTTTTGAGTTTGCCTTATCTACATTTCCTGGCAAAATACATGGGAAAATCCCATTGGCTAAAAATCCATTTAGGGTTAGGGTTAGGTCTCCATGAATTCGTTGAGCAAAATGGACATCGCCAATGGATTCAGAGCCCAAGGGTATGTTTAGGAGAGTACGTGGTTTTTGAGTTTGCCTTATTTAGGTTTTCTGGCAAAATACATGGGAAAATCCCATTGGGGAAAAATCCACTTAGGGTTAGGGTTAGGTCTCCATGAATTCGTTGATGAAAATGTTCATCGCCAATGGATTCGGAACCCAAGGGTATGTTTAGGAGAGTGTGTCTTTTTTGAGTTTGCCTTATTTACATTTCCTGGCAAAATATATTGGAAAATCCCATTTGGGAAAAATCCACTTAGGGTTAGGGTTAGGTGTCCATGAATTCGTTGAGCAAAATGTACATCGCCAATAGATTCGGAGCCCAATGGTATGGCTAGGAAGATGCATGGTTTTTGAATTTGCCTTATCTGCATTTCCTGGCAAAATACATGGGAAAATCCCATTCGGGAAAAATCCACTTAGGGTTAGGGTTAGGTCTCCATGAATTCGTTGAGCAAAATGTACATCGCCAATAGATTCAGTGCCCAAGGGTATGTTTAGGTGATTACGTGGTTTTTGAGTTTGCCTTATTTAGATTTTCTGGCAAAATACATGGAAAAATCCCATTGGGGAAAAATCCACTTAGGGTTAGGGTTAGGTCTCCATGAATTCGTGGATGAAAATGTACATCGCCAATGGCTTCAGAGCCCAAGGGTATGTTTAGGAGAGTACGTGGTTTTTGAGTTTGCCTTATTTACATTTCCTGTCAAAATACATGGGAAAATCCCATTCGGGAAAAATCCAATTAGGGTTAGGGTTAGGCCTCCATGTATTCGGAGAGGAAACTGGACATCACCAATGGATTCAGAGCCCAAGGATATGTTTAGGAGAGTACATGGTTTTTGAGTTTGCCTTATTTACATTTCATGGCAAAATACATGGGAAAATCCCATTGGAGAAAAATGCACTTAGGGTTAGGGTTAGGTCCCCATGAATTCATTGAGCAAAATGTACATCGCCAATGGATTCGGAGCCCAAGGGTATGGTTAGGAAGATGCATGGTTTTTCAGTGTGCCTTATCTGCATTTCCTGGCAAAATACATGGGAAAATCCCATTTGGGAAAAATCCACTTAGGGTTAGGGTTAGGTCTCCATGAATTCGTTGAGCAAAATGTACATCGCCAATAGATTCGGAGCCCAAGGGTATGGTTAGGAAGATGCATGATTTTTGAATTTGCCTTATCTACATTTCCTTTCAAAATACATGGGAAAATCCCATTCAGGAAAAATCCACTTAGGGTTAGGGTTAGGCCTCCATGAATTCGAAGAGGAAACTGGACATCGCCAATGGATTCAGAGCCCAAGGGTATGTTTAAGAGAGTACGTGGTTTTTGAGTTTGCCTTATTTAGGTTTTCTGGCAAAATACATGGAAAAATCCCATTGGGGAAAAATCCACTTAGGGTTAGGGTTAGGCTTCCATGAATTCGGAGAGGAAACTGGACATCACCAATGGATTCAGAGCCCAAGGGTATGTTTAGGAGAGTATGTGGTTTTTGAGTTTGCCTTATCTACATTTCCTGGCAAAATACATGGGAAAATCCCATTGGCGAAAAATCCACTTAGGGTTAGGGTTAGGTCTCCATGAATTCGTTGAGCAAAATGGACATCGCCAATGGATTCAGAGCCCAAGGGTATGTTTAGGAGAGTACGTGGTTTTTGAGTTTGCCTTATTTAGGTTTTCTGGCAAAATATATTGAAAAATTGGGAAATTTGCCTTATCTACATTTCCTGGCAAAATACATGGGAAAATCCCATTCGGGAAAAATGCACTTAGGGTTAGGGTTAGGTCTCCATGAATTCGTTGAGCAAAATGTACATCGCCAATGGATTCGGAGCCCAAGGGTATGGTTAGGAAGATGCATGGTTTTTCAGTGTGCCTTATCTGCATTTCCTGGCAAAATACATGGGAAAATCCCATTTGGGAAAAATCCACTTAGGGTTAGGGTTAGGTCTCCATGAATTCGTTGAGCAAAATGTACATCGCCAATAGATTCGGAGCCCAAGGGAATGGTTAGGAAGATGCATGATTTTTGAATTTGCCTTATCTACATTTCCTTTCAAAATACATGGGAAAATCCCATTCAGGAAAAATCCACTTAGGGTTAGGGTTAGGCCTCCATGAATTCGAAGAGGAAACTGGACATCGCCAATGGATTCAGAGCCCAAGGGTATGTTTAAGAGAGTACGTGGTTTTTGAGTTTGCCTTATTTAGGTTTTCTGGCAAAATACATGGAAAAATCCCATTGGGGAAAAATCCACTTAGGGTTAGGGTTAGGCTTCCATGAATTCGGAGAGGAAACTGGACATCACCAATGGATTCAGAGCCCAAGGGTATGTTTAGGAGAGTATGTGGTTTTTGAGTTTGCCTTATCTACATTTCCTGGCAAAATACATGGGAAAATCCCATTGGCGAAAAATCCACTTAGGGTTAGGGTTAGGTCTCCATGAATTCGTTGAGCAAAATGGACATCGCCAATGGATTCAGAGCCCAAGGGTATGTTTAGGAGAGTACGTGGTTTTTGAGTTTGCCTTATTTAGGTTTTCTGGCAAAATATATTGAAAAATTGGGAAATTTGCCTTATCTACATTTCCTGGCAAAATACATGGGAAAATCCCATTCGGGAAAAATCCACTTAGGGTTAGGGTTAGGCCTCCATGAATTCAGAGAGGAAACTGGACATCACCAATGGATCCAGAGCCCAAGGGTATGTTTAGGAGAGTACGTGGTTTTTGAGTTTGCCTTATTTACATTTCCTGGCAAAATACATGGGAAAAACCCATTCGGGAAAAATCCACTTAGGGTTAGAGTTAGGTCTCCATGAATTCGTTGATGAAACTGGACATCGGCAATGGATTCAGAGCCCAAGGGAATGTTTAGGAGAGTGCGTGGTTTTTGAGTTTGCCTTATCTACATTTCCTGGCAAAATACATGGGAAAATCCCATTCGGGAAAAATCAACTTAGGGTTAGGGTTAGGTCTCCATGAATTCGTTGATGAAACTGGACATCGGCAATGGATTCAGAGCCCAAGGGAATGTTTAGGAGAGTGCGTGGTTTTGAGTTTGCCTTATCTACATTTCCTGGCAAAATACATGGGAAAATCCCTTTGGCTAAAGATCCACTTAGGGTTAGGGTTAGGCCTCCATGTATTCGGAGAGGAAACTGGACATCACCAATGGATTCAGAGCCCAAGGATATGTTTAGGAGAGTACATGGTTTTTGAGTTTGCCTTATTTACATTTCATGGCAAAATACATGGGAAAATCCCATTGGAGAAAAATGCACTTAGGGTTAGGGTTAGGTCCCCATGAATTCATTGAGCAAAATGTACATCGCCAATGGATTCGGAGCCCAAGGGTATGGTTAGGAAGATGCATGGTTTTTCAGTGTGCCTTATCTGCATTTCCTGGCAAAATACATGGGAAAATCCCATTTGGGAAAAATCCACTTAGGGTTAGGGTTAGGTCTCCATGAATTCGTTGAGCAAAATGTACATCGCCAATAGATTCGGAGCCCAAGGGTATGGTTAGGAAGATGCATGATTTTTGAATTTGCCTTATCTACATTTCCTTTCAAAATACATGGGAAAATCCCATTCAGGAAAAATCCACTTAGGGTTAGGGTTAGGCCTCCATGAATTCGAAGAGGAAACTGGACATCGCCAATGGATTCAGAGCCCAAGGGTATGTTTAAGAGAGTACGTGGTTTTTGAGTTTGCCTTATTTAGGTTTTCTGGCAAAATACATGGAAAAATCCCATTGGGGAAAAATCCACTTAGGGTTAGGGTTAGGCTTCCATGAATTCGGAGAGGAAACTGGACATCACCAATGGATTCAGAGCCCAAGGGTATGTTTAGGAGAGTATGTGGTTTTTGAGTTTGCCTTATCTACATTTCCTGGCAAAATACATGGGAAAATCCCATTGGCGAAAAATCCACTTAGGGTTAGGGTTAGGTCTCCATGAATTCGTTGAGCAAAATGGACATCGCCAATGGATTCAGAGCCCAAGGGTATGTTTAGGAGAGTACGTGGTTTTTGAGTTTGCCTTATTTAGGTTTTCTGGCAAAATATATTGAAAAATTGGGAAATTTGCCTTATCTACATTTCCTGGCAAAATACATGGGAAAATCCCATTCGGGAAAAATGCACTTAGGGTTAGGGTTAGGTCTCCATGAATTCGTTGAGCAAAATGTACATCGCCAATGGATTCGGAGCCCAAGGGTATGGTTAGGAAGATGCATGGTTTTTCAGTGTGCCTTATCTGCATTTCCTGGCAAAATACATGGGAAAATCCCATTTGGGAAAAATCCACTTAGGGTTAGGGTTAGGTCTCCATGAATTCGTTGAGCAAAATGTACATCGCCAATAGATTCGGAGCCCAAGGGAATGGTTAGGAAGATGCATGATTTTTGAATTTGCCTTATCTACATTTCCTTTCAAAATACATGGGAAAATCCCATTCAGGAAAAATCCACTTAGGGTTAGGGTTAGGCCTCCATGAATTCGAAGAGGAAACTGGACATCGCCAATGGATTCAGAGCCCAAGGGTATGTTTAAGAGAGTACGTGGTTTTTGAGTTTGCCTTATTTAGGTTTTCTGGCAAAATACATGGAAAAATCCCATTGGGGAAAAATCCACTTAGGGTTAGGGTTAGGCTTCCATGAATTCGGAGAGGAAACTGGACATCACCAATGGATTCAGAGCCCAAGGGTATGTTTAGGAGAGTATGTGGTTTTTGAGTTTGCCTTATCTACATTTCCTGGCAAAATACATGGGAAAATCCCATTGGCGAAAAATCCACTTAGGGTTAGGGTTAGGTCTCCATGAATTCGTTGAGCAAAATGGACATCGCCAATGGATTCAGAGCCCAAGGGTATGTTTAGGAGAGTACGTGGTTTTTGAGTTTGCCTTATTTAGGTTTTCTGGCAAAATATATTGAAAAATTGGGAAATTTGCCTTATCTACATTTCCTGGCAAAATACATGGGAAAATCCCATTCGGGAAAAATCCACTTAGGGTTAGGGTTAGGCCTCCATGAATTCAGAGAGGAAACTGGACATCACCAATGGATCCAGAGCCCAAGGGTATGTTTAGGAGAGTACGTGGTTTTTGAGTTTGCCTTATTTACATTTCCTGGCAAAATACATGGGAAAAACCCATTCGGGAAAAATCCACTTAGGGTTAGAGTTAGGTCTCCATGAATTCGTTGATGAAACTGGACATCGGCAATGGATTCAGAGCCCAAGGGAATGTTTAGGAGAGTGCGTGGTTTTTGAGTTTGCCTTATCTACATTTCCTGGCAAAATACATGGGAAAATCCCATTCGGGAAAAATCAACTTAGGGTTAGGGTTAGGTCTCCATGAATTCGTTGATGAAACTGGACATCGGCAATGGATTCAGAGCCCAAGGGAATGTTTAGGAGAGTGCGTGGTTTTGAGTTTGCCTTATCTACATTTCCTGGCAAAATACATGGGAAAATCCCTTTGGCTAAAGATCCACTTAGGGTTAGGGTTAGGTCTCCATGAATTCGTTGAGCAAAATGGACATCGCCAATGGATTCAGAGCCCAAGGGTATGTTTAGGAGAGTACGTGGTTTTTGAGTTTGCCTTATTTAGGTTTTCTGGCAAAATACATGGGAAAATCCCATTGGGGAAAAATCCACTTAGGGTTAGGGTTAGGCCTCCATGCATTCGGAGGGGAAACTGGACATCACCAATGGATTCAGAGCCCAAGGGTATGTTTAGGAGATTACGTGGTTTTTGAGTTTGCCTTATTTAGGTTTTCTGGCAAAATACATGGGAAAATCCCATTGGGGAAAAATCCACTTAGGGTTAGGGTTAGGTCTCCATGAATTCATTGATGAAAATGTACATCGCCAATGGATTCGGAGCCCAAGGGTATGGTTAGGAAGATGCATGGCTTTTCAGTGTGCCTTATCTGCATTTCCTGGCAAAATACATGGGAAAATCCCATTCGGGAAAAATCCACTTAGGGTTAGGGTTAGGTCTCCATGAATTCGTTGATGAAACTGGACATCGGCAATGGATTCAGAGCCCAAGGGAATGTTTAGGAGAGTGCATGGTTTTTGAGTTTGCCTTATCTACATTTCCTGGCAAAATACATGGGAAAATCCCATTGGCTAAAAATCCATTTAGGGTTAGGGTTAGGTCTCCATGAATTCGTTGAGCAAAATGGACATCGCCAATGGATTCAGAGCCCAAGGGTATGTTTAGGAGAGTACGTGGTTTTTGAGTTTGCCTTATTTAGGTTTTCTGGCAAAATACATGGGAAAATCCCATTGGGGAAAAATCCACTTAGGGTTAGGGTTAGGTCTCCATGAATTCGTTGATGAAAATGTTCATCGCCAATGGATTCGGAACCCAAGGGTATGTTTAGGAGAGTGTGTCTTTTTTGAGTTTGCCTTATTTACATTTCCTGGCAAAATATATTGGAAAATCCCATTTGGGAAAAATCCACTTAGGGTTAGGGTTAGGTGTCCATGAATTCGTTGAGCAAAATGTACATCGCCAATAGATTCGGAGCCCAATGGTATGGCTAGGAAGATGCATGGTTTTTGAATTTGCCTTATCTGCATTTCCTGGCAAAATACATGGGAAAATCCCATTCGGGAAAAATCCACTTAGGGTTAGGGTTAGGTCTCCATGAATTCGTTGAGCAAAATGTACATCGCCAATAGATTCAGTGCCCAAGGGTATGTTTAGGTGATTACGTGGTTTTTGAGTTTGCCTTATTTAGATTTTCTGGCAAAATACATGGAAAAATCCCATTGGGGAAAAATCCACTTAGGGTTAGGGTTAGGTCTCCATGAATTCGTGGATGAAAATGTACATCGCCAATGGCTTCAGAGCCCAAGGGTATGTTTAGGAGAGTACGTGGTTTTTGAGTTTGCCTTATTTACATTTCCTGTCAAAATACATGGGAAAATCCCATTCGGGAAAAATCCAATTAGGGTTAGGGTTAGGCCTCCATGTATTCGGAGAGGAAACTGGACATCACCAATGGATTCAGAGCCCAAGGATATGTTTAGGAGAGTACATGGTTTTTGAGTTTGCCTTATTTACATTTCATGGCAAAATACATGGGAAAATCCCATTGGAGAAAAATGCACTTAGGGTTAGGGTTAGGTCCCCATGAATTCATTGAGCAAAATGTACATCGCCAATGGATTCGGAGCCCAAGGGTATGGTTAGGAAGATGCATGGTTTTTCAGTGTGCCTTATCTGCATTTCCTGGCAAAATACATGGGAAAATCCCATTTGGGAAAAATCCACTTAGGGTTAGGGTTAGGTCTCCATGAATTCGTTGAGCAAAATGTACATCGCCAATAGATTCGGAGCCCAAGGGTATGGTTAGGAAGATGCATGATTTTTGAATTTGCCTTATCTACATTTCCTTTCAAAATACATGGGAAAATCCCATTCAGGAAAAATCCACTTAGGGTTAGGGTTAGGCCTCCATGAATTCGAAGAGGAAACTGGACATCGCCAATGGATTCAGAGCCCAAGGGTATGTTTAAGAGAGTACGTGGTTTTTGAGTTTGCCTTATTTAGGTTTTCTGGCAAAATACATGGAAAAATCCCATTGGCGAAAAATCCACTTAGGGTTAGGGTTAGGTCTCCATGAATTCGTTGAGCAAAATGGACATCGCCAATGGATTCAGAGCCCAAGGGTATGTTTAGGAGAGTACGTGGTTTTTGAGTTTGCCTTATTTAGGTTTTCTGGCAAAATATATTGAAAAATTGGGAAATTTGCCTTATCTACATTTCCTGGCAAAATACATGGGAAAATCCCATTCGGGAAAAATCCACTTAGGGTTAGGGTTAGGCCTCCATGAATTCAGAGAGGAAACTGGACATCACCAATGGATCCAGAGCCCAAGGGTATGTTTAGGAGAGTACGTGGTTTTTGAGTTTGCCTTATTTAGGTTTTCTGGCAAAATAGATTGGAAAATCTCATTGGGGAAAAATCCACTTAGGGTTAGGGTTAGGCCTCCATGAATTCGTTGATGAAAATGTACATCGCCAATGGATTCAGAGCCCAAGGGTATGTTTAGCAGAGTGCGTGGATTTTGAGTTTGCCATATATACATTTCCTGGGAAAATACATGGGAAAATCCCTTTGGTGAAAAATCCACTTAGGGTTAGGGTTAGGTCTCCATGAATTCGTTGATGAAACTGGACATCGGCAATGGATTCAGAGCCCAAGGGAATGTTTATGAGAGTGCGTGGTTTTGAGTTTGCCTTATCTACATTTCCTGGCAAAATACATGGGAAAATCCCTTTGGCTAAAAATCCACTTAGGGTTAGGGTTAGGTCTCCATGAATTCGTTGAGCAAAATGGACATCGCCAATGGATTCAGAGCCCAAGGGTATGTTTAGGAGAGTACGTGGTTTTTGAGTTTGCCTTATTTAGGTTTTCTGGCAAAATACATGGGAAAATCCCATTGGGGAAAAATCCACTTAGGGTTAGGGTTAGGTCTCCATGAATTCGTTGATGAAAATGTTCATCGCCAATGGATTCGGAACCCAAGGGTATGTTTAGGAGAGTGTGTCTTTTTTGAGTTTACCTTATTTACATTTCCTGGCAAAATATATTGGAAAATCCCATTTGGGAAGAATCCACTTAGGGTTAGGGTTAGGTCTCCATGAATTCGTTGAGCAAAATGTACATCGCCAATAGATTCGGAGCCCAAGGGTATGGCTAGGAAGATGCATGGTTTTTGAATTTGCCTTGTCTAAATTTCCTGTCAAAATACACGGGAAAATCCCATTCGGGAAAAATCCACTTAGGGTTAGGGTTAGGCCTCCATGCATTCGGAGGGGAAACTGGACATCACCAATGGATTCAGAGCCCAAGGGTATGTTTAGGAGATTACGTGGTTTTTGAGTTTGCCTTATTTAGGTTTTCTGGCAAAATACATGGGAAAATCCCATTGGGGAAAAATCCACTTAGGGTTAGGGTTAGGTCTCCATGAATTCATTGATGAAAATGTACATCGCCAATGGATTCAGAGCCCAAGGGTATGGTTAGGAAGATGCATGGCTTTTCAGTGTGCCTTATCTGCATTTCCTGGCAAAATACATGGGAAAATCCCATTCGGGAAAAATCCACTTAGGGTTAGGGTTAGGTCTCCATGAATTCGTTGATGAAACTGGACATCGGCAATGGATTCAGAGCCCAAGGGAATGTTTAGGAGAGTGCATGGTTTTTGAGTTTGCCTTATCTACATTTCCTGGCAAAATACATGGGAAAATCCCATTGGCTAAAAATCCACTTAGGGTTAGGGTTAGGTCTCCATGAATTCGTTGAGCAAAATGGACATCGCCAATGGATTCAGAGCCCAAGGGTATGTTTAGGAGAGTACGTGGTTTTTGAGTTTGCCTTATTTAGGTTTTCTGGCAAAATACATGGGAAAATCCCATTGGGGAAAAATCCACTTAGGGTTAGGGTTAGGTCTCCATGAATTCATTGATGAAAATGTTCATCGCCAATGGATTCGGAACCCAAGGGTATGTTTAGGAGAGTGTGTCTTTTTTGAGTTTGCCTTATTTACATTTCCTGGCAAAATATATTGGAAAATCCCATTTGGGAAGAATCCACTTAGGGTTAGGGTTAGGTGTCCATGAATTCGTTGAGCAAAATGTACATCGCCAATAGATTCGGAGCCCAATGGTATGGCTAGGAAGATGCATGGTTTTTGAATTTGCCTTATCTGCATTTCCTGGCAAAATACATGGGAAAATCCCATTCGGGAAAAATCCACTTAGGGTTAGGGTTAGGTCTCCATGAATTCGTTGAGCAAAATGTACATCGCCAATAGATTCAGTGCCCAAGGGTATGTTTAGGTGATTACGTGGTTTTTGAGTTTGCCTTATTTAGATTTTCTGGCAAAATACATGGAAAAATCCCATTGGGGAAAAATCCACTTAGGGTTAGGGTTAGGTCTCAATGAATTCGTGGATGAAAATGTTCATCGCCAATGGCTTCAGAGCCCAAGGGTATGTTTAGGAGAGTACGTGGTTTTTGAGTTTGCCTTATTTACATTTCCTGTCAAAATACATGGGAAAATCCCATTCGGGAAAAATCCAATTAGGGTTAGGGTTAGGCCTCCATGTATTCGGAGAGGAAACTGGACATCACCAATGGATTCAGAGCCCAAGGGTATGTTTAGGAGAGTACATGGTTTTTGAGTTTGCCTTATTTACATTTCATGGCAAAATACATGGGAAAATCCCATTGGGGAAAAATCCACTTAGGGTTAGGGTTAGGTCTCCATGAATTCGTTGAGCAAAATGTACATCGCCAATGGATTCGGAGCCCAAGGGTATGGTTAGGAAGATGCATGGTTTTTCAGTGTGCCTTATCTGCATTTCCTGGCAAAATACATGGGAAAATCCCATTTGGGAAAAATCCACTTAGGGTTAGGGTTAGGTCTCCATGAATTCGTTGAGCAAAATGTACATCGCCAATAGATTCGGAGCCCAAGGGTATGGTTAGGAAGATGCATGATTTTTGAATTTGCCTTATCTACATTTCCTTTCAAAATACATGGGAAAATCCCATTCAGGAAAAATCCACTTAGGGTTAGGGTTAGGCCTCCATGAATTCGAAGAGGAAACTGGACATCGCCAATGGATTCAGAGCCCAAGGGTATGTTTAAGAGAGTACGTGGTTTTTGAGTTTGCCTTATTTAGGTTTTCTGGCAAAATACATGGAAAAATCCCATTGGGGAAAAATCCACTTAGGGTTAGGGTTAGGCTTCCATGAATTCGGAGTGGAAACTGGACATCACCAATGGATTCAGAGCCCAAGGGTATGTTTAGGAGAGTATGTGGTTTTTGAGTTTGCCTTATTTAGATTTTCTGGCAAAATACATGGAAAAATCCCATTGGGGAAAAATCCACTTAGGGTTAGGGTTAGGTCTCCATGAATTCGTTGAGCAAAATGTACATCGCCAATGGATTCGGAGCCCAAGGGTATGGTTAGGAAGATGCATGATTTTTGAATTTGCCTTATCTACATTTCCTTTCAAAATACATGGGAAAATCCCATTCAGGAAAAATCCACTTAGGGTTAGGGTTAGGCCTCCATGAATTCGAAGAGGAAACTGGACATCGCCAATGGATTCAGAGCCCAAGGGTATGTTTAAGAGAGTGTGTAGTTTTTGAGTTTGCCTTATTTAGCTTTTCTGGCAAAATACATGGGAAAATCCCATTAGGGAAAAATCCACTTAGGGTTAGGGTTAGGTCTCCATGAATTCGTTGATGAAACTGGACATCGGCAATGGATTCAGAGCCCAAGGGAATGTTTAGGAGAGTGCGTGGTTTTTGAGTTTGCCTTATCTACATTTCCTGGCAAAATACATGGGAAGATCCCATTGGCGAAAAATCCACTTAGGGTTAGTGTTAGGTCTCCATGAATTCGTTGAGCAAAATGGACATCGCCAATGGATTCAGAGCCCAAGGGTATGTTTAGGAGAGTACGTGGTTTTTGAGTTTGCCTTATTTAGGTTTTCTGGCAAAATATATTGAAAAATTCGGAAATTTGCCTTATCTACATTTCCTGGCAAAATAAATGGGAAAATTCCATTCGGGAAAAATCCACTTAGGGTTAGGGTTAGGCCTCCATGAATTCAGAGAGGAAACTGGACATCACCAATGGATCCAGAGCCCAAGGGTATGTTTAGGAGAGTACGTGGTTTTTGAGTTTGCCTTATTTAGGTTTTCTGGCAAAATAGATTGGAAAATCTCATTGGGGAAAAATCCACTTAGGGTTAGGGTTAGGCCTCCATGAATTCGTTGATGAAAATGTACATCGCCAATGGATTCAGAGCCCAAGGGTATGTTTAGCAGAGTGCGTGGATTTTGAGTTTGCCATATATACATTTCCTGGGAAAATACATGGGAAAATCCCTTTGGTGAAAAATCCACTTAGGGTTAGGGTTAGGCCTCCATGAATTCGGAGAGCAAAATGTACATCGCCAATGGATTTGGAGCCCAAGGGTATGGTTAGGAAGATGCATGGTTTTTTAGTTTGCCTTATCTGCATTTCCTGGCAAAATACATGGGAAAATCCCATTGGCGAAAAATCCAATTACGGTTAGGGTTAGGTCTCCATGAATTTGTGGAGGAAAATGAACATTGCCAATGGATTCGGAGCCCCAGGGTATGGTTAGGAAGATGCATGGTTTTTCAGTGTGCCTTATCTGCATTTCCTGGCAAAATACATGGGAAAATCCCATTTGGGAAAAATCAACTTAGGGTTAGTGTTAGGTCTCCATGAATTAATTGAGCAATATGTATATCGCCAATAGAGTCGGAGCCCAAGGATATGGTTTGGAAGATGCATGGTTTTTGAGTTTGCCTTATCTACATTTCCTGTCAAAATACATGGGAAAATCCCATTCGGGAAAAATGCACTTAGGGTTAGGGTTAGGCCTCCATGAATTTGGAGAGGAAACTGGACATCGCCAATGGATTCGGAGCCCAAGGGTATGTTTAGGAGAGTACGTGGTTTTTTAGTTTGCCTTATTTAGGTTTTCTGGCAAAATACATGGGAAAATCCCATTGGGGAAAAATCCACTTAGGGTTAGGGTTATGTCTCCTTGAATTCGTTGATGAAAATGTACATCGACAATGGATTCAGAGCGCAAGGGTATGTTTAGGAGAGTGCGTGGTTTTTGAGTTTGCCTTATTTACATTTCCTCGCAAAATACATGGAAAAATCCCATTGGCGAAAAATCCACTTAGGGTTAGGATTAGGTCTCCATGAATTCATTGATGAAAATGTACATCGCCAATGGATTCAGAGCTCAAGGGTATGTTTAGGAGAGTGTGTGGTTTTTGAGTTTGCCTTATTTACATTTCCTGGCAAAATACATGGGAAAATCCCATTTGGGAAAAATCCACTTAGGGTTAGGGTTAGGTCTCCATGAATTCATTGATGAAAATGTACATCGCCAATGGATTCGGAGCCCAAGGGTATGGTTAGGAGGCTGCATGGTTTTTGAGTTTGCCTTATTTACGTTTTCTGGCAAAATACATGGGAAAATCCTATTTGGGAAAAATCCACTTAGGGTTAGGGTTAGGTCTCCATGAATTCGTTGAGCAAAATGTACATCGTGAACGGATTCAGAGCCCAAGGGTATGTTTAGGAGAATGCGTAGTTTTTGTGTTTGCCTTATCTACATTTCCTGGCAAAATACATGGGGAAATCCCATTTGGGAAAGATCCACTTAGGGTTAGGGCAGTGGTTCCCAAACTTTTTTAGTCCACCACCACCTTGGTGCTACAAACTCATCCTCACCACCCCCAGCCCACCCTGTCAGGTGGCTGTGACTTAGTGGTAAGCTGACCGGATGGGCGTGGCCAACTTGTAAAGTGTGGTGAAACTCACTTAACAACGCTCTTGCTTAGCAACCAAAATGTTAGGCTCAATTTTGGTCATAAGTCTTTCTTTCTTTCGTTCTTTCTTTCTTCTCTACCTTCCCCCTTCTTTCTTTCTTTTTCTGTCTTTCTTCCTACCATCTTTCTTTTTCTTTCTTTCCTTTCTTTCTTTCTGTCTGTCTTCCTTACTTCCTACCATCTCTATTTTCTTTCTGTCTGTCTGTCTTCCTTCCTTCCTACCATCTTTCTTTCTTTCTTCCTCCCTCCCTCTTTCTTTCCTTTTTGTTTCCTTCTTCCCTCCCTCCCCTTCCCTCCCTCCTTTCTTTTTCTGTCTGTCTTCCTTCCTTCCTACCATCTTTCTTTCTGTCTGTCTGTGTT
This sequence comes from Diadophis punctatus similis, assembly GCA_023053685.1. Taxonomy (NCBI): domain Eukaryota; kingdom Metazoa; phylum Chordata; class Lepidosauria; order Squamata; family Dipsadidae; genus Diadophis; species Diadophis punctatus. The sequence goes on from JALIGW010000003.1 coordinate 156,036,346, forward strand.
CCTCCCTCCCTCTTTCTTCCTTTCTTTTTCTTTCTTTCCTTTTTCTTTCCTTCTTACCTCCCTCCTTTCTTTTTCTGTCTGTCCTCCTTCCTTCCTTCCTACCAACTTCCTTCCTTTTTTCCTTCCTTCCTTCCTACCATCTTTCTTTCTTTTTCTTTCTTTCCTTTTTCTTTCCTTTTTCCCTCCCTCCTTTCTTTTTATGTCTATCTTCCTTCCTTCCTACCATCTTTCTTTCTCTTTCTGTCTTCCTTATTTCCTCCCTCCCTCGCTCTTTCTTTCCTTTTTCTTTCCTTCTTCCCTCCCTCCTTTCTTTTTATGTCTGTCTTCCTTCCTTCCTACCATCTTTCTTTCTTTCTGTCTTCCTCCCTCTTTCTTTCTTTCTTTCTTTCTTTCCTTCTTCCCTCCCTCCTTTCTTTTTCTGTCTGTCTTCCTTCCTTTCTACCATTGTTCTTTCTCTTTCTTTCTTTCTTTCTTTCTTTCTTTCTTTCTTTCTTTCTTTCTTTCTTTCTTTCTTTCTTTCTTTCTTTCTTTCTTTCTTTTTTCTTTCTTTCTTTCTTTCTTTTTTCTTTCTTTCTTTCTTCCTCCCTCTTTCTTTCTTTCTTTCTTTCTTTCCTTTTTCTTTCCTTCTTCCCTCCATTCCCTTCCCTCCTGCCAGCCGTGGCCAGGCTGCCGCCGCTCTCCGGGTCATTCACCAGAGCGTTCACCAGCAGAGCGCTGGTCATTCTCTGGGTCGTTCACCAGCAGAGCGCCATCAAGGCCGGCTGCCGCGTCAGCAACTCGGGGTGCTGCAGCTCTTCATTGAGCTTGGGGAGGCCTCGGTGGCTGAATGCCACAGGCGCCTTGGTGGGGTCGATGTCGGGGGGCAGCTGGGCTGAAATCCGCGGGTGCTCCATGCCGAAGGGAAGCTCACCAAATTGTGCGTGCCAGGTTGCTAGGTGACAGGGACGCTGGGCAGGAAAGTCCACGCACGAGCAGGTTCCATGGCAGGGCCTTCCTGCGGGTCTGCGAGCGCTCGTCCGAGCAGCTTCGGGAGCGGTCAGCGTCCCTCGTCGCTGTGTCGTGCTCAGTACCTAGCACTTGTAACTCCATCGCATTCCATGCTCTTGGGTGCAGGGCAGTACATTCTGAAAGAAAACATCTCGCGTTTTCTTTCAGAATAGGCTGCCCTGCACACAAGAGCAAGGAACGCGAGGGAGCTTCAAGTGCTAGGTAGGACGCCTGTTGCGCAATGGGACGCAGTTTGGAGTGACCAGTCGTGTGGGGTGGAGCGGAGCGGGAGCTGGGCAAGGGCTGGGCAGGGGCTAGCCGGGCTGCGAGACGGGCATCATACCTAGCACTTGTAACTCTGTCGCATTCCATGTTTTGGGTGCAGGGCAGCCCATTCTGAAAGAAAACATCTCGTGTTTTATTTCAGAATGGGCTGCCCTGCACACAAGAGCGAGGAACGCGAGGGAGCTTCAAGTGCAAAAGCATGGTGAACCACTTACCGCCCCCCTGGCCCTTCTCACCGCCCCCCTGTTGCCACCCTTGCCTCTCACCGCCCCCCAATGGGTTCCCACCGCCCCCCGGGGGGGCGGTACTGCCCACTTTGGGAACCAGTGTCCTACATAAATAATACTGGTTGCATTCCAAAATAATGAAAAAAATTCTATCATAAAAAAGGTAATAAGAGACATCCCAATCTAGGAAGTTAGCACCTACCCCCTCCTAGAGAAATAAAATATTTTGGGACATATTAAAAAGGCAGAATATTATATAGAATATCCCTGGCTGAGAAATGGAGAAACCTGCTTTTAGGCAGGAAAAAGATTCACTCCTAGTAGCCCCCACCTTTGTCAATGTGCTTAGGATTAATACATACCTTTAAAGTCTCTTTCTCTAGGGAGCTCAATGAGCTAATTTTTAAAGGTTCTGCCAATGCATAGTATATAACAACTATATCAGTACAAAATACCACATATAACATGTATTTATAAATATGTATATAATCATATAACTTGTATTTGGAAACTGAAATTATTACTAATAAAAATGCAGTTGCTATTAAACTCAATTGCAAAAATAGGTTGGCAGAAAATCATATTTACCACTAATATTAATGGCTTCTCTTCAGGTTAAGAGAAGAGTAGGCTGCTGTTCTAATTCCTATCAGCATCACAGATTTTGTCATGAGCTATTTATCTAATCGTATTAATGGGTCTTTGCTTATTAAACTCTAATTTAGTCTTTTTCTCTGTGGAATCTCAGCCTCTTGCCTTGTCTATATGCATCAAAAAATAAACACTAGGGGGTGCATTAGACATGACTTGAAAAAAGAATAGGCTACTTTCTTGCTGCGTGCTAGACTTACCGATGTTCATTTGTTATATTTAAAACTAAAAATAAATCCAAAATATTTTTGTAAAGCATTCCTTGAAAATCCAATTCATATATGTTTAAAGTAGCAACATTTATACTCTTATGGTGTTTAGTATAAAAGTAAAAATTTAGGTGAGGTTATGAGCAGGACCAGTTACAGATAGAATTGTTAGATCTGCTCCTATTATAAAGCTGTTGTTTGAAAGCTGACCTCTCTAACAAAAACATACCAAGAAAGTTTTATCAGCATATTTAGAGGCATGTATGACAGGTGTCTGCAACCATTTATAGGGTCAAAAAATACAAGGAGGGACAAAAACAAAAAGTGAATTTCATTTCATTTACATTCTTTTTCTTTGAAATCTCTGGGCTGAACCACAAATCTTATAGAGGCTGCATACATTTCTCAACAAAAAGAGCTGTGGGTGGATCTGAAGCTTTACTTGGTGGTTTTCATTGCTGCAGTTCTCAACAAATGGCCTTTGTAATTGGCTAAGTTGTGCCTGTCAATACTACCAAAAAAAATACAGTGTATACTTCCATGTGTCAACTTCTTATATGTGTGTGAAAGATTACTTGGACCATAGAAGGCAATTTTTAACAAGTTTAATTTAAAAAAGTTACCTACAGTATTAACACATATTCAAGTATTTATTCTAATTTTATTCTCACGGTAGGAAAATGTAATGATTGATGGTGAACAACAGGGTACTGATAGTTGTTTAATGAAAGAAAAATCTGAATAAATGCCATTCTAATGTAGGAATTAGGAAGTGGCTATAGTGAAGTTATTGCATATGGTTTAATAAACTTAAATTCAATAACATAAATTCATAGGTTCCTTTGGGGAAAGGGGAGGGAATCAGAGGTGGGTTTCCGCATGCGCAGAGGGCAAAAGAACGCAAATGGCGGCGTCCCGGTGGCCGGGGAAAGCGGGCGGGGGAAGCCCCGCGCCACAAATGCCACCAGCTTCTTCAGCTCTGCGGCGACGAAGAGGCAAGATCGCACCGGTAGGAACCCACCCCTGGCTGCGATGAAGGGGGGGTTGTGGGGGTGCACAAAGCTGCAGGATAAGAGAGATGGACCCCTCCCGTCTTGCTCCCTTAGAAACCTCCCCCCCCCGTCAATGGTGTCCCGCTTTACAAATATTAAAATCTGGTCACCTTAATCTAGTCCCAACACATCTTCATGATGAATGCTATTCCAAACCTGCTGCTGGAATCATTGCACATTTATAGTTGATAGGCCCAACAAAGTGTCTTCCTGTTTACTTATTTCTCATTTTCTAATTATATGCTCTTTTTAGATTTTGTTCCATGATGGCATTGTTTTGAGATTAATCATTCTGTGGACAGAACCATATTTATTTAAAAATAATAATAAATGTGGAGGTGACTTACTGCAATTAAAGCTAGATTGTATTTAGGCCATTAGGCAGGTCTGAGGCAGTACCTTTTACATTGCAGAGGCTATTTTAGAAGCTAGCTGTTCATTTTCCCACTTACCAGCATATCCAGTCAGGCTCTTGTGCTATATTATCAATGCTCTCTTGACTCCAGATTTAGAAAATGGCCTCTAGATTCAAATATGGATGGTGGTGCCAACCTCCATGCTTTTAATTTTGCTTTATATGAGGTATATAGCTCAGAGCAGTGTTTAGAGACAGCTACCCAACTATTAACCCTGCCATAATATTCCCATTACTAATTCTGCCCAATGTCATGTTAAAATTCAGAACAGATTGTGCTTTAGGAATGCCTTGCCTGTCCTCATGTGTTTCTAATAAAGGACAATTAGGAGGATGCTAGAAGAAAGGATGGCATGAATCTGAGTCTCACTTTCACTGGCTAGGATTCATTCCCCCTATGCACTCCACCACTTCGCTTTGAGTCACATCGCCCTCAAAAGCAATTAAGCATAAGGCAGTGCATATCATTTTACATATCAACTTAAATAGGAGTCACTATACCATTTCCACACCGGCCCTCTTAATGTATGAACTGATTTAGAATAAGAGTCTTGTATATCCTTCCTCACAACGTTCTCATTCTAAGTTCTTATATGAGCTAATTTGCTAGGAATGTTTTGGGTGTGGTGGATTTAGTCAAATTCCAAGACTTTGGACTTGGAGACAACCTTCAAATCCCCAGCAGCTCTTATGAAGACCTTGGCAATACATGCTAGTTAAGTCTTAGTTCATTTAGTCAGTACTTAAGATTTTGGAAAAAAGCTGGAGTCTTTATTAAGCAGCATTGGGTTCAAGACTTTCGAACTTCTCAATGGATTTTAAGGTGGCAATTAATCTCAGAAGATAATGGCACTCTTCTTTAACGGTCCTTCCTTCTTTAGTCATATCATTATTTCATATTACTACAGTATACAGACTCCCCTCTTCCATTTAACAACCATAACAAACCTTATAATAGAGGCACAATTTTGATAAAATTTCGTCCTCAAATCTAGTTCGGCGTCATAATTACAAAACTTTGATAGAACCTAATAATGTCAGCCAGAACATGAAAGGTTCATTCACCTGTTCATTTTCCAATACTCATTCTCTCAGCAATACCCTTGTAAAGATAGTCCTCAACCTACGACCACAATTGAGCCCAGATTTTATGTTGCTATGTGAGAAATTTGTTAATTGAGTTTTGCCTCATTTTACAACTTTACTTGCTACATTTGTTAAGTGAATCGCTGCAGTAGTTAAATTAGTAAGACGGTTGTTAAATGAATCTGGCTTCCCCATTGACTTTGCTTGTCAGAAGGTCACAAAAGATGATCACATGACCCCAGGACACCGCAACCCTCATAAATACCGTATCAACCAGTTGTCAAGCATCTGAATGTAAATCACGTGCCATGGGGATGCTGCAACGGTCATAAGTATGAAAAATGGTCATAAGTCACTTTTTTCAGTGCTGTTGTAACTTCGAATGGTCACTAAATGAACAATTGTAAGTCGAGATCTACCTGTATATTCTAAAGGTGAATTTATATAGGACAAATTATTTTATTTCTATGTTCAATTAACCAACACAAAATTATGACAGAACAAGCAATATCCAGAAATTTGTTAAACAAGTCACCAGGCTCACAGAATAGTTGTGGCATTTATTTTAATATCACAATGACTCTCTACCTCTTACTCTATCCTTTGTTTTTGTTTTATTGCGGAAGGATAAGATACCATTTCATCCTTCATTGATATAAATGCCTTTTAGACTACAAAAAGTCCATTTCAAGTCTTTTTATTTTATTTTATTCAAAAAGTTTTATTAGTACAAAATTACATAGATAATAGCTAAATATTGAATATAAAGTACAAACATTTTTTATTTTTTCTTCCCCCTAGCCCACCCCCTTCCCTCCCCCCTCCCCCCCGGACTTCCCAGAGAGAATACAGGGCATAATATCAATTAAATAAATTTAAATTAAGTTAATAAAAAAGAACATTCTTTTTTGAAAGCTTCAACTCCAAATTGTACACTAATAATATATCGTCTATGTATAAAATAATAGAGATACAAAAAAAGAGAAAAATATCTTTAACAATACAAGAAAAGCATAACTAAGATAAAATAGAGAAAAAAGAAAAAGATAAACAAATAAACTTCCTTCCTCCTCCCTTCAATCCTCTACCTTGTGCAACATTTCCTCCAAATTAAATAAAACTTAGATAAATATTACGTAAATAATAGCTAAATATAAAATACAAAAATCTTAAACTAATATTAGTAACATATTGTTACCATACATCGAATTACTAGCTTCAAAAAAAATTCTAAGTTTAATAATAGATTAATAATAGAAATTAATAATAGAAATAACCTCAAAGTTGAATAAAACTTAACTAAATATTACATAGATAATAATTAAATATTAAATTTCATCATAATATTAATAACATAATATTATTATACATTAACTTATTAGCTTCAAAAAAAAAATTCTAAATCTAAAAAATTTTTTTTTTAAAATAATAAACAGTCTAAGTCCAAAATTCCAAATCTTCAAAAATATATATTAAAAAAAGGGGAAGAAAAAAGGAAAAATACAATCATATTAATCTCTATCCGTCCAATATATTTCAACACCGCATCTTTTTGTATCTTGATAGTTGCATCTTTTTATAGCTCGATGATTTTGAATTTATCAATTCGCCTCCCATCTGATCCCGATCCTCCATCTCCTTTTCCCCGTCTATCTGGCTCTGGCACTCATTTTGGTTCTTTAAATCTGTTTCTTTTTGATCCGACAGGGGTGGCTTCCCCTCCTCCTCCTCTTTTACTTTCATACATCCTTCCTCTGGAATTCTGGATATATCAGCCTTTAAAACATTGACATAAAATTCAGTAGCTTTCTTTATCGTGTTAAGCCAGTATCTTTTTCCAGAAAATTTCACCGCTACTCCTACTGGTGCTTCCCATTTATATTGTAAATTTAATCTTTTGAGTTCATCAATCAGAAAGGTGTAACTTTTTCTGGCTTTAAGCATTTTAAAGGGGATTTCTTTCCAAATCATTAATTCCTGGCCATTCACCTTAAGATTGTTGTTGAACGTTGCCTGTATAATTCTATTCCGTAAGGCTCTTGTAGTAAAATATATGACAATGTCCCTTGGTAGGTGTTTTTGTTTAGCATACCACGAGTTGATTCTATATATCTTGTCAATTTGTGTAGCCAATTCCACTTTAGACATTCCAGACACCTGGTCCAAAGCATCAACCATCCTTCCTTTCAAATCTTCATATAATCCCTCCTTCAATCCTCTGACCCTTATAGCAACTTCCATAGATCTGAACTGGGTCATCAACACCTCTGTTTCAAAATTTGCAATGTCATTTTGAATTTTATCTATATATTCCACCGAGGTTGCCAAAACTTGTTTATTTGTTTCAATACGATCTGCCAGAACTTCAATATTTGTTGCTAATCCTTTGCAAACCTCTAACACGTCCGACCTAAGTTGTTGATTCATATTCTTCAAAGCAGCCTGCATTTTCTTATCTATTTCACTAATTTTCTGGTTAAATTCCATAGTCAGTTCATTTTTCAAAGTCTTTAAACTACTTAATAAATTTTCAGGTGTCAAAGACTGTGGAGGTGTTAACTCAGTAATAAGTTGCATTTTAGAAGTATAACCAGAGGGATAGTCATTTCTTTTACTCAAAACAATCTTTCCGGATTTTGAAGCCATTGTAGTGTTTCAGAGGAGTACAAAGAAAAAAAAAAGCCAAATCCCTAATTAAAGTTCTTTCCAGTTTCAAAACCAGGTAGTCTTTTATTATTAAAAATCTATCAGTTATAACTTTAATCCAGGGTTAGGAGACAGAGAAAGAAAAGCTAGTTTTCAAAGTCAAAAGTTTCCATAAGAAAAAAAGCCTCTGGCAAAACGAAAGTCACTTTCACTTCTCCTCCCGCCTTCTTCAATCGCCATATTGTTGCTTATTAACTGTTACTTTGTTTCCTTGCCGAAGTGAAAGCTAGCAGAGGAGTTGAAGAAAAAGAAAAAAAAAGTAATTTCAGTACTTGCCCATCTCACTCCTGTTTCTCTCTGTCTGCTTCTTTAAATCAAAAAATAATTGTAAATCCCATTCTGGAAGCAGCGGTGGTCACGGCATCTTGCTCCGCAAAAGCGGAGGTTTCCAGATTCCCGGAGCAGGAGACAGGCTGCATGGGGAGCCCTCCCTTCATGCCCCTGGATGGCTCCTAGGGCACTAGGGGGGCTCTACCCCACCTGTCAAGCTCTCATCTCTCCCCTTGTCCATTTCAAGTCTTGTTGCAGGGATAAAATTAAAAGAAATCTCTACATAGGGTTGCCTTGAGATTCTGCAAAAAATGTTGGATTTAAATCAAAATCAATCAAATTATGTTTAAAATGCGCAGAATCAAAGGAATAATCAAGAGGGTCTCCAAAGGTTGCTACCAAATTATATTTTGACATCAACATAATGTAACATAACTATATATATAACTATATATATAACTATATATAACTATATATAACAATATATAACTATATATAACTATATAACTATATATATATAACTATATATATATATACTATATATAATATAATTATATATATATATATATATATATATATATATATATATATATATATATATATATATATATATATATATATATATATATATATATATATATATATATATATTCATATTAACGATATATAACATAGTTATATATAACTATATATAACTATATATAACATAATTTTTATATATTCATATTAACTCCATTTAATTCATTTTAATTTAATTTTGATTAAATGCATTTAATTTTGGGCTGACATTGCTACTTCTTTTTCCTGCACCTATATATTTTTGGAAGGCAGCCTTCACCATATAAAATGTTTATATGTGCATTGCTCTGGTTCGCCTATTACTAATTGCTTCCTTATTTATTTATTTATTTATTTATGCATGCATGCATGCAAAATGTAAACAATATTTATTATCTCTTTTATTAACATTTTTTGCTATTATCTACGTGGGGAAAATTATACTGTAAATTAATCGCAAATGAATTTTTCCCTTTTATCAAAGGCCAAATGTATCCCATATAATCAGGATATTGGGCCGAAACCCTTTTTGTATGTTTTCACTTTCAAATCTGTATATATCACTGATTCACTATGAAATTTTGTATACTTATTGAAATTAAATATTTGTTGTATTTTTTATGGAAACTTCTGATTTTTTAAAAGAAAAATCTCTTATGTGTGTAAATTTATTATAGATAAAAGAAAGCTGTTATTTCAAAGTAGAATTCGAGAAGTCTGTTTCTTAATGTTGTTGTCTTAATGCTGTTGAGACTAAGAAAAAAAATAATCAGATTGTACTTAAAACGTCCAAAAACATAAAAAGCAAATCCCAATAAATATGAATTTGGTATACATCACTATCCTGAAATGTTTAAGGAATTCTCATTTCATGGAGTTAAACTATTTCTTTGCTATGCTGATTTTGCTGACTTGTCCTTTTGACAGCCAGCAGTGTTTCTAATTGCAAATAAATAATCACAGACTTGACATGGAGCAATAATATTGCCACTTTTAGAAGACTGTGGTTCACCTTCTCCCTCGCTCAAAAGTTATTGAAAAATTCCATTTGTGTTTGTGGAACATAGCAACTATGATCAGTTGAAAGTATAGATTTGCATCATTTGGTAGATTTTTTTAAAAAAAAGTTTTAATAGCAAGTTTTATTGGGAAATATTTAGTATTATAGATAATTTGCATATATATGTATCAATTTGTATTGTCTTGAAATCCAGAGGACTTCACAACACAGAACATAAATTTAAAAAAAAATTAAGGTAAACAATAACAGGATATTGCAGTTTCTTAATAGCTAAAATATGCCATCAAATAAGAACATGGATATTAATTACATAATTTAGGAATAGTAGCCGAGAATGGGTATTTACTCAGTAAGAAAGTTACATGGGAGTGTGCAATATTTTATTTGGAAAAATTTACACATGGCTTGATTATATATATATATATATATATATATATATATATATATATATATATATATATATATATATATATATATATATATATATATATATATGTGTGTGTGTGTGTGTGTGTGTGTGTGTGTGTGTGTGTGTGTGTGTGTGTGTGTGTGTGTGTGTGTGTGTATGTGTATGTGTATATGTGTATATATGTATATATGTATATATGTATATATATATATACTACAATCTTAGCCACAGGGCATTCAGACTGCCTAATAAAAGTTCCACAAGTAATTAAAATCTGGTAAAAATAATTAAAACCTTTCTTACCTAGTGAAGCTGCCTGAAGCATAAGATTTGGCTCCTTTCCAAACAGTGATCTCAGTCCAAATTCCCAGGAAATCCCATAGTCTGGGATTAACACAAGGTCTATATGAAGTGGCTAGAACGAAGAATAGTACACATGTTGTGGAGTTAGCCATGATGTATACATGTATCACCTGACCTCTAATACCGGTATCCTCACATATTCCCATCAAATATAATTAAAGGATCATCTGTAACCTTAGGTCCATTCTTACCCAGCTGTGTATAAGGTAGCAGTTGAAAATACTCTGCTTTGGAATAAATTCTAAACTTAGCATATTAAGAAAAAAAATTAGGAATACTTAGAACAAACTCATCTTCAATTTTCTAATCAAGTGAACAATTTTTCAAGCAAGGATGATGGCTTTGGATGTACAAATTGCAAAAATCCTCTTCATTTTTACTGTCTGCATAACTGGTCGGTGTTTGGCTCTGATGTTTGTTTAGAAAGTTTGTGCAGTGAATTCCCAACATTCCAAAGCCTGCAGTTTCGGAACACCTGGAGGGCACCAGATTGAGAATGATTCCCACTCTTATTTCTGTTTTTAATATTGACTCATATGCACAATAATTTGGAATAACATAATAAAAACTGTCAATGAAATCCTCATTTCCAACCGCACACTACAAAATTATTTAAGAAATTTAAGAGGTCCTACATCAACTAACAAAGCTCTCCTTTAACTACAAAGGAATGTATAGTATTTGTAGATTTTTTTCTCTTCAAGTCAAATCCAATTATATTTACAAAAGGGAAGAAGACAATTATCTGGTGAAAATGGTAGCCAAGAAGTTTATAATCTGTCCACAGCCAGTTTCCTGTGACATCACTGAATCCTATAATTTTAAGTTTAAAAGTTTGCTCCTGAAACCACTTTGTACAAAAAGTGAAAAGTTCAGGTTAATCAATGTATATTTTAGTATCACAAAATTTAATAGCTAAATAAACAATATTATTGAAGTAAATGACATACTTCGTTCATCAAATCTATTGAAGGCTATTGAAAGCCAAATAAAACCCCTTAGTAAATAACAGAAAATAAAATATATTGGTATACATTCTGGGTTACTTTTTATTTCCTGTAGGATCAAACAAACAAAGTCAGATGTACTTGCTTTTCAGATTTCTTGGTTTTAATATTTTTAACAATGTCTTTAAAAACAAAGTATAACTTTCAATTTTATGGTGCTATTCAAACTTTTTATGGAACCCTTGAGATGTTATAGTTCTGATACAATTCCTGTTGAAATAATGTATGCAGAATTCATTACACAGTCATCATGTTTCCCAGCACCAGTCACTGAAGTGCCATTACAGGACCTCTCAGTCCAAAATTTGTTTTTAGGCAATATATTATCTTCCTCTTGCCAATAATGTATCTATGGAGTTAGTTGCAGATATTTTTAAAGTGCAGGTCTAGGAAACATATAATTTTACTTCATGGTTCTTATAGATGCATTTTTATGCACCAAGGGAAATGCACTGCAGTAATTTCAAATTAAATTTTTTAGCCAATCTTCTCAAAACAATGTTTCTATAGTTTATTGACAGTGTGTCACAAGATGCAAACACTGCATAGGTGTCAGGAAGGGCATCCAGCCAGTAAATGCTCAGATCCACTCAGTTGCCCCAACTCCACCCGAATAAAGGGATTACAGAGTCGTAAAAAAAATTGACAGAGTGTCACAATTCTACATGCACATTCTTGGCAAGCTGCAATAGCTTACCAGACATGAAATTTTTAAAAACAATTGATAGTTACAATATATAGTAGACCTTCAGGTTTGAAGGAGACATGCTATTCTGCCGTTCATCTTTGGACACCAAGTTAGTTCTGCAGTCGCAATCTGGAAGTTCAGAATCTAGCACAATGGGGACACTGAAATCCATTGTTATACTGACTGTGGATGTTATTCAGTTCATGGTTTTATATCAGGCGCTTGCAATACCAAACACATAATAATTAACAAAATCACATGTTTAACAACAAGTGCTATTACTAAGTGTCCATCAAGCATAGGTAATATAATAGCAATAGCAATAGCACTTAGACTTATATACCTGTTCATAGTGCTTTACAGCCCTCTCTAAGCGGTTTACAGAGTTCAGCATATTGCCCCCAACAATCTGGGTCCTCATTTTACCGACCTCGGAAGGATGGAAGGCTGAGTCAACCTTGAAGATCCAAACAAGATTCTGGTTTCTTGTTTATATTTATAAAAGTGATTTTCAACTTTATTTTAAAAGCAGCCAAAGAAGATGAAATTATCTCAAAGGGGAAGGAATTCCATCGTTGGTGCCATAACTAAGAAGATTGTAGCTGTAGTTATTTCTACCTGGACTTCCTTCTTCGGTGGCATTCAGATCAGACCATTAGTCCATAAACAGAAGTCGCAGTTAGTTCTGTTTTATAGACGTTTCCAGCAGGGGTGGGTTCTAACTTACCTCGCTGCCGGTTTGCTTTCTCCCGCATTGCGTGGGCGCGCCACGTGGGCGAGCGTGCGCTGTGCCGAAAAATCCAAATTTTTTTTTAAAAGCCAAAAACAAGATGGCGACTGCATGCTCAGTGCTGGAAACTTGGCTTCTGCGCATGCTCAGAAGAAAATTTTTTTAAAAAAATTCGAAAAAAATTCGAAAAAATAAAATAAAATAAAGATGGCGGCACTCACTGACCGGCACCGACCGAACCGTGTCGGTGACATCATTGTGATGTCACCAGTGGGTCTCTACCAGTTCGGGCGAACCGGGAAGAACCCACCCCAGGTTTCCAGTAGGAAATAGTATTTAGCGTGAAGTTGCAGTGTTTAGAATAGAGTACTGCGGGCTACTTCTGCTGACTGCCAGCTGCCAGCAGTTTGGCAGTTCTATTCTCACTGGCTCAAGGTTGACTCAGCCTTCCACCCTTCCAAGTGGGTAACATGAGGACCCAGATTGTTGGGGGCAATATGCTGACTCTGTAAACCGCTTATAGAGGGCTGTAAAGCACTGTGAAGCGGTATATAAGTCAAAGTGCTATTGTTATCATTTAGAGGAGAATGCAGCAAATTTAGAGATTCCTGTTAGTTTAAGACCAATCCATACAGGATATAAGCTCCATACATGCTAAAATATATAACATCAAATCAATACATATCCCAGACATATGAGAACACATCGACTGCATTATCTAAATAGGAAAGAAATGTGCTTCACTATTGTCTTGAACAACAAATAATTGCTTTCATGTAGCTTTGTTAGTACTGCTGAAGGCATTGCTTTTCTTCTGCCCTAACAGCAGTGAGAGAGTCTGCAGTGTGTGGTAACAATATCAAGATGGTGGCCCAGAAGGTACAATCAAAGCTCTGCCAGACTTTTGTGCATGTGGCAGTGGGATTCTTGGTGTTCTCTGAACTTGGCTTTATTCTAGCAGATATTTCATTACCGGGCTTGCTAACTTCAACCGTACATGGAGGAATGAAGCTTTCTAGTTGTTTTTTTATATATTGTCCTGCCAGTTACGTTGGGGATACAGTTTCTTCCTTGATGGCTTTTTGATTAGGCTATTGTTTATTATCTGATTTATCTGGTTCTGTTTCCTAGTTATCTGGATGAGGATGTGCTTTGGGATTTTTGCTTTCTTCCTTGAATTTGGCTTGTATTTTAAATGGTATGTAGATGGTGTTTAAATGGTCTGCTGATACCTGATCTGTCAGAATGCCAAGCTTCCAGGAATTCCCTAGCAGTCATTTGAACTTGAAATAGAAATGTTATGGTAATTTAGTTAAACACTTAATGCAGCTCTGTATTATGCGCCAAGGCCTATCACTGGAGCCAAAATATTTTCTACAGTGTTTACATAATCACAGCTCATGGCAAGAAGGTTCCTGCAACTTTAATTAGATACCTCCTCCTTGCATCCCACTATTGTTTTTGGCTGTCATAACTATTGAATTCACCTTTAAACAACATCAAAGGAAGGTTCTGCAGTGCCGTTCCAATGCGCAAATTATAAAAATATGTCTTATTTTAAGCCTGAGCAAAGTAACCAATATATTCTTTCCTTTTCCTTCTAACAATCTTGATCGTTAATTCATTTAGATGTTTTATTAGGAAAAATACAAATGTTTTTGTGTGCATGGGGATCATTGCTATCCCTAACAGCTTTATGTGCAAACAGTCATTGGGTGTTTGGCATGCATACACTCTTGATGAAACCAAGGTTTAGAGAAGTTAGCATGGTACTTTATGGTTGCAGACAGAAGAACTTTATACTTCTCTGCCTTGAGTTAATTATATCTGGGAAGGTGTTACAAACAGACAATATTGCACTGTGGCCTGTTTCAACAGATGGGCTCTGGATGAATTTAGAGCAGGGGTCGTGACGGTGGCATCACGTGACGTATCGAAACTTTTTTCCCCTTTGCTAAACCGGGCGGGGGCGGGGCCAGCATGTGACGCATGCAGGCCGCGAGTTTGACAGCCTTGATTTAGAGAATGTATTTGAACTGATATGACCATTTAGGGTGAAAAAATTCTTGTTCATTTATTTTTCAGAATATTTTGAGTCGGGGTATTAACTTTTAAAGGAATTTAGCAAGGGGAGATCATCACTGTTTGGGAGAGAAGGGACACAAAACTTTATATAGCAAGTAGCCAGACTGCTAGTAATTACTGTATAGTCAGACATACTAGCTCTTCTGCTTTTCTAAAATGTGAGCTTTCCCCCATCCAAGTCACCAGGGGGCAAGCTGTTTAAAAAAACAAATATAATGTCTAATTGTGTCAGTCTCCATCCTGCTACGTATATTACTACATTTGTCTTCAGAACTTTGAGAAGCAATAAATAGAGACAGGAGGCATTAAAATGTCAAGAGAGATTTATTCTCTGAACCCATTCTGGTACTGAAACTCCCTAATAAAACAATTTTTGATTTTGGGAACTGGAGTATCAACTCAAACAGCCTTAAGGCTGTCCCAAATTTTACTAGTAGGTGGGAAGATTTAATGATAAGATTTTCAGTTCAATAGCCAGCGCTTAACGATTTGAGAAAAATAGGAGAAGAAACAGTTACACAAAGTTTGAAGGAAATAATTATGTTAATAACCTCATAAGTGTGACTGTGCTAGGTGTCGTTGGCAAGGAAGTGGCTGTGTAATTTTTTTAAGCCTATGGATTAAACATGAATGCCCTTCGTGTTTTCTGAATAAGAAGAATTTCAAACTGCTATGGAGATTAAATGAAGCTAGCCTCTGAGAATGAACACAGCATCCATCAAATTTGCACAAAAGCAGCTATAGCACATGCTGTGAAAGGAAATGTTACTTTGTGGTGATTAGTAGTGGAACTAGTCTAATGGAGTCTGTGATTCATCAATCAAAGGCGAGGCCAGAATGTGGGATAGGTTTATTATCAAAAGCCTCCTTGGTCAGAAATTTTAGGGTGAGCTTCCTGTTTAATGAAGATCTCATTAGGATGTTTTGATACTTGTTGAGAATTTACTTTTCTGAATTCGCCCAAGCATATTTCTTTTCCCTCATCCCCATTGAATCTGTTAGGAAAGGTACTAAGAAGAATACTACCTACCTGGAAGGGATGAATAGTTTAAAGATATAGGGTGAATACTGGAAGAAACCGAAAGTGATGTTACTGCAGCACCATTTTGCAAAGGAAGAGGATTAGGAGGAGAAACGAATGAGGGTTTAATGTCCTTAAACACCAGACTAAGTTATTCCATTTCTTCCAGGCATTTTCACTTTTGATTTTAAGTCTCTACATTACCATAAGCAAAAGACTTTATCTATTCTTATCTCTTATAATATGTATTGTTTTAGCTGTTTTATTATTTTAGAACATTTTAAAAATTACTGTAATTTATTGTGTACATTATAGAATAAATGCATAATAAAAGATGAAGAAATTGCTTTTCTTTCAATAGGGTGAGATCATTGAAGCATGCCTTTTTATCCTGGAAGCCAGTTGTTTTAAAGAGCAAGTAATTCCATGGAGTCTATTCCCATTCCTAAAGACAGTCTTCTAGTTATTGTACTATTGTAGTAGCTATATAATCTAGAATGGCCACTTTTATTGCATTTCAGTGTCTTCTGTATTTCTTCTTCCTGTATATATTACATTCTGCACTAAACTTGCTCTTCTTTTTCTCATAGGGGCTATAATTTGTTTAAACAAACAAACAAACAAACAAACAAATATCAGGGAAATGTTGCACACAGTTGTGTTATTGTTCTGGGCTTAGAGACAGAAATGTGATTATCTGGTAAAATATATGTTCCTCCATTTTATTCTTTTCCCCTAACCTCTTAATGGGATCTCCCATTTTACATTAATGGAACTGCTTTTACAATTGCATCTGAATTATTGCTTCACACTTTGCAGCCTCCTGCTCCTGTCTTGAGATGTTGGGAGATCATCTAAAGAAGACTTACAAAGATTTTGTACGCATGTTCAATATATAAGTGTTGTTCTGCCACTTTTGCTGACAGAAGTAATCCTTCTCACCCAGCTAAACAATTGCATGATATGCTATATCTACGTTTGCTTACCAAGTGAAATGCTAAGTCTTCCCTACCCCACCTCAAATTCTGCATGGTTTTTCATCTCACGATTATGCTATGTCTGACATACAATGAACCCTCAATTAGAAGCAAATGATCAAAAGGCACTTCACATACCTATTCATTATTATATTTTTGCCTTTGAAGGTAACCCTAGGATGTCATTCACTATGTTACATTTATGCTGGCCTTCATTATTTGCAGAAGAAATGTGCATGCCAAGCACAAACTCAGGGTGCGAGCTTCTGCTTTAAGGTGGATGAAATAATCATATGTAAGTCAATGTAAACAAACTTTGCACAGTAGGCAAATTGTAGACCAGTTTCTCTGTCTAGAAAGCTAGAAGCAAGACCACCATATACTGTATTTAGACATTCAAAATTTAGTCAGACTCTAATCAAAAGGATTTTAGTGAGAAACCATACTATTTGATTAAGTTCCAGTTACTTGCTCTTAATAATAATTATTTTTTCAGTGTTGGAAAAACAGGTGTCTTATTTCTAGATGTGGCCACCAACAGATTCTGAAAAGTTGGACAACTTCTAGGGCCTGATAGGCCTGATAGTTCACCAATCGTATCTGAATCAGATAGTAGAAAGAATGGATATAAAGAAATCCAAGAATTACAAGATGGGGTTCCCATAGACCAGTGATGGCGAACCTTTTTTTCCTCGGGTGCCGAAATAGGGCTATTGCACGCGCGTGCGTGCCCACACCCATAATTCAAAGCCCCTCACTTGCTCCACCCTCCTGCACATGCGTGCGCGACCCCCCCCCCCACTCCCCCATTTCCAGACTTCCATTGGGCCCGGTGGGCCCATTTTTCACCCTCCCCAGGCTCCAGAGGCTTTCTTGGAGCTTGGGGAGGGCAAAAACGCTCCCCCCCTGCCACCCTGGAGGCCCTCCGGAGGCCGAAATCGCCCTCCCAGAGCATCCACGCGAGCCAAAAATCAACTGGCGGGCACGCACATGCGCATTGGAGCTGAGTTAGGG
Organism: Diadophis punctatus similis; assembly: GCA_023053685.1. NCBI lineage: Eukaryota > Metazoa > Chordata > Lepidosauria > Squamata > Dipsadidae > Diadophis > Diadophis punctatus. The sequence continues at coordinate 156,054,107 of JALIGW010000003.1, forward strand.
CAACGGCTCGCGTGCCAGCAGATATGGCTCCGCGTGCCACCTGTGGCACCCGTGCCATAGGTTCGCCATCACTGCCATAGATCAATACTTTCAGGAATTCTATGTACCTATCATCTTACATGTCTGAATTTCCTAGACAGCTTGTCTCTCCATCCTCTAGCTGCCATTTCTTGGCATCCAAATACCACTGGTCTGATGCTGCAAAACCATCAAGATAGGTTTCTCCAACCTAGTCCTCCTCGTATAATTTGGGACCATGACTTCCAACATTGTCAACTAAGAGCCATCCTGGCTGGTATTCCTGGGAACAGCAGTCTTGCCATTCCTGAGAGTTTCATCTAAGAACATCTGTCTTTAAATCACTTTTCTTTAAAAAAAAAATAAGACTGAGATAGGTAGAAACTTTTTGTAATCTCAAAACACTGAAATAAGTAATTGAAAAATTGACAAATTAGTTATGTCCACCCAAATGTAAAAAAAAATCAGTTGCATTTTTGTTTTGTTGAACATTGCCATGAAAGGTTCTTATTAACATATTTTTTACAAGAATTCAAAAAACTCGAAAAAAATAATAACGAAAGTTACATTTTTAATCAGCTTTGTAATATTAATTAATTGATTTTATTAATTCCTTGATACTGATATCCTGGGCTTTTCTATACTTCAGTTGTAGTGGTGAAAGAATTTTAGCTAATCCTTTTAGCTAAGGATTTAGTCCCACCCTGTGGGACTAAAATAATATGAATAACAACATAGCAAAACTGTAGATTATGCTGGAAAGCTTGCAAATATTGATAATAAAATTATATTTGCAAATCAAATACACAAGTCTTGTTTTTAGATTTCTGTTTAAGGATCAGATAGTAAAATTTGTTTCTTCAAGGGAAAATTTTGCAATTTACCGTAAGTTTCTAGTGGGAAAAATTTCTATAGTTCACCACACACATTAAGTCTGAGGGAGCATCTAGACAAAGCATATTGTCAGGGTTCCAAATAGCATCGAATTTTAAATCAGAGTCCAAGGCAAAGTATTCCTCAAAGTTCCAATTTATTAGCAGAGCCATGTTGGTACATCTGAGAAAAACGTGAATCTGAAGTACCAGGGGTTTCTCCACCCAGTTGAAAGTTCAAGCCCTTGTCCCCACACCTCCAAGTCCATCACAGTGACCAATCTTCATCTGCCAACTTGGCAGCAACTCCCATCTCCTTCCGTGCAGGTGCAGGAATGCAAAGACAAAGGATGACCTTGACAATCTAGAAGGAATTTGTTATGACTACATGCAGACATCCCTCATGCAATGACCCCTCCCAAATTCCCATAGCAAAGAATACATTTTAAAATAGCGTAAAGTGTGGCAGGCCAAAGACCCCAAGTAAAATGGCTTCGGCCTGACACATATGTTGTTAAATCAAATGCAGATGAGATATGTTGTACCTTCAATGTTGTGTCTTTCTTCTTATGAGTCTGCCCATGTTTTAAGATCTTCCTGAAAGGCTCCAAATTTTTCTGCTATCTGAAATGCAATGGAAAACTGTGAAGAGAGACATTTCAGTGATAGCTTATATCTTCTGCTCTGGAGTTCTCGTTGGAAAGAAGGTGCTAAATGGAGTCCTTCTGATGTTAGCCTAGAACCCAGCCTTTTTAATCTCCATTGATATGTCCCATTCAGACCACTGTATGTTATCTACATAGATTTTTAATATGATATTGATTGATTTTTCTAAACTTGCAATCAGTTTACTTGAACTATGCTGTATATAGATTTGTTTATTTCAAAATATTGTAATTGACATTACCTCTCCATAACATGAATAGAGAAAAAACATATCCAAAGCTTAACTTTTTTTTTTTTGAGGAATAATGGAGAAGGAAGTTCAGAATTCCTGTTTATGGACATACATGGGGTCCAGAGAACAGTGGGAGCAAGTGACTTCCTGTTCATGGTGACATTATTATGCAAATGATGCAATTTGCATTAATCACATAATTCGCAACATTTGTGCAATAATGGCATGGTGTGCATGATGTCATTAAGGTTTGTATTGGATGTCTGCACTCCTGTTGTGTAGAGTTTCTTTTTTTGAAAGACATTTGGTGGGTGAATGATGTTGATCTAGGGCACGGGTGTCAAACTCACTGCATCACGTTGCCATCATGTGATGTATCGCAACATTTTTCCTGTTCGGGGAGCTGGGGTGGTCATGGCCTGCGTGTGACACATCCGGCCCACGGGCCGCCAGTTTGACACCCCTGATCTAGGGCATCCATCTGGAAATAGAAATTCTGTGCTTCAGTATTTCATGCTCCTATAAACTGATTGCATTTTGTTGAAATACTATTTAGGAGAATGTTTTAACTCTTTCACAAGAATGCCATGATATTATAGCCAGTGATACGCTGCCAGAGACCAATCAATGACACAGGATTCTAACTATACTTTATTATTATTCAGGTTTTCTACAATTTTACTGTGAGCAATATCATTCATGCATAATTCAATGTGATAGAATACTATCACTTTGCCTACCTAAATTGTGTGACTACTGGTGGTATCACAAGAGCGTTTAAGAATGATCCCATTGTCATTCATCTGTTATATTCTGAAGATAAGGTCAGACTGTTAGAATAGTTTTACTCCTTGTATCTTTCATCAGGTCATACATCACAAAGCCAGAATAAATAAATAAAAAGTTAAGTCAAAAGCAAGTTATAGAGATTGAAAATGCAAAAGAATTTGGTCCATTTGTTCTTTTAGCCAAAATTTACAGTGAGGTTTCTGGTCACAGAATTTAATGACTTTTCTTGACTCTTGATCCTCTTTGCCCACACACGTGCAAACCAGTGATATGCTAATGAAATAAGAAAAACACAAGCCAATATGTAAAATGCTCTTTGTGAGGCTTTGTGTCTCTAAGCATTTGAATAAATATGACTAATTTTCTGATGCTAGCTTTAAAATATGTATACAAATCAACATGCATATCCACATACACAAAAATAAAGCACACTGCATTGCTTTTCCAAAAGAACAGATAAAAACGATTTCATAATCATGCTATATTGAAATTTCATCTGTTATAAAATTAAAAATACAGTATTATAAAATACTTTCAAGAGTTGGTTTCCTTTTTACTTCAGTGCAGTATAAGAGTTGTACCATACCGTACATGAAATATGAGATTTTGCTTAAGACCACATTGGTATTTATAACACAGGTACTGAATTTAAAACCCACAAAATCTAGAGGCAGACCTGTAGTCTATATGGAGATTGCCCAGAGCGATTGCCAAAATAAGCAGCTCAACTTGGACTCAAAGCTTCCATTCACATTGTTTTAAGTTATGGTTAAAGTTCGGAGCCATTTTGATTCAGGCATCAGGCTAGAAACCAGAAGACTGTGAGTTCTATTCCTACTTTAGGCAAAAACGCAGGAGGGTGACCTTGGGCAAGTTGCTCTTTCTCAGCCCTAGAAGAAAGCAAGGGCAAAACCACTTGGAAAATCTTGCCAAGGAAATTCTAAGGAGTAGTCAAGGTATTAGTCATGGGGCCGAAGAGATGATTAGTAGAATGATTAGTAGACATTTTATCAGACTTACTATGCAAGCTCTAGAGATTGGAACAACAATGTACTGTTCTTTGAGCCACTTCTTCACTGCAGTTTTCACTTCCTCATCACTGGAATAATGTTTGCCTCTCAAACCCTCTTTCATGGGGCCGAAGAGATGATAGTCTGAAGGCGCTAAATCTGGTGAGTATGGAGGATTATTATTCCAGTGACGAGGAAGTGAAAACTGCAGTGAAGAAGTGGCTCAAAGAACAGTCAACAAAATTTTACGAGACGGGGATACATGCTCTCATTTGAAGGTGGAACATTGCTATTGAGAGAAATGGTGACTATGTTGAGAAGTAGGGATGTGATCCACAGAGGACCAGCTTCATTTTGATGTATGCTACATGTTCCTGTGTTGGTAATTATACCTGTCCTAAAGAAAATGGCATTACGTTTTGACTCACCCTCGTAATTGCCTGGAGTAAACACTGACTCAAAGTCACACATACAAAAGCTTAAAGTTGCCCATGCACAAAAAGCAGTAAGCAACAGGATCCCTTCTAGTTCTCACTGATTTCTCAGTCAGGTTTCTACAATGTGAAAATCACTGCCTGTCTACCATCTTGTTGCATCTTAAAGTTATATGAAGACGACCTGGAAAAACCATCCCTTTTAGCTCACAAAGCTGTCTAGATCAGGTGTGTCCGATGGTTTGATTTTCCTGAGCTGCACTGAGTGAAGAGGAATTGTCTTGGGCCGCATCTAAAATATATAATATAGTTAATTATAGTTAAATATCAAAGTTCCAATATTTTTATTATGATCTTGTTGGGGCTGCATTATTAGCTGTCCAGAACTGCAGGTTGGACATGGGCTGCAGGTTGGACATGCCTGGTCTAGATACATCCAGATGCAGTCAATTTGGCCAAATACTCACCATATTTGAACATTACACTATGAATAGAAAAAAAATCCCTTAATATAACTCTCAGGTCCCAATATGGAAAATTATCTATGCAGAAAAGCCCAGAAAATGGCAGCCTTTATAAGTAGCAGTAAGTAGCAGGGGTGGGTTCCACTTACCTTTGCCACCGGTTCACATTGCAATGTTGCGCGCATCCCCTCGTGCGATTTGGCTTCCGTGCATGCTCAGAAGCAGGAATGAGCCCGAAACACAGCTGAGGAGCTCATCAGCTGTGCTTCGGGCAAAAAAATAAAGGTCAGAATTCACCCGCGGGGCAGGCAGGCGGGCTCTTTTTCAAGCCACAGAAGGGGAAAAATTCGTACAAAATCGGAAAAAAATATGGTGGTGCGCACGGACAGGCACTGACAGTGACATCACCAGCGGGTCGCTACCGGTTCAGGAGATCCGGTCCGAACCGGGAGGAACTCACCCCTGGTAAGTAGTAAGACTTCTTTAGATCATCATATACGAATACAAACAGTCATAGTTCATAAATACAATAGCAAAAGAATGAAGAGGCCAAAAAGAAGTAACTTTCAAAGAGTTAAGTTAAACAAACAAACTATTGCAAGTATCTAAATTTGAGCTCCCCTTTGAGTTTAATGCTAAATAATTGTTCACTACCTCCACTCCAATCCGGTTAGTTTTAGTATGAGCCATTCCCCCCCTAACTTATTTTACTTTTAAAATGTCAGCTCTTTTTGAAGCCTCTCCAAAATAATCATGGTCAAAGAAGAGAAAAAGAAATACTTATTAAAGCAGTTATCATTGCCAGGAAAACCAAACATCAAAGCCTCAGAATTTTGGAAAACAGTAATTTACATAAATTACAGAGATATTGACAGAAACATCATGTGATCAGTTCTCTCTTTAAACAGTTTGCAAAATGCTTGAATGCTTTCCGGCTCCTCATTATAAGAAAGTGGTAAACCTGACCACGAAATCACATCTACTCAATGAATTGTGAGTTTTAGTAAAATTAAATTCCAGAACAATTCAAACAGATTAGGCTTTTACTCTTCCTGGAGCATTGTCAGTGTGTATCATCTCTCCTATCTCATAGTCCCCAATATTAAATTCAGATTGATGCAGAACATCTTTGTAACAGATGAAAGGAATGATCAGTCTCAAAACTTATTTATTATTGTTTCTTGTAAAGTTCTGCCTGCCCACTGAAATTGGAGCTGAAGACAAAAGTCTGTCTGACCAGTGTTGTTTTTTTTTAAGTTTCTCTTTCAGTGAAAAATAGAAGAGAAAATATTTCGAAAGCTGGAAAAAGCTACTTCATCCTTCTGAAGCAAGCCTGAAAACAGAGCTGCTACAAAGGATCTCCATACATCAGAAGCAGACTGAAACTTCATTCTGTGTGATTTTTACCTCCTGATTATTTCAGCAGCATGCTCTAAATATCTATAAAGTTTCTATATGATAGAATTCTCAGGGAATCTTTTTACAAATATACATAGCATATATTCTATTATTTTTGTACAACATCTACGTGATGCCATTATCATGCAAATGCCACGATTTGCATCAGTAGATGCCGGGTTCTAAAACCGTTTACTACCGGTTTGCATGCGCGCGCGCTCATGTGCGTATGCGATGCTTCTGTGCATGCGCAGAAGCGTCCCGGGCGGGTGGGCAGAGCCTCCTGCCGCTGGCACTACCGGTTCTTAGAACCGGACCGAACCGGGAGCAACCCACTGCTGATTTGCATCCTAGCATGTAGCTCGTGTGCGTGTGTGATGCTTCTGCGCATGTGCAGAAGTGTCCCGGGTAGGTGGGCAGAGCCTCCCGCCGCCAGCGCTACCGGTTCTTAGAACCGGGCCGAACCGGGAGCAACCCACTGCTGATTTGCATCCTAGCATGTAATAACTATATAATAAGGCCCCGACCATAGTTATAACTGAGAATTATGCTCCACTGATGTCTCTGGGAACTTATTCTATATTAAGGTGACCAGACGTCCCGATTTTGGCGGGACACACCCACTTTTTCACCATTTGTCCCGCGTCCCGCCCGCCCTCTTAAAAAGTCCCGATTTTTTAAAACAATGCCAGACTAGGGCATTCTTTCAAAAAATCGGCCTGAAAGGCAGCAGGCCTCTCAGCTCGGGCCGGCGTTGGCGGCGGGCGGGCGCTGGAAGCTGGGGGGAGGGGGAAGGGAGGCTGCTCCTCCTCTCCTTCCCCCGCCCCATCCCTAGCCCCGCCCTCGGAGGCGCCGCTGCGGTTGGGAGGGGTGAGGGACGAGGAGCCGTCGCCGCTTTGAGTTTACGAGCGGCGCAAACAGCCCTTCCTCGTCCCCCTCCCCTTTCTTCCCCCCCGTCGCCTCGCTGCCGCCGTTGCCCTGGGGCCGGGCGGGCGACCGGGAGACCGCGGCGATTGTATGCTTGGAGCAGGTAAGCTGCCGGCGGCCTCCTTTCCCCGTCTCCCGCCTCCCGTTCGTTGCTTGCCAGCCCGGCCGAAGGGAAGGCGGGAGGCGAGGAAAGGCCTCCCGAAAGGGAGGCGGGCTCCCGAATTAAACCCTATAATTAAAGAAAACGTTTAACCCTGCATGTTTTCCCACCGTGCTCCTCGCCTTAAGAAAAAAAAAAGCCGGGACACAGACCCGGCATATATCAGCAGCTGGTTGCTAGGCTCAGAAGAGAGGCTCACCTTAAAATCGGGCCTTCCCAGCCCAGGGAAGAAGGTCCGGGTTTCTGGTTGCAGGAGAGGCACAGCCTCCACTCCCACCCCCGCGCGGACTCTGGCCTGCTCGGAAAGGCGAGGAGGAGCCTCCGCCCCCACCCCCGGGCCACCGCCTTATGGAGCCGGGGGTTCAGGCACATGTGTTTCTAATGCACCACGAGCCCCAGGGCGCCGGCGTGCGGAAAACGGCACCAAATTCCTTTCTGCTCAAGTAATGGGCCCCAGCAGTCTCCGCAAGGGGGAAGGGCGGTTGGCGAGACCCCAGGCGTGGAGGAAGGGGGAGCACCACGCCGCCTTTTGGGGGAAGGGGGCACAGCTGCTCGGGAAAGGCGAGCCTTAAGAGGGCGTGGCTTTAGCTGGACCGACGCTCGGAGAAAGCAAAAGCCAACAGGTCGCGGCTGCTCTTGGCCTTTCTAGAAAGCCTGGCGGAGCAGCTTCCCCGGGCGAGCTTCCAGCGGGGCGGCATGCCGGCCCTGAGCGCGCTCACCTCTCACACCCCCGGGAGCAAAAGGCAGTGGCACACCTCGCTGCCGCCGTTGCCCTGGGGCCGGGCGGGCGACCGGGAGACCGCGGCGCTTGGATGCTTGGAGCAGGTAAGCTGCCGGCGGCCTCCTTTCCCCGTCTCCCGCCTCCCGTTCGTTGCTTGCCAGCCCGGCCGAAGGGAAGGCGGGAGGCGAGGAAAGGCCTCCCGAAAGGAGGGGAGGCTTCGGGAGCCCGCCTCCCTTTCGGGAGGCCTTTCCTCGCCTCCCACCTTCCCTTCGGCCGGGCTGGCAAGCAACGAACGGGAGGCGGGAGACGGGGAAAGGAGGCAGCCGGCAGCTTACCTGTCGCGAGCTGCAGGCATCCAAGCGCCCTCCCGCTTCCCCCCCCTCCCCCCCACCTCACCTGGACGCCGACATTTGCTGTTTTGCCCTCTGCGCATGCGCAGCGTTCTGCGCATGCGCAGAGGGCAAAACAAATGGCGGCACCCAGGCGGCCCCCCCGTCCCGCTTAAAAAAAAATATCTGGTCACTTTATTCTATATAAAACTTCACACAGCAATCCAGTTTTGTGTATTTTGTCGCAGATAATAGGTCATATGATATATAATAATTATGACTTACGTGCATTGGAGATAGTTTCTATTAACATAAGTTAACCTAATTGTGCTAATAATTTAACTTGTTACTCTTATAACCTCATTAATAAAACAATATATTTGAATATGTTTTAAAGTCTTAATTGTAAAAATGCCTCTCTTTTTAAGTTTTTATTTTTCAGAGCAAATGTTACAAGCTTTGGGTTATATTATCATTCAGTTTCCCAACAGTCAGCTGTAAGTGTTATCAACAAATACTTCATCCGAGGCTATTTGAAATCATTGGCAAATCTCTGTTTTTGGTGATCCTCAATAACAATTATTTTTTAGCAATATTACTTATAACACTAAAACTTCTGACAGTTTATGAGAAAATGAGTTCGTCATTGTTAGTTTGCATAATCACCAATTCTCTAAAGATTTTAAAGTTATTATTTCTGTTCCTCCCAGTCCCCTGAGTATTTAACATGAAAGAAGTCTTTCTGTGCCATATTTAATGTGCAATAAGTTCTATATATTTTGTAACACAATTCCTTGTGATTTCTTGAAAATGTTTATAGTAACAATTCTATAGGATATTTACTTGAAACTCTGTTTAATTTTTCTCTAGAGCAGCTAGTTTTTTATTTTTTATTTTCCTGGCAAATGACTTTGGAAATAGAGTGCAAATAACAGCATTCAAAAATGAGAAGGCCAAAAAAGAATTGTTGTGAGTCTGGTACGGGAATACCAAATAGCCAACAGATTGGCTTTTACTTGCTCAGCAACCCCAGGATCACAGTTTCCAGGAAAACCTCAGAATACCAGATAAATAGATCATGGTTTATTAGGGTAGAAACTTATCACATTGATTCTTAAGTATTTTCTGTGTTTTCTGCATTTTGAGGTCAACAGAAGAGACAAAGATGAACTATTTCAAATGTACAGTATTAGAAGTATTGTGTAAATGTAGAAATGCCCAAGGTTTTAAATATTCCAGAAAAAGGAATGTGTAAATCATCATGCTATTGGACATGCAACCACAATAAAACTTCATTAAAGCACATGTTTTTGCAATGGAATGGATTCTAGATTTTTTAAAAAAACCAAATTTACAATCAGAGTGAACCAAGCTTGTAAGCCATGCATATAGCATGACACTATGGCAGGTCTTAAAATAAACTGCACAAAAGATTCGATATGAGAATTAAGGAATTTGGAATTTAAAAGAATATATCATATAAAGTGTTGACATTATACCTTAGGATGGTCCCCAAACTCCAGAAAAGGACAACTGAAATTGAAAGACCAATATAGCATGTGAATACATTAGAGACCGTGAACAAAAGCTGCACAACTTTTTCTGCTCACCTTGGGGATACACAATTGGAGATTCGCCAGATGTTTTGGATTCAATTCCCATTAGTTTCAACAAACATTTATGGGCTGTAGGAATTGGATTCCAACATTCTAGAGAACATCTACTTGTTATTCTTAGGTTGCATGTAGAACATGAGCATTTTATTTATAATTTTTTGGGGGTGGAGAAAGATATAAAGGGTCCATCAGTAAATTATTAAGGGCTTGATTCTTACATTTTAAAACAGTTTTTAATGATTCTAAAATACTGTATCCTTATTAAACAAATATGCACTCACAAGTGTATTAATTCGATATGACACCCTTAGGGTACATAAAAAAGAAAAAAATTAAAACAAAATGTTGGATTTAATCATGGTATTTTTGAGGGGCTCCAATACAGTCTACCAATTAAAGAATAATTGTTTGTGAGTCTATCTGTATGTATGTGCATGCACATGTATTTATGTACTTATAGTCACAATTTTCTTCAATCTAATATTCTCCAGAAATGTTTGATTACAGACCTCTTAATTCCAGCCAGCATAACCAGACAATGAGTTATGGGAACTAAGAGTTTTGGGGGATTGTTTGCAAGGCAAAAGATTGAAGAAGACTGTACCAGAGTATTTCCTGAACCTGCAGAAGAGGAGAGAGGGAGGGAGGGAGGGAGAGAGAGAGAGAGAGAGAGAGAGAGAGAGAGAACGAGAACAGCTTTGTCCTGTTCTGAGCAGAACTCTAAGGCTCACATATTTGGATCCAATACAACATTTTGAAAAAAAATGTCTCTCATTTCAGGCAGAGAGGTGCCTACAGCATCCTGCATGTAAAAAAGGGGCTGGGCTTTAATTTCACGATCATGGCCACCATCTTGACTTTTTTGACTCCATAGAGGTCAGTTCCAGAGGGAAGGTCTTGTTTCAGTGTGAGATCAGCTCATGATGTCTCAGACTGTGTAGATACTATGACAGGATAGAATTAAGCAGGAGTACTTTTCAGTCAGCAATGGTGTACAGCTAATCTATGTTTAGCAACTGCCTTGTTTAGGAACTATTCGCAGTTATGACTGTATCCTTATTAAACAACTGTTACAGAAAAATAATGTTGTGACCAATCTTTTCATTTACAGCCTTTGAAGGTTTGTATAGCAAAGGAAAGCTGAAATAAGAACATAAGCACAGGTTTCACTTAGCGACCATTTTGCTGAACAACCAAGTTGTAGGTTTCAATTGTGGTCACTAAACACAAGCTATGTGTAGTTGAAATCATGGTGAAATGAGTATTTTAGTTTGTTTGATTTTTTTCATGCATCCAGAGAAATATACTGTACCCAACATAAACAAAAGATATGAGTCAGTTGTGGGGAAGGAGATGCCCATTATTTATTTTATTTCCCACTTTGGTGGAATAAGAGTCTTTCCTTACTCCTTATTCTTTTTTTAAAATTTAAATTTATTGTTTTAACCTTATTCCTTATTCTGTGGGCAGTCATTGTTTGTTATTTGCTCTAGAGTCCACTATTTCAAGATTTACAGTAGTCAAATTGTGATGGTACAGTGCAGAATGGACTTAAAACTCCATAGAATAGAATAGAATAGAATAGAATAGAATAGAATAGAATAGAATAGAATAGAATAGAATAGAATAGAATAGAATTTTATTGGCCAAGTATGATTGGACACACAAGGAATTTGTCTTGGTGCATATGCTCTCAGTGTACATAAAAGATACGTTCGTCAAGAATCATAAGGTACAACACTTAATGATAGTCCGGGTACAAATATGCAATCAAATCATATTAGGAAACAGTCAATATAAATCGTAAAGATACAAGCAACAAAGTTACAGTCATACAGTCATTAGTGGGAGGAGATGGGTGATAGGAATGATGAGAAGATTAATAGTAGTGCAGACTTAGTAAATAGTTTGACAGAGAATTATTTATTTAGCAGAGTGATGGCGTTCGGGGGAAAAAACTGTTCTTGTGTTTAGTTGTTCTGGTGTGCAGTGCTCTATAGCGTTGTTTTGAGGGTAGGAGTTGAAACAGTTTATGTACTATACAAGTCTATCCCAATTGCCTGGGTTTTCAAAACACAGCAAACCACACACAAGCCAACCATGTTTTCTTGTAAGGGTAGTGTGTTCATTAGGGATATGCATAATGGTGCAGGCAAACCAAGCTTTCTGAGAATGGTTCATGTGTCTGGAACAGGAAATTCTGTAGACTCCTTTCTGTTCCTAATGATAAAGGTCTGGAAACTCACAAGCCACACTTGGAATCTCGGTGGGTCTGTTCCAGGAAGAAAATGGAATGTTCTGGAAGAAACTGGAATATTCCAAAGTCAAAACCTACTCTGGTGCACAAAATCAGGGACAGCACAACTATTGATTTAACCAAAATGAAACTCTATGTGTTATTGGTGATTATTTATCTTCTTTTGGAACAAACAGCCCTCTTCAACAGGGATTTCTTCATCTTGGGAAGGAGACCAGACTTTGGAAGGCTTGAAACGTGGAGGCTGCTGGGGCTGCGGAACTTCTCTGTTTTCCATCCTCAAAGTGTTTTGCCTCTATGGAGAGCCTACACACCTAGTTCTCTGCCAAAACATTTTGGCTTCTCATTTAAGAGTTCTCTGTCCGAGAAGAGTCAACCTCACAGGGAAGGGAAAGGAAAGGAAAGGAAGAGGAAGGAAGGGAAGAAGGGAAGGCTGCTGATTGTGCAGGAATTTTTCAGGACAGTCTGGAGCTTTTGGGAGGCTGATTTAGGAGAGAGAGGAGGGAAGAAGTTTCTACTCCCCATTCAAACTTCGCTGGAGGTTTATTATTACAGTCTCTTCCTTGCCTCACTTTACAGTCCAGCTCGTGAAAGAGGCGGGGGGGGAAGGGGAGTTGCGGGGGGGGGGGGGAGAGAACTGTGGAGCCAAAAGCTTTCTCTCCTTTCCAAAACTGAGCAGAGAGGAGGGGCAGCAGAGGCTGGTCGTCTGAGCTTAGGCCGGTCACGAGAGTGTAAACTTCGGACTCCTTCAGAGGGGCTGAGCGAGAGGTCAAGAGTTCCATCCATCCATCCATCCTTGCTCCTGATCAGAAGATCCCGAGCGCCCGGCATGGAAATCCAATAAGGAGTTTTGTGTTAACAGCAGCAAGTTCCTCCAGCATCTGAGTTTTCTATGTGACCGCCTGGTGTGCCAACATGAAAGGTAAGCCCATGACTGGCTGGCTATTTCAGAGAGTAGGCATTGGAAATTGCTGGGCGGCTGTGAAAGAGCAGGAGGCTTGTCAGCAGTGATCATGGGCTTATTGTGAAAGCAAATATTTTTGCAAGAAGGTTTATGTTTTGTGTATGTTTGCAAGAGAAACCGAAGCTGGCTGGATTGCTAGCCATAAGGATGAAAGCTGCCATTTGTTCTTAAGGACAAAACCCAGGTTCAGATTCTTGTAAGTTGTTTAGAGACCACTCTTTGGGGATTGTTTTTTTAAATTAAAAAAGCAACAACTACTCTGTGCCAGGGGTGCAAAGTGTTCACCCGCACGATTTCTGCTTTCTGTAGCACATATTTCTTGGCCACTTATCTAAAAAAAAAAGTTTTAAAACTTGCCTCTGCAGTTTTGGGAGAGACCAGTGGGGGGTTGCCAGCATTTCGTGATGTTCTTCTAGACATCTGGCAGTGATTAGATTCCAGTAGAGGCTTAACTGCCTTATGAAATATATTTGGCATTTTTTCCCCTCAAGATCTATAGACTGGAAAAATATTTGGCCTTTGCCGTGCATTGCATACGCCGAAAGCTCGAGTTTACAACCCAGCTTTCCCCCCCACCAGCTTTTGAATCAAGGGGGAAGCGTTTCAGGTCCCATTGCTTGTGTCATTCAACTTCGCCAGTGAATCTTCTCTTTGGCACATTTTGGACCTTAATAAAAAAAAGATACGTTACAATGTACATCTCATTAATGAAAGTAGTAATATTCCAAGTAATCTGCAGAGTAAGCACAAATCTCTTGTATACCCTGGGATCAAATGTTTTCAAGGGTACAGGAAATAGTTGTTGAGCTTTCATGTGTAGATTTTCAGAAATAATCTTAGTAACTATGTGGATAAAGACGCACATGGATGTGAGGGAAACTGACTGAATCCTAGCATGCTGTTTGAAGTGTGGTATGGGGCTGTTGATGCCAGGAAGGCAGGAACAGTGATTGTTTTTTCCAGAGACCAATAAAAACACTGTTCAGTATAGTCATTGTTTTGTTGTTGTTGTTTTGCCAGAGACGCAGCTATGGGGAATAGTATTTAGTTCTACTAAGCCCACACACATGAAAGTAAGTTTTGAATATCATCTGGTAATGAGGACGTAATAATCATCATAATGCTTAAGATAATTAGAAATTAAAATTATTTTTAACAGTTAAAACCACCAGTGGCTCATATTTATTTTTCAGGCTCTTACAAAGATCAATGTGATGACATTAGCAAATGAAAAACATTGCATGTTTGCTTAGTAATTAACTTAATGAGCTATTTTTATAAAAAGTGAAGATTAAGCCCTTTTTTTGCGGGGCCTTATTTGGGAATAAAGAAGGCGGGAAATGTTATCTTTTTGCTCTTTATTCCAAATTCTAAATACCAGCAAGCATTTTACTTGATTCATGCATTTGTATATAATGTAGATCATGGTGGATCTTCGCGTGATAAAAACATTACTCAGTGATTGCTATTATTCATTTATGTAGCTTGCATACATGATAAACTGAAATGAAATGCCACTTGCAGACAGATCAGTTGTTAAGGGAAAGTGATACTCTCTGCCTGAAATAATTGCTGTGTTAACTCTAACCTAGGATTATGCAGGCTTGTTTAAAGGCACTCCACTTAGTCAATTTCAATTCAGTTCTATGTAGGTGTGAGTAAGATAGCAGCACTGGTAAGATCTTTCACTCTTGAGCAATTTAATCAGATACATTTTTAAAGTATCTGATTAAATTGATCAAATTTTATGCTAACTCTGCCTACTGCCAGGAGTTCGATCCTGATCAGCTCAAGGTTGTCTCAGCCTTCCATCCTTCTAAGCTCAGTAAAATGAGGACCCATATTGTTAGGGGCAATATGCTGACATTATAAACTGCTCAGCGATTGCTATAAAGTACTGTGGAGTGGTAAAAAGTCTAGGTCCTATTGCTATTTTAGTTTTTAGAATTTGAGTTTTTTGCTAACTACAGTAGTGTTCCCCATTTCTTTCAGGGCTCACAATTAATGTCTTGTTGCATTAAACATTTCCAATAATTTTAGAATGTTTTTTCAAGATACCCAGAATAATATTAATACAAATTTAAAATTAGGACTTTATGAAAACATCCTTCAGTGAAAATTTCAAATGAACTGGTTAATCAAGTATTATGAAAATTATCTGTGGTGCCAAAATGAATATAATATTTCATAATATTGTATCCTAATTTAGCTAATTTGTTTATCTCTCCTGGTATCCTCTCTTTGTTCTTGGAATTTTTTTAATTTAGCAGAGATTAAGCCTTAGATCAGGGGTGTCAAACTCAACTTCATTGAGGGCTACATCAGGGTTGTGTTTGACCTTGGGGGGCTAGGGTGGGTGTGTCCAGGGTGGACGTGGCCAGCTCGACGTTACTTATGTCGGGGACGCCTGTGATGGCCCGAGCACTCTGCCAGGTAACGGGCTCCCGAGCTCCATTTTTGCCTGCGATGGCCTCCTGCAACCCTCTGCCAGAGAAAACAGAGCTCGGCCTCTGTTTTCGCTGGCAGAAGGTTGCAGGAGGCCGTCATAGCCAAAAACAGAGCTTGGAAGCCCGTTTTCATTGGCAGAAGCACCTTGGGACGGTCCTTCGCTATTTCCAGGGCGGTCCCTGCGGGCCAGATCTAAGCACCCCGCAGGCCGGATCCAGCATCTGGGCCTTGAGTTTGACACCCCTGCCTTACATTAAGACTATTCCGGCATACCTTTTTATGGAGAACTATGAACTATCAAAATAATGACATATATGTAAAAAAGGTTATTATATTTTTCATTATTTGTATGTTAATATTATGTGACAAAATAACCTGTCATGAATGCCTGATGCTCAGATATGTGGGATCACAATAAAGATAAATTGTGATAAGATAAATCTATTTGTAAATTTTTCATTATATTTATATCCTCCAAAATTGGGCAAAGTTGCATTGAGGAAGAATACTCCTTTCCTTCTGCCATGATATTTCATAGTGAAAGATTTCATTCTTGAAAAATTCAACTTCTTTTCCAAATTTCAACTTTTTCCTCACGATTACATAAATGGCTGACCAAAACAAGGAAAGAAAGGGAAATGAAAAAATTCTTATGAGTGAAAAACATGACTTTCATTCTCCTACTCAGAAGTCTCACCACTGTTAGGCCATGGTCTGAGATAAACATTTCCAATCATGTAGGTGTGGGGGGAAATCATACAACACAGTGTAGTGATTTTACAAATGGTTTCCAACTGAAGCCAAATGATTATAATGGAAAAGAATCTGAAATCTTAGTTTGTTGTATTATCACGTAGATTTATTAATGAAACATATCAACAGAGGCTATAAAACTACTATGTAATGCAATATAAATTCTTAGGAATGTAAACATTATATGGCAAAAATACAGCTGTTTCATGTTTACTAAATGAAAGCAGGAATATAGTTGTGATTAAATGGACATACAAAAATTTATTTAATGTTATTGGCTGCAATTTTATCACAGCATTTAGATAATTACTAGTGACTCAAATTTTAAAAATAAACTAGCTTGGTCCTGAGTTTTAGTAACTAAAAAAACAAAAAGCTGTAAAGAAAAGAAAGCTTTAGAGAGCAATAGTGAAATAATGAATTATCAACTAGCATATGGTTTTGCACCTAGATTGAATTGCTCTTGTTGGGGGCTCTTGGTTTCTTGGCCAAAACATGAGGCTAGAATATACTTTCTTTTAGTTTTCCAGGCCCAAGAGGAGCCGAGTATCTATCAAAGAAAGATAAAGAAAGTTCTATATGTTATTTCTTTAGTCATATGAACAGATGCACTTATGTTTCCCCTTGCCTTAATGTTACTTTTAGGAGTCAGAGGATGCACCCGGTCTGTGACTAATGGATAAACTTTCAAGTTGGAGTCAATATATTTGAATTCAGCATTTGCACATCCCTTTGTAATTATGAAGCTTATGATGCAGACTGTATGTGTGTGCACTTACTAGAGCACACATGGATAGGTGGATCAGAGAGATTATTGAAAACAATAAAACCTGAACACCAGCTGCAGGGGTGGGTTCCTACCAGTGCGGTCCAGTACGCAGTTCCGGTAGGGACCCGCCGATTACGCAATTTGCGCATGACTGCTCCAGTACCGTCTTCACCGGACAGTCGCGTGCGTCACCATCTTTTTTAAAGAATTTTTTGGCTTTTTGGCTTCTGTGCATGCACGGAAGCAAAATCTCACCGAAATCTTGTGAGGGGATGTGCTCGCGCGCGAGATTTTGGCGAGATTTTCCTTCCGCACATGCGCAGAAGCAAAATTTCACCAAAATCGCGTGTGCGCGTCCCCTCACGAGATTTTGGCAAGATTTTGCTTCCACGCATGCGCAGAAGCAAAATCTCACCAAAATCACGTGAGAGGGCGCGCGTGTGTAGTGAGCGTGCACGAGCACGAAATGTGGAGATGCACGCGCAGCGCACCGGTATCGGTAAGCAAGCAACCTGCCCCTGCCCAGTTGGATTACTAAAGAGCCTTGGGAATCTTGTTCTTATTAACTCCTCTAAGATTTTTCTCTCTACCCATCTTATGTTGACTTTCCCATTATTAAATTTAAGGGCTCCAACCTTTGGGGGGGAGTTGGACATGTGGAATTTTGAGGGCATGTTGGCTTCCATTTGAGAGGGCTTGTCCATTCACAAATGGTTGCTAGGATGACGTGCAAGTTCTAAAAAAAGTTTCAGGTGAGATTTGTGTAGAGCTTGAAAAAAAACCCTTGTAAGTTGTCTATAGCAATAGCAATAGCACTTAGACTTACAGTATATACCGCTTCACAGTGCTGTAAAAGCCCTCTCTAAGCGGTTTACAGAGTTCAGCATATTGCCCCCAACAATCTGGGTGCTCATTTTACCCACCTCGGAAGGATGGGAAGCTGAGTCAACCTTGAGCCTGGTGAGATTCGAACTGCCAAATTGCAGTCAGTCAGCAGAAGTAGCCTGCAGTACTGCATTCGAACCACTGCGCCTCCGCAGCTCTTAGGTCTTGTCATATTTTCAGAGACCGTGACGACATATTGGTTACGTTCACACATCGTGACAAACCAAAGGATGATTAACTTGCCTTTGACTTAGATGGCTTTTAACTTAATGTGTTCCGTATATTAAACTTAATATGTGACTTTTTAAAGTAAGCTATAGTTGGTTTATATGACTGTGTCTCTTCTTTCTGTTATTTTTTTAAAAATAATTAGAAACTATAATGTGCACTTTTCGTTTGCTGAATTCATGATTTCATTTCCTGACCAGCAATGTAATCATAAAAATATGCACATTTTGTTACAAATGCATGCCATTTGTATGCAATTTATAACATAATAAAGTAACATACTCACTCTGCCAGCACCAGAAGATCATTCTGATATTCACACAATAGTTTACGTTTTCTAGAAATATCCCAAACAATTACCCACACAGTGCAAAAGACAAAGATAGTTGCAGTTGTTATAAGGATGATACTCACTTGTAAATGCAATAAGTTTAATTCTGAATGCAAGACTGGTTCAGAAAAATCTGAGAAACAAGTGAATGTCGTATGCTATCTTCTACACAAATTTGAGGCTGCGGTTCTTCCATGCAGTTCAGGAAGAAATATCTGATCTGGTTTCAAAAGCTAAGTTCATCCTAATGTCCAGAGATGGAATTACCATTTTCAGATGTTCCAGTAGCATGCTGCCAACAATGAAAATTAGAATTTTATTTATTTTGCCATTTGAAGCTAGTTGCACAGAAATCATTGGGATTATGTTTACAGCATTGGAATTATTATAGCCTTGAACAAAAAAAAATTGTCATCTGAATCCTCAATACTAAACTTGACAGCCTTGTGAAATAGACCAGGTAAGGAAACAGAACGCCATAAGAGCTACTAAAATTCTATTCTTATAGGAATATATTGAAAGCCTGACAGAGTTTATCTCTCCTTCTCTCTTATATCAAAGAGAATCAAAGCAAGATAATCTTGAGTTTCTCTCTCACCTCTTGCTTCTTACTAGGCTAAATTGATGTTTTCTTAACAGTTGCAGACACCTTTTTTAGAGCTGTCTACTCCTGTACATTTCTTTCCCCATTACCTTCAATCTCTGCTCTATCTTGCAAAGAAAATGCTGGCATGTTGTTATGAGAACCAACTACAGACTCAGCCCCAACACACACACACACACACACACACACACACCTTGTTTGCTGGCATCCTAAGGTCACTAGATGAGTCTTGCTACCACAGTCAGATCCCTGTTCCTGACTATTGCATTGTAGCCCGGGGGTGGGTTCTAACTTACCTCGCTGCTGGTTCACTTCTTCCTGTGCTGTGTGGACGCGTGCACGCTTCGTGCACGCACGCATGCGCAGTAGCAAAAAATTAGAAAAATTTCAAAAAAACCCACCAAAAACAAGATGGCGACGCATGCGCAGTGCCGGAAACTCAGCTTCTGCGCATGCACAGAAGAAAAAATTCAAAAAAGAATTCAAACAAAAAGATGCCGGCCTCCACGGACCAGCACCAACCGATCTGGTTCCGTGACATCATAGTGATATCACCAGGGATTGCTACCGGTTCGGGCGAACCGGTTTGAAGCAGGAGGAACCCACTTCTGTTGTAACCTGAAGTGAGAACTCTGTCATGACAAGTCTTCATCTGGAGATTCACTGTCTATTGATAATGGTGGCAGATCATGGTATTGGGACTTTGAGGGAATTTCAGATGAAATTTGTGTACTAGGCATGGGTTATGGGTATCTGTTGTGCTTTCCTATGACTTTGCACATTCAGGGTAGCCCTCTCCTAGTGAATCAGATATTCTAAGTATCTCCGCCTGCACTTAGAATCTAGAATGCATTCTGCTTCTTAGTCACTTTTCCAATCCTCCAGAAATGGAGAAGAACAGATTTAGAATTCAGAGAGCAGGGAGTCTCAGGCACAAGCAGTGAGCAATGGAAGACCAAATGGACCTTCATAGAAGCAGGTAATTGTAACTGGGAAGGGATCAATGAACTTGAAGTCCAAATTTTGGAGTAGGAAAAAAGTAAAAGCTTAGTGGAGAGCCACATTAAATCTCCTGCTGCAACCCGGGCACCTTTTTTTCTGTGTGTGTCTGCAGCATGCGTCTATGCAAACTTTGCTAAATCTAGCTGTTTCTTTAAGATGAGCTGAGCAGCCTGCTTTTCCTGCAGAAACTCCAAGGAACAAAGAATAGCAGATTTAAGAGTTCTGGAGGGAAAAATGTGGGGGGTAGTGACCATAATTTGCCTGAAAGGGAGATGTACCTACGGAAGAATATATTATGTAAGCAAATTTTGCAAGAATCAATAGTTGGGTATGTAAAATGTCCGTATAAATATTAAGAGATTTTGAAGGATGAATAAAACCTTTCCTCAGGTTGTCATCTAACACATGAGTTCTTAACTAGGATCTGTACTCTTGGATTCAAATTGATGTTACAACTTCAATGAGGAGGCAGAGTTCTTGCTTCCTCATCTTTCTCCCTCTCCTCCTTCTCCTCCTCCTTCTCAAAACCATCAGAAAACTTTGTAATTTTCCAAGAAGGGAGGCGATTCGGTGACTGGAGAGGAATAAGAGTGGGAAACTTTCAAACAGTGCTGTTGACATCTTAAGGTGGAAAGGGTGGAAAGAAATTGTGCAGTCTCTTGGTGCCTTCTGAGCTTAATTATTTGCTTGCATACATTTTCATTACTTGACCAGCTACCTTGTCTGGTAATGAAATATCTGCAAGCAAACAAACAAGCTTAGGGAGCACCAATATACTACATACCGTATTTTTCGGAGTATAAGACGCACCGGAGTATAAGACGCACCTTAGTTTTGGGGGAGGAAAATAGGGGGAAAAAATCTACCTACCAGGTATTCATCTGGCTAGCGTCCTTAGTCTGTTCAGCTTCAACACATTATTTTATCCTCTGGTTAGGGCTGAAAAAGCCTTTTTCAGAGGGAGTAGGAATGAAAGCAAGCCTGCAAAGACTTAGGGCAGGAAAAACTGCTTCGGAGGGAGTAGGAATAAAAATAAATGCAGCAAGCCAGGAAGATCATTAGCACTGCGTTAGGACTGAAAAGCTCCTCTTTTTCAAAGGGAGTAGGAATGAAAACAAGCCTGCAAAGACTTAGGGCTGGAAAAAAACCTTCTTTGGAGGGAATAGGAAGCCGGGAAGATCGTTAGCACCTCGTTAGGGCTGGGGAAAAAAGCTTCGAAAAACCTACATTCGAAGTATAAGACGCACCCAAATTTTCAGCCTCTTTTAGGGAGGAAAAAGATGCATCTTATACTCCGAAAAATACAGTACATTCTCTTCTATGGAAAAGAAATTGTTCATCGCTTCAGTAAACATCTGTAATGTGGATTTGCAGCCAATCAATACCCAGCACAATGGGTGCACATAAGTAATCTCAGACATATAGCAGCAAAGATTCTGGATGATAATTTGTTGTCAGCTGCAAAGGTGTATCATATTGCAAAATAGGTCTAGTTCAAAAAGCTTTCCTGTCAGTCATTTCCATAACATAGATTTCTCTTCTAACTTCAAGGCCAATGTTAAACTTGCACTGTGGTCTCATATGTGAAATTGGCTGTGGCTCCCAAGTCTATAACAATTGAATATTGCATTTCCAAACCTGAGTCTGAATGAAGAGTGACAATGAGAATAAAATATACTGTTCTGTTGTCAGTTGCCTGGTCTCTTGTTGATTATCTGAGGCCACCCTGGCCATTCTGTTGAGAGGGAATCCTGGTAGATTTCCCCAAAACAAGTCTTTGGAATGAGTTGGGCACTTCCTGTGTGGTTCCACTGGTGTAGCACTTTACACCTGACTCAGAGGCCTTGTATTGTAGCCATGCAAATCTTGGCCAGATGTCTGAAGGCTCCATAGTAGAAACTTAAACTCTTTCCTTCTCTATTTCTCTGCTGGGAACAGAGATCTTTTTACTAATCTTGTTTGCATGGGTTCTCCAGCAGTGGTGTCCAAGGAGCCATAGACATGTCACAACTTTTCCAAATGCATTGATTGACATACAATGTTAGAACAGCTCTTCAAAGCTCTCTGGGTGTCTTGTTTTACTGACTCCAACAAGTCTTTCTTAAAATTAATCAGAGCTGGATCATTCCATGACCATCATTACAACAGTGATGATAAACCAACCTTTGCATTTACAACCTTCTCAGAACTGTAAAGCAAAAGGAAGCTGAAGTAAGACCATAAAGACAGTTGTGGTTTCACTTGGTGATTACTTTGCCTAACAATTTGCAGGTCCCAGTTATGCTTCCTAAATGAGGACTATCTGTACATGGCATTTCAGCACCATTGTATCAATCATTTAAATTTTTGAAATATTTTAATTTATGTTTACAGTGCATTATTATTAAGGCTCAAATATTGGCTATGCAAATATGCTGCAAAACTGAAGTTTAAGTGCAATGGTTATGCAAGAATGTCACTGGCTTTATGAAAATAAATATTTTTTTTAATATGGAAGAAATATTTGAACATAAATGATATGTCTTAATTTTAACCATCCTTTACTGAGAGTTTTAAATAGAAAATTAATTCCATTGTATATGTATGCATACACAGCTAGAAAATTCTCCAGGTACATATACTGCAACAAAGATAAATTATAATTGAATCATTAAATTCCACTGTAGTTGTTTCCAATACGGGTCAATTATACTGAGAAGCTAGTTAAATATTCTTAAAATATGCTTAGTAATTTCAAATTCTTCATTATTAACTTACTTGAAACCTCCAGGAAACACTTTACTTCCTTCAGAACAGCACAAGTTTTATTCTAAGTTTTAAGATCTACTCATGTAGATGTGATTAAAATTTCAAAAGCAGTTGGTGATAAAATTTAGGAAAAATTTAAGGGCCAGATTTTCTTTAGCAGTTCTCAATTTCTGAGTCCTTTTTGTTAAAATCATGTTTGAGTTATTTATATTTTACACGAACTTAACCTTCTTTCATTTGCCAAGAATGACATTAATAAAGCTTAGCAGTGCTATTATAACAGTCCCACTGAAATCATCTTGAAATCCAAAAACTGACCGACTGTCAGAGAAAGAAAAGGATTTAAATCTACGTGAGTATAAAAAATATCTCTTAGCTTACAATTTTCTTTCTTGAGCTCAATGACATATGTATGGGCATATATACTACATTATATAGACATGTAACATCAGTACAGAAATTATGCCATTTTTACTTCACTTTTTTTGTTGTTGATACAAAGAAATTTGTTTTGGATGGAAACGTATTAATAAACCTTTTTCAAGACATTGCTTAAAAACAATCTGGAAAATATTAAATCAATGAATTTAGTGTTGAATTAGAACTGCAGAGAGTCAGATTTGAATTCTTATTTAACCACGTAGGTAACTGTAAATGTATTCTGATGACATACTTCATAAAACTTCTGTTAACAGTGCAAACTCCACACTGAGGCACGTTTACAATCAGACACTGTTTGCTGGTCACCATCCATTCTGATTGCTATTCCTTGTGTTGTTGGCAAGTCAGTTTTGCCTCCCCCCCCCCCTCTTTCCTTAGAATTTACTAAGGAACCTGTGACTCATTGGGTCAATGTTTCAGGAATATTTCCATATCTAAACAGAGAAACAGAATGTCCATGGGCAGGCAAAAAACAATGGGAGCGTCTTCCACTACCTGCTGGCTTCCCCATTGATTTTCCTTGGAATTTGGGTGAATGTTTTAATGTTGATTCAAAAATTGTTGCCTTATGATGCACTGTTTTGCCTAATTAAAGATTACATTCAGACATGAGGGTTTAACGCTGGTGTATGTAATAAGCTTAAACAATTTTGGTTGTTCAATACAAAACTTGCTGTATAATAACAACTTTCAGTTAGAGTGACTTAAAAATTGATTTAAAAACTTGGAAACCACCTATTTTTGCATCTTAATTTCTTTCTCATTCTTTATGTCTTCATGCCAAACACTGTTTCTTAATTATTAATATGAGAGATACCAAGGGTCCAGCTTGCTAGAATTAATTCCTTCTGCTCTGCAAGTTCATTTCTCTTAGTCTTGCTTGCAGCCATTGTTTGGGAAGAAAATACAGATAGTTCTTACAATCACAATTGAGCCCAACGTTTCTGTTATTGAGTCATTTGTTAAGTGAGGTTTTTTTGCCCTACTTTATGACTTTTCTTGCCACAGATGTTAAGTGAATCACTGCGATTGATAGGTTAGTAACCCGGTCATTAAGTGAATCCAGTTGCCCCATTGACTTTGCTTGTCAGAAGGTCGCAAAAGGAAATCACATGATCTTGCAACACAGCAATGGTCATAAGTATGAACCAGTTGCCAAGCGTCTGATTTTTTATCACATGATCATGGGGATGCTACAAAGGTTGTAACTGTGAAAAATAGTCATAATTTTCAGTATGGTTGTAACTTTGAATGGTCAGTAAGTGAACTGTTGTAAATCGAGGATGACTTGTATATATTCTGTACACCACTTACCGTATTTTTTGGAGTATAAGACGCACCTTTTTACCCCCCAAAAGAGGGTGAAAATTTGGGTGCGTCTTATACACCGAATGTAGCCCTACCCACCCACCAGCCCCCACCCTTTGGAGGTTTTCGGCCTCCGTGTGTCAAATTTTCAGCCGGTTCCAGCCATTGCTGGCCGCCACAGCCATTGCTGCCCGGAGTCACTGCTGCCGCTGCCCCCGCCGCCACTGCCGTTGCTGTCTGAAGAGAGCCAACAGGTTAGAACTTTTTAAAAAGGGTTTTTTAAAGGTTGCCAAGTGGAGGAGAAATTCTGGGAGTTGAAGTCAACAAGTTTGAAGACCCTTGCACCCCCTTGGCAAGTTTAAAACTTGTGGACTTCAACTCCCATTCCTGAGCTAGTATGACTGGAGGAGGAATTCTGGGAGTTGAAGTCCACAAGTCTTAAACTTGCCAAGGGGGTACAAGGTCTTCAAACTTGTGGACTTCAACTCCCAGAATTCCTCCTCCAGTTATGCTAGCTCAGGAATTGGAGTTGAAGTCCACAAGTCTTAAAGCTGTCAACTTTGAAGACTCCTGGGTTAGGGGTTAGGGGTGCAAGGGTCTTCAAACTTGGCAAGTTTAAGACTTGTGGACTTCAACTCCCATTCTTGAGCTAGCATGACTGGAGGAGGAATTCTGGGAGTTGAAGTCCACAAGTCTTAAAGCTGTCAAGTTTGAAATTTGTAAAACGTGTACATGGTTGTAAAAGGTATTCTGCTACACTGGTATTTTATTAAATAATATATTACTACACCATTTGGTTCAGAATACTTTTTTCCTTGTTTTCCTGTTCTAAAATCTAGGTGCATCCTATATTCCGGTGCGTCCTATACTCCGAAAAATACGGTACTTTTTTCATGTTACACAACTTCCAGTGAATGTTATAGCTGAATGAATGTTTGAATCTAGATCCAATGACCAGTCAAAGCATTTTGCAATATCGCAAGTTGCTCCTTCTAATGATTAATCCTTTTGTTCTTTCATACTTTTATTTCTACTTGAGGCTCAGATCATTTCAAAGATCCAATTCAAATAGGAAGGATGGTGTGCCTGAAACCAGCCAGAAAGCTTATGTAGTGTTTGTCCAATACAGCCTGAGGAAGCAACTGATCCTTTTGTTACTGATGGGTCACATCTGTTTGTTATTGCATCCACCTTAGCTTCTAGTTGTCTGGCTTTGTGAAGCTTATGCTGGCATGAGAAAGCTTTAGCATTCGTCTTACCCTGATTGTTTTTCCTGAATAATTGAATATCCGTTTTTGCTCACAAATCATTAATATTGAATTTCTCAGAATCCTTGAAAACTTCTTTGGAATCCAGACAACAAATCTTGAGACTCATGAATGAAACATGAATTTCCTAGCTTACATATATAACAATGAAACGTTGCATCGTATTTAATTAAAAATCATTATAAGAGTTTGTCATAATTAAAGATATATTCCCGCAGTCTCAATCTCAAGATCAAATCTGACTACAAAAGTGGGTCTGGTTCAGCGGTGGGTTGCTCCCTGTTCGGCCCAGTTCTCTGAACCGGTAGCGCTGCTGGTGGGAGGCTCCGCCCACCCGCCCAGGACGCTTCTGCACACGAGAACTGGTAGCAATGGGTTTCAGAACCCGCTACTGGTCTGGTTGTTGGTATCATGCCAGGAAAAGCAGCTGATTGTTTCACACTTTGGGGAGCTCATGGCAGGGACCGACATTTGGAAGTCTTGCTTTTATATAGTGCTACCAGCCCATTGGAAGAAATTCCCCATTGGGTCATTGTTTTTCTCCATTTCCTTTCCTACTTATTCTTTTCTCACCACATTTAGCTTAAATTAAAATTGTTTTCCTTTATTTATTTATACTTCTCAATTCTTGAATCCTGGCAGTTATATTGGTAAGTTCATGTAGTTTTCTTGGCACTCTTTGTCAGAAGTGGTTGGCCACTGTCGTCTTCTCATAGTTAGTTACTGGCCCAAAATCATCCAGATGGCTTCATGCCTAAGACAGGACTTAAGCTGATGGTCTCCTAGTTCCTAGCCTGGTACCTTTAATCATTACACAAAACTATCTTTCATATTATGGAAACATTTTTATAATCTATGGTGGGGGGGGGCAGTAACCTGTAGTAAAGAAAAATATCCTGGAATCACTAATCAACTGATAAAGCTACTGAATAGAAAATTGGCTGTCTGAAGCAAACCCTTTTCCTTTCCTTTCCCCTTTCCCCTTTCCCCTTTCCTCTCCCCTCTCCCCTCTCCTTCTCCCCTCCCTCCTTCTATTCGTCTCTTATGGCAGACCAGCCATCTAATTTTTGAGGCAGCTGGGGTTCCATAGAAACCAATCTACACAATCAACTCCATTTCATGCATGTCAACTTGTGCTGAGATTGTAGCCCATAGGATTCCCAGTTGTGCCTTGCCCCAGTGACTGCATTTATGAGAATTGTGCCCCAATGCATCTGGAGGGGAACACATTAGTTAAAGGAGTTTTAAATCAATGCAATCTACTTGGGGTGATTCAAGTAAAGTGTAAGATATCAGTATTGATAGGTATTCATGCATACATGTGTGAACAAATATTTAATGAAATAAGACTTTTTTTTCTTTTACTCTGGCTTTGCTGTAGGTGGGCTTTCCTTCTTTGTAATTATATTAGTTTACATTTTTTGGTTCTGTATTTTAAAGGCAGTTCTTCAGATCATTTTACAAGTTTTCTCCAAACTTCCCGTGCAAATCTCCAAACAGAGTCATGAATCTTGCATAATGCCTATCAGATGTAGATATTAAAAAATGATGGCAAAAGCAGTAAAATGGAAACTTGGCAATTTTATTGACCACAATTTTATTTGCACCTATTTTTTAAAAAAAATCTATAGAAGAATGTCTGTGAATGAATGAGAAACTTACAAATATCTTACTAGGAGGTCTTCTCTATTGTTCATCTGAGTTCCTTTTCTCCTCTTCCAAATCAGGATGGGGTTAAATATTTTTCTTTGTTAGTGTTACTGTAGTTGGCAACAACAATATATTTTAAGCCAAATGTAGTTTTCTTTTTAAAATGTTTTGTAAGAAAAACTGGACTGTTACACTACATATTGGACCACCCAATAATTTCCATACGCAGACTGCTGACTGTGACAAGATGATATATTTGTGTATCAGACAACCAGCCAGGAAATAAATAGCATTAAGAGGGGATTAACATTGATATTTTTCATACTACTTTGTATCAAATGTTACATTTAAATGCAGTTTCTATGCAAAATTTTCAGTATCTCTGGATTTATTTTTAATATATATTTATAATACATAACAATATCTAAATTATGTATCCTTCTCTTATATTTATATGGACATGTATATAGTATTGATATTCATAACTTTTTTTTTAACAGACGACTTTGCCGAAGAGGAAGAGGTTCAATCCTTTGGTTATAAGAGGTTTGGTAAGTTAGACAACACCTTCAAATTTTCACAATATAGACAAAATAATTGCCCAAATGAATTCTCTCTATGTGTTACTTGAAACATGGTTAAAACATTAAAATATTCCTTGCCAGGAAAGGCAAGAAATGTGTAGTGGGGAGATTGATAAAGAACATTGGTTACTTCACTGGTGATTGTACAAAATGTGCCTTTGAGAAGGATTTGTTTTTGAGCATTTATTTATATATGTAAAAGCTTCTACTGTTTTTGCTATTCAAAACTAATACACTAACTGTGATAGTTAGTAACTATCATCCAACATTTGTAATGATCATTTTCTGAATAGCAGGATGAGTTGCCATATCATTAAAAGGTGCCTAATTAAGTGATTTGCATTTCCATTAAACATAAAAAATATAGCCTTTTGACTTGATGTTCAATAGCACCAATCAGTAACTACTAAGAGTATCTTATCTTCCCCGTGTAAATATGTGGGTGTGAAAGTTTAGCACAGTGCTTCCAAGCTGAGATAAATTGCCCACAATTGGATAAACGTGGTTTTTCTTTGGCTAATGACAAATAAATTCATTACCTAATCACAATAGGGACATTTAAATTGACTTGAAGGGTTTTACTTACATAGGGCATAAAGGAATTTCTAATAAGCAGAAAATGCTTTTTGAGAAGCATTCCTTTAGCACTTCTGTAGATTAACATGCTAAAATGTTCTGTGTTGTTCCATTGTTAACAACAAATGGGCATAAATGGAGTGGCAAACTTTGAAATTCTGGAAACTGAATCCGAGGTGAAAATCACCATGTTTTTCTACCACCTTAATCATGCCCAACTATTGTAGAGAATTTCAGAGCCATGTTTTAATGCTCTTACATCTGATTAGGTAGATGATTAGACACTTTTTAGTGAATGCATTTGTCTTTTGGATTTTGAATCCGTTGAAGCTCTTGCTCATTTTTTCCTATATTAAATTTGTATATAGATATTTATAGAGATAGGAAATTTAAAAAAAAAGTGTCTCTTTCTAATAATTCAGATAATGTTTATGTTTCTCTGTCAGCAGCCAAAATTACAATCTAGCTAGATTCTAGGGTTCATTTATAATGTTTGTTATGATATTATTAAGGATATACTTATTAACTATTAATACACCATGCATTCAGTAGCTGAGCTTCAAATATTTTATGCTTTTTACATTGTTGTACCTGGACTATAATGAAGTTACTATGAAAATTACACTTAAGAACATGGCAATAAAAAAAGTAATATTTTGCATTATTTTAGATCTGCTGAGTCCACATGTAATAGCTAAAATGCAACATGACCTTTTAAAATTACTAGTTGGCCATGTGTCGCTACTGGAATTATAACTGAAAAGGATATTATTAGGTTGTTTATAAAAAAATTAATCTAATTATTACAAAGCTGTTTTCAAGCTACCAGTCTGTCTGTGGAAAATAAATTTCAAATGTTGACAATTGTAGAATAAATCTGACCAACACCATTGCATTTGACTTTTCCAATTTTAAGAACATT
The DNA here is from genome assembly GCA_023053685.1 of Diadophis punctatus similis. NCBI lineage: Eukaryota > Metazoa > Chordata > Lepidosauria > Squamata > Dipsadidae > Diadophis > Diadophis punctatus. The sequence goes on from JALIGW010000003.1 coordinate 156,083,481, forward strand.
TTTGGTTTTTTTTTCCTGATATGGTTTGGTGTCCAGCCAGACTATGACACCTCATTCATGATCCCTTGTTAGTCAGTTGAATTTGCTGTGGGCACAGCCACTCACCACTGGTCACTTATTATGGCTGTTTATGGGCCTTTTGACTTAGACTGCAGGAAAAACAACATACCTCATTTCCAAGAACATATTGGCTCCTGTAATGCCCAAACCATTCATTGTAAAATATCATTCAAGGATTATGCAACTTCCTAATAAATATTGATTCCCCATTCTTCTGGAAAATCACTATATCTGTTATGAAACACGTGTCCAGATTTTTCAAAATGCAAAGATCGCCAGTTAATAAAGATTGGGAAAGAGATACTATATATCAGGGGTGTCAAACCCGCTCATATCATGACGCATCATGATGTTTTTTGCCTTTGTGGAGCCAGGGTGGGTGTGGCCTGTATGGGCCGTATCTGGCCTCCGGGCCGCCAGTTTGACAGGCCTGCTGTATATTGCTGGTTCCACATCAGCAATTTAAAGATTTTCTGCAGCTTCTATAAATAAAGGTGTACAAAATCATACTTTTTAGTGGTTCTATCATTTTAGGAGGAAAGCTAAGTAATACCATTTTACATATTTTGGCAGACACATATTTTGGGTTTTGCCAACTGTGGCTATTTCTTGACAGCATTGTTATATCCATGGAACACCTATCAATGTGTGTATAAAAGTCTGCTTGGAAGTGAATCGTATTGCTGGCTCTCAGATATAGATATAGAACTACATTAAATATGCATGTCCTTTTTGTCAGATTATCAATCTCAAATTTTGGGGCCTATATATTTTGAAACTTGTCAGCTCTTAAAATAATAGCATGTCATGTGTCTGACATGTGTCATCTGAGCTAATTATCCCAACTGACACGCATGCAGAAAGATTACTCCATATGTAAAAACAACAGTCACATCCTGAGAATATAATCTAACCTTTAAGATAAGGTGACCAGACGTCCCGATTTTGGCGGGACAGACCCGCTTTTTAATGCTTTGTCCTGCGTCCCGCCCATCCTCTAAAAAGTCCTGATTTTTTGAAAGAATCCACGACTAGGGCATTCTTTCAAAAAATCGGCCTGAAAGGGCGGCGTGCGAGATTGGGGGGAGGAGTTAAACTTTCAGCGGGCACGGCTTTGCAAGGGCTCTTCGCGGTCTACAAGCCGCCGGGTATGCACTGGAGGGCGGTGAAGAGGTGCCTGATGCAGCCCCGCCCTCTCAAAACGGCCGGCGTCGCGGTGGGCGGGGCGGCCCGAGCGAAGGAATCGCATCCAAGATGGCCCGAGGGCCGGTGCTGGCTCAGCCGGCTGGGGCCGTCGCCGCAGCCTTCCCGCCGTTGGGGCAGCCAGGACTGGGGGCCCAGCCGCAGGGGCAGCAGCAGCAGCAGGCCTCTCAGCTCGGGCCGGCCGTGGGTGGCGTTGGCGGCGGGCGGGCGTCCCGCGTTGACTTCTCCGGCGGCGGCTGGAAGCTGGCGGAAGAGCTGGTGTCACACCGGCTCTTCCGCCAGCTTCCAGCCACCGCCGGAGGAGTCAACGCGGGACGCCCGCCTGCCGCCAACGCCGCCCACGGCCGGCCCGAGCTGAGAGGCCTGCTGCTGCTGCTGCTGCTGCCCCTGCGGCTGGGCCCCCAGTCTCGGCTGCCCCGGCGGCGGGAAGGCTGCGGCGGCGGCCCCGGCCGGCTGAGCCAGCGCCGGCCCGAGCTGAGAGTCCTGCTGCTGCTGCTGCTGCTGCTGCCCCTGCGGCTGGGCCCAACCTGGCCATCCTCGAATGCCTGCAGGACGTGCGCGAGGTCAGCGGGCGGCGCGGGACCCCCGGGCGGGCGGGGTGGGAGGGAGGAGGAGAGCCAAGAGACGCTGGGGGCTGCTCCCCTTCCCAAGCCAGCCCAAGCCACTGCCGGCTCCCGAAGGGGAGGCGGGAGGCGAGGAAAGGCCTCCCGCCTCCCCCCCCACCTGGACGCCGACATTAGCCATCTTTTGCCCTCTGCGCATGCGCAGCGTTCTGCGCATGCGCAGAGGGCAAAACTCAAATTGCGGCGTCCAGGCGGCCCCGCCCCCCGTCGGTGTCCCACTAAAAAAAAAAATCTGGTCACTTTACTTTAAGATGCATTTCAGTGATAATTATAATGCTGTCTAATGCATTTGTTCTGTATGGCAGCATGCTGAATATTGAGCAGGAACTACTATTTAGCTCCTAAATAAAAGGGGGGGCAGGTGATACTGATTTTCAAAGTATTGTACTGGTTGCCTATAAATCCAATGTAGCATTTGTGAGTAAATCCTTTCACAATTTAAGAACCAAGAATGTATAATGAATGCTTTCCCTAGTAATATTAAACTCGAGTTTTAAGACTGGTTAGGCCCTACTTGAGATCCCTTCCAGTGGGAATGGCACATAATGAGAAAATTTGAGATAGGCCCCACTTGACAATATTTTGAGATAAAAACAACTCCTTTTTTTACAGTTGTTTGGACTGTAATATGACTCTGGATCTTCTTCAGATTATATCTATCTTGTCTTTTATGTGTGTGTTTTTTTTCATTTTAAAAAAGCCTCTGTGTGTTTTTGGCAATGATACACAGTATATTTTATATTTTGCACTGTCTTGGAATTACTTTATCAGAAGAACAGAATGTATAAGTGAACAATAGTAAAAATGTGAATTCTGAAATAAATTTAATAACTTCAACAAGGTTACTCTTAACTATGCGAGTCAAATTGCAGCCTTTGCTCTTTATTGCTACTGAGATTGTAATTTCAGAGCAAGCAGACAGCACCAGGCTGTACATTAACTTTCCTGTGAAAGAACCATTTCTTAAAGATCTAATTATGATAACAGAATCTCTGGTTTTCAGATTTTTCTTTCTGAGTTACTATCTGAGAAGAATAGAAGAATGTTTGATACAGTATGATCTATTAAGATCTATGCTAGAATTTATATATTGTATATAATTTTTTGTTATATTTCTACTGTTCATCTATTTCTACTGTGAATACATTTTTGCATTCTGAATAACACTGCTATTTAGAATAGATGTGCTTGAATATGTTTTTATTTATTTATCAACTTTCTACCTCACCCTTCTTACCTAAGTGACCTTTAAAATAGAAAACAATATACCAAATTATCTTGGAATGAACAGAACTGGGATACAGAAATCTTGCAAATCTTAGCACACACCACTTTTTTTTGTTTTACCTAAAATTCCTTAATTAGTCCCCGAGCAAAAATCTTCAAATTTATCCTAAAATTAAATGGCAATTGAGCCAGTTTGGTCTAGTGGTTAAGGCACCAGGCTAGAAATCAAGAGACAGAAGTTAAGAGAGTGACGGGCCTAAAACCACTTAGCTGGCTTTCATGCCTAAGGCAGAACTACAATTCACAGTCTCTTGATTTTTACCCTGGTGCCTTAAACCACATACGTGTCAGTAATTAAGTTCAGATGTACGTATGTGATCACATACCCAGAAATCATGGGCTGTGCCTTGAACTTTCTGACAAACCTCTGATTGGCTGTAGCGCCTTGGTATCTTGAGTACTAGCTTCAAAGGGACATTTTGGTAATTTTGTGTAAATGCTCCTCCAAATAATGTGCACAGCTCTAATACAATACTATTGTACTCATGATAGCTAGAACAACAATCACTTTTTTTTACAGTGCCGTAGTCTTCTAACCAAAAGATTAAAAAGAAAATAACTGGAGAAATGTATCTTCCTTTGAAGCCCTTTTCAAAGGCTCCTGTGATAGCTGGGCTTTGCAAGCAGATGAAAGAATGCAATTCTATTTAGATGACTGACTTGATTCGATCTGGTGATAATAGTTCTGCTGCTTCTAAGGGTATCCTGTTCTAGTGACAGAATGGGATGCGTATCCCTGGTTATATACACTTGGCAAAACCAAACTATTTTCTGACTCGAATTATCGTTTCTCTGGTTTGCGAGGTTGATGAAGTGCTTGACAAAGCATGTTTTCTTATCACCCTCAGATAGCCATTAGTCACAGAGCAGCCTCTTTGAAGTCATCTTCTCTAGATAACAAACTAGAAATGTATGTGCATTGTTTTTCTTCAGGAAACTGCCACCAGCACTAATCATTCTATAAGGCAGGCATTTCCTGTTGAGAAATACTTCTTGTGTTTGTAAAAAATGATTACTCTGAGATTTGACTCTGAAATTCCCACTGCATCTATTATATGATAATACAGGTCACAATTTTGTTTTATTTTAAATTGCCAAGCAAATTGGAAAAAAATGAATATTTAAGAAAGCAATATAGTCTACAGGTACAATCCCAGAGTTACATATTAGCTGGAATAAGATTAACATAACAAACGATGAATAGAGAGCAGATACATTCCACTTTGTAAAAACTCAATTTTCAGAGTTAAAAGATTCAAGTTAGTGCTCCCATGAAAAAATACTTGGTATAAAATGTAGACATTTTGATTGTACACTTTGATGTGAAAGTGTATTGAATCATTCAAAGAAACTGCAGTGGTTTGTTCTTCAGTACTGTACATTTGGTTTGTAGATAGCCTACAATTTTGGAACGTTCTCTGTTTATTTTGAGAAAATACATCCTCTAATTGATGTTAGGAATGTGTCATTGCTGGGTTAACAAAAATAGCATCACAATTTTTGGAAGACTATAATAAAAAATAGGTATTTGGAGGAAATCTCATTGATTTTATGGCATGAAGGAAAGAAACATTTCCAGAATAAAGAAGAAAAGAATCCTTTTCAATTGTAAGATTGAAACAATCATTAGCTTCATGTTTCTATATGATTTCTGACTGAACTAGGGAGATATGTGATACCTTCACACATGAATGTGCTAGGAGGACAATATGCTCCCACATACCCTTGAAGAAAGAGTTAACAAAAAACAGAAATGTGGTGGGTAAGATTACTCTATGGAAATTCCAGAATTAGGCAATTAAGTAACCCCAGTTTCTTCTTTCAGCTTCCTATCTTTTCAGAGCCAGGACTCAAGGTCCTTAGTAACACACAGCTATTTGCTCTCATAAAATGAAATGAAGGTTTACAATTGAAGTTGTCTACAGCTGGAAGGGTCAACTATTCCAGATCTTTCTTCTTCATAACAGGCTTTGATAAGACATGTGGCTGCTTGAGATAGGCATTTTTTCAAATATGGAATTATATTTGCTGCTTATGCTTATAGTATTTGCAGGATCACCTAGTGACAAATTTTTCATTGCTTCTTAGATTATACACACACACACACACACACACATATATTATACTGTACATTTTAAAAAATACTTAAATATTTTCTAATCAGAATGTTAACGTCTTCACATAGGCTTCTTGCCTACTGAGTAGACTGCTAGATTTTCAACAATCACTAGAGAAGATAATGTTAGAAGGTAAAAGGCCATTAGCTTCAGAATTGCACATTTATAAAATACCTATGCATTCTACCACAAAGGTAGTCTTTCAAAAGTCAAAAATCCTTATTCCAGTGCAGTCCAGAATCACAACTAAATAACTCACTACATGATAATCTGAGTCTGAGAACTAGGAGAGTAAATAGTGGAAGACTGACAAGATGCCAGATACCTTCTTTGCCAAGAGAGTGTTAAGGCTGCCTCATATGAGTTCCTGACCTTCCTATTCAATTTTCCCCCAACAGTTTCTCTTCCTTGCTTTGAAATGTTGTCAATGTATTCCCACCCTAACTAAATAAGCTTTGAAACATTTGCAAGCTTCACCTAAGGTTTCACATAAGTCAACCAGAACCTAATACAGACTAAGAAGCAGGAAATTGAGAATAAGCACTACAAAACCAGGCAGAATCATAAACAAAGACCAATCAGGAACCAATCTGCATCAACAGGAAACCAGATTGGATGAAGACCAATCAAAAGTCAGGACATCTGGCTATAAAGACAGGAGCCAAGACTGTCCTTCCTCGGTTGCTGATCTGCTCAGCAGACTACCTTGCTTCTGAAGATGTCAGGCAAAATTTCAAGAAAACTGCTATCTAGACCATGATCATTAAACCCTGATAGCCAACATCACTCTTCACAAAGTATCATTCTATGACTATAGGAGATAGTCAATGGTAAACTACTGTTGAAGTCTTTGTTTACAGTTCTGTTTATAATTTCTGAAGTCTTCCAACTTCTCAACAGCAGTGGGCAGCATACAAAGTGAAAACCAAAGAAATAGAACAACATCAGAAAACAGAAAGTGAAATCAATTAACACAGTTGAACTGACATAAAAAGCTTTCACAAAGGATTCACAGTCTACTCTAGCCCAAGCCTGGAGAAAGAGCCAGGTGTCAAGGTACATTTTAAGAAGAGCAGGATTGGGTGGATATTCTTCCAGAGGATAGGCACTGTGATAAAAGGCATGATTCCCGAGTCCCATCAGTTGACTTTGTTTAATGAATGAGATCTGGAGCATGCACATTGTATCTGATGTCACAGGCTGTGCAGAAATCATAGGTGCGAGAGGTTTCCTCAAATAACTCAGCCCTGTGTCATATAGAGCTTTGTTAATGATAATCAGCGCTTGATTTGTATCGAACCAGTAACCTGTGCAGTTTGTGAAGCAATGGTGTTACATAGGCATTCCAAAACATGCCCATAACTGCTTGTGCCACCATATTCTGGACTAGCTGAAGTTTCTGAATGGTCTTTAAAGGCAGCCCTATGTGGAGCACATTGTATTGGTCCACATTTGAGGTAACTAATGCATGAAGAGTGGCCTGCTATTATAGAAATAGGTATAATTGGTGTGAAGATCTTCCAAGGTACAACTGCTATCTGCTCTGAATGACAGCTGAGAGTTCAGGAAGATCCGGTCAGCTTTTCGAGAGAGGCCAGATTATGAAACAGACTCCACAGATCTGTCTGGAACTGTACTTTATTGATATAGGCTACTAACAAAATCTTGAGTTTTCCCTTCTCCCTCTTATACTCTAATAAATGAGGAAGGAGTCCATGGAACCTTCTTTCTCACACTTTTACTGTTTCTAAGGCTTAAAGTATGCTCTTGTTTATGTAACTGACCCTGGTCCTGCCTAAGGTCATCTCTGTGGTTCTCTACCAGGGTTTCCTTTCAGTTCCATCTGGAGGGGGATGCAACTAGAGATTCAAGATCCCAGATTTAAAGATCCATGTATCTACAGCTACTAGGATGAGTTTGTTCCTCCCCATCCAGATCCCACAGTTTTCTATCACCAGGACAAAATCTTGATAGCATCATCTCAAGGAGTTGAGATATAAACTGAGAATCCTCAGAATTCGATGGATGACCTCACCCAGTTTCATTTAGATGTTAAACAAGAGAGGTATAAGTGTCAAGCCTTTTTGCACACTGCAACTTAAGGACTTTGTTCTCTCTACTCCTGCCAACAGCAACTGACCTAGCCATGGAGAATTACCACATTATGTCTCCCACCCCATTCTTGTATACAAGTCCATAAGGTTACATGATTGATGGTGTTGAAGATTGCCGAGAGATTAATGAAAGCCAGAATTACCATCAGAGGCCATCAACACATGTATCAATACCATTTTAGTACTATTCTTTGGCCTGAAATCTGTCAAAAATGGATCTAGATATTTCACTTCTTCTAAGTCCATCTGAAGCTGCAGCCTGACCATCTTCTCAACAGGCTTCCCAAGAAAGGAGTTGGAGGCTGGGTGAAAGTTGTTTATGGCTGTTGGGTTCTGCAATAATTTCTTGAATAGAGAGCACATGATCACCACCTTCAAGGAAGCCTGAACCATTCCCATTCATTAAAGAGTAAGTGAACACTACCTGGGTACAACATATCAGGGGTGGGTTCCTCCTGGTTCGGGCCAGTTCGCCCGAACCGGTAGCGACCCACTGGTTATGTCATGGTGTCACGATGATGTCACGGAACAAGTTTGATCGGTGCTGGTCCATGGGCACCACCATTTTTTGAATTTTTTGAATTTTTTATTTTTATCTATTTTTTTGAATTTTTTTGAATTTTTTTTTCTTTTGAGCATGCGCAGAAGCCGAGTTTCCGGCACTGCTCATTCATCGCCATCTTATTTTTGGCTTTTTTTTTTTGGCTTTTTAAAATTTTTCGGTACTGCGCATGCACGCACACGCAGCCACACAGTGCGGCCATGTGGCGTGGGAGGAAGCGAACAAGCAGCGAGGTAAGTTAGAACCTACTCCTGCAATATATACAGTATTTTCTTCATTAACAAGGATGGACATGAATTTTTTAACAAACAAGTGGGAAGATTAACAGGTCCAAGGTTTCTGTATACTTCCACAACTGTTACAGGAACAAACTTCTCTCAGATAACCATACAAGATCATGCCTATCTCCCTCTTACTAGACGCACTCATTCTGAGCCCAACTCACAGTGCCCAGAATTTTATCTATCAGATACTAAGAATATTCTTCAAAGAGGCCCTGTACATCTTCTTGCAGCTCCTTCTTATTAGCAGTGAATGAATCATGTTAAAAAGACTACTAGCCAAGTCTCTGCCGATACAATAAGAGTGGAAAATACATGCGTTTTACCACTCTAGTTGTCACAAAAGAATGTCTAATGTACACAATGCTCTTTTAAATATGTGGCATTCTGCCTATACAAGCTCAAATGTGTTATGTGATAGAAATGTGGCTAGCATGTTTTAAATTCATGTTTGGTTCTTCTCAATTTTCCTTTTTAAAGACAATACTTTAGCTTTTGAAAACTTGCTTTTCTTCATCATAGAAAGTTATGGATTAGCCCAACAGGATTTGGATACATAATTTGAATATGATTTCTTATAGCTTTGAGCTAAGAGAGAGATTTCTTCACATTTCTAAATTAAGAAAAGTGTTCAGATTTATGGTTATTTGTTGCTATTTTATTACTATGGTGATTCCAAGCTCTGACACAACGAAGTTCAGTACAATCGTAATAGCTAATCTATCCAAGATTACAACATCCAGCTTGTTTTACCTATATAATAATTATTCATTATTACAAAAACTTCCCTCTAACAGAAAATTTGACTAAGGAAGAGAATCTTTACTCCCAGTCAATGCCTTAATTAAAGATTTAACAACTTAATTGTGGCTACATTTTTTAAAAAAATCTGTTTGCATTTAAGATTAAATGCAACATCTAACTATATGTATGTGTCCACCTAACAAGCTTTGGTGTGTTTAATTTTTTTTTAACTGATTAAGCTGAATTTCACCCTTTTTCTTTTTTCTTTTTGTAAACATGAAAAGCTTAGGGTTCATGCTCACATCCACCAAACATATTCTTCTGACCATTTTTAAATAAATCCTCATTCATTTGTTTGATTCCCAGCTAAAAGCAGAAACAACCTAAAATCACCTTTAGCTGTACTACCTTAAAGTAATATTTCCCTCTTTTTCAAACAGCATTTTTGCTGTGGATGTTGTCTGGCATTCTTCATTGACGATATTGATCTCCAAATGTTGTTTTAAGTTCCTAAAGATATGGCATGGTATACATTTAACAACTAATAATAAATAAAATAGCCAGTAGTGATTTTAATTGAAATTATTATTTATTAAATGTGTGGGCAGATAAACCCCTTTGGATTCATGGTGACTTACAACATTCATACAATACAATAAAAAGTCCATGGTACATAAATCCCCAATACACAAGAGAAAAATAACATATTATCTATAACAATAGAAATGACATAATATAGCACTATGCAAACAACAAAGATAATAAAGATAAAGTAATTGTTAATAACCAATTTTCACCAACTTCAAGAAAACCAATACTAAACAGGCTAACCTAGCTTCAAGAATTATTACAAAATATAAGTGCAATGACAGTGAAGCAGGGTTTTATGTCCTTAACCCAGGGGTCTGCAACCTGCGGCTCTGGAGCCGCATGCGGCTCTTTGGGCCCTCTGCTGTGGCTCCCTGTCGGATGATCCCATCACTGACTGGCCCTGCCCCTCGCCCTGCCCTCCCAGTCACTCCTTGCCTAGACTGAGAAGGTAAGGGCAACGGTGGGGGATGAGAGGGAAAGATACACACACACACACACACAGAGGGATACAGAGAGGGGGGAGAGAGGGGGGGAGAGTGAGAGAGATACACAGAGAGAGGGGGGAGAGGGAGTGAGAGAGGGAGGAAGGGTCAAAGGGTTTTGTGGCTCCCGGTGTTTTTAAACAACCAGTTGTCTGCCCTAATGACCGGCTGGGTAGGCGTGGCTAGGGGGTCATGTGACTGGGTGGGAGTGACTGACATCGAGTTGGCCACGCCCAGCCAGGTTTTGTGGCTCCCGGTGTTTTCTTTTCTGTGGGAAATGGGTCCAAATGGCTCTGAGTGTTTAAGGTTGCAGACCCGTGCCTTAACCCATCACACTACCCACAGCAGATGCTCCAAAAAGAATCTCCTTGGACATGTTGATTCAGGGTGCCAAAAGCAGACCTGAAGATATTTTGGTGCCAGGAAAAATAGGGATATATAATCAACACTATGGTGTTGTGTACCACTCATCAAGTGGGCCATTACTTTCTGGCTACTGCAGATCCCAGGTGGCCTCCAAAACAGCCTCACGTTTAGTGCATTACAAAAGTCTACTCAGGTAATGGTAAGGCCATGAGTTGTTATAGCAAGATCCTTCCATACCAGGCTAGAAACCAGGGGACTTGAGTTTTAGTCCTGCCATAGGCATGAAAGCCATCTGGATGCTAGTCATTCTCTCTCAGCCCCAATCCATCTCAGAGGATTGTTGTGGGAAAAGGAGGAAGAGGAAGGAATATTTGATATATTTACCGCCTTGAGTTATTTATAAAAATAATAAAGCAGGTTAAGAAAAAAAAACTTTAAAAATGGTTCACCAGCAGATCGAAGATCACAGCCTCTATTTCCCCATTCAGCCCCATCTGTTTGGGCCCTGTGTCCTTGGAGGCAATGTACCTTTGAGAATTGGCAGAGAATTACATTGTACACACAACAAACAACACCATCTTATATAGGTTCAGCTTTATCATTCTTCTTCCCATTTAGACCCCAACATCCCCCCAACATCCAAACAAGACTTTGATGGAATCTTCAATTGGCCTTGGAGTGGCAGTATTGATAGTATTACAGTCCGAACTTCCATATGAACTTTCCCAGTAGCTTCATAAAGATATTAAACAGTGGGAGAGAGAAAACATCCACTACACAGGAAGGCAAACACTGAATCAATCTCTCTCACACTAGTAATACCTGGAATCACCCATAGAGTTAATATTAGAACTGCTGCAAAAATAGAGGAGGCCTTGCAGGAACTCTAATACAGAGGTCTTCAAACTTGGCAGCTTTAAGACTTGTGGACTTCAACTTCCAGAATTCTCCAGCCAGCATAGCTGGCTGGAGACTTCTGGGAGTTGAAGTCCACAAGTCTTAAAGTTGCCAGGTTTGGGGACCCCTGCTCTAATAGATGCTATCAAATCTTTGAGAGGGCCAGTTAGATCAAGTATGGGACCCTATCAAGGTCCTGATAAATGTAATCAACTTTAGCAGTCAAAGCTCTCTTCATCTTAGTCCCAGATCTGAACCTGATGAAAAAGGTTAAGAGAATCCAATTCATTTAGGATGCTATGCAGCTGAATCAGTTTCTATCACAGGCTAAGTGATCTTCCCCAAAAGACTGGAGTAGTGGGCAACAATTATGAAACACTACTAGATCCATGGAGAACCTATAAAGGAGTGGGTACCCCTCAGCCTCCTTCAAAGCTGCTGGCATCGTCCATTCCATAGTGAAGCATTGGCAACTTCCTGGATCTAACAAGTCACAGATTTGCCAGCTCTATGTAGGAGCCAGGAGAGTTGGATCGAGCCTGCAAGGGGCATGCTTCACTGGAAATCCCCCACGGAATGCAAATTTCACATGCAAATTCTTTGATGGAATCTGACAAATGTTTATGTAAGTTGGCTAAAATTATTTATAAGTAAATACTTCCAGAACTTCAGTGTTATTCTACTTCATAAAAGGGTTGCCTATATCTCCCTGCTAAAATATGCTTAACTCGATCACCACCAGCATTCGGGTTTTTGTTGACACGCGGTTTAATAAAACAGAATGAAGTATTATTTTTCTCTCCCGTGTTTGATGTGTATACTGCTGAGGACAGCAAAACCGAAGAACAAAGTGCCACAAAGCACAGACAAGCTGAAGTTAAAGAAACAGTTGTGGTTGATGGAGGAGCCTAATGTTTCCTTCACTTGAAAACTATTTCTTTAGAAATGACAAAAAGCAACCAGTTGCTCTTTCCAAGCAAAATGCTGGTTTTGGTTCTCCCCCCCCCCCCCCCATTATTGCAATGTTGGCGTTTTGGACATTTTCTTTAATAATGTATAGTTACAGTGATGCAGGATGTTATTTGAAAGGTCAGCTGCTCCAATTGGCATATAAGCCATCCTCCCTCTCTGCTCTAACTCGAATTGCTTCAGTTTATATACTATTCTTAAGTTCATCAGAATGGGGCATACGATACAACTGCATTTTAAGACAAGGTTAAAAACATCTGCAGTTTAAAAACAAGATCCCTGGAGAGAGTGTTAAATCTAGAGAGTGCTGATCTGTTTCCTGTCTTTGTTATGATTTCTCCACTGTAACTGAATATCCCTCTGAGCTGCGGCAAATAAGAATTATCCTACTAGGTCTGTATCAGCAGGCCAAGAATTGCTGGCTTCACCTCCCGCTTTTGACATACTCCTCCTAATGAGCTTTCAGAATCCCAAAACATATTTTTATTAATTTATGTTTTAAACTCTGCTGTCAGCGCAAGCTTTGGGGAGGAATGGACAGTTGCTATCTTTTACTTTCATTATTAACACAAATGGATGCCTTAATTTGGGATACTATATAGGTCAGTGATGGCGAACCTATGGCACGCATGCCACAGGTGGCACGCGGAGCCATATCTGCTGGCACGCGAGCCGTTGCCCTAGCTCAGCTCCAACGTGCATGTGCACTCCAGCCATCTGATTTTCGGCTTGCACAGAGGCTCTGGGAGGGTGTTTTCGGCTTCCGGAGGGCCTCCAGTGGGCGGGGGAGGGCATTTTCACCCTCCCCAAGCTCCAGGGAAGCCTCTGGAGCCTGGGGAGGATGAAAAATGGGCCTACTAGGCCCACCAGAAGTTGGGAAATGGGCCGTTTCTGGCCTCCAGAGGGCCTCCAGGGTGGTGGGGGAGGCCATTTTCGCCCTCCCCAGGGATTGAATTATGGGTGTGGGCACTCGCACATGCGCGATAGCACGTGCGCACGTACTTTCGGCACCTGAGGAAAAAAAGGTTCGCCATCACTGATATAGTTAGTCCTTGACTTACAATAGTTCGCTTAGTGACCGTTTGAAGTGACATCATTGAAAAAAGTGAGTTATGGCCATTTTTCACACTTACGACCTTTGCAACATCCCCATGGTCACATGATCAAAATTCAGATGCTTGGCAACTGACTCATATTTATGACCGTTTAAGTGTCCCAAGATCATGCCAGATTCGTTTAACAATTGTGTTACTAATTTAAGAACTGCAGTGATTCACTTAACTGTGGCAAGAAAAAACATAAAACGGGGCAAAATTCACTTAACAAATGTCTTACTTAGAAACAGAAACGTTGGGCTCAATTGTGGTTGTAAGATGAAGAATACACCATGTATTACATTTTTTGGCCAACCCCATCAGGCTAACCTGGTGCTGTTTATATTTAAAATGTCCTGTTTAGTAGACAAGGCAAATAATTCTTAGTGGAGACTTCACTAAGCATGATCTTCTATAAGCTTGTTCTGTTTTATATGGAAAACTCCTGAAAAAAGTTACAAAGGATAGTAATAGGTATGGTAGGTTCTCAGCAGATTTCTCAGGGATGTCAATCTCCTATGCATAGAGCACCTGGCCTCCTTGGCTGTTCTCATTAAGGGTTAAATGCTAGATTACCCTAGGAAGTTTTAAAAAAAATTGGGATGAAGACAGTGACAGATATCTCTGTTTTGTTGCCAAGGAAACTTGATGGACATTTCCATAAAGTCTCCAGCAATGGTAAAGGCCTTAGGCTAGAAACCAGAAGACTGTGAGCTCTAGTCCCACCTTAGGCATGGAAATTGGTTGTGTGGCTTTGGACACCCCCCCCTCTCCTTTCCTCCCTCCCTCCCTCCCTCACATTTATGAACTTCCCAGGTCTGTAAAGCAATCGAAAACTGAATTAAGATCATAAGCACAGGCATGATTTCACTTAGCAATCACTTTGATTAACGACCAAGTTGCCGGTCCCGGTTGTGGGTTGTTAAATGAGGATGACTGGTATAACTCTTCCATACAATGGGAAACCCCTGGTCCTATGATGTTCAACCTCAGCACAGTTTTACTTCTATTGATTGGTGTGTGCGTGTGTGTGTGTGTGTGTGTGTGTGTGTGTGTGTGTGTGTGTGTGTGTGTGTGTGTGTGTGTGTCCTTTTGATCATTCCAGATATATTGGGAGGAAGGCTGCTGGACAGCTCCTGCCCACATTATTCCTTCATGAGAAAGAAGCAGTGTATATGAGTTGGAGGGGAAATAGTCTTCTACAGCACAGGTGAGATATTATTTAGACTTGCTCTGCTCAGAACACCATTGTCCAATTGCACAGGGACAATTGCTAAGATTTCCCAGCTAGTATAGGAAAGATTGAAAAGCTTGCTGTGGTCTCGAGAGTGGAAGAACAGCAGAAACTGGGGAGGAGTTAAAGCCTTAAACAGGGACAGGGAAAACACAGGGCCCTCCAAATGTTGTTGAACTTCAATTCCCAACAGCGGTATAGAACGCTGTAAAATATATGTTAAAATTACATTTCAAATCTGGTATCCTTAAAATCAACATGGTTTTTTTTCATTCTGTTATTGTGTGTGCTGTAGTTTGGCTACTTCTGGTAATTGTACAGTTATAGTGAAGGAAGGAAAAATATTGATTGTTTGTGAAACCAAGTATGTAGAGTGCTCGAATAAAAAAATAAAATATCTGGAGGGACAGTTGTTAAGTGAATCACATCATTAAATGAACCTAGCTTTCCCCCGTGACTTTGCTTGTAAGAAGCTGGCTGAAGAGGTCGCAAATGGTGATTATGTGATCCAGGATGCTGCAACCATCATAAATTTTGATCACATGACTGTCGGGATGTTGTGATGTTTATAGGTTTGAGGAGTGGTCATAAGTCAATATTTTCAGCGCCATTGTAAGTTCAAATAGTCACTTAACCAAATGGCTGTAAATCAAGGACTACCTCTACACCAGGGGTCTCCAACCTTGTCAACTTTAAGACTTGTGGACTTCAACTCCCAGAATTCCTCAGCCAGAAAAGCAAAGCTGGCTGAGGAATTCTGGGAGTTGAAGTCCACAAGTCTTAAAGTTGACAAGGTTGGAGACCCCTGGTCTACACACCTGACTTGACTTACATTTGTCTAATTTGTGTAATTA
This sequence comes from Diadophis punctatus similis, assembly GCA_023053685.1. Classification (NCBI taxonomy): domain Eukaryota; kingdom Metazoa; phylum Chordata; class Lepidosauria; order Squamata; family Dipsadidae; genus Diadophis; species Diadophis punctatus. Next base: position 156,098,959 of record JALIGW010000003.1, read on the forward strand.
CATAATTGAAAATTAATTACTTATTTTAATTAATTAAAATAAATAATTAAATAAATAAAGGGTGTAAAATTAATTATACCTTTTGAGGCAAATGGTGTAAATTCTGACAGTTGTCTGGATAGCTTTGGAATTCTGAAATAAAATGTTGTTTAAATCTGAAACACCACTGAATGGAGATCTGAACTATCAGGGTTTTACTCCATTTCCACGCCATATTTTCAATAATAATTTTTAAAAGGAATTTGCTTTCCAGTCTAATTTGTGCCTTGGAAAGCATCTAAAACAGAACGAGTGAAATTAGAACGAGTCTTCTAATTGAATCTACCATCTTTTAGGAAGAAACTCAAAGTGATCAGCAGATAGGTGAAGAAAGATAATTAATGTGTTATAGCCTCATCTGCCTTATCTCAGCTAGCAATAAGACCTAACAGTGTTATATGTAGCTTTTGGCTGTACCATACTGCTGGATCAAAACTGAAATGTTTATAACTGCTCCGTCTTCTTGGAGATGATAGTCTCCCTGCTTATTTACTTTTATAAATCTAAGTGATAATTTACTCTAGGACTGCCTTTGTAGTGTCAGTTTTCTAGCTCCTTTGTTGAGTGTATGAAAATTATACCTTCCCTACTGGCTTAATTTTGTTTGTTTGTTTTCTTTCTTCTTTGTCAGAGAGATGGACATCTGGCAGGGCTTTGATGCTTTATGGTCTGATCTGATTGTTCTCAGGCTGCCAGAGCTGACCACCACTGAGAATCAGTGTAACAAGTCAGCATATTTCTTTGTCTGCTTGGAAAATCTGGTACTCACATTGCTTCTTTTCAAATTAAGCAATAAAGAATAACCAGTGGATTTCCAGTAAAGTGTACGGATATTGAACTCAGGCAAAGAGCTTTTGAACCATGTCTTTTGCAAGATTTCCAAACAAAACCGGAATCGTGTTGGAAGAAGAGTGATCTTACAAGTTTAGCGGGTTGTAAATTATATGAGTTTTTTTCAGAACAATTGGTATAAATACCACTCCATCACCATTTCTTTCTGCGAACTCAGTAGAATATTACAGATTTTCCAATAACACACTCTTAGTGTCATACGGAAAATCCTTGACTTACAACCAGTGGTGGGTTCCTACCGGTGCGGTCCACTCTGTCGTTCCGGTAGCGGCCAGCAGATGGCGCTATTTTGCGCACGACAGCTTTGGTGCCGTCTTCCCTGGTCTGCCGCACGGCGCCATATTTTTGGGGGGAATTTTTGGGCTGATTTTGCTTCCTGCGCATGCGCGGAAACAAAATCTTGTGAGGGGACGCGCGCGTGCGTGAGATTTTGGCGATTTTTTGCTTCCGCGCATGTGCAGAAGCAAAAAAAGCACCAAAATCACGTGCGTGCGCGCATCCTCTCACGAGATTTCAGTGAGATTTTGCTTCCACGCATGCACAGAAGCAAAATTGCGCAAGGGCGCGCGCACATGTAGCAAGCACGCGAGCACACGAAATCGATAAGTGCGCAACCCGCCCCTGCTTACAACCATTCATTTAGTGACTGATCAAAGTTACAGTGGCATTGAAAAAAGTGTCTTACAACCACACTGACAATTGTTGCAGCCTCCCCACAGTCACATGATCAAAATTCGGGTGCTTGGCAATCAGCATATATTTGCAATTTAGGGTCTTGTGATCGCCATTTGTAACCTACCTAGCCAGCTTCTGACAAGCAAAGTCAGAATGGAGGTAGCCAGATTCACTTAAAGATCTCATGATTTATTTAACAACTTCAGTGATTCACTTAACAATCATGGCAAAAAGGTTGTAAAGTTGGGCGGGACTCACTTAACAATTGCCTTGCTTAACCACAGAAATTCTGGTTTCAATTGTGGTTGTAAGTCGAGGACTTGAATCAGGGGTGGGTTCTACTTACTTTCCCTACCGGTTCGCATCGCGACGGAAGTGCGTGTTTTGCACGTCACGTCTGGGAAATGACCATCTGCGCATGTGCAGAAGCCTTTGCACATGCGCAGAGCATTCTTTGCAAGCCATTTTCAAGAAACGGCGACCAGAGAACCGGTTTGGGGGCTTGGACATCCGGCGAGTGGGGCAAATTTTCGCCACCGGTACAAGTGAACCGGCCAGAACCGGCAGCAACCCACCACTGACTTGAATGCAACAAAAGAAAACTCCGTGTCTCTTCTGATTCAAATTCTATGGTTTCTCTTTCTATGTCATAGACTGATCCTGTCTTCTAACTCTTAAATTAGTATGCTAGTAGACCTTAAGTTAAGCAAGTTCATTAGTACTTCTCATTTATTGTTGTGCTTCTTAAATTGAGTTATTATCTATTGTATTTGGTTTATTTGACTCTCAGATCCTTTGTTAGCTGAAAAATTCACTACTACTTCAGGCTGTACACAATCATATATACAAACTATGCATAACCAAAAAGCAAATAATTTTAAGTGCATTGGTAAAGGATCTGTGATTCAAAAAAATGAGAGAGGGTCACTGCCAGGATGACTACTGTATGTATGTTAGTTCCATTCTGTTCCTTGTTGGTTAAAGACTCCAGGATGGTGCCATGTCGTTCGGTACATATGGTAGTAAATATATCCTTGACAGAGGGGTTGCTTCCTCCAACTGTTAAGGTAAAGTTAGTCTGCCCTTTCTTCAAGAAACTGTCTCTGGATCCAACAGAACTGGACAATATTCATCTGGTTTCCAACCTTCCATTTTTAAAGCTTTTTTCTCCTTTACAACACCACAGACCCTTACAGGAAGTGAATTATCTAGACCAGGGGTGGCCAAACCGTGGGGCATGCGCCAAACGTGGGGCATTGGACGATTACAAGTGGAACATTACATCCTTGTGCCTACTTATTTTTCCTCACTTGTGCTGCACCGCACCCCATCCCCCGCCCCAAAACACCCAAACTCCTTAGAAGTGTTTTGAATCCTGCCTGCGATGAACCCAGAGCAGACGAGCCAGTCCAGCAAGTGAGGGAGGCATCGGCAAGAGGCGGAGCTGAAAGGGACGGTGACAAGGAAGTTTGCTTCTCAAGCCCTGCGCTCATCTGGGCGTTTCAAACAGACGTAGGCAGAGGCCAGATGAGCGCAGGGCTTGAAAAGCAAACTTCCTTGTCACCGTCCCATTCGGCTCCGCCTCTTGCTGACGCCTCCCTCACTTGCTGGACTGGCTCGTCTGCTCTGAGTTGCCTTCGGTAGCATTTTAAAACATGCTTCTGCCTGCGAAGAACAGGAGGCAAGCATCAGTTCCCTTCATCGCAGGCAAAACGCATCCCTGCAAAACGCTTTGAAAAAGTTTTGGGGTTTCGGGCAGGGGATAGGGCGGTGTGCGATGCGAGTGGGGAAGGCGGTGACGACGGACACCCCCCATCCCCCACCCAAAACCCTCAAAGTCTTTCGAAGCATTTTGAAGGGATGTGTTTTGCCTGTGATGAAGGGAACTAATGCTTGCCTCCTGTTCTTCGCAGGCAGAAGCATATTTTAAAATGCTACTGAAGCCGAAAGGGACGGCTAAAAGTTTTGCTTCTCAAGCCCTGTGCTCATCTGGCCTCTGCCTACGTCAATTTGAAATGCCCAGGGCTTGAGCACAGGGCTTGAGAAGCAAAACTTCCTTTTAGCTGTCCTTTCGTTAGGACGCCCGCCCCGCCCCGCCCTGCCCACCCTGCCAAGCCCCTTGGATTTCTAGAAATGTTTCACATGTGCGGGTTTTGCAGGGGAGAAAAGGCGAGCGGAAATGGTAGCTTTGGGGGCGATCCGAAGCGAGGCAGCTGAGAAAAAAAACCCACCAAGGCGGTAAGGGAAATGAGGGGGGTATTTCGCTCTGCCTGGGACTCGCAGGACTTGATATCCCCCCCGCTCTGTCAGATGCTTTAAAAAAGATGGACCATTCCTTCCCCATGCGGGCTTTAGCAGCGTGATTGAGTTGTTCCTTTTCCTCCCTTAAGCAAAGCAGATCCTACCCCTATCCCTATTTTACAATCCCAAACGTGAAAGTAAGAAGGTAAAAAACGTGCTTGAGTTGTATGGCGCATCTGAACTCGTCTGTGAAAAAATTGGCGCATGGTATGCTTAAGGTTGGCCACCACTGATCTAGACCTCTTTCACTCTAGTTTCAGGCCAGATGAACATAGTAAGGCAGCATTGGTTGTACTCGTTCGTTCCAGTTGATTCTGGTGGCAGGCAAGCAATTTAACTCTGTGTGTATATGTATGTGTGAAGTGTCTATTCATATCTTATCAAGAGTACAGTTTTTAATTGTTTTGGTCCTTGTATGTTTCATAATTAGAGTAGGCCAGAACAAATAGATAAACATTAATTTGAGATTTCATATTTGAGGTTCATACACATATATAATGTCATATTATATGATTTGCACTTGTAGAAGCCATGAATTTATCAGTTCTTGCCTGACCTAATAAACATAAAGAAACGTAGTCATCCCATTGTTTCTTACATCAAAAGAGACAGACTTGTTCTATATTGTGTCTATTCCTGCAGTCCTAATTTGTGCAGCTCACTGCAAATGCTTGTTTGTGCATATGTCACTGTTAGTTAATCTTTAATTATAGCTGATGTGTCCAAGAAAGCTCTGCTATTAGATATTGCAATGGGAAGGGAAGATTGATCTCCAAACTGTATGCCCATATTTAGCCTTCAATACAGAAATAATGTGATGCTTATCCATTGAATGCTTTTGCAGTTTCTTAATTAAATCACATCATAAATTTCTAGTTTAGAAAATTTTATTTATGTTATATACACAGAAGTGGATTGATAGTGCACAGATAGTCCTCAATTTTCAGACATTCTTTAGTGACTTTTCAAAGTTACAATGGCACTGGAAAAAAGTGACTTACAGCCTGTTCTTGCACTTACTTATAAGCAATGTAAACATCCACATGATCAAAATTTTACCCATAATGTTAACACGACCAATGATATTGAAAACTGCTGAGAGGTCAAAAAGAAATATGGACATACCATCCATCCTGCTTCAGCCAGAGGTCAGAAGTCCAATCAATGCTGTCTTGGTCCCATATCCAGGTCTGAACCCCAACTTTAAGGGATCAAGGCAAACTGCTTTTTGCAAAGTCCTCTGTTGCTGCTGTGTAATCATGTTTCACAACATTCTACAAGAAGGGAAGGTTAGAGACTGGATAAAAATTGTGCAGAATAGTTGCGTCCAGCAAAGGCCTCTGGAGAAGGGGTTGAACTATTGCCTTCTTAAGAGTTGGTGGAACCACCGCTTCTCTCAAAGAGGGAATATACCACTGCCAAGACCCAGTCATATGTCACCTTGCAAGAGTCCTTAGTTAACTGTGGATTTAAAACAGGGATAGCCGAACTAACAGTTACAAGAATGCTGGCCATTTCATCAAGACCAACAGGATAAAAGTCCTTCCAGATAATTAATATTTAGTATCTTCACACTTTTTTTATTTTTGGAAGAAAGAAGATAAGCAGCCCAAGAAGTTTATCTTGATCAAAATTTATCATTTTGGTAGAAAAATCTCAAGGCTCTTTCTGCAGGAAATATTTATAGTTCATGTTATTTCAGCAAGCTGATAGTTCTGTAAGCTCATAATCCTGTATAACTCTTAAACTCAATAAACTATTTTGCATGACTTGTTAAACTATTATATTGTTTGGTCTTCTGTGGCGTGCGAGCTCAGATCTTGATGATCATTATAATTTAAATCATTCTAAGTGGTTTATTTATCCTAACCATGGCTCTGTCTGTTAACTGAACATAACTGTGCACACATACTCACTGTCTGTTTAAATTTAAAACTCTATTCTTGCCCCCAGAAAAGCCAAATCCCCTCTTGCATTTAACCACAGCACAGCAATTTTTTTGAATACAACAATTCCCATATGATGTTACCTTCATCTTGTTCCAGAACACAAATGAAGCAGACTTAGGTTCCACATTGCTATGCTGATATTAAAATTGTCTCCTTCCCTTATTCGAGCATTGTTCAAAAGTAGCCTTAAGGTGTATAAAATCTGTTTATGTTTATTCATCCTAGCATTGGAGGTGGTCAAATGGAAGCTGTTAAAGCATCATCTTCAGTGGAGATCTGTTTGGGAGGAGATGGGGTTGGTCCTCTAACAATCTATTGTGCTGCTCCATCATAGTCAGGGTGTATTCCCGAGAAGGAGGAGTTCAGAATGCCAGGAATGTATGTCAAAAGTATATAAAATCCCAGCTGCCCAGCTAAAGTAAGTAGCTATCTATATTGGGCAGCAGTGTATAGAAAGTTGCAAGCATGGATGATCATTTTAGTAACAATGGCAAAGTCATCATTCCATATTGTGTGGAAAAATCAGTCCTGTACAGGGGTCTCCAACCTTGGCAACTTTAAGACTTGTGGACTTAAACTCCCAGAATTCCTCAGCCAGCAAAGCTGGCTGAGGAATTCTGGAGTTGAAGTCCACAAGTCCTAAAGATGCCAAGGTTGGAGAGCCCTACTGTATAGTATCCCAAACCCCACATGGAGAGACAATATATTGATAATATATTGCCAGATTTATTTATTTATTTATTTATTTATTTATTTATTTATTTATTTATTTATTTATTTATTTATTTATTTTTTTATTTTTTTATTTATTTATTTATTTTTTTATTTATTTATTTATTTTTTTATTTATTTATTTATGGTTTCTTATATGCCGCCAAACTCCCAAGGGACTCAGGGTGGCTCACAACACAGGAAAAATACAAGAATACCAATAAATTCAATTAAAATCAAAATATAAAAATTAAAAATTACAATATAAAAGAACCATTCAACCACCAGACATACCTGGGGGAGAGTGCAGATGGAGTTAAGCTCTACCCCCTGCCTGCAGGAAGAGCCATGTCTTAATGGCTTTTCGGAAGGCCAGCAGGGTGTGGATGGTTCGGGTCTCTGGAGGGAGTTGGTTCCAGAGCGCGGGGCCGGCCACAGAGAAGGCTCTCCCCCTAGGGCCCGCCAGCCGGCATTGCTTGGCTGACAGGAGCTGGAGGAGGCCAACTCTGTGGGCCCTAACCGGTCGGAGGGAAGTATGAGGCAGAATGCGGTCCTGGAGATAACCTGGTCCTAAGCCATGAAGGGCTTTAAAGATGATAATCAACACCTTGAATTGGACCCGGAGACTAATGGGCAACCAATGCAGCTGGCGGAGTATAGGTGTCACGTGGGTGTATGGACAGCTCAGGTTGGATGGCACTCAGCATGCTACTGAGGAAAAATTTAGGATTGTTTGCTGTACAGATTGCCCTCGACTTACAACAATTCATTTAGTGACCCTTCAAAGTTACCATAGCACTGAAAAAAAGCGACTTATGATCATTTTTCACACTTATGACTGTTTTAGCATCCCATTGGTCACGTGTTCAAAATTTAGATGCTTGGCAACTGGTTCATGTTTATGATGGTTGCTGTGTCCCAGGGTCATGCGATCACCTTTTGCGAACTTCTGACAAGCAAAGTCAATGGGGAAGCCAGATTCAGTTAACAGCTGTGTTACTAATTTAACAGCTGCAGTGATTCACTTAACAATGGGGCAAGAAAAGTTGTGAAACAGGGCAAAACCCATTTAACACCTTTTTTGCGTAGCAACAGAAATGTTGGGCTCAATTGTGGTCGTAAATCAAGGAGTACCTGTACTAATAGTGTTTAGTCATGACTAAACATGCCACAGAAGCCCAAACAATATAATAGTTTAACAAGTCCTTTGGGCATCCTAATTACTGATTTTTCCATATAGGACAAGAACATTTGAAGCTGAAAAGACAGAAATATCCACCAGACTTGAAATATTAGGATTAGACAATTTACAACTACGTTGTCTCCGATCTGATCTAAATGTAGTTCATAAAATCACATGCCAAAATGTCCTTCCTGTCAATGATTACTTCAGCTTTAACCGCAACAATACACGAGCACGTAATAGATTCAAACTTAATGTAAACCATTCCAAACTCGACTGCAGAAAATACAACTTCAGCAACAGAGTGATCAATGCCTGTAATGCACTACCTGACTCTGTGGTTTCTTCCTCAAATCCCAAAAACTTTAACCTTAGACTGTCTACAGTCAACCTCTCCCCATTTCTAAGAGGTCTGTAAGGGGGGTGCATAAGCACACCACTGTGCCTACCATCCCTGTCCTAGTCCTATTGTCCTCTTTTATCAGTATTTTTTTTCTTATGTTATGTTTATACAAACAACTACTATCCTGTAGATGTTTGACAAAATAAATAAATAAATAAAATAAAGAATCATGGAATGTAAGAAGCATGAACGTGGGACAGTTTAACACAGTGAAAGATGGAACAAGTATACATTGACTTTTAGGCACCAGTAAATTGAAATGGACTAGAATTGGACACTTTTCAGTCAGAAGACTGTTTACTGCTCAAGGCATAATAGCAATAGCACTTTTCTTATATACCGCTTCATAGTGCTTTACAGCACTCTCTAAGCGGTTTACAGAGTTCAGCATATTACCCCCAACAATCTGGGTCCTCATTTTACCGACCTCGGAAGGATGGAAGGCTGAGTCAACCTTGAGCCTAGTGAGATTTGAACAGCTGAACTGTTGAACTAGCAGTCAGCCTGCAATGGCTGCATTTAACCACTGCACCACTTCAGCTCTTGTTAAAAACCTCCTCTCGTTACCTATTACAGGAATAGATGGAGTAGCTATGGAAATATGGAAAGCGGTAGGAAACTGAATAAAAGTTCTAACCAAACTATGCCAGCAAATTTGGAAAAAGACATAGTAGCCAACAAATTGCAAGAGGTCAGTCTACATACCAATGCCAAAGAAAAGAGAGTTAAGGGAGTGGGCAAACTACACTAGAATATCCTTAATTTCACATGGCAGAAAAATATTGCTTAGGATCATCCAATATGGAAAGGGAAATACCAGATGTTCAAACTGGCATTACACAAAGGCTGAGAAACAAGAGACGTTATTACTGATACATGCGGGATATTTGAGAAAGCCAGATGACATAGAAACAAAAATAAAAGCATATGTTTCATTTATTGAAGGGCTTTCAATTGTATCAAGAATGATGAGCTATATGATGTGCTTAGAAGCACAGGGATCCCAAAACATTTCCTTGTCCTCGTGTGAAAATTTCAATAGTCTGCATTAAGCTAATGATACTGCTCTGAACTGCAAATGATACGCAATAATAGGTCTCTCAGAGGAAAATATGGCACCATGGCTTTAAAAGTTCTGCTAAGTTGGCTCAATGTTAACTTTTAAAATCTTATCACAGCAGTACCTGGGATAGGTTAGATGGGATAAGAAAACTCTTTTCTGAATATCATTTGGCAATAAATGAAAGCCATGTGCAAATTTCAGATGATTTTTAAGATGTACATTTACACATCCACATCTGAACCGAGTGTGCTACTATGAAACAAAAGCAACTTTATTTAGACATAAAGGAGCTACTGAGCAAAGTAATTTTTAATGTCTCCATTCATTTTTAAATTCCTTTAATCAGATATATTCAACATTACAAAAATTAAACGGTATAAAAATACAAAAGATAATGTTTAAAAAATAGTAAAAACAATCTTATTTGGTAATGTAGACATACAAAAATAAACATGAGCACCAACATTTCAAAATAAAGAGGGGGATAGCAATAGCACTTAGACTTATATACCGCTTCATAGTGCTTTACAGCCCTCTCTAAGAGTTCAGCATATTGCCCCCAACAATCTGGATCCTCATTTTACCGACCTCAGAAGGATGGAAGGCTGAGTCAATCTTGAGCCGGTGAGATTTGAACAGCTGAACTGCTGCTAGCAGTCAGCTGAAGTAGCCTGCACTCTAACCACTGCGCCACCTCGGCTTGGGATATTTAGGCTTTTCTCGAAAACAGCATATATACGGTACATTTTAGATAGAAGCTTTAAAAAAATGAAAGCTCTTAAAGAATATTTAAAGTTTTTAGCACTATTGGTTTTGCAAAGTCAACATAATACTTCCTGCTTATAAATGCTTGGAATTTCATAACCATAATGGGCAATAAATTGCAATTGAATTTATCTCCTCCTTAAAAAAATAATCAGTTTGAATATGAATATTGGCACAAAAGAACCAAGATTCATGAGGAATTGCTTTGAACATACAACTTGTGGTCTAAATTGATGGGAGAATGACGTAAAAATGAATCATGAAACTGGTAAAAAATGAATTTCACCAGTTGTGAAATTCCAAAGGATATCATTTAATCTAATCCAGAGACAAATTCAAATCCATGTAACTTTACAATGCTATATATCTCTTTTTAAATGTAACACAGGAAAAAACTCCTCATATTTTATATCATTACATTCATACATTTCAATCAGATCCTGAACACATTTATCATACTCTGACAAACTCATGGCAGTTTTGATATGCACTTTATAAGTATTTAAAGAAAAAATACACTTTTAGTCAGAAATATCACAGAACAGCTAACAAATATCAGTACTAAGAAAGTGTGTACTTTTCAATAGAAATGAAAAATAGAGAGGGAACAAGCCTAGCCACCAATTCTTAAAATTACTGTTAAATTCAAGTCTCATCGGGATGCAAATAATTTGGAAAATGTGATTAAATGGTTATCATCTAAAATAATGCAGTGCTTTCCTCGTCTTATAGAACCACCTTATTGGTATCTGTCTACTGATGGAATGTTCTTCAACTCCAGTTAATAATTCTATCAATGCAGGAGTATTTTTCGGAGTATAAGACGCACTGGAGTATAAGACGCACCTAGATTTTAGAGGAGGAAAACAAGGAAAAAAGTATTCTGAACCAAATGGTGTAGTAATATATGATTTAATAAAATACCAGTATAGCAGAATACTTTTTACAACCATGTACACTTTTTACAAACTTCAAACCTGACAGCTTTAAGACTAGTGGACTTCAACTCCCAGAATTCCTCCTCCAGTCATGCTAGCTCAGGAATGGGATTTGAAGTCCACAAGTCTTAAACTTGCCAAGTTTGAAGACCCTTGCACCCCTAACCCCTAAACCAGGGGTCTTTAAACTTGACACCTTTAAGACAAGTGGACTTCAACTTCTAGAATTCCTCCTCCAGTCATGCTAGATGGGGTAATTAGAAGGAAAAAACACCCCAATTTTTGTGAAAAACGGCCTGTTTTTCACAAAAATGAGATGCAGGGGCGGGGCTTCAGGAGGCCAAAAATGGCTGCATTCGGTGTATAAGATGTACCAACATTTCCACCCTCTTTTGGGGGGCAAAAAGGTGTGTCTTATACTCCAAAAAATATGGTAATCTCCATTTATTGTCCCACCCACCGCAATGTTCTCTAAAATTCCCCAAACTTTTGGAGCATATTTGTGGAAGACTATAGGCAACTACAGAAAACTACTTCTCACCATTTTCTATGGATATAATCTCCATTTATCATAAAAATCAACAAACATGGTTTTCTATTGCTGGCTGGACACATCTGATCAGCCTGCTATTTTTCATTCCAGATGCAAACCCTCTCCATTGAGGTTGATCCTCCCACAGAATCCTAATGCATATTTGCCACAATTTCAGAATTGGGGTTATAAAATCTGAATTTTTGGTATCCTACTATATTTATGATTTATGGTTCTCATAAATAAAATTTCCCAGAAATATTTAGTACCAGTGGAAGCTTTCCTTTCAGACAAAATACTATGTTCACATGGGAATTTTCATTGTGATTGCTCATATGCTTCCCATATAATCTTGTTTTATTAAACTCAGCTAAAAGGAGATGTACATACTGGTACATCCTTTATTTAGCTAAAAATTACATATTTTGATTATCCAAAAATAACATTCTCAAAAGAAGGTGGCATTGACAGAGGCAATAATTAATCTCACAAAGGAGAAGTTTGATCTTTTCCCGGACATCAGACATTAGAAAAGAAACCGTAGTTTAAGGTCTAAGTAAAAATGTTTATTTCGGTACAAAAACAATAAATCCTCATTATCTACATGTCTGATATAAAAAGTAGGTCTTGCTTCAATGGAAGCCAGGAACAGAAGGAGAGAATGGAATGTACACATGCGTACAAGAACATATCAATCACGTGCTCAGGAATAAACCATTATAATGAATAGGGATGCATCTCCCTGCATATACATATAACAGGCAATAAAATCACTGCGTGACAGGCATTACATTAAAAACTAATTTGATTTAATTTAAATTTACATTTAATTAAACACAAACTAATTCAATTCATGTTACAGAGTATTCTTTATTTATTCTTTAATCAGCAACTATAGCTTTGAGGAAGGGTGCTTGTGCACTTTCAAATTAAACAAATTGTTTCGTTTATGAATAGTTGATTCTTAAATGTGAAGAGTTTTTCTTTAAAAATTATGAAATGCATGCCCTGAAATAGTGGTTTTCATTTTAACACAACAGGAATATTCCTATAGCAGGGAGATCCTGTAAAATCTCATTTATCCAAATTCCCTTTGTGTTTCCTTTTAGGTAGATAGTCTCTTGATTTTTCAAGTAGATTTGAAGATACTTTCTTCCTGTTAAAGAATACAATATGATCTTTATTTAAACCAAGTTATCCTAACAAATTCTTAGATTATACTTTTTAAACATGAAAAAAATGTCCTTAATTTTTTTATCCATAATATGCTGGCTAAACTAAATCTAGAAATGATCTGCTTGTAAACCAAAACCATATGTAAAAGAATCGGTGTCTTGATCCTATTTCTTCTTTTCAAATAAGCAAAGTGATTTAAAGAATTTTACTGTCAAGACCCCTGATACTGGAATGTACTTGCATATACATTGGAATTTCTGCATAGAGACACACAAAGATGTATCTGGCCTGAAGAGAGATTTGTATAATTTAAATATGCTGAAGTTAAAAAAAATACATTAATTTTGAATGTTCTAATAATTTGCATAATTATTGCCTTCTTTATCCTTCATCCATACTTTTTATTTTTTTATTAGCTTATTAGCTCCAGTTTGGAACAACATATTGGCAGATGTCCTATAAAAGACTAATTCTTCCTATCCTTCTACACCATCTATTATTATTAATGGGCTAATACACTAAAAACCTTAAGTCAATAGTGTAATCTATCTGGTTCCAATTTTTTCCTTATTTCCTCAGTGATTAGCAAGAGTTTAAGGAATACATTTTAGCTTTCATAGAGAGTTCTTGGCTTCATAATTTGAATGCAGAAAAATGCTCAGGCATAACAATGACAACTTTCCATATCATGTCTAAGATGCTATAGATCTAGTCTGGAAAGCCATCAGTTGCCCCTCTTGATATACAGTAGATATGCTAGGATGCTAGAAGTCAGTTTTATATTCAACTTGTCAAAATTATTTTTACAATTTGCCTTTTACCATGTCAATAGGCTTAACAGTCAATCTCATGACCTCAACACCAACAAATTTAGAACTCAATGAATAATAGTTTGCTCATATCATGGGGATTGCTCTCTTCTTAAACACCTGCTATCTCTTGCATAATCCCAAAATGGTAACAATTACTGTATGACTGTAACTTGTTGCTTGTATCCTTACGATTTATATTAATATTGATTGTTTCCTGATTGCTTATTTGTACCCTATGACAATCATTAAGTGTTGTACCTCATGATTCTTGACAATGAAGCTCTATGTGGTAATACTCATCTGTCTGGAACCCACACTACATATCAGACATTAACACAATTGAGAATGTCCAGAGATACTTCACAAGAAGAGTATTACATTCCTCTGTTCACAACAGAATACCTTAAGAAACCAGACTTGAAATTTTGGGACTTGAAAATTTAGAACTACGCCGCCTTCGATCTGACCTAAGTGTAGCTCACAAAATTATCTGCCACAATGTTCTACCTGTTAACAACTACTTCAGCTTCAACCTCAATAATACACGAGCTCACAATAGATACAAACTTAATGTAAACCGCTCCAAACTTGATTGCAAAAAATTTGACTTCAGTAATGCCTGGAACACTTTACCTGACTCAGTAGTTTCTTCCCCTAACCCCAAAAACTTCAACCTCGGATTATCTACCATCGACCTCACCCCATTCCTAAGAGATCGGTAAGGGACGTGCATAAGCGCACAATCGTGCCTACCGTTCCTGTCCTAATGTACCCATATATTCAAACCTCTTTTACTCTTATTCATGCTGGTACTATTACATATATATTCAATCATGTTTTACTGTTTATACTTTGCTTATAATTATATATGCTTGACAAATAAACAAATACAAATACAAATACAAAAAAAATGTTTCTTTTCTTTTATGTACACTGAGAGCATATGCACCAAAGACAAATTCCTTGTGTGTCCAATCACACTTAACCAATAAAGAATTCTATTCTATTCTATTCTAATCCATGATGCAGTGGACTACACCTAATGAAAATTAATAGAATTCAAATACAGTTTCCCCAACTCAGGCTCCACCCAGTACTGTATTCTTAAATACTGTTTCCTTAGCATGGTAAAGGTATAGCTCTTTTGTGTGTCTGTGGGGGGGGGGACCAGTTTTTATTAGTGTTCCTCCTACTGGGCAAATTTCTCAGAAAAGACTAGAAATATTTCCTGTGATGGTATTGGGATATAGCGTTTCAGTCCATGCCTTCTGTGTGATGATATTACCACATAGAGCTTATGCTTGATGTACACAAGCTATTCTCAATGCAACTGTTTTTGTTGTCACTGCTCTTCCTTTTCCGAGGACACATCCGCCATATATGAAATAGCAGAAGGGGAGGATGTAGTGATAGAGGTTATTCAGGCTAGTGATTTATAGCATCCCCATCTAGGACTCTGTTAGATAAAACTGGTCCAACGGTGGGTTGCTTCTGGTTTGGACCAGTTCTTAGAACTGGTAGCGGCAGCGGCGGGAGGCTCCGCCCACCTGCTCGGGATGCTTCTGCGCATGTGCAGAAGCGTCACGAGCATGGTGATCTAATTTAGAACCCACCACTGAACCGTCCATATTGATGTCATATCGCTGCATATAACTGATGCTATAAATCTCTGGTGTAGATAGCTTCTGAGTCCCAGACAATGACTTTAGAGTTATATCTAAAAAGCTGCATCTCTATAGGTGTAACTCCATTTCCGAGACAGTCACACTGTATTCCCATCAAAATTCTTACAGTCGAGCAAAGGGGAGTTTTACCCCATTCTGATACTAGAAGCTATCAGACCTTGAGATGCAGATTGCTCTGTTGAAAGTTTTCTAGATCTTTTATGGTTCTAGATAACTGTATCGAGACATATTTACTAAACAGTTTGGGGAAAAAAATATGGTTTCTGAGGTTGAAAATGTAGCAATATTAATTCTTAGTCTTTAAGTGTAATATCTCTGAACGAGATATATTACACTTAGAACGAGGAATTGTTTTTGTGGAGGGGGTTATATTCTTATTAGTTTTGATAAAGCCTTTTTAAAAGCCTTCTTTCTTACTGGAAGAGGCCAGTGGAAGCTAGTCAAAAGACAATGGAAATCAAACACGAAATCAAACTCGCCAAATCATAATAAAATATGTAATTGCGTTGACTGAATCTTGTTTTCAGTTTGGACTGCTGTTTCTCATCTAGTTTGATTAGAAATGCATTTTTAAGTTAAATGAAGCGCTGAAAAGAGGTTTTGGAAAAGAGACTTCAGACTGCTGAAAGAACATTAAGGCACACCTCCAAATTAAAGATTTCTGATTTATATAAAACAGTTTTGTGGGAAAGGAATGGAAACTAAGAGTGGTAAGTGCTCATAGATCATTTCAGAAAATATTAATAAGAAATGGAAATACTCTTTGGTTTTAATGTAATTTTTATTTTAAGCTAGATTTTTAAACACAATATATTAGTATTGTTTCAAAATATATGTACTGGCATATATGAGAAAATATATTAGTTGCATATATGTGAAAATCTTTTGGATGTATATGAGGGAATATTTCTTGTTTTTTTAAATATTTTGTTATGTTTATTATAAGCAACATATTTATTATGTTCAGTTGTATCTAGAAGGATGCACTTTAGAACAAATGGGAATAGGTTTGGAGAGAGGGAGAGAGAGAGAGAGAGAGAGAGAGAGAGAGAGAGAGAGAGAGAGAGAGAGAGAGAGAACATCTTCGAATCAATGTTGACTCCTGGCAACTGTCTAGACCAGTGATGGCGAACCTTTTTTGGGTCGCGTGTCAAACAGGAGGGGGAGTGCAGTGGGGAGTCCGCGTGAGTGCCCACACCCATAATTCCATGCGGCGCCCCCCATGCATGTGCTCATGACCCCCCCACACTCCCGGTACACGATGGCACATCTGTTTTTCGCTCTCCCCAAGCTTCAGAGCCTTTCTAGGAGCCTAGGGAGGGTGAAAACGGCCTCCCCCCCGGAGGCCCTCCAGAGGCAGAAAACAGCCCATTTGCCAACTTACGGTTGGATCAGAAGGTCCGGGTTTTTTTGCCCTCCTAGAAAGGCTCTGGAGCTTGGGGAGAGCAAAAAATGGGCCTTCTCCACCCCTTCCAGAGGCTGGAAACAGCCTGTTTCCTGACTCCCAGTGGGCCCAGAAGGCCCGAAAATCAGCTGGCCGGCGCGCACATGATATGGCTGATATGGCTCCGTGTGCCACTTGTGGCACGCGTGCCATAGGTTCGCCATCATGGGTCTAGATAAGTCTCTGCAGCTTTTCTTGGCAAGATTTAAGAAGTGATTTGCATTGCCTCTTTTCTAGGGCTGAAAGAGAGTGACTGGCCACAGATTACCCAGCTAGCTTTTTATCTAAGGCAGGACTAGAATTCACAGTCTCATTGTTTCTAGCCTGGTGCCTTCACCCTTACACTAAGATGGCTGTCCATTTTGGGATATGAAAGGATAATTCTGTTTTTGTTTTGTTTCTAAATGGAGACAGGATAATAGTCAGAAAAATTCCACATAATTACCTTAATGAAATTTAACTGACCAAAAGTAAATAATATTTTGGCTTGTCTATCCTTTACATAGCAGTGAAATGTGGCTTTTAGACTTTCCTCTTCAAAGAAAAAAGAAAGGTCTGTAAGAGAAGGTCTTATTATAAAAACTTTAGGAATACCAACTTGAAATGACCACTTCAAGTATCTGTAATAAAAACAACAGACAAAAATAATCAACCCCTTTTCCCTAAATAAGGAATACTGTTCCATTTTTTGCAATATGATATTCATGTCTTCTTACTTATTACGTTGTAAGTTTTCACAATTATTTTAAAAAGTCTATGAATTTTAACAATTCTTTGTATGACCACCTCTTCAAAAGTAAGTTATGGTTAATTATTCATTAATTAATGTGATTCTTTTTTTTTTATTCAAAAAGTTTTATTAGTACAGAATTACATAAGTAGTAGCAAAATATTAAATATAAAGTACAAACATTTTTGTTTTTTTCTCCCCCCCCCCCCCGAACCCACCTTCTTCCCTCCCCACCTCCCCCCCCCCGGACTTCCCAGAGATAATACAGGGCATAATAATAAATTTAAATTGTTAATAAAAAGAGAAAAAAAGAAAAAAAAACACTATTTTTAAAAAACTTCAACTCCAGATTATACACTGCTAATATATCGCATTTGTATACAATAGTAAAGATACAAAAAAGAAAAAAAAAGAAAGAAAGAAAGAGAAAACTCTTTAACAATACAAACAAACAAGCCTCCTACTCCCTCCCTTCAGTCCTCTATCTTATACAAAGTAAATGTTACATAAGTAATAACTAAATATAAAATACACAAATCTTAAACTGATATTATTAACATTAAAAATAACCTCTAAGATAAAACTTAACTAAATGTTACATAAGTGATCATCAAATATTAAATTTCGTCATGATATTAATAACATAATATTATTCTAAATTAACTTACTAACTTCAATAAACAAAAAAAGAAAATGAAAGAAGAATAAACAAATCTTCAACAAACTATATATATCTAATATTATTAACATTAAAAATAACCTCAAAATTATATAAAACTTAACTAAATATTGCATAGGTAATCATTAGATAGGGAAAAGAAAAAATACAATCATATTAGTCTCTATCCGTCCAATATATTTCAACATCACATCGTTTTGTATCTTGATAGTTCATCTTTTAATAGTTCAATAAATTCAAATTTGTCGACTCGTCTCCCGTCTGATCCCAGACCTCCATCTCCTTTTCCCCAGCTATCTGGTTCAGGCACTCCTTTTGGGTTTTTGAATCTATTTCCTTTTGATCCATCAAAGGTGGCTTCCCCTCCTCCTCCTCTTTTATTTTCATACATCCTTCCTCTGGAATCTTGGATATATCAGCCTTTAGAACATTGACATAAAATTCAGTAGCTTTTTTTATCGTGTTGAGCCGGTATCTTTTTCCAGAAAATTTCACTGTTACTCCAACTGGCGCTTCCCATTTATATTGTAAATTTAATCTCTTAAATTCATCAATCAAAAAAGTATAGCTTTTTCTGGCTTTAAGCATTTTAGAGGGGATTTCTTTCCAAATCTTTAGTTCCTGACCATTCACCATAAGATTATTGTTAAACGTTGCTTGTATAATTCTGTTCCGTAAAGCTCTTGTGGTAAAATATATAACAATGTCCCTTGGTAAATGCTTTTGTTTAGCGTACCACGAATTGATTCTGTATATTTTGTCAATTTGTGTAGCCAATTCCACTTTAGAAATTCCAGACACCTGATCCAATATGTCAACCATCCTGCCTTTTAAATTTTCATATAATCCTTCTTTCAAACCTCTAATCCTTATAGCAACTTCCATGGATCTGAACTGTGTCATTAAGACCTCTTTTTCAAAATTTGCAATATCATTTTGGATTTTATCTATGTAATTCACCGAAGTTGCCAAAGCTTGTTTATTTGTTTCAATACGTTCTGCCAAAACTTCAATATTTGTTGCTAAGCCTTTGCAAACCTCTAACACATCAAATCTGAGTTGTTGATTCATATTCTTCAAAGCAGCCTGCATTTTTTTGTCTATCTCACTTATTTTCTGATTAAATTCCAAAGTAAGTTCCTGTTTCATAATCTTTAAATTATTTAATAAATTTTCAGGTGTCAAAAGCTGTGGAGGTGTTAGCTCAGTGTTAAGCTGCATTTTAGAAATATATCCAGATGAATAGTCATTTCTTTTAGTCAAAACAATCTTTCCAGACTTTGAAGCCATTGGTGTTTCAAAAGAGTACAAAAAAGAAAGAAAGCCAGATGCCTGATTAAAGTTCTTTCCAGTTTAAAAATCAGATAGACTTTTATTATTGGAAATATTTCTATTATAACTTTAGTCCAGAGTTAGGAGACAGAGACAGAAAAAACCATTTTTCCAAGTTAAAAGTTTCCATAAGAGAGAAAGAGAGAGGAAAAAAAAAGCCTCTGGGAAAACGAAAGTCACTTTCACTTCTCAATCGCCATATTGTTACTCTGTTTCCTTTGTTCTCTTGCCGAAGTGAAAGCTTGCCCAGGAGTTGAAAAAAAAAGAAAAAAAGAGGTTTCAGTACTTGCCCATCTCACGCCTGTTTCTCTCTGTCTGCTTCTGTAGTTTAAATGTAGTTATAAATCCCATTCCTGAAGCAGCGGCTGGTCGCGACATCTAGCTCCGCAAAAGCAGAGGTTTCCTGATCTTCGGAGCTGGAGACAGGCTGCATGGGGAGCTCTCCCTTCGCGCCCTACCAGATGGCTCCTAGGGCGCTGGGGGGGCTCTACCCCACCTGTCAGGCTCTCATCTCTCCCCTTTGCCCGGGGAAGAGATTTCAAAGCCGCCAGACAGCTGTTCTGGCGGCTTTTAACAAAGATCGGAAAGGCATCCAACGAAGGGACGTCCGCGATGAAGCGCTCCAAACCGGAAGTCATTAATTAATGTGATTCTGAACATCAAAGAAAGATGTAAAATTTAACATAAATACAATACTATAAGGATAACCAAAACATAATAAGGATTTACCAAAACAAAAAGTAATTGTCAAACTGTAATGGGAAGAAGGAATAACTTTGAATAACACAGCAAGAGCTACAACCAAGATAATGACCAGATAAACAAAATCTAAGTCTAGATTTGGGTAGTGTAACCTGAGTACTGCAAGCATTTCAGGCAAGACCTTCCTAGCTCTCATGAAGATAAAGGGACGGAAGTGGGGGGGGGGAGCACATTCAGATTTGCAAGATACTGTTACTAGAATCTTATAATAAAAGTAGCACAGGTAGTCCACATTTAACAACCACTTGTTCAGCAACTGTACAAAGTTGATGGAGCTGAACAAGTGGTATTTAACAATCGGTCTTCAAAATTCTACCCATCCCAGCACGTTGTTGGTCATATGATCATGATCTGGGCAATCAGTTTGAAATTATGATATTTGCAGTGCCACCTGATCACGTGATCACCATTTGCAACCTTCTCTGCCAGCTTCCCACAAATAAAGTCAATGGGAAAGCCAGTAGGAAAAGTTGCAAGTTGCTTGGTTAGGTCATCCATTCCCTGCAGCAGGCATGCCAAATCTTGAAGTACCCCACCCCACCTCACCCCTTGCTGTCTCCCTGCTTTACATCAGCCCCAAGCATTGTGCTGCACTCTTCATGTACATTCTCCTGCCCCGTAGTTACCACTTACTTGCCCACCAACCTACTGGTAAGCTTCCTGGGATTTTTCCATTGACTTTGATTGTTGGAAGCTGGCATGAAATTGCAAGGAAGTCCTCGTTTAATGATCTTGCTTAACGATGGCAATGGGAACTGCCAGAATTCCTGTTACTAACTGATGCAGTCACATGATGTTGCACTTTATGATGGTAGTTCTGATACCAATGACCACTGTCATCCAAGGACTACCTATATTAGCATGCCATGCCTTTGATTCCTATTCTGGCCTATCTTGAAGGACTGACACAAAGTCCCCATACACCAACAATGTGAGTTCATTCTTCTCAAATATTCTCTAGGGCTAGGATAACAACCATATCTTTGGGATCCTTGGTGTTCTCTGAGTTTGATGCTTTTCTTGCAGACATTTCATTACCAAATTATCATATTTTTCACCCTATAAGAAATGGGTGGAAATGTCTGTGTATCTTATAGAGCAAATATTGCGGTGGGGGGAGAGGGGTTGGTGCGGCGGTGGTGTTCGCCATCACCACCTGTCACTGCTGCTGCTGCTCACCACCACCGGAGAACACTGGAGCCTTCGCTGCCAAGCAGCTGATCAGCGGTTGGATCGGACTCCTGGAATACCGCCGATCAGCTGTTCTAGGAGGAAGTGCCAATAGGCGGCGGCGAGTGGCAGCAATCGTGATAGGTGGTGGTGATCCCCGCCACCTAGAACAGCTTGATCGGCAGTATTCTGAGAGGCCAATCCAACCGCCAAACAGCTGCTCAGAAGCAAAGGCTCCAGCATCCCCCACTGGCGCAGCAGCTCAGCTAAGTTGACTGTTGGTGGGCGCAACGGAGTGGAGTCCTGACAAGCCACATGCTGGGGCTGCGATAACATGCTGAAGCTGACCAGGCTGTTTGTTGCAAGGACGCTAGCCAGATGAATACCGGATGGACGCTGGGAGGCAGAGGCAGATTTTTTTTCTTGTTTTCCTCGTCTTATGGTCTAGTGCGTCTTATAGTGTGAAAAATATGGTAAGTAACATCATCAGTGCAGAGCAAGAAAGGATCTGCAAGAAAACCACCAAGCTCAGAAAGCACAAGGGACCCCCACAGTTAAACTCTGAGCTACAAATATTCTCTCCTATTGGAACCATGTCTTTCAAGGCTTTCTGAGAGGTGATCAATGTCAAGGTAAACCTAACCTTGGGCTGGTATGGTGTTCCAGAGGGTAAGGGGCATATACAGAAAAGGTACACTTCCATGATTCATGGGAAGCAAAGTATCTCCCTTCCACCTGATCTAATGGGATGGGGAGAAATAATGAAAGAAAGGTGGTCTCTCAAACACACTGGCTCCATGCCATATAGATCAAATTGGTCGGGCAGAATAACTGAGTTGGAAGGGATCTTGGAGATCTTCTAGTCCAACCCCCTGCTTACGTAGGAAAACCATATACCATTTCAAACAAATAGTTGTCCAATCTCGTCCCAAAAATCTCCAGTGTTGGAGCACCCACAACCTCTGGAGGCAATTTTAGTGTTCAGTTGCATCTAGAAGCAAACTGGCAATCGCGCAGGTCATGAAGCATTGGCATTATTTAGGCATACTGAGGCACGGCCATCGCTATTCACACCACCACACCACCAGTTGAAGCTGCTGTGTGCTTTTCAGAGGCAGCCCCATGTAGAGCACATTGCAGAAATCAAGTTGCAAGGTGACTAGAACATAAGTGACCATCTGAAGCTCCTTCTCCCCCAAAAATGTGTGCCGTTTGTACACCAGATGAAAGTTGTTCAACGGCTACAATTTCCTGGCTACAGCTGCCTTCTGCTCTTCAGCATTGAGTAGGAAATAAGACAAGGATGTATGATGTCTGCTTGGTTATTTAATGTATTTGTATATAAATGTATTAGGGATGCTTGTGATGACATTGGTGATGTGTTGGTTGGGAAAACAGATGCATGGGTACTTTCGCATGTAGATTATGCCATGTTTTTGCCTGGGAACATGAATTATTTTACAATCTTTGTTAAATCAATTTCACGCTGCAATAAGATATTTCTAAATTTAAAAATCAATGAAACAAAAACCAAGGTAGTTGTATTTATCAGGTAAAATAAGTGAATAATTGAATATTATACACCAGAGATAAATGCTAGAATGAGTAGAAGATTTTGTATACTTTGATAGAAAATTTACTAAAATGGGAAAATGCTAAAAAAAAGATAGTGGGTAGTATATGGTATGCTGCAAGAATGAATGTTTGTTGAGAGGCGTGCAAAAGGTTCTGCCTGTTTTGTGACAGCAAAAATCCTGAAAATTATGCCCACTTTAAAATACTAATGATTTATATGTGAACTTCAGGGTGATCATATTTGAGTACTTAATTAAAGTGACCAGATTTTTTTTTTAAGGCGGGACGGGGGGGCGGGCCCGCCTGGGCGCCGCCATTTGTTTTGCCCTCTGCGCATGCGCAGAACGCTGCGTATGCGCAGAGGGCAAAACAGCAAATGTCGGCGTCCAGGTGGGGGGGGAGGCGGGAGGCCGCTTGGATGCCTGCAGCTCGTGACAGGTAAGCTGCCGGTTGCCTCCTTTCCTCGCCTCCCACCTCCCCTTCGGGAGCCGGCAGCCCTTCGGGAGCCCGCCTCCCCTTCGGGAGCCTTTCCTCGCCTCCCGCCTCCCCTTCAGCCGGGCTGGCAAGCAACGAACGGGAGGCGGGAGACGGGGAAAGGAGGCAGCCGGCAGCTTACCTGTCACGAGCTGCAGGCATCCAAGCACCGCGGTCTCCTGGTCGCCCGCCCGGCCCCAGGGCAACGGCGGCAGCGAGGCGACGGGGGAAGGAAGGGGAGGGGGACGAGGAAGGGCTGTTTGCGCCGCCGGCTCCTCGTCCCTCCCCCCACATCCCAACAGCAGCGGCGCCTCTGAGGGCGGGGCTAGGGATGGGGCGGGGGAAGGAGAGGAGGAGCAGCCCCCCTTCCCCCTCTCCCCAGCAGGCAGACGGCTCTCTGAAATTCCGCCCGACTTACCCGACCTCTCTTTTGCTTCCCCTTATTAAAGTGACCAGACGTCCCACTGTTTCCGCATTCTTTTAAAAAAAGCGGGACTTTTTGAAAAGAATGCGGGACGCGGGACACACGCTTGAAAAGCGTGTCTGTCCCACCAAAAGCGGGACGTCTGGTCACCTTATACTTAATGCATTGTGCCTTTCTGTCAGCTTGTCTTAGGAAGAGCACTGAAAAAATTCAAAAGGAATATAGAAAGGAATAGTTAAAGAAAAGAGTGAATGGAAGGTGAATGGATGAGATGCATGTTTAGGGATGAAAAAGTTGACAGCTGGATGTAAACTGCTGGTAGAATCCAGGAATCTAAGAAATAGTCCTATATAATGTGTGGAAAGAAAACAGCACATTTACTGTGGTTGCTTTTAGGGATTGGAAAAAGGGGAGAAAATCAGATCAAGGGGATGGAACTGCTAGCATACACAAAGCATAGAGAGCAAACCAGGTAGAATCCACATGTCATCTTAAGATGTTATGGGAATTGAAGTAGGATGCTCTGGGAAATGTGGAAGAAATAGCAATAGCACTTAAACTTATATACTTCATAGTGCTTTACAGCCCTCTCTAAGCAGTTTACAGAGTCAGCATATTGCCCCCAACAATCTGGCCCTCGGCCTCCAGCAGCACTCTGCTGGCCAAAAATGAGCTGCAGGGAGGACTCTTGGGGCCCCCAGGTGGCCCTTTTTCAGGCTCCCCGGCCTCCAGCAGCATTCTGCCAGCCAAAAACAGGCTGTGCGAAGGCCCCACGAGGCCTCCGTGCATTTTTGGCTGGCAGAGTGCTGCTGGAGGCCGGGGAGGCCGAAAACGGGCAGCGGGGGGACACATGCAGCCCATTTTGGCCAGCAGAGGCCCCGCGGGCCGGTCCTTTGATATTTCCAGGCCAGCCCCATGGGCCGGATTTAAGCACCCCGGAGGCCAGATCCGGCCCGCAGGCCTTGAGTTTGACACCTCTGCCTTAGTGTGTGTGATGCAGGCTTCTGTTGGGGACACAACACATACTCAATTGTGTTTTCTCCCACATGGGAGCTGAAGAGTACACAGTGTTGAGGAGCTACTAAAATTAGAGGATATGCCAAGGTGTTTTGCTGATAGAAATTCCCATGTTCACCTTGCCCAAATGAGCTAAAATATAGCCAATCCAATACCTTGGTAGGCCAAAATGAAAGGCTCTGCACATCGAACTTCTTCAAGTATGCTAACAATTAGCTCTGAAGCGGTTAAATTATGCAACTGAATATATTCATACGGATTGGATTGAGAGAACTCTTTTGGAATGCTAAGAATGTATTGTGTGTATGGTGATGGTTTAACATTTCCTCAAAGAAACAGAACAGAATGGTGGGGGTCCTGGAATGACAAAAGAGAGAAGCAGATGTCTGGAACATAAATTACATTATATCATTCCAGGTTGTTATGATAGAAAATTGCTATCTTACCTCCATTTTTCAAAATTTTGCAAAATATTTTATTGTTCTGAAGTTTTACTTATTGAACATAGTTTTACTTATTTACTTCAAAATAGTACATGAAAATATAGATCTCTCTGTGGCTTTCTTCTTTGAGTTGCTTTTTTTAAAGTTACCATTCTCAAAACTACTAAGCGTAAGATAGCCCTGTGGGATCAGGGCAAAGCCCATCCTAATCCAGCATTTTTATTTCTCACACCAGATGATTCTGGAAACTCACAGCAGGAGATTAAAACATGCCCTTCTCCTGAGCCGAGGTGGCGCAGTGGTTAAAAGCAGCACTGCAACCTACTTCAGCTGACTAGTTCAGCAGTTCAGCTGTTCAAATCTCACCGGCTCAAGGTTGACTCAGCCTTCCATCCTTCTGAGGTCGGTAAAATGAGGACCCAGATTGTTGGGGGCAATATGCTGAACTCTGTAAACCGCTTAGAGAGGGCTGTAAAGCACTATGAAGCGGTATATAAGTCTAAGTGCTATTGCTATTGATCATCTTCTCTTTGGAACAGCTGCTGCCCCCACCCAGGGGTGACACTGAGCCTTCAAAGTAATAGCCATTGATGGACCTGCCTCCCATGAATTAAGCCCGGCCCCTTTAAAGCCTTCCTTGTTCACTGCTATCACTATTGTTTTATGATAATGAGTCATGTATTATGTGAAACAGCCCATTCATTTATTTGTTTTAAATCTTCTTCACCTCACTCACTTTTTTCCTAAGTCCCAAACTGTGGTAGAGATAGTTTGAAACTGCATATGACAGAAATTTCATGTAGGTTCTAGATTCTTGTTATCTGTCTTTTCCTTTACTTCCTATTATCACCTGACCTACAGAAACTTTTTCTTTCCTGCTATAACACACAGTCTCCTGATTCTGTAGAGTCCCCAGCGTCTTTGTAATTGAATTGCCCTTCCTTCTTAACTTTGCCCTCCTGTGCTTTGCTGAACTCCTTGTTTGATTTTGTTATGTGTACATTGCCTATCTTAATAAACTTAGATTCTGGGTCCCTTCCAATTCTCAGCCCAGTAAAACTGAACAACAGTCGCTTCTCACACTGAGACTGATTTGCAAATTCTTCAAGTTCCTGAGCAGCCATTTTCTCTGTTTCCATAATGGTTATGATTAGTTGATGAGCACCTGGAAGTTCAGGGTCAGAAATTAAATGCAGTGCAAGTTCCGAGTAGAATTTGACACAGTGATCCAAAATGTTGTTTGCAGAGAGAGAGATGTGTGGAAACATTTCTGTCTGCAGTTCTGGAGTTTTAAGCCCTATTTGCTTTGGATGAGGCTGAATCAAGTATCAAATTCTGATATTGCACAAGAACTGAGTTCAAGACCTATGGCTGTTCGTTTGTTTTCTGGTAGAAATTATGAGTTCTTAGCTGAATCAGTGGTATTGCTGCCAATATGAGTCAAAACAAAAAGCTATGGCTCCTATGTTGATTGTTCTCACACAGACAGTCATGCATTTGCAATTCATTAATTGCTACCAGATTATTGATAAACTATGTCATGGCATTTCAGAAAAATGCCATTATGGAGTTGTTCATTGATGTTTGTTATTGTCTTCAATGTACTGTAGCATGCAAACTAGTAAATTAGTCTTTTTTTCTTCTTTTTCTTCTTTTTCTTTTTTAATCTTTCTCTACATTCATTAGGATCATTGAAAGCAAGCAAAGAAAGCCTCAAGATTGGAAACTGGCAAGGATATTCAGATGTCTTTTGCTTACAGTCTGTTGGTTAGAGACTCTTAGTTATAGAACCAGTGGCTTGTTCTTTGTTCTCATTGCTTCAATTCTACAGGCTATGAAAGCATTCTGGAATGAACTGTAAAATCATTTAAAATAATCTGGCAGGGGAAAGATCTTTCTTCTATAATAATTCATTAAGACGTCCAAGAGTAATTTTTTTTTTAAAAAAATTAAAAGATATATGAGGCACCCACAGGATTCAGTCTGCTCTATCACATTCAAATTAATAAAGCACCACCCATAATTAGCAATTATATGAACGGCTTTTAAAAACAAAGGAACAAGTTTAAAGATCAAACACAATAATCCTCTCCTCTGAATTCCTGCTATGATCTTGATTTAGACTGAGATTTTATACCTTATTTTTGCACTAGAGGAAAAGAAGTCAATAGAAATTTTTCTCCTGATGCAAATAAAAAGCACAGTGGGGCTGGATCAAGTTTAGGTCCACAGTGGGGAGTAAGGATTAAAACCACTGTAAGTCACACATCAGATGTTGATGGAGTTGAAAGATGTTGGAGTAATATATCAGCAGCCCCTGAAAGTTACATCATCCCCATCTAGAGCTTATTTCTAAATTATATTGATTCATAATTCATTTGTTATAGGCTATGGCCTTTGGCCATCCAGATGTTGTTGAGTGCAACTACCAGTATGGCTCCCTATAGGTTGTATTTTTTGAGACTGATGGGAGTTACAGTCCAGCAAACCTGGCAATAGGCTGCCAATTCTTGCTATATTGATTAAGAAGCCAGAGACCGTATTCTACCTGTGTAGATTGGGACAAACACACACACACACACACACACACACACACACACACACACACACACACACACCATAATATAAAAAAAATAAAAAAAATACTAGTTCATTTTGTTTTGAAACCAGCATTTTGTATTAATGAAAAACTTTCTTTAAGGCTAAAAAGATTATTTTTTTAAATTAAAGATTATTTTCTACTGAAATGGGGAATTTGATCATGACCATAACCCCTCTTTTGGGGTTATGAATTATTATGAAAATGAATACTGCTTACACTTACTTAATTATACAAATAGTCCTCTGTTTACTGAATATATATATAGTCTTTTCTAGTTCAATTGTTTCCTTCCCTCCTTGTTCAATACCAGAGATTCAGAATGAATTTGTATATTGCAGTAAGCAAAATAATTTAATTGATAATACAGGATCCGATCTGGGTCACTGACATTATCCTGGGACACGTATATTCACCTTAATTGATAATGTCTAAGTTATCCTATGAAAATTGACAAAAACTGCTTGCTGCTCTATTTTTAGATGGAGCAAATTCACACAAAGAGATGTGTACTTTTGAGAGTGGATTTTCTCATTCATGTACATCCACACAGAGTTTGTATTTAATGATGCTGCAGTGACAGTGTAAATTTTCCAATATGATACAAATCTGACTTTTTAAATATATAGTGTATATACTAAAACAACATGGCAATCTTGTCTGTTGGGAGGATGACTATTTTAATGGAATTATTGGTGAAATTGATAGGTATGTGAAAACACATATTTTGGGCCCACCTGCCACTTCAGACCAAGAGAAATGTAAGGTACAATTAATTCATGGCTTTTAAGAGCTTAGCCATATGAATAGAAGGAGTGACTGACAAGCTTCCTGAGAGAGAGAGAGAGAGAGAGAGAGAGAGAGAGAGAGAGATTAAAAACTGAGAAGTAATTAAATGTGACACTGTAGGGAAAACCCTTGAAAGAAAATTCTGATCATTTTTTCTCCTTCATCTGGTGGTGTTTCAGGTCATAGAGGTCCTGTAAATAGCCCAGTCATGGCTAATTCCTCAGCAGGCTTAGCATATGGTTTGAATTTGCAAAATGATTCAGAAGCATGCTGTGAGATAGCTACTGATAACAAGCAGATGTGAAGTGTGCTATTAAAAGAAAAAGAAAAAAGAGGTAGGAAAATGCAGTAGTTGGGTCTGATTTGAGTAGGCATGGTATAATTCCAGTTATAACTGTTTTTGGCACTTAGGTAACCATTAGGATAAAGAGAGCATATTCAAGAAAAAATATCTCCCTTTTCCTAAAAATATACAGGTCCAAAAAACTAATAAATATGAGTTTGATTTTATCCAATCTCATAAAATTTTGAAAGGGCATTTTATTTCATGTAAAAAGTTGGTTCTTCACTATCTATTGAAGCATTTTAACTTTATATGTAAACTACCAAGAGGAATTAAATTCCATAATTCAGTATATTTTAAAAGGCAGAAATTCCTTTCCATTCTCATCTCAAACTTTCTAAACCAGTGATGGCTAACCTATGGCACGCGTGCCACAGGTGGCACGCAGAGCCATATCTGCCGGCACGCGAGCCATTGCCCTAGCTTAGCTCCAACGTGCATGTGCACTCCAGCCATCTGATTTTCGGCTTGCACAGAAGCTCTGGGAGGGTGTTTTCCGCTTCCGGAGGGCCTCCGGTGGGCGGGGGAGGGCATTTTCACCCTCCCCAAGCTCCAGGGAAGCCTCTGGAGCCTGGGGAGGATGAAAAATGGGCCTACTGGGCCCACCAGAAGTTGGGAAATGGGCCGTTTCTGGCCTCCAGAGGGCCTCCAGGGTGGTGGGGGAGGCCATTTTTGCCCTCCCCAGGGATTGAATTATGGGTGTGGGCACTCGCACATGCGCGATAGCACGTGCGCACGTACTTTCGGCACCCGAGGAAAAAAAGGTTCGCCATCACTGTTCTAAACATTTGTTTGTAATTTCACTTAAAATAAACTCTGTTATGCAGACCAAAGACTTTTTTACTGCATTTGTGCCGTGTTGTTTGTCTCACAAAATACTGTTAATTAACATCCTATAAACTGGAACTTCCCCACCCTCTGTGTTTCTCACATCTTCTGACATGGTAACCACTAAATAAATATTCAGACAATGCAGAGGCTGTCTAATTAAACTTCCCCTAAATTATTCTTTGATAATTATTTTGGACTGTGTCAATTATTTTATGTAGTCATGGCATATGATAAAAACTCTTAGCATAAATTTGCTGGTCAAGAATGTCTTAAGGAATAAGGGGTTAAGGAAAAGTGAAGAGCTCCAACTTGATAAATGCTATTTTTGCATAATCGTCACATTTCCTTTTTTATGAGTTTGTGTAAAAATATGTTCAATACATGCAAATTCAGTCAATATCTCAATTTGAAACCTGTTCATCTATCAATATACTTAATGTTGATATTTCTGTTGCTACTTTTATTACCATTTGTGATTGGTACCTATTCATTCTTGCCAACCAGGGAGACAGGGAATTGGTGGTAAGTGGACTCTAGCCCAGGGGTCTCCAACCTTGGCAACTTTAAGACTTGTGGATTCTGGGAGTTGAAGTCCACAAGTCTTAAAGTTGCCAAGGTTGGAAACCCCTACGGTCTAGCCCAGTGATGGCGAACCTATGGCACGGGTGCCACAGGTGGCACACGGAGCCATATCTGCCGGCACGCGAGCCGTTGCCCTAGCTCAGCTCCAGCGTGCATATGCATGCATGTCCGCTGATTTTTGGCTCGCACGGAGGCTCTGGGACGACAATTTTGGACTCTGGAGGGCCTCCGGGGTGGCAGGGGGGAGCATTTTCGCCCTCCCCAAGTTCCAAGAAAGCCCCTGGAGCCTAGGGAGGGCAAAAAATGGGCTTACTGGGCCCACTGGAAGTTGGGAAATGGGGGAGTGGGGGGTCACACACTCATGCACAGGGGGGTGGGGCAAGTGGGGGGCTTTGAATTATGGGTGTGGGCACGCACGAGCGTGCGATAGCGTGTGCGTGCACTATTTTGGCACCCAAGGAAAAAAAGGTTCGCCATCACTGGTCTAGCCCATACCTGTGGGAATCTGTAGTGGACTATTGGTAGACTATTAGAGACCACCAGTGATCTATCAACCTGTCAATCACACTCTAAGACTCATTGATATAAAAGGTTAATGCTGCAATTCTTTAACAGCATGTTGTCAATTCTACCAAGTAAACCATACTACGAAATCAATTCCAAAATACTTTTTTATGGCTATAAGCTAAGGTGACCAGACGTCCCACTTTTTAATAATTTGTCCCGCGTCCCGCGGCATTTCCAAAAAGTCCCGCCAAGCAAGTGCGGCGCGGAAGCCGCTGGTGGCCAGGTGGCCGGCAGCCTCCCGGATGGGTATAGGGCCAGGCCTGCGCTTGGAAGAGGCTGCCGCTCTCGCTGCCTGCTTTCTTCCTTCTCCCGCGAAACAAAAGTGAACTGCGGCAGCGCTGCTTCGGGAAGGCAGGCGGAGTCTGCAGCCAGGCAGGGAGCGAGAGCGGCGGTAAGGGCTGCGATGAAGGGTGTGTGTGTGTTTGGGGGGGTGCACAAAGCTGCAGCAAAGCAATCCTGGATTTGTGTCTCCACCTTTATTCACGTGGATGGGCTGCGGGATAAGAGAGACGGACCCCTCCCGTCTTGCTCCCCTAGAAACCCCCCCCTGGTCAATGGTGTCCCGCTTTACAAATATTAAAATCTGGTCACCTTACTATAAGCTGAAGTTCAAAATTGATCCTAGATGCAAAGTAGCATACTGTATCTTTTCTATCTGCAGACAACAGTTTGTTTATACTCTATGAAGTAGAAAAGAAATTGTGTGTGATTCTGTAGTGCAAGAGATGATTTACTAGAAAGTGTATTTTAACCTCTAAGCAAGTACTGTATGTCTTGCTGCAACATGAAACCAGTACTCATTGTGTACTAATAAGGAAAATGCTGGTTTTCAACCTGTTTGCATTGTTCTATAACCCAAAAGCTTGGAATGGTTAGGCAAAAAACACTATGAAAAATAAATGTGGTCAGAAAGTTCACCCAAAATATTTCTTTTCCAGTTTTATTGGAATTGTCTGAAATAAAAATAATAATCTTGGCAGTATATTCATTTTAATTGTTGCCACTCATCCTATCAAAGATAATTGCAGATTCTTCCATTTTTCTAGATCTGCTTGAAGTTGTTTCAGCAATTTATAATAGTTGTCTTCCTTAATTGTTACACATCTTGCTGTTAACTGGATTCCTAAGTATTTAACTTTCTTTACAATCTGAATATCTACATTCTTCACTAATTCTCTCTTTTGCTTATCTGTTAAATTTTTAACTAATATCTTAGTTTTTTCTTTATTTATTTTCAAGCCTGCAACTTCTCCATATTCTTCTATTTTTCCATTAGTTTAGGCCCTGTTATTACTGGATCTTCTAATATAAAAACTAAATCATCTGCAAACGCTTGTAATTTATATTGTTCCCTTTTAATCTCTATACCATTTATCTCTATGTCTTGTCTTACATTTCTATTTAATACCTCTAATGTCAGTATAAACAATAGTGGAGACAAAGGGCATCCTTGTCTTGTGCCTTTCTTAATACTAATTTTCTCAGTCCTGTCTCCATTTACTATCACTTCTGCCGTCTGCTTATGATATATTGTCTTAATTATTTTCACAAATCTTTCCCCAAACTCCATTTTTTCTAATTGTGCTAACATGAATTGCCAATTCACATTATCAAATGCTTTCTGTGCATCTAAAAAACTCAATGCCATTTGCTTTCCTGGATGCACTTCATAATACTCCAAAGTATCTAATATTATTCTCATATTATCTTTAATTTGCCTTTTCGATAAAAAGCCATTTTGATCTGGATGTATGAATTGATTTAGAAATCGTTTCAGTCTTTCTGCCATTGTTGATGCAAATATCTTATAATCTGCATTTAACAGGGATATTGGTCTGTAGTTTGTTATTTGTTGTAAATCTGTGTCTTCTTTTGGTATAAGGGTGATATATGCTTCCATCTATGAATTCGGTGCTTTTCCTTCTAACAAAAGTTCATTAAATACTTCTAACATTGGTTGACTCTTGCAACTCCTTATATTGGTTGACTCTTGCAACTCCTTATATATTTCTGCAGGCAGTCCATCCAGTCCTGGTGTCTTCCCATTCTTCTGCCTCTTAATTGCTTCTGTCAGTTCCATCATAGTTATATGTTCATCTAGTGCTATTTTAGTTATTTCAGGTATTTTTGGTATTTTTGCTTTTTCTAAGTATTGTTTTATTTTCTCTTCTGGTATTGTTTCTTGCTCATATAACTTCTCATAGTAGTTTTGAATAACTCTCTTTTTATCTTCATTTCAATACTTCATTTCCTCTTCTTTGTCTATACTTTATGGTAGCCCTTCCCTCTCAAAATAGAAGTTTCATGGCACCTTTTCCAAGTAATACATTTTTAAAAAAATAATTGTTATTGTGTTTAAAATAATAAACCAAAAGGAACAAAACAAAAAGTTTCATATATTGTCTATCTGTGTGTCTCTCTATCTATCCATCTATCCGTCTGTCTGTCTCTCTGTCTGTCTATATCTATCTATCTCTGTTTGTCTAAATCTGTGTCTTCTTTTGGTATAAGGGTGATATATGCTTCCATCTATGAATTCGGTGCTTTTCCTTCTAACAAAAGTTCATTAAATACTTCTAACATTGGTTGACTCTTGCAACTCCTTATATTGGTTGACTCTTGCAACTCCTTATATATTTCTATCTATCTATCTATCTACCGTATTTTTCAGAGTATAAGACGTACCTTTTTCCTCCCTAAAAGAGGCTGAAAATTTGGCTGCGTCTTATACTCAGAATGTAGCTTTTCCGAAGCTTTTTTTCCCAGCCCTAAGGAGGTGCTAACGATCTTTCCGGCTTCTTACTCCGTCTTTGCAGGCTTGTTTTCATTCCTACTCCCTCTGAAAAAGGTCTTTTCAGCCCTAACGAGGTGCTAACAATCTTACCGGCTTGCAGCATTTTTTTATTCCTACTCCCTTGAAGTAGTTTTTTACCAGCCCTAAGTCTTTGCAGGCTTGTTTCATTCCTACTCCCTCTGAAAAAGGTTTTTTCAGCCCTAACCAGGGGATAAAATAATGTGCTGAAGCTGAACAGACTAAGGACGCTAGCCAGATGAATACCTGGTAGGTAAATTTTTCCCCCCTATTTTCCTCCCCCAAAACTAAGGTGCGTCTTATACTCCGAAAAATACTCTATCTATCTATCTATCTATCTATCTATCTATCTATCTATCTATCTATC
Organism: Diadophis punctatus similis; assembly: GCA_023053685.1. Taxonomy (NCBI): domain Eukaryota; kingdom Metazoa; phylum Chordata; class Lepidosauria; order Squamata; family Dipsadidae; genus Diadophis; species Diadophis punctatus. Next base: position 156,132,983 of record JALIGW010000003.1, read on the forward strand.
TATCTATCTACCTACTATCATCTATCATCTTTCATTCACAACTAATACATTTTACATTGCTCAAGCCACTCTATGCATCTGATCAAATGAGTTGCAACTTATGAATTCTTATGCCTTTAAATATCATTTGTGAGAGGAAGGGAGGGGGTAGTGATTCCAGATCTTCTTCTGCCATTCAGTAAGTGAGGAGTTTAATGCACAAGCATCTGGGATTAGGCAGCCCAAAACAGAGTTCCTTCTGTCATAGCCTTTTGTACCTGGCAAAAGTGGCTGTTAAGCAATCCATGGCCAGTCATCTTTTTCCCCGATATTGAATTTGAGACATCCAGCTAAATACACACAGCACTGGGATGATATGTGTGCTCCAAGTCATGGTCATTGAAATTATTAAATGGTTTTATTGGCAAAGATTAATTGGAGTTTTAACTCTGTCACTATAACAGCCAATTGTTGGGTGGAATTTTGAGAGAATGTTATTTTTGTAATTGCTCCAATATGGACCTACCAGTATTTTTATTTATACAGTATATTCACATTTAAAATTATTATAGTGCAAGTGATATTGCAATACACATAGTGTGAGGAGGACTCTGATCACATGACCATTTTCTAGATTTCCAGATATTAAATCTTGAGGGGCAATGTGTGAGCTGCCCACAGTTATGTTTAAGATGGGCAGCCATTCAAATCTTTTAAATAGATAAATAAAATTTGAAAATTTCTTTTTTTGGGAAAGAAGTTAAATTGAAAAGCTCTTCAGGTGGAACCTCACAGCATTTTCGCTGAGGGCTGTTTCTTCAAAATAGGAGAGAACATTGTAAGTAAAACAGGAGATAAATCAGGCATAAATAAACATTCTCTGTTTCCATAGTAAGTTTTCTCTTGTTTATATTATGTCTAATTACACTCTTAGCTCAGTGGAAATGAACACAAAAATATACTTCGTTAATGGAAAAAGTGGAATATAAAGTTCTTAAAGTATTGATTTCTTTTTAAAAATACACCCACTAGGCTTCCGAGTGAAGTGTTACGGCCAGTTAGATGTCTGCAAATGGTTCCACAAACAGAGGCCACACAACAGTGGAATTGCCAGCTAGCCCACGGTTCTGGCAGACAGAAATTTCTCTGGAGGAAAGAGAAACTGGAGAATGGCCTACTTGCGTTCCCGGTTCCTTGCAAGAAAACTGCAGGAATTTAGTTTCTTGTGACTGGGCTGTGGATGATTGTGGTTCAAGCAGATTGAGAGCTGAAGGATTTACAATGTATCCTAAACTGCTGTGCAGCCTTCATGGAAATTGAATTTGCACAGGGGTGTCAAACTCTCCCGAGCTCCGTTTTCGCTGGCAGAGTGCCACCACAGGTGCCCCCGACACAAGTGACATTGACCTGGCCATGCTCACTCTGGCCATACCCCTCCAGCCCCCTGAGGTGAAACACAACCCTGATGCGGCCCTCAATGAAATCGAGTTTGATATCCCTGAATTAGCAAAAGCCTCACGTTCTTAATCACTTTATGATTTAATTGCTTTACAGTCAAAAGAAGTTATTCCTAATTGCAGGTAAATTCAAAAGCTCTTGGTGAGTGGCTTCTTTTTGAAATTAAGGACAGGAGGAAAGTTTTGAAGAATTTGGTAAAATCGTTACCAAAAGCAATTTGGTAGCACTGATTATGTTAACTAGCTTGGTAATGAAGTATCTGCAAGAAAACCATCAAGCCTGGGGAGCACCAATCATCCCACAATTAGGTAAAAAAAAAAACCCGACTGCAGTTAAAAAGGAAATTGAAGGATTTGCAAGGATGAAAAAAGATCTGAAAGAAGAACTTAAGAAAACTGAAGAATCCGTACGGCAAGTGTTAAAAACAAATTACTGACAAAGTAGAAGTTTTGAAAAGTATGACAGAAGTTGTAAATAGAGAAACAGAAGAGCGTTTGGAAAATTTGGCGTTATTGAACGAGAGAAATGATGGTGTAAAAAGAAATTTAGGTGTTTGGTTTTTTTAGAAAAATCTTACTAAAGACATAGAAGCAAGAATGGTTTGGGATGCAAGTAAACTTTTTGTAAGATAATATTTTATACAATGCTATAGTGAATTTAAAAAGAAAAGGCAAGAGAAAATACAAATGATTTTGGATGAGACAAAAAAGGGGAAGAAAAATTCAACTCCAGGATTGGCAATTATGTATATTTACAGATGACTATAAACTATACAAAACAAAGTAATTTTGAATTTGCAAGTAAATCAAGGAGATGATTGTCATACAAGTTGCAAAAAGAAAAAGAAAAAAAATGAAGTTAAAGGTACAAGGAAGGAACACCGTAATAGTAGATTATGTGAATATGTGAAAAACATTATACTACTTTAGATAGATGTAAAGAAGCTTCTTCAGAAAAAAGTGGATGAATACTTGCAAAAATAGAATTTACTAAAGACTACAGACAATCAGAGACAAATTTTGAATGGAACTATAATAATAAGGGAGCTGTGTGCAGCTATCCAAAAGACTAAAATTGAAAAGGTGCCTAGCCTAGATGGATTGCTGGATCTTATTATAAATGTTTTGAAGATGAGTTTTAAAAACCTTTACAACAAATGATGAATATTGTTTTGCAGAATAGAGAGACTCCTGATAATACATCATTAATGCTAAAGAGGGACAAGATTTTATTTTAACAAGAAACCATCAACCCATATCATTATTGAATAATGATTATAAACTCTTTACTATGATTTTGGCTGAAAGGTTTAAAATAATTTTACAGGATTTACTCATGAAGATCAGTGTGGATTTTTGCCTAAACTACAACAGTAAGATAATATTAGAAATATTTGAATACTTAGAACATAATGAAAAACAAGCTGCATTGATTTTCTTATAAATTAAGGACATTTGTCAAAGATTTGGTGTTGATTTTAGAAGATCCACTAGAGGGAGTTGAAGCATTAATGGAAAATTAAAGGACTTTGGTATATTAGCAGGTTTTAAGATTAATAATCAGAGGACAAAGTTGTTAACTAAAAATACGAAACTAGAAGTTAAAACTGATAGAAAAAACTAATTTTAAGATTGAGAAAAAAGTAAAATATGTTGGTATTATTTTATGATAAATATGAATTGTAGATTATTTCAAAATAATTAGAATAGAATAGAAGAACAGTTGGAAGGGACTTTGGAGGTCTTCCTGCTCAGGCAGGAAACCCTATACCCATGATGGCGAACCTATGGCACGCAGAGCCCTCTCTATGGGCACATGCCGTCGCCAGCTACTCTTCTGGTTTCCGGCCAGCTGGTCTTCGCAGGCGCCGGAGCGCTTGAAAATGGCCCAAAAAAACCTGGTCCAAAAACAAGTCATTTTGGGGGCGTTTTCAGGCTGTTTTTTGGGCCATTTTTTCAGGTGAAAAACAGCTTGAAAAATGGCCTGAAAATGCCCCGAAAAACAGCCTGAAAATGGCCCCCAAAACAGCCAAAAACGGCCCATGTGCGCGCCTGCCAGCTGGTCTTCAAGTTTACGGCGGTCTGGTGCACGCACATGCATGCACATGTTGCAGTTTGGGCACTCTGTGCCAAAAAGGTTCGTCATCACTGCCCTATACCATTTCAGACAAATGTTTGTCCAATTCTTCTTAAGAATTGGATAATTCAAAACTTCTGGAGGCAAGTTGTTCCACTGGTTATGGTAAGACATGGAGTGAAATTAAAGAAATACATGTTAAGTTGAGAGAAATTAAAATTGTCACTGTTGGGGAGATTTTCTGGGATAAAAATGAATGTTTTGTCAAGAATGGTGCTTTGTTTCAGACAATACTTGCTTTGGCAACACATTTACCATGGCAAAAAGATGTGTATAAATTTATATGACCGGGGGGGGGGGGGGGAAACACGGCTAATTCTCTTACACTCTCTTTCTTTGATAGATGTGTGTTCCTGTTAATTCTCTTTTAATTGTGAGCCATCCAGAGTTGTTGTGGAGTCAAACAACCTCAAAATTTAAATATTAAATTAAATGACAGAAAGAATTTTAGGTGATTATTTAGTGAACATTTCCCTCTAGGTTTAGAATGTCAATTGATTAGAGGTAAAGTTAAAGTCACAAAGGTTGACTTTTTATGGGTCGTAATAGGTTGCCCTGTTATTTAGAAAAGTCCACACCAGCTCTGAAAAACATAAAATGCCAGGGTAAGCATCATGAAATGTAGATGAAGAAACGGTGCATAATATGTGGCCATGCCTGATGCTTCCTTTCTGACAGCTGTGCAGCCGCCATTTGTTTGAATCAAATGAGTTAAACATATCTAGTATTCAACAGTACTTTGGGCAAATAGCAACATACAGTATGTTTATATTTCTGTGTCTAAGCAAAATGTTCATATGCTTATGGTGTGAATAAGATTTTAGTTTAAAAAAGCCAACAACTTAATACAGTCTAGTAAACATAATTTAAATCTGTCAAAATGTATTATTCATCATGAAATATGTAAGTACTTTGAAGGCAACTCTTTTAAGTGCAGAATTATAAAGTAGAACAAGTATTTGCTTGGTTTTTCAAACTTTCTAATGCTCTTTAGGGGATAAATTCTAGATCTTTGGATTAAAGGAAATGTACACAGCAATATATTAATACATTAATTGGTTTATTCAAGTTGGGAGTGCCAATAACTAGAGTTCTAAATCCTAAATATAATATAAGCTAAGGTTTGTCATTAAAACAGGCACCTAAAATAGCAAAAAAAGAAATACTCCAAAAGACTTTTGTGATATTTCTTTGTTAAATGTATATCCTGGTTTTGTTCAGGAACTCGGGGTCACCAATACATTTCTATGATTGAGTTGGACTAGTGCCACTTGACTTCCTTAACCACTATGCAGTGTTAAGCTACATGGAGGCATAAAATTATAGCATATGTTAAAGGGACTGAAAGAATAATGAGGACTCTGGATGATACCAAAAAGAGATCTATGACAACTCGCCACAGCCAACTCACCAGGGCCAACTTGCCATGGGAAAATTTGCTGAGGGACAAGACTAGTATTGAAGAAATAGTGGAATAGAATCATTAAAGAAGGGATGCCAAAAGAGGGACAAAATGAAATGTGAATGATCAAAATTAAAATAATTTTCAAACTATTTTAAATAATTAAATTGAATTTTTAAATACCGTATTTTTTGGAGTATAAGATGCACCTTTTTCCTCCCTAAAAGTGGCTGAAAATTTGGGTGCGTCTTATACTTCGAATGTAGCTTTTTTTTTTCCAGCCCTAACTAGGTGCTAACAGATCTTCCCAGCTCTTACCTTGCAGGCTTTTTCATTGTTACTCTCTCCGAAGAATGTTTTTCCAGCCCCAAGTCTTTGCAGGGTTTTTTTCATTGCTCTACTTGCTCCGAATAAGTTTTTTTCTAGCCCTAACCAGGTGCTAACGATCTTCCCAGCTCTTACTGGCTTGCAGGCTTTTTCATTGTTACTCTCTCCGAAGAAGGTTTTTTAAAGTCCTAACCAGGAGATAAAATAATGTGCTGAAGCTGACCAGACTAAGGACGCTAGCCAGATGAATACCTGGTAGGCATATTTTCCCCCTATTTTTCTCCCCAAAACTAAGGTGCGTCTTATACTCCGGTGCGTCTTATACTCCTAAAAATACGGTAATTCCCGCAGTGAGTTTTTCCATAGTGAGTTGGCCATGTCAAGTTGTTCCGTGGTAAATCAGCTGTGGTGAGTTGGCCATGGCAAATTGGCTGTGACACATTAAACAAGATGAGTTGGCTGTCGCTAGTTGTCCCATTCTGACCAAAAATGGTCCAGAAAGTAGGTGCCAGTTGTACTTGTTAGCTTACAGCTTGTCTTGGCTTCTTAGGTGAAAGCGGCAATCTAATAGGTGTATTTCTTTCTCCTGTGTCTTTCAATAGAACATAGAAGCTGGTCAGAGCTACACAGGTGTTTTGAGCTGCTGCCACCACATTATGCTTTCGTGGTGTATTATAAAGAGGGCTGCTCATAAACAAGTTTCAAACATTACAGTTACAGAGGAACAGTAATGTTTGGCAAAAGCAAGCACAGGATTTTCTTCATGAAAAAGTGTTTATTTCCATTCCTGCATCTCTCATTACAAGAGTATTTGCAGGGTGTGTTTAAAAAGTCAAGATGACAGCTGTAATCAAAGGTCTGCCGGTTGCTTTTGTGTGTTTGTGTGTAGTGTGTGTGTGGTGTGCTTTAAAAATGGACAGAATTTTAATTGTATCATTGTGACATTTGGTCCTATCCTGTGGACTCCGTTGATTCTATTAATGAAGTTTGCTTTTCAACATAATATTGGTATTTTTTTAATAAAAAGGCTGATATAGCAAAGCTTACCTTTTAAACTTTTTCTTTCTCTTAAAAACCTATCTTTTTCTATATGTACTGGGAAGATGTGTGAATTTGCTATTATTGGGTATTTGGGTCTATTTTCACTCCCACTGCTATTTTATCATGGTCTTGCTTGTAATTATTTGTTTTTAACAGTTTACAAGGCAGCAAGTAGAAGACAAGGAAGAAAATAAGCTCCAGCATTTAAAGAGTCTTAGTCCATTTTTGTGGCTAGATACTGTATATTGCTGAAAAAAATTGCCAGAAAATGAACCAAAAGCACTCTTCAGTTCCTAATACTTTGAGTATAAAGGGGGAAAGTTATTGTTAGTTTGCATGTGTGTATTTATTTTCCCTTTTTGCAATTATCTTCTTTTTCTTGTCAGTTAAAATATTGTATTTTGCTGTTAATCACAGTATGACATTGTTCCATTTAAGTACATGCCCATGGCTGTTGAAGTGTGTAATTAGGATTTTTAACAATTCATTCTGAATCCGTGAGCCTGCAGTGAGCAAAAACAAAACCATAAACCAAGTGATTGTGTTATAAAGATTATGATCAAGCTGGATAATGAGGATTCTTTACCTCTTTATGGAAAAGCTTGTTGGCTAGATTGGAGTTGAAAAAAATATCCTGAAGAAAGCAATGGCAAGCTTCCATACAGTTGCCAAGAAAACTGCTTGGCTGTTTCCTTAATAGTCACCAGGAGCTGCACTCTGTTAAAGACAATCTTTACTTGTTTTGTGTACATTGCATGCAATCAAAAATATTTCCTTTGTCGAAACCCTTTGTTGAGAATAATGGAGGCCTTTGTGGATTCTTTATTATTTCTGATGCTAAAGAAGGGATGAATAAAGACACATAATTGATGATTTCACAATTCTGTGAGAGATATTTCTCTTTTCTTTGAAGGGAAAAATTGAACTAATACTTTCACATATTCATTCATTCATTCATTCATTCATTCATTCATTCATTCATTCAGTTATTAACTGCCCAACTCCAGGAAGGTTCTATAGTAGTTAACTTTTTGCTAAGGAGCTCTTGGTAGTGTGTGGTTTTTCCCTCTGGCTTTAGCAGAATCTTTACAAAATAGAAAGTCTACTCTTCATGCTCTAAACCATTGGTCCTCAAACTATGGCCCGTGGGCTACATGCGGCCCGCCGAAGCCATTAATCCAGCCCGCGGAGGACCATGAGGCTGCCCTGCCCACATCGCCCCACCCACCCTTTGGCCGAGCGCAGGACCTACCTTCGCAAGCCCTGTGGGCTGGAACTGAAAGGTAAGGCCAACAATTTTAGCCTACAGAGATGTTCTGGAGGCGGGGGAGGTGAAAAACAGGGTGCACAGACGCCCCAGGAGGCCAAAAAATGGGCGAAAACAGCCTGTTTTCACCTCCCCCGCCTCCAGAAGATAGATAGAGAGAGAGAGATAGATAGATAGACAGACAGGGAAATGGAGAGAGAGAGAAAGAGAAAGAGAGGGAGAGACAGAAAGAGAGACAGACAGACAGAAAGAAAGAGAGAGAGGAGAGAGACAGAGAGAGATTTCTCAAGCTCCTTGGGGCTGAGAAGAATTGCTGCAAAACTGAGTTTTCTGAAGTGGACCACTAGACTCTTACACAACTGAAAAAATGATCTAGTAAAAAGAAAAGTCAACCAAAAGAGCAACATGCAAAGAAAAGCAAATAAAACACTCCCAGAAGCAAAACAAATTAAAGTTTAATTTGTGTGCATTGTTTAATGGTCTGTCAAATTGGCCACGCCCACCTAGTCACATCACCTAGTCACGTCCGCCCACCCGGTCCAGCCCGGCCCCCCAACAGTCTGAGGGACCGTGAATTGGCCGCCTGTTTAAAAAGTTTGAGGACCCCTGCTCTAAACCCTAGACATTTTATAAAATATTTCTCTCTGTCTTTCTCTCAGATTTTCAAATAACATATGACTTCATATTTCATGATGATGATCTCATTTGAAAGTTTGATATGATGTAATGGGTGCTAATTAAAAAAGTTAAAAAAATTAAACTACTGTAATCTCAGAGGATCTCATGCAACACAAAAATCTTGTAATTGTTGACCACTTTCTGGCCAACAATTACAAGATTTTCAGCCATTTTATTTTAGTGTTCATGGCTGACACCTAGTGGTGTCATCTGTGCTTTAAAGCTCTGTTTTTTTGCATGTCCAAAATTAGGAAAACACCCTAATGGGTTTATTTTATAATAACTCTAAAGTATTCTTATGTAGTATAGATACTGGCAGAAGGTAGGGGACTGTTTATAGAAACAAAAGGTCTCTGAACCACTTTTGGCTAACCAGTTAAAACAATTAAGCTTTTCAAATCTTTCTCTGGAAAAAATAAAACGTGATAGAGCAGTTATAAAGATGTAAGTACAGTGATACCTTGGTTCACGAACTTAATTCGTGAACTGACTCTGGTCGCAAACCTAATTGGTCGCGAATCGAGGCACATTTTCCCATAGGGTTCAATGTAAATCCGGTTAATCCGTGCTGACATTTTTGGGGGGATTTTTGAAGCACAAAAATATGAAACAAATTACAATACACATTAGTACAGTATAGTAATGTATAAAGAGAGGACACTAACCTTGCTTGAGATGACTTCTGGCATGGAGGAAGGCAGGTGGGAGGCAGTTATTGTTTGGTGGGAGAGTCCCCCTCCATAAGGACATCAGGGGGATCTCCTTCAGGGGTTTCCTCTCTCCTTTGTCTCCTAGCTGCAGGCTCAGTTTTTCTGAAAAATCTGTCCAATGTCACTTGTCTCTTCCTGCGCTGCATAACCCTCCGGAAATGAGAGACCACATTATCATTCATGAGATTTAACACTCTGTTCGTGACAGTTATGTTGGGGTGGTGCTTTTCAAAAAAATCATGGCACTCATTCCATTTTTGCATAATGGATTTTATGGCATCACTGCCAACCTCCTCCCTTTCTTCCTCTTCCTCAGTGGAATGCTCCTCAAGAAGTGCCTTCTGCTGCTCACTGTGGAGTTCAGAAAGTTCTTCCGTGGTCAGCTCCTCCCTATGTTCCTCAACAAGCTCTTCCACATCAGCACTATCAACGTCCAGACCCATACTCTTGCCCATGGACACAATTTCCTCCACTACCTCTGCATCAGACCCTTCAAAGTCATGTTCACGTTCAGCGACACATTCTGGCCACAGTTTCCTCCAGGCTGAATTTAGGGTTCGGGGAGTGACCTCTTCCCAGGCTTTGTCAATGAGGTTAATGCAGTGGACAACATTGAAATGTTTCTTCCAGAAGTTTTTCAAAGTCAAGGACGTCTCTTCAGTGACATTAAAACACCTAGTGAAGAGCGCCTTTGTGTACAGCTTCTTGAAGTTGCAGATGACTTGCTGGTCCATGGGCTGCAGAAGTGGTGTTGTGTTGGGGGGGAGGAACTTTACCTTGATGAAGTCATACTCAGCATCCATATCATCCACCAAGGCTGGAGGGTGTGCCGGGGCATTGTCCATCAGAAGAAGGCACCTTTCAGGCAGCTGGTTATCAGAAAGATATTTTCTGACGGTGGGTGCAAACACCTCGTGCAGCCATTCCATAAACAATTGCCTTGTGACCCAAGCTTTGGCATTGGCTCGCCACATGACGGGCAGTCTGGCCTTGTTCACATTTTGTTCCCTAAATGCACGAGGGGTCTGAGAATGGTACACCAGTAGTGGTTTAATTTTCAGATCGGCGCTTGCGTTGGCACACAGCAAAAGGGTCAATCTGTCCTTCAGAGCCCTGTTTCATCACAGTTGAACACTTGTTGAGGGACGTATCCTTCTGTCTTCATGAATTCCGCAAAGTCTAACTTGTAGGCTTCTGCTGCGGCCTTGTCAGAACTGGAAGCCTCACCATGTCTAATCACACTGTGGATGCCACTTCTCCTGCGGAATTTTTCAAACCACCCCCTACTGGCTTTAAATTCGTCACTTGCTGCACTTGTAGAGGGGCTTCTTTGCAGTAAATCACTGTGCAATTTCCTGGCTTTCTCACAGATCATAGCTTCACTAAGGCTATCACCTGCCAGCTGTTTCTCACTTGCGTCCTCTGCTTGGTTAACATTGTTACTCCTTTTGCAACATCAGCTCCTTCGATGGCGGCTTTGTTTTTCAGAATAGTCGAGATTGTTGACTTTGCCATCTTGTACTCCGAGGCCAGATCAGTCACACGAATACCACGGTCATGCTTTTCTATAATTTCCTTCTTCAGCTCAATGGTTATTTTCTTCACAACCTTCTTTCCACTATGCTTCTTGGGAGCCACATTGGGTGTCCAGTGAACTGTAAAATACAGTAAGTACTGTACTGTAGTACAGTACAGTACTGTATGTGCTAAAAAGCACACCAAAAATCAAAAAATCACTTTAAATGTTTGCTGAGTACTCACAGTACTTCTTTCTGTGTCTCTTCTTCTCTCCACGGTCTTCCTACAGGAAGTCACGACCATGTGACAGCCTGGAAATAGCATTAAAATGGCCACGGCTCCTGTTCATGAACCAAGGCGGAGTTCGTGAACCGGAGCATATTTTTATGCACTTTTCTGTTCGTGAACCGAGTTGTTCGTGAACAGAAGCGTTCGTGAACCGAGGTATCACTGTATAGGAAAAAATCTTTACTTACAATGATTTGTTGCTATTTATTACAATGGATTGGATAATTCACATTTTATAGGAAATTTAAGCATAATTTAAACAGTTTCATATAGTTAAATTGTGATTAGCAGTTCTGTACCGCACACCTACAGCTTTCCAATAAAGGAGAAAAAGAAATTTTACTTTGGGGAAGAAATAATAGATAAGAGATAATGGAGCAGTTTTATTAATTACAGATGCTATCATTCTTGGATTTAACTGATGCTGCAAGCATCACTGCCTAGTAAAGAGAATTTTATTTATTTCAGTTTTATAGTTTATTTTTAAATCTGTGTGAGTGTTTTGCTTGTCACTACCTTTCCCAACCTTGATAAAGGAAAGGCCAGACTGACTTCTTAGATTTGGGTCTTACCTGGAAAAGAGATTGGACTATTGTAGTGTGGTCTTGCATAGTTCAGTAGAACCTCTGCTCACAACCATAATTTCTTCCATAACTTTAGTCGTAACCCGATTTGGTCGTGACCCGAATCTAATTTTGGAAATTTGGCGCTTACAAAAAAATGGCGCAGAAGGGGAAATTGGCCACATGAAGAAAAAAATAGTGAATTTTTTTATCAGAACCCGATTTGGTCGTGGTCAGCGTTCGTGACCAGAGGTTGTACTGTATCTGGAAGTTTCAACTGATGCAGAATGCAGTGGCAAATGCAGTTATGGCACTTATAGCACTTAGACTTATATACCGCTTCATAGTGCTTTACAGCCCTCTCTAAGCGGTTTACAGAGTCAGCATATTGCCCCCAACAATCTGGGTCCTCATTTTACCCAACTCGGAAGGATGGGAGGCTGAGTCAACCTTGAGCTGGTGAGATTTGAACTGCCAAACTGCAGCTAGCAGTCAGCTGAAGTAGCTTGCAGTGCTGCACTCTAACCACTGCGCCACCTCGGCTCTTATGTGTTATACCTAGTTTTGTGTGCACCCAGAACAGCACATGTCACACACCTCCTACAAAAGCTGCATTGGCTGCCAATTTGCTTCTGGTCCAATTCAAAGTACTGATTTTTACATTTAAAGCCTTCGATAGCATGGAACCAGGATCTGAGGGATCGTATCTCCCTGATTACATCAACCCATCCCATTAGACCTGTCAGGAGAACATGCTCTGGGTATCATCTTTGAGGAACTTAACATTTGATGGGTCCCAGGAAGTGGGCTTCCTCTGCCGTGGCATCCATCTTGAGAAACATTCCAACCCCCCCCCCCCCAAGAAGTCAGATTAATTCCATCCCTGTTAAAGTTTGGGAAGCCCCTCAAGACCTAGTTATGTCTCCAAATTTGGGAGTCGCAGGAAACTGATGACATTTTATAGTGGCTCCCCTAATATGAGTAACACATGGTTGCGATATATCTCCTCATTTGTATACTTTAAATTTTTAATTATATTTTAATTTTTAATAATGATTGCCCATTTTTATAATGAACATTTTTATTATTGTGTTTATATTGTTTTATTTAATTGTTGTATACTGCCTCAAGTAAGGTAAGATAAGATAGGTGACTATATGGGTCCCATTTCAAAAGTAATTTTACTTCAATTTTTATTTTATGGAAAACAGGAACAGATTTTTCACCCAAGATAATAAAGAAATAGCTTGATGGAAAACTAAGCAATTATTCAGTAAGAAAAAAAAAGACATAGGATTACATTCAAAGATGTAAAGGCTCTTGGGATTACTGATAAGTCTTACTAAAAAAAAAGGCAAAAATATTTTTTTTCATTCCTTATTAATTAAATTGTTTATCTGCAGTCTTCCCTCCCCTCAAAAAATCTGCAGATGGAGACCCCCATTTGAGAACAAAGTCCCCAGTCACTGGAATGTAATCCAAGAAAAACAAATACTACAAAGTCTAGTAACAGGAGGATGTCTTTCGAGCTTGTTTTTTTGTGACCATCTTGGCTCCTGGAGAAAGGGGGTCCCCCAAAACATGTGTATCAGCTGGATACAGCCTTTGTACTAAAGTTTGGTCTGTTTAGCCAGATGCCTTCCCAACAGGGACAAAGAAAAAACAGATCTTGCATTATAATAAGCCAGGAAACTGAAAAGTGTGTCTAGTGAAAGAAGGCTCATTGTATCCCATCTGATATTTATTAAGGGTTGCTTAAGTCAGCAGGGAGAAATGTGCAGCATCCGGAAATGACCCGGACACTCTGGTATGTTCAACTGGTGACAAAGGATTGGAAGCAGCCCGTCATTAAATCTGGGTGCTCGGGTTACATAAGGAAGGACCCAAACCAAACCAATATGAACAGATAAAAGTCAAATGAAGATTAAACTTGGTTTTGCATAGTTTAGAATATGATCACTTCAAGAGTATAGAATAGTCTTACAAACTTTTAATCTACTAACGAATACTGGGAAATCCACTGTACAGCTTTTCTCTCCTAACAAAAGCAGTCAGGGACTAAAGCCCTCCCCAGTTTCACTTACATTCCATTCATTTTATTTACATTTGCAGAGATGATTCAGGATTGAGATATTTCATTTTAATAGGAGCAAACAAAAGTAACAACAACAAAAAATGAGACAATATGTGACCGTAAGAAGGACAAATAAATTGCAACAGGGCACAAAGTGTCATCCTTAGTTACAAGTGTCCTTCTTACAGTTATCTCATATTTTTGTTGTTACTTTTGTTTGCTCCTAATTTTTTAGCATATAGTCAATTTCTAGAGTCCAATACTAGCTTTTTTGGTTGGTCAATTCTGTATTTCTTTTTAACTGTAAGGTAAGTAGTTAAGTTACAGTTTGAATGTTTTAAGTAGAACAGAAACTTTTCTGAAAAGCACAATTTTAAGTAAAACCCATGCATGTTTCTTATTTCTAGTTGCTTGAATCAAAACTCTTATTCACAAGATTAAAAAATGTGTGTGTGGTATTTATTCATTTGGGAACTTGAATATTTTAAAAACAGTGTAAAGGATAGTAATTTACCATACCTTTTTAGGTGAAGAATTAACTTTTGGTATGTGACCAAATATGTGACTATCTATCATTCAGAAATCTTGATATGAACTCACACATGGTCCATACTTGAGGGAGATGGGTAGTCTAGAAACATAAAATATAAATAAAATTATGTGTATGTAGTATATACATTGAACCAGGGGAAGGTTCCGGTTATGTTCGCTACCGGTGCGCATCGCGAGCATGCGAGGAAGGGAAATCGCGTCCCACTGTGCGATTTCACTTCCGCGTATGCTCAGGACGACATTACAAGCTGAAACACAGCTGAGGAACATCTCAGCTGTGCTTCGGAGAAAGAATAAAGGTCAGTATTCACACAAGGGCAGGTGGGAGGGCTTTTTCCCGACAGCTCAGGATGCGGAGAAGCGCCAAAAAATGATGTCATCGCCGGGCTCCTACCGGAGCTGTGCTCTGCACCGCACCGGTAGGAACCCACCACTGCATTGAACATTATATATGAATAACTATCTCTTGTCTATCAATAGATAGATAGACTAATTGATTAACTGGTTGAACTTACATGAACTTGAATTTAATGCATGACTGTCTCTTATCAAAGCAATAAATTAACTGATTATGGGTTATCGGTAAACTGTATTTAGTTTTAGCCTTATGCAGACTTACAAATAAACATCTTCATATTAACTAATTACAAAATAATTAAATATAAAGAGGAATCTAAATTCTTAATTTTATTTTGTAGGTATTCAAGAAGGAACACAATGCACCAAGTGTAAAAGTAACTGGGCACTGAAATTTTCTATCATACTTTTATATATATTATGTGCCTTGCTAGCAATAACAGTAGCTGTCTTGGGATACAAAGGTAAGTTCCATATCTATAACAGTAGCTGTGTACTGAATCCAAGAAAAATTGACCACAAAAAAGTAATTCATTAATTAAATCAGTGTGCTTTCAGAATATATCACAGATGCAAGCAAATTGTAATAATTATTTTCCATGCTAGCCTATCAGTTAATTCATCATCCTAAATAATTACTTAAATACTGTAAGATTACCTATCTCAGATTATTAAATTATAAAAATGTAAGCAACTCTTAAAGTTTAGGAGAAACAAGGATAGTTGCTCTTTGCCATCAATCTATTTCATACATCAGTCTTTCATAATCTTATTGTATTTAGAAAACCGGTGTGTAACAGAAGCTCAGTATTTCAGTTAAATTTCATTGACTGTATTTCAAACATAGCTTATTCATTGATTTCAGTTTAAGGACTGGATGGATACACACACACACAACATGGATAATATTTAAACATCAATAGTAATGGGAAATCTGAATGTGTCTACTCTGCATATAGTACCTACCTGTTGAAATGCAGGTAAACAGCATGTTACCTTTCTTTATTAGAGATCCCAGTTTGAAAAATACATAGAGAAGCAAGGTTTGCATTCTGGCCAAAATGCCAATACTGGCAAGTACTCTTCATATTACAGATAGTCCTCAATTTAACAATTATTCATTTAGCAATTGCTTGAAATGACACCCAAAAAAAGTGATTTATGACAGGTCCTGGTATTTATTATTTGGGTGCTTGGAACTGGCATGTATTTGCAATGGTTGCAGTGTGTGTGTGTGTGTGTGTGTGTGTGTGTGTGTGTGTGTGTGTGTGTGTGTGTGTTGTGATCACCATCTGCCACTTTCCTAGCCAGCTTCCAACAAGGAAAATCAATGGGGGAATAGCTGAGTTCATTTAACAAGCCCCTGATTCTCTGAACAACTCAGGGATGAAATGCTACTGGTTCATCCCGGTCCGGGCGTACTGGTAGCGGTGGCTGCCAGTAGTTTGGAGAACCGGTAGCAGCGGCAGCTCGAGGCTCTGCCTACCCGGACGTCACCATTTTCTTGCTTTTAACCCTCTGCGCATGCGCAGAGCGTGAAAAAGCGCATGCGATGGTGGCATGAGTGTGAGAGAAGCACGCGCTTCCGAACCGGTAGAGAAGGTAAGTAGATTTCACTGCTGGAACAACTGCAATTATTCGTTTAGCAACCATGGCAATAAAGGTCATGAATTTGGGTTCAACTCACTTAACAACCACCTTGCTTAGCAATGGAAACTCTGGTTCCAATTTGTGTTCATAAGTCGAGGACTACCTGTATTAGCTAGGGATGCTGCATTTGATATGCGTACAATTAAGGCTGATAATCCTTATCTATCTTAGTAAAAAGCATTATGTAAAATCCTGAATTGACTAAAGACACAATGGGTGGTTTAAAAAGGAAAATAAATATATTGTATAATGTGAGTCTAAGAGAAAGGGAAAGGATGTAGTGGATCTGACTGAAGGAGGTTTGAGCTTATAAAGCTCATTATAATTACATGAATAAATTGAAAGAACTAAAATAAATGTCAGAAAGTATGCAATGGAATTATGAAAATGGTTATGGAAAAGTAAGAATCATATATTGATCATAGTTACATGTTAATGCTCCAGTAAATGATAATAAATAATGATTTTAAAAAAGAGAGAGATTACTTCTGGAAAAAGTGCATAATGTTATAAATGAATATGATTCAGAGAAAAAATATTCTGCTAGTTGACATGAATTGGGACAACAAGATAAGTGAGTACAGAATGTGTGCTAAATACAGATGCACTGAATATGAAAGAGAAGGGTATGAAAGAAGGGTGTTGAGTGACACAATGAAAGAGTTGCAGAGTTAATATACAGTATGTAGAAACAATGAATGGATCAAGGGGAAAGGAAAGGCCAAAGAAGTATGAAGTTAATGAAGTCTTGAAAAAGTGGGAAGTGAAAAGTTTAAGAATAAAAAAGGCAGTGTAGGAAGCAGCATATAGGAAATATAGAAAGGTATAGAGAATGTGTTGGTGTTGAGATATTTTTCCCAATGTTTTCTTTTGTTTTTCTTATTTTATGCCATTAGTTTTCTCTGGCTTATTATTCCTTACCCCTTTTCTTCATTTTGCAATAATTTAACTGAAATGTAATAATGTGACAGATATCTGTGTACAAAAAACATCACAAGATCTTCATTTTCTTCTCATTTTGTACCCACGTCATGACCAGTGTCATGTTGCCTTGCCAGAAAGTAATTCTTCTTAATCCTTTTTAATTGAATGTCTTATCCATAAAATGGATAATTATTTAGCTACAGTGTTGAATGTCTTATCCATAAAATGGATAAGACATTCAACACTGTAGCCAGATAATTATGTAAATTATTCTTGTGCAAAATTATTTTAATTCTTGTAGTTTATCTGAAGCCTTTATGAGCTATGGTTGGTGGCGCAATGGACTTTATTTAATATTAAATGCCATTAGAATCTGGCATAAAATGCTTGCTAAAGTGTGAAAATATATTTTAACTTTCGAAAGCTCTATTTCAGTGTGATATGATATTGTGTGATCTCTGAAATTTCTTAGCCTATTTTGTAAAAAAAAAATATTCCTCTTTCTCCAGTAGTTACTTTCTGTTTAATATTTGGCTTCTACCCTGGATTGATTGTAAATTTGTTATTTTGTTTGGTAATGCTTGACTTACGACCGTAACTGAGCCCAGCAATTATGGTCATAATTTGTGATGGTCATAAAACACATGACTGACCCACTTTTTTTTCCGGCAAGGTCATTAAAACAAACATGGCAGTCACAAAATGAACATGGCAGTCGTAAATCAAACATGATGGTCATAAAGTGAATGCCATGATCGATAAGCAAACATATTGTTTCTATGGGGATTTTTTTTTGTCACAAACTGGAGGTATTGTAAATGCCGATTTCCAGCAAAAACATTGTTAATGGCAGTCACATTACTGGGGTATGCTGCAAACATCATAATTGCAGCCTGGTTTCCGAGCACCCAAAATGTGGTCATGAGACTATGAGAGACGGTGCTGGCCACCAGAATTTCAAAACCGGGTCATAAGTACATTTTGAGTGGGTGGGTGGGTCCAACATAACTTAGAACAGTTACTAAAAGACCAGTAATAAATCAAAAACTACAATATTGCCAAATTCTGTCTTATTAAATAAAAACAAAAAGCACTATATTCAACAGGGTTTTAAGTGTGCCTAACAGGTAGCTTTACAGTCGTCTCATTGTGCCCCCCCCCCTTTTTTTTGGCTTTTTCTATCACTTCTTCATCCAAATGCAGTTGTCTAATTTTTTTTATTCAACCTACTTTGTATAGTGTACTTTCATGATTCAAAAAATTGCCTGTGACTTAAGTTAAATGTAAAATTCAATATTTCTAACAATTGCAACCAGGTATCTTGTGAACACCCATGCCCTCCTGTTCCTCTGTGGGCCAGAGGGAAGCCTCCAAGCCCCATTGTGTCCATTGTGGATGGCGGCGGGCAGCAGCATGCTTTGAACAGATCTGAAAAGCCAAACAAACCTGATAATTCTCATACTTTGCAACTATTTAAAAGGGGAAAAAATCCCTACCACAGTTTCATAGTGAATGTGACATTAAAACAGTTAAGGTTAGCTATAGAGTCTCAAAAAGTACAGAGTCCACTGGGCAAAACATTTTTCAACAGGCTTTTCATGTGCAACATTTAGATTTATTATAATACTAGCACATGTCATTAGATTTCCCTCCATCAGAATAATTGCAAATTTCAATTGATGTATTTATTAATATTATTATATTATTGTTTGATTTCAGTTCTACGTTTCTGTCTGGAAGGCATCAAGGAATTTAACTTTTGTTTGTTTTTGGTTTTAATGAACAATTGAAAAACAATAAAGTCACAGTACAGGTACAGGTAGTCCCCGACTTCATTTAGTGACTGTTCAAAGTTACCACAGCACTGGAAAAAAGTGACTTATGACCATTTTTCGCACTTACGACCATTGCAGCATCCTCATGGTCATGTGATCAAAATTCAGATGCTTGGCAACTGACTCATATTTCTGACGGTTGCAGTGTCCTGGAGTTATGTGATACCTTTTGCGACCTTCTGACAAGCAAAGTCAATGGGGAAGCCAGATTGGCTTAACAACCGTGTTACTGACTTAACAACTGCAGTGATTAGCTTAACGACTGTAGCAAGAAATGTCATAAAGTAGGGAAAAATTCACTAATAACTGTGTCACTTAGCAACAGAAATGTTGGGTTCATTTGTGGTCATAAGTTGAGGACTATCTGCATGACTTTCATCCACCTTTCATAACAGAATTTAAAGGCTTTACCTATACATTAAGTATTCAAGATTTTTCTATCAGTTCCATTTTTAAGAGATTCAGTGAAAGTACATAAGAGACAGGTGCCCCTGTCGTATAGGTGGCATGAGTAAACCTATAATGTCATCCTAGATCAAATTTTATGGATTTGCTCTTTGTGTATCTCACTAAAATTATGAATAAGCATGTATTACTAAAGGCTTTATGTGTATCCCTTGTTTTATTGTTAGTTTTAATCTAGCATAATTGCCTTTTGCTATTGCTTGATTTCTGTCTAGTTCTGTTTTTTGGTTTCTTTTAAACATTTTTATGGCCCATGTTATATGGTTTTATTTTGTTGCATGCTATTTTGCTAGCATCATTTTAAAAAACAGCACATAATAAATGTATATTGTTATTGCTAATATTGTTATTAGTATTAACAATCTCATTAAAGTTATTTTTATGTACTGGTGCCCGTGGGAAGGTTACTCTGCTTTCTTTAGGCATACATTAACATATAATTGGGAATGGAGAGCCTGAATTTTCATACCATAGATTGTTGGATTACATCTTTCAATCTTTTATAAATATTGATCACTGCTAAGAAATTGTTTTCTTTTTTTCTAGTTGTAGAAAAAATGGACAATGTTTCTGGTGACATGGAAGATTCACGCCAACGATGCAGTGAGAAGCTTTTAGAAGTGAAGAGTGATTTAAAGAAACTGGGTAATTAATATGAATGAACTGGTTAAGTAAATGGTGAAATTATTATCCTTTGTCAACATACTAAAATTGGAACCAGTAGTAATTTTTTTACAGTAGCTGGTAATAGATTCTTTAAAAGATTAGTTTAATTTGTTAACAGTTCATCTTTAAGCTTTCACATTCTGAATCCTATGCTTTATACAGTGCCATACTGAATAAATGCATATACGAATTATGCATTTACTCACTATAAAACCAACTAAAGTATGTGTTAAGTCTATTAAAGCTAAGATGAATCTCTTGGGTAATTGGGATATTGACAAACATAGTTTTCACCCTTCTGAAACATACAACAGGACCAGAGGTGGGATTCAGCAGGTTCTGACCAGTTCTGGAGAACCAGTAGCAGAAATTTTGAGTAGTTTGGAGAACCGGTAAATACCACCTCTGACTGGCCCCGCCCCATCTATTCTCTGCCTCCCGAGTCCCAGCTGATCGGGAGGAAATGGAGATTTTACAGTATCCTTCCCCTGGAATGGGGTGGGAATCGAGATTTTACAGTATCCTTCCCTTGCCATGCACACCAAGCCACGCCCACAGAACCGGTAGCAAAAAAAATTGAATGCCACCACTGACACAGGACAGATTTCTTCTTGTCTGAGACCATGGTGAGCTTCTGAGAGTGAAAACAGATGATACTGATCTAGGTTTACTGGCGGTCTCTCAATAAAAGGGGATTCATATGCTTTTTGTATGCCTTTAATTTTCTATGTTTCAGTGACCCTTCCACCAGCCTTGTAAATAGAAATTAGTTTGTATTAATTCAGAATTGCCCAATGCAAACTGATGTTCATTAGCAATTCCCCAAATAAGTTTGTTTATGTGTTGGCTTATCCTCCTGTTTGTATAGTGAAGTAAACTCTGTTAAACTGTTCTTCTGCTAAGTAACAAATGTGAATGTTTATCATGCTTCTTTCAGATTATCAAGCTGAAGAGAAAGCCATGACCACAAACACAGAGCTTTCAAGTTTCAAAGCTGATATCGTAACCCTCCGCCAGCAACTTCATGAGATTTCAGAAAAAACCACAAAGAACAAAGATACACTGGAAAAATTACAAGAATCTGGTAGCATGTTAAATGACAGGCAAAGTCAAATGAATGGTGTTTTGGACAGCAACTCTTTCATGATCAGCAACATCAACAAAACTCTTCAAGCTTACAATGGCTACATCAGTAATCTCCAACAAGACACAAATAACATTCAAACAAGCTTGCAAAACCAAATGCACTCGCATAATGTTGTCATACTGAATCTAAATAATCTTAACCAGACACAGGTTCAGCAAAGAAAACTTATCAGTGCTTTGCAGAGATCGGTGGATGACACAAGTCAGGCTATCCAAAGAATCAAAAATGACTTTCAGAACCTTCAGCAGGTTGCCCTCCAAGCACGGAAAGATACTGATTGGCTTAAAGAGAAAGTGCAGATTTTACAAGTGTTAGCAGCTAACAATTCAGTTATGACCAAAGCTAATAATGATACACTTGAGGATGTGAGCAGTCAGTTAAACTCATTCAGTGGACAGATGGAGAATATCACTACTATTGCTCAAGCCAACGAACAAAGTTTGAAAGATCTCCAAGAACATTTTAAAGACTATGAAAACAGAACATCTGCCAAATTCAACCAGCAAGAAGACCAATTTCATAGCTTTGAGACAGATATTGTCAACATTATTAGTAATATTAGCTACACTGCCCATCACTTACGGACACTAACCAGCAATCTCAATGATGCCAGGACAACGTGCACAGATACTCTTAGTAAGCATACGGATGAGCTGACTTTTATGAACAACACATTAACTAATGTTCGTTTTGATGCTACTACTTTAAGGATGCAGCAGGATGTGATGCGGACACGGTTAGATATTGAAGTAGCCAATTTATCAGTAATAATGGAAGAAATGAAGCTGGTAGATTCTAAACATGGCCAGCTCATTAAAAATTTCACAATACTGCAAGGTAAGAAATGTATTGGATGACTTTTCCAAAATAGATATTGGTATTGATTTTCAAATTGTCTAGGATACCCGAGATTACCAACTCCATATGGATTTCAGAAGCATTGTAGGAAAATAAATATGATGACTACATTACTCCACGTCTGGGCTTTCTGTAGATTTGCTGGGGAAGGGAATAGAAATGTAAGAAGAAACAGTAGGTCAACTTTTCACGTTTATTAGAGTTATTCTTTTCTCATATCATATTATATAAAGAAACACATGTAGTTTAGCTATAGAATTTGATAGTATAAGATTTAGTGATGGCTCCAAAGTTAAAGAAGATCTAGTAATTATGGAAGAACAGTTGAACAAGGGTTGAAATATAGACACATTTTCAAAGCAGCATAGAAAAAGTTACACAAATGTCAACATTTCATTTAAGCAGTACGAATTACAATGGTCAATGGTTCTCAGGTTACTTTATTCCTATATCAAAGAACCTGGGTCCTGAAAAATGTGAACCACAAAATCTTATTTTTTGAAAATGATAATACGTTTACAAATATTCTGCTACTATATGTATCTGTTTTGGTATTCTTATGGACTTAAACATTGCAATAATACTGTTGAACTTCCTGTTATAATGGTAGGATAATGAGTAAGCTCATTGGGATTGAAGCAGTGTTTGCCAATCTGGAAAGTTTTCTTTAAGCCAAAATAAATAAATAAAGTAAAAATAATCAAAAAATGAGAGGAAACAAACTAGCATAAATGTTATTTTGTCCTCAAAGAGGTTGCTGCAATCCTGGGGTCTAAGAAATACTATGAAAATTCTGGATTCCTCAATATGTCTATAGAGATTCTCAGTCATCCAGGTCATAGTTTTCCCAAAGGGGCTTTTTCAAGAGGCAATTGGACTTTCTGGTTTTTCTTTGAAGACATTTTGCTCCTCATCCAAGAAGCTTCTTCAACTCTGACTGGATGGCAGGGAATGGAAGGATTTATATTCCTTGCAGACAGCTGGTCATTTGCATTCTTTTTTATAGAGTCATTGAGGCCACTTGGAGGTTTATCTGTGTGGTCATCTGAGTAGTTCAAATGAGTGTGGAGCCTTCTTGGAACTGTTGAAAGGATTGTGTTGTAGACTGGAGATAGATGATGTTGTATCCCTCCCCCCTCAACAGAAAGTCCAGTTGCCTTTGAAAAAGTACCTTTGGGACGGGGTGAAATCCAGCAGGGTCTGAAGAACCGGTAGCGGAAATTTTGAGTAGTTTGGAGAACTGGCATATACCACCTCTGGCTGGCCCCCGAGTGGGGTGGGAATGGAGATTTTGCAGTATCCTTCCCCTGGAGTGGGGAGGGAATGGAGATTATGCAGTATCCTTCCCTCCCACGCCCACCACACCACGCCCACCAAGCCACGCCCACAGAACCGGTAGTAAAAAAATTGGATTTCACCACTACTTTGGGAGTTCCTCAAAATTTTCAGTTGAAGACTAGAAATTCTCTAGTCTTCCTTCTCTGCCCTATTTTCCTCGCTTGCATTTTTCATGATTTTGGAAGGGAAATGTGTGTCTTAAACTACTGTGGTACTGGATATCACTTGTTGAGAAACACTGGTGTAGACTACAAGCTACTTGTTGGATAGTTAAAATACAGATTATGTGAAAATGTATTATTAATGTACTATGGTTATTGCTGGTTGGTTTTGTTATTTTTTTGCTATTCTTAATTTCATATTCCTCTATCTGACTCTTCTTTTGGAACTAATTTCTAAAACAAAATGTAATATGAATTAGTATTGTCTAGATGCCAATTTCTAGTAAAGAGAACTATACTGCATTGTATTAGTTTTTATAACATTATTCCGCAAACAGTTCAATTTAAAAAATAACTGCAAGGTAAAATTGGTCCATTATATGTTTGGTTTGATGTGACATTTTGGTTTACTGATTATGTTGAAGTATCTTAGAATCATAGATGAAAAATGTTATTTAGGTGATCAAGTCTGTCCGATCCTCGAAGTAGGAATCCAAATTAAAGCATCAATGGCTGATATTTATTTATTTGTTATATATTTATATCTTTGCTATATCTTTGTTATATATTTATATCTTTGCCTTTATTTTTGAAGTTCAAGGTATATATGTAGCACTTTTTATTTCATTTTCCCCACAACAATATGCTGTGGTATTGAGCTGAGTGATTGGCTGGCCCCAAAGAACTTGGACTTCACTCAGTCCAGGTAAAATGTATTGGGTTCTCCAGAACAACAGAGAATAGTTTAGTATCCTAAACTTTTGTAATATCCAATCTGAAGAGTGCTATCATATTGATAACAATCTGGGTCCTCATTTTACCGACCTCAGAAGGATGGAAGGCTGAGTCAACCTTGAGCCGGTGAGATTTGAACCGCTGACCTGCAGCTAGCAGTCAGCTGATGTAGCCTGCAGTGCTGCACTCTAACCACTGCGCCACCTCGGCTCATTAAGAGGAAAGTACTTTGGGCCAGTCATTATCTCTCAGCCCAACAGGGTTGTCGTTGTGGGGAAAATAGGAAGGAGGAGGAGTATTAGATATGTTCGTCACTTAGAGTTGTTTATAAAAATAAGGTGGGATAAAATTAAATAAATAAAACAAATAAAATATGAAATACGCATCACATCAGAACTGATCTTTAGTGTTTGGTATGCCTTTCTTTACTTCATATATATTGTCAATCATTATTGGTGTTCTAATTTTTTCCCCATTTCTGGAAGAGAAATGTAAATATCTTACATTTCTAAAGTTTCTATTACGATTTTTTACTATCCTATAATGATTATATATATATATATATATAATCATTATAGATTATATTATATATATAATCATTATAGGATAGATAATATATATATATATTGCATTATGCATATGTCATAAGAAGAATGTGTCACTATCTGAAAAATAGCCCAATGTTGTGAAGACACTTAGCAAAAGTTTCTTTTCTTGTAAGTGGAAGGTTTTTTTTTCCTTTGACAAATTTATGGAAATGAGATATTTTTTATTTAGTGCAACTTCCCAAAACTGATAGTTTTGTCGGTTTCATGAAATGGAGATTTCTCTCTTTGTGAAATCTCTAGATGTCTTTGTAAGCTAGAGAACATGAAAAGATCTAGAATTTTAAAAAGATTTTCCAATAGTTTTAATACTTTTTTATTTTACCTAATACAAATTTTCCTTGAACATGAATTTTATAACTTTCTTCTATAAATATGTCTCTTATATCTTGGAAAGTTAATCAAATTTGCTTTGTTTTGTGACCATAAGGAATAGAAAAGCAAGGAAAAATTTAAATATAGGCACTGAATCATCCTCATACTTGTTTAAAATAACAAAAATATAAATAAGAGGAATGCTTGGTAAGATTTTGGACATTCTTTGATGCAACACTGATATGTAAACAACAACAATCATGTAAACACAATTAAACAACTTGAACAAATTGGGCAATTTTCTTAATCCTTTAAGGAAGATGTAAACATCTATTTAGTTTTAGTTTTTTGTTGACTTGTCTTGTGATAAAGGCACACTTATAGATTAAGTTTTCTTGAGTTCTTTGGAGGAGCCTAGTAGTTTTAAAAATACTTAGAAATTGATTTAAATCTAAAATAGAAATATGTTCTTAGTACTAAGAAGTACTGCAGTTCACCTATTTTATTACATGATTATTTCATTATTCTTCTGACCTTTTCCAATATTCATTTTATTGTAGGTCCTCCAGGTCCAAGAGGGTCCAAAGGTGACAGAGGACCCCAAGGTCCAATTGGACTTACTGGGCCCAAGGGACAAAAAGGAGACAAAGGTGAACCAGGACCTCCAGGACCTCAAGGTGAAAAGGGACCAAGTGGTCCACCTGGATCACCAGGTGAAAAAGGTGGAAAAGGTTCCAGAGGTTCACCTGGATCTAAAGGCCAGAGAGGTTCAACTGGGAAGACTGGGCTGCCTGGTCCTAGTGGAGATCCAGGACTCCCTGGACCACCTGGCAAAGATGGACCCCCTGGCCCACAAGGCCCACCTGGACCCCCAGGTCTTCAAGGATTTGTTGGCGAACCAGGGATACCTGGTGCTCGTGGATTGTCTGGTTTCCCAGGTGTACCTGGACTACGTGGTCTTCCTGGCGAGCCTGGTCCTCCTGGACCGCCTGGTCCAGGAATAGCTATGGCACTACAAAGCGAGATTAACGGTAAACTGTTAACACACCCACTATCTGTCTGCATGCTTCACTGTATATTTATTACCAATATATAAAAGTACTGTTTGAAACTACCGGTATGTTGACTATTAGATTGGATGTTACTCTGTGTATACATTGCAATGGAAGTTTATCTGTTCAAGCCTCCAGCTAGCATGAAATGAACATCATGATTTTTAAATCCATGATTTTTAAGGAGGTACAGAAAAGCAATTGTTACCTTTTTTCCCCCGTCAGAATTCCTCACATTCTCTTTTCTCTTTTTAGTTAAATCCAGCCATTTCATCTATCACATTATAAACACAGAGATGGTCTAGGGCAGTGATGGCGAACCTATGGCACGGGTGCCACAGGTGGCACGCGGAGCCATATCTGCCGGCACGCAAGCCGTTGCCCTAACTCAGCTCCAGTGTGCATGTGCATGCCCGCCAGCTGATTTTTGGCTCGCACAGAGGCTCTGGGAGGGCGATTTCAGCCTCCGGAGGGCTTCCAGGATGGTGGGGGGAGTGTTTTTGCCCTCCCCAAGCTCCAAGAAAGCCTCTGGAACCTGGGGAGGCCGAAAAATGGGCCCACCGGGCCCACTGGAAGTCAGGAAATGGGGGAGTGGGGGAGGTCACGCACGCATGTGCAGGAAGGTGGGGCAAGTGAAGAGCTTTGAATTATGGGTGTGGGCACGCACGCGTGTGCAATAGCGCGCACTCGCACTATTTCGGCACCCGAGGAAAAAAAGGTTCGCCATCACTGGTCTAGGGCCATGAAGCAATTTTTTTTCCGTCTTTCTCACTCACCTTCTAAAGCTTCTCTCTATAGTGTTAAGACAATAAGTAATTTTGACCCTTGTTATAAATCCTAGTATTTTGTACTATTGTATAAAAAAAAGTAGAAGCTCACGCTGACCAATTCCTCTTCCCCATCTTTTAATCTCTCTTCCTTCAACTGTCATATACATTCAGTGATATCTAAAGTTCATTGAACCTCCTGATTTTTCATTAGGCTTTCTTCTCCCTTATCTTTTAATTCACAAAACGCTTTCTGTGTTACTGCAGAACCCATATACATATATGAGGACCAATATCTGGTCTCTTGTAATAATGGGAAAAGTTATGTATTATATGGAAACAATGGGCAAAATGTAGTATATTGCCAGTATTCCTGTTAAAACTTGATAAGTAATTGTGTAGGATTGTTCAAATCTCATTGTTAATACTTGTTTCAAACTTTGCATACAACATTACCCCAGAATGGTATTAGAAGAATGGTTTTGATACATCAAAAAAATCTGGAAAAATCTTTTCAAAATTCCTGCAATAATATTATGAAACTGAGC
The DNA here is from genome assembly GCA_023053685.1 of Diadophis punctatus similis. Lineage (NCBI taxonomy): Eukaryota > Metazoa > Chordata > Lepidosauria > Squamata > Dipsadidae > Diadophis > Diadophis punctatus. The sequence goes on from JALIGW010000003.1 coordinate 156,160,399, forward strand.
CCCCTTTTTTCTTTATGTTAAGCTAGAAATGATTTGAAAGCCAATTTGATAGAAAGGGATGGCTGCAACTCTCAATAATGGAAATTCCATTTCAACAATATTCTGAATAGATAATTATTTTTTCAAATTGCTTGGCTTCCAATAATGTTATTCAAAACTATATCTACTAGGGTTATGAGTGCTTCAGGAGTAAATCAGAAGTCATCTCTTGGGTTCCACATGAGCACAGTGCATCCCTGATGCTTATTTAAAGCTAGTGCATCTTTTCTCAGGCTTCTGTGTGAGTTTGTGGGGGGGGGGGAGATGCTGTTTTAATAGTGGCATTGATTTTAATGGGTTGAGTCTTAAAATAAAGGCATGTATTTCGGGCCATACTAAACCCTAGAAAAAAAATCAGGCTGCCTTAACATATAGCACAACAGGGTCCTGCTGTGTGTCCCTGACGTCTGAAACATTTCTTTCAAGTCGTTTTCAAAATGTGCCCTAATTTCTAAGGGGGAGGTTAAGTTTTCATTCTCGTGAGCATTTATATGCAAGTGTTTCATGTTACAGGTTGTCCTGTTTACTGGAAGAACTTTTCAGGCAACTGTTACTATTTTTCAAATGAAAGAGCCATTTTTGAAGACGCAAAGCTTTTCTGCGAAGAGAAATCATCTCATTTGGTTTTCATCAATAGCAAAGAAGAGCAGGTATAAAACCGACCCTTTGCATGCTGTTAGATTTAAATAGTACAAAGGAGCAACTATGGAACATCATTACTTCCAGCCGTGCCAGTTGACAATGATTGGAGTTGAGTAGGTTAGACAAGACAGTCAGAAAGCATCTTATACATTGCAGGATCCAATCTGGGTCGGTCACCGGGACCAGAGGTTTAATCTTCTGAGTTTTCGGACTCGTGCTGGAGCCCATCTTCAGGGAACTTCTCTCTCACCAGAATGTGTGTGACTACAGAAGATTAAACCTCTGGTCCCGGTGACCGACCCAGATTGGACCCTCCAACATTACCCTGAGACACATATATTTTCCTTCATGCATTCATTTTATAGGTGTTAATGTCTCATAAATAATAAACATCTGACTAAAGATAATCAGGAGGGTTGACCGTGACATTTCAGTCTTACTGTAAAACGTTGACCCAAAAATGCAAGTAGTCCTTGTTTAGCAACTGTCTTATTTAATGACCCTTTGCAGTTACAATGGTGATGAAAAAGTAACGTCGTGACCAATCCTTGCATTTACTTGCTGTAAAGCAAAGGAAAGCAGAAAGCTAAGATTGTAAGCACAGTTGCAGTTTCAATAGCAATTATTTTTGCTTAACAGCTGAGTTGCCACTCCCACTTGTATTTGCATGGAAGACCAACCATCACTTGTTATAGGAACTTCTGATGCTGTTACCTAGGTTGAATATTCTGCTGAAAATCCATGTTGATTTTTCTTTCTTGAAATTGAGCTGTTAGATGCTGCCAGTTTGTTCAGAGCAGAGTCCATGAGGAAAAGATGATCTATCACTCTTTCTTACTCCACTGATATTGTGACGCCTATGCCAGTAGTGGGTTTCACTTACCTTCGCTACTTGCTTCGCTCGCGTGTGGCGCTTATTTTTATTTTATTTATTTATTAGTGACATTTATCTACCGCCTCACAGTGCAAGCACTCTCTAAGCGGTTTACACCATTAAGCAATGTATATTTATATTGCCCCCAACAATCTGGGTCCTCATTTTACCTACCTCAGAAATATGGAAGGCTGAGTCAACCTTGAGCCGGTGAGATTTGAACCGCTGACCTGAGGATCAGTGTCAGCTAAAGTGGCCTGCAGTACCTGCCTCTAACCGCTGCACCACCTCGGCTCTTTTTCGGCATGTGCAGATCGTCCATGATGATGTCCGGATGGGTGGGCAGAGCCTCCTGCCATTGCCGCTACCGGTTTGCCCAAACTGGGGAGAACCGGTAGCAACCCATCATTGGCCTATGCCTGCCCCCACCCCCACCCCAAATTGATTTTCTTTTCTAAAGCAAAATGCAGGTTAGGAGGTTGAGTCAACAGAGATGAGGGCAGGACTGGAAAAGGAACGCATATCGTCTTCCTGTCCATTTTGTTATTTTAATAAAATGACATTTCCACATAGCTAGGCTTCACTACATGACAAAACAAAGAAGAAGGCAACATAGCAATATGTAGTTTGACCCTATGAAGACTAATCAAAGATTGTCCCAAATGTCAGCTTAAACGCAGTGTGTGTGCAAATGTAAACCGATGCTATCGCTGAGAGTAATATTTCCAATCCCAGAAATAGAAATAGTGAGCATCCAAAAGAGCTTGCTGAAAATAAGGCAGAGGATGTCATTCCAGATAAGATGATTATTGTAATATCTACATGCTTTTGGGGGGAATACGTTGGATTTTAATTTAAGTTATAAAACACACCCTTCACATTCAGCCTCCAAGTTCCCTTCACCCTAGCCTCAGAGCCCCAAACTGTTTTATCTATTTATTTGAAATAGCTCTTTATTAGACATCTTCAAATCTGATTCCAGGGCAACTACAGCTACATTAATATCCACATCATGCTACAAAGAGTAAATATAATAAAAGACAGCATTTTGTATTGAGGCAGACAAATTAAAATGTGTGGTCAGCATTTACTGAGCTGATGTTCTTGTGACAGCAAGCAGGGGAAAGGAACAAGGGAGAGTTTCTTTGATAATCCCTTTTCATTCTGGCTGCAGAGCCCGCCTCGTGGCAAACCGATCCTGTGGAAGCAGGTTTCTCACAATCTGCTTTTCAGAATTTCCATTGCTAGAGAGGAAATTTAAAAAGTCCCTCTCTTCACCTCATGTGCCATAGCTGGCTATTACTACTATCAGTGCACCTTCTTTAACCAGAAAATTGGTTGGGAAAAAGAAATTCTTGGTGGAATGATTGTGAAAAGGAAATTGGACTGAGATTAGGAGTGTGAAAGGAAGAATGTGTTGGAAAGGGTGCTCAGATCAAATGAGATACACTCAGAAATAGTTCCAGGTTGATTTTGCCCATAAACACATGTTAATGGTCAGTCACAGTTTTCAAGAGGCTAAAATAGTTTAAGGGAGCCAAAACCCTGGGATGTGAAATAATGTGACCGATTCCTTCTTCTGTACACAGCAATGGTTGAAACAACAAGTTATTGCAAAAGGCAGTTTCTGGATTGGTCTCACTGACTCAGCGAAGGAAGATGAGTGGCGATGGCTGGATGGTACCCTACCAGAATACATGTGAGTGCAGGAAGGACATTCATTGTTTTCTGCTATAACTGTTTCTTAGCATCTGCCAATAGGAAATGGTGCAGCAACCTTATAAAGGGCATTGTCTTTTAGATTCAGATTAACATTTCTTTGATTTCAAAAGGCTTATTGACAGAAAAAATACTGAATAACCAATAAAAGAAGATAATAAGGCACCTTAAGATGCTTATTACAGAGTTAATAGCAAGAGAAACCACAGGTTTTTTGAAACAACTTTTATATAAACATGTGGGTGGAGGAGGGACAACAAATAAAGAAAGAGAAAGGGTCAATTTTACTTGGCTGATTACAGAAAATAAGACTTCTGTATTGCATCAGTTGTAAATCATTGCTGGTACCAAACTTGTGTCTTCATTTGTCATTGAAGCTAAATATCAGCCAAATTCTTTTGAACTGGAATCAGGGTATACTCTGGATCAGCACTAGATCAAGGAGACTAAGATCTGTCATTCCCACTGAATGAAATTATTACTTTTTTCTCCAGTCTCTCAGTTTGACCGCCGTTGAGCATTGGCGCTTAGGTTAAGGAAATGTTACTGGTATCTTTGGCTAATTCCTTCTTATCCTGATGAAATCTCCACATTTGTAACTTAAACCATTGCATCTTTAAGGACCTTAAGAAATCTTAAAGTGATTGTACATTACCCACTCAAAGGATAATTTACTAGGAGGATGATACATCCCCAAATAAATACAAAGGCTACAGAAATCTGAAGAATCACTAGATGGCAATAAACAGATTGAGAATCTCTGCTCTGGAGTTTTGTAGTCCAGATCTGGTAGTTATAATTATGCAAATTTATTTTTATTATAAGATACCGTAGTTCTTGCAATATATGATTGTTTATTTATTTATTTTATTTTATTTAGACGCTCTTCTATGCCGCCCTACTTTCTGAGGACTCAGGGCGGTGTACAACATTTTAAAGGACAACTAAACATTAAAATTATTAAAAACAATTTTAAAAAGTATAAAAACAACATACAACACCATGCATACATGGGGGAAAGTAGTCTCAAAGTCACCCCGCCTGCAGGAAGAGCCATGTGTTAATGGCTGTTGATGTGTTTTGAGTTTATGATATGATAATATTATTTCTTTCTAAATATTGTATAGCAATAAACTATTCTTTATATTTTGATTTGGAGATGCATATATAAATCCAACAGGAAGGTGCATTTATATCTTTGTAGCTCGTCTGCAGCTATAGATGAAATAAACAAATACAACCCCATTGAAGGATTACACCCTGTACATGTGTCTATGTGCAGTCCAAAACCAGAACAGAATTTTTGGTCTAATTTTAGACTTTAGAGCTTTGGCAGTTTGTCCAATTGATTCCCATCTCTAAAGCCCAGCTGTTTTCAATTTCCAGGAAAAGTCATGCACTATTTGTTAAGGAGTATGGTTTCTACTTTAGGAGAGATTGATTTTATGTTTTGTTTTTACTATTATAAATCTCTTCTGTCACACTGTCATATGATGGCTTGGTTATGAAATGATCTTTTTTTTTAATTGCAAGAAACTGGAGTGCTGGACAGCCTGATAACTGGAAACATGGCCATGGGCCAGGGGAAGATTGTGCTGGATTAATCCATGCTGGGCTCTGGAATGACTTTCACTGTGAAGATGTTAATAGTTTTATTTGTGAACAAGATGTGGAAAAAGGTATAGTAAGCTTTGAACCAAATGCATAGACATTTATTACAAAGGTTTATTACCAACCAAATTTCCGCAGCTGGGACAAAAGGGAATTGTATGTCCTACTCATACAGATAGAAAGGTCTTAGAAGAGAACTTGAGATCAATCTTTATTAGCATCTGTGTATAAATATTCTCCCTAGCTGCTTTTGATGTTCAGGCCACTGAGTTTTAAACTATTGGCAAGGTTACATAGCTATTCTTACTAGGTAGCATACATTTGGCAATCAGTGTTCTAAAACATGCCCAGCTAATTCTGAAGAAAAGCCATGCAGTAATTTATTTTTTCCAGTTAACACCAAAAAGATAGTAGTGTAATTTCAGAACTCAAAAATGCAGTTAGAAAGCTATAAGCAATAGGTCCTAATGTTCCTGAAGATTTTTTTAAAGATTACTTAGTGATGCATTTCCTTTCTGGTGAAAATAAAGCGAAGTGGAATGCAACCTCCCCCCCCAAAAAAAATAATAATAGCAATAACAATAGCATTTAGACTTATATACCGTTTCATAGTGCTTTACAGCCCTCTCTAAATGGTTTACAGAGTCAGCATATTGCCCCAAACAATCTGGGTCCTCATTTTACCGACCTCAGAAAGATGGAAGGCTAAGTCAACCTTGAGCCTGGTGAGATTTGAACTACCAAATTGCAGGCAGCCGATAGTCAGCAGAAATAGCCTGCACTACTGCATTCTAACCACTGTGCCACCACAGCTCTTAGAGCCATAATAATAAATATCTCATTAAAATACTGCTGTACTAAAAGTATTATTAAAAACCAAACTTGAAAGAGCAGCCCAAGATAGAGCACATCAGAATAGTCAAAGACAATGGATGAAGAGTCAGATGTTAATACTCAGCTTCCCCCTTTCATTAATCATTTCTGTACCTTACATGAAAATGAAAACTTGAAAAATGGGATACAATTCTACCTTTGTATTTTGTTATTATCAATTATATAGATAAATTGTTAATACTGTATATGACTCTTAGGTTAATTTAATAGCAAGGATTTGAGGTAGGGGGTCTACCATAAAATTCATTGGATGTTTTGGACAAATTATTCTGATTTTTCCCTCTCTAAGCCTTATACAAGAAGGCTGGGGTTAGGATAAGGTGCTCATCTGAGCTGCTTCAGAAAAGAAAGTGAGACATATACAGCAAACATAGGGCTCTCTTGAATCAGCTTTCCTTATTTATTCAATTTATATGCTATCCTGAATTTAAATTTCAGTTAGAATTTTCATGTGTGTTTAAATTTCAACAGCTTTTAATACCTGAAACATGTTGTCACTGCAACCAAAATGTATTCTGTGTAACAGCTAGAAAAATAATTCTTAGAAATCTATTTGTGTTTACTTGGTGCTGTTTCCTACAAAGTAAATAACTTCTGACATGTTGTGAGCCGCCCAGAGTCCCCTGGGAATTGGGCAGCATATACATCCATTTAAATAAATAAATAAAATAAATACAATGAAGTAATACAAGAAGAGTTAGTTCCCCTGACCTTTATGCCAGCACTTCAGTCTTGATCCCTATTGGATCCCCTCCTTTGCCCCCTCTTCAATTATGTTACAACAGGGTCCCCAAACTTGGCAACTTTAAGACTTGTGGATTTTAATTCCAAGAATTCTCCAGCCAGCTATGCTGGCTGGAGAATTCTGGAAGTTGAAGTCTACAAGTCTTAAAGTTGCCAAGTTTGAAGACCTCTGCCTTACAGCATGATAACAGCACAACATTTCACTTTATAACTGGCCCTCTGAGATAATTAAGAAACGCAATTAAGATGTGTTAAATAAAGACAAGTCTTTTCTCAGATGGTATGGCAATCTTTCCAAAGAACCCAAGATTTCATTATGTTAACAATAGTCAACACTTAGGTGATATTTTTAGGACCAAAATTGTCTTTTAATAAGACTATGGAGGTGGGGGGGTGATTACCTGTAGAGAAGAATCCAGTGGTGGGTTCCTACCAGTGCGGTCCACTCTATAGCACCGGTAGCGGCCCGCTGGTGATGTCACAGTACCGGTGCGGTTGGTTGCCAGTGCCTGGGCGCTGCCATTTAAAAAAATTTTTTTTAAATTTTTTTTAAATTTTCTTCTCCGCATGCCCAGAAGCCGAGCTTTCAGCACTGCACATGCGCTGCCTTCCTACCCCACAGTGAGTCCAAGCAGGGGAGGATGGCTGAGGGAGCGTGTGAGATGCTGAAAGAACCTGACCTTTCCCCGTCCCTTCACTTGAAAATAATAAGAAGCTCGGATTTGACACTTTTCCTTCATTTTTGCCTAAAGCTTCCCAAAGTGGGCATTTTCCGAAAGCTTAACCTTTTATACTGTTAATTTTATACAGTTTTATACTGTTATTCTTTAGATGAAAACATTGAGGACTGTTAAAAGATACTGGTCTCAATATTTTCGTCTAAGGAATCCAAGACAGAAACCAAAAATGCTGTATGAGACTTGCTTGTCTTTTAACTATAGCATTTTCTGCATATAAAGGTTGCTGTGTTGCCATGGTGTAACACACACTTTGTATGCAAAGCTTTTCATGTAAGGTATAAAATAGCAAAAATAGTAGTAACATCTCTCTGAAATAACTAATATATGACCGGTAAGCCACACCCACCCTGTCACATGGCTGGCAAGCCACACCCACAAAATAAGCCACGCCCACAGAGTGGTAGTAAAAAAATTAGGAATCCACCCCTGGAAGAATCAGTGGATTGAAGGGTTGTTTTTTTCTACTTCTGCATTTCAAGAGTGAAACTGACTGGTCTGCCCTTGTGATTCATTGGCAAATGGCAATGGACACTACGTAGATAGACTGGAGATCTTTCTTTCGTCACCTGTAATTAGTACACACTGATTTTCACATTAAATATCTTCCTACCATTATCATAACCATTTGCATTTTGACTGGTTCTGGTCAGACACAGATTTGGAAAGCAGTACTTACCAATGCAAATTACAGCTTTGGCATTGGTTTCTGAATTTTAAAGCCAAGTTTTACCTTTTGTAACACTTGTTAATTTTCCTTTCCCACTGCAGCTCAGCCTCCAGGATTGTAATAGGTCATCATAGGCCAAGAGACTGACATTTTCTTTGCAAAGAAATTCATCTGGGACTGAACCATCACCCAAATAAGAAAAGGAGCACTGAGAACTTTGATGAATAAACTTCATCAGCACAATTTGTCCTCCACAATTTTTCAGGGGCTTTACAACCTTGTTGCACAAACATGTTGGTAGAAAATGTAATTGGACAAAACTACCTGTAGATCTCTTCAGTCATTAAGCAGAAGATATGTTCTGGTAAGAACTAGAAAATAGAAAGCTGATTACAAGTTATGACTTTACTACTCTAGGAAGACAAAAAAAAATAATACAAAGCTACTGTGTAAACAAAGCAGCCACTTGCTAAATTCCCAAATATTGGCAATTTATATAAATATACATGTATAAATTTATATAAATTTTATATATAAATATATATAGTCCAGTTCTGATCAGTAATATAGAATATACTTTTTAAAGCTTTTAAAATTCTGTATTTTTGTACAAAATGTTGCCTATTATATTGATTTAATTGCTTTTTTATATGAATATAGTAAATAGAAATCAAAGAAAACATCATTGATACTACTTATCATAACTGCCTGGAATAAATTACTCATGTTTAATAACATTTAAAATGGATTTTAGATGGCATTTGCAGTCTATTATACAAAAATATACACAAAGTTATGATCCAAGGACAACATGGTTATTTTCCGAACTGGTCCATTGACAGAACTCTAGGCAGCTGAAAGTCTAGCAATAGACTTGAAGGAAGGGATAACATTGATTAGTAAAGTACATACTTTACATATAGTATAGAGAATTCCTGATTCAGTCTTCCTGATTCCAATAAAAATAATCAAGTGGTCAGAGAGCTAAAAAAAGGGGGGCTTTGCCGGGGGCCCTGGGAATTTTTATTAACTATAATGCAGGGCTTAATGTAGTAGCTGCTTAACATGACCTAATATAAAATATGTTTGTTCCTCTTATTTTCTTCATGTGTAGGCAATTTCTATCGCTGTAATGGGCTTCAGAACATTCGGGACTAGTTTAAGTCTAATAAATTTTTTAACAAAAATAGATATTTCTGATAGACATGTGCAACTTGTTCTTAATACCTTTTTAGTACCCACCCACTGGAGGGAGGGAGAGGGAGAGGGAGGGAGGGAGGGAGGGAGAGAGAGAGAGAGAGAGAGAGAGAGAGAGAGAGAGAGAGAGAGAGAGAGAGAGAGAGAGAGAGAGAGAGAGAGAGAGAGAGAGAGCGCAAAATCCAAGGCATTGGAAAAGAGTTCAGTATATCTGCATGCAACATCTAATTTGGTGGATCAGCAGGCAAAAATCCTACAATACTACAGTACTTTCTGTACTTCCACAATGTTCAGTAGTGGTTTGTACTTAACATAAAATTACAGTGAAAATAAAAGGCAAGTCACATGTTGACATAAATAGTATTTACATGATTTTTGTATGTAAAATCGATACTATGATTGTTTGTGAACATTTATATTTAAGATAAGTATCTGTAATCATTTTGCTGCAGATCTGGACACAGCTGGGTACCTAAACAGAATGTTGGTAAACTCAGAATATCGAAACAATGAATACACTGAAGTAATTAACTTTTCCTCTTAAATATTTTTCACATTAGGATAATTTGTTGCTGTGATCTGTGATGTTCAGTTAAATAATATACAAACAAACCTTTTCTTTCTATCTCTAACATCCTTCTGTATCTCCTTCACTGGTACCAAAGCAAATTCTCAATTAATTTGAAACTAGATATTGGGTGAGTTATTTATTTGTTGAGACTTACGTGTTGCTCCTGTCACAGAGGGCTCAGAGCCACTTAAACTTCAATGTCCAGTAAAATGGTTAAAATAATAAAATAGCCACTAAGGGGCAGTCAAAACAAAAGTGACAAATACTTCTCCTCAAGGACAAACAAATATTCAAATCAGACTCTCGGAGGCCCTTTAGAAGCACCGGATCCTAATAGCCCTTAAGAGCCATAGTAAGGGTAGGGCTCTAATCCAGGGGTGGGTTCCTCCCAGTTTGGACTGGATCACCCGAACTGGTAGCGACCCACTGGTGACGTCACTGTCGGTGCCGGTCCATGCGCACCGCCATCTTTTTTCGGGGTTTTTTTGCGAATTTTTCCTCTTCTGCTCCTTGAAAAAGGGCCCGCCCGCCTGCGGGTTAATACTGACCTTTATTTCTTCGCCCGAAGCACAGCTGATCAGCTCCTCAGCTGTGTTTCGGGCTGATTCCTGATTCTGAACATGCGCGGAAGCCTAATCGCACGAGGGGATGTGCGTGTGCGCGCGAGCAAAACGTCACGATGCGAAAGTAAGTGGAACCCACCCCTGCTCTAATCTCCAACATATTCTGTTTTAGAGAAGGGAAGCAGTGACAGAGAAGATCTGTCCCTGTATTCCCCAATCACAATGGCCCTTAGAGATTGACAGCCAGAGCAATCATTTTTGGGGGAGTTTGATACTTGGATTGGTTAGGGCTGTCAAACTCACAGGTTAGGGGTGTCAAACTTAGCATCGCAGCGGCATCACATGACGTATTGCGACTTTTTCCCCCTTCACTGAACCGGGCGTGGGCATGACCAGCGCATGACGCATCTGGCCCGCGGGCCGCGAGTTTAACAGCCCTGGATTAGGTGGTCTCATAGATAGGCAGCTCCTGAGTCATATGTGACTTTAAAGGTAATAGCTAGCATTTTGAATGTTGCATCATCTCCATGACCATGTGATCAAAATTAAAATGTTTGACAATTGACTCATATTTAGGACAGTTGCAGTGTCCCAGGATCATGTGATCCCCTTTTGCGACTTTCTGACAAAAGTCAAGAGGGAAACCAGATTCACTTAACAGCCATGATACTAACCTAATACCGACAGTGATTCACTTAACAACTATGGCAAGAAAGATCGTAAAATGGAGCAAAACTCACTCAGCAAACGTCTCACTTAGCAACGTAAATTTTGGGCTCAGTTGTTATCGTTAAGTCAAGGACTATCTGTATATAGACCATGTTAGAATATTCATGACTGGGACAGCCAATGGTAACAAGGTCAGCCAATGAATAAGCATACCGTAGCAACTAAGTCAGCCAATGGGAGCTAACCACTTCTGAATCTGTGCAGAGAATCGAAACTGGAATTTAAGCTTAAGGCTGGGCATGGCTCCAGGTCCACACTCTCTACTCTCTCATTCTGAACTTTGCTGTAATGAAACTAACTCTCCTGCTTGTGTTTACCTGTAACTGATTGAAGAAGAATTCTACTTGTGGTATTGTAAATATATATATTATGTTTATAAAGAAGTTTATGAATCCAGCTGAATCAGTCATCTGTGTGTGCTTCTGGTTTTGATTTTTGAAACAAACTTTAATAGACCATGCATTTTAATTTTGATCAGATGACCATGGAGATGATGCAACAAAAGTGTGAAAATCGATCATCAGTCACTTTTTTCAGTGCTGTTGTTACTTTGTGGTCACTAAGTGAACTGTTTAAAGGTCTACCAAATAGGAGAGTAAGAGTTAAGTAGGGCTCTCCCATCTAAGTTCCAAGCTAAACCACTATTTCGTTTTCAAGTCCTCTGCCTTGGCTTCTATTGCTCTCACCTTCTCCCAACTTAAAAACTGCCGTTCCATGCAAACATTGCAGCTTAGCAACAGCAATCATGCTTCCCTTCCCAATATTATTGAGGAATGTGATTGCTCATGACATTTCGTACTTGACCCTTCCTGCTGAAAAATATCCTCTTAACAAGGCTTTTAAGATTACAAGTATTTCCAGATAGAAATAAAGCTGTCAGCCCTTATGGGTAGAGAATTTTTAAACAGATTTATATCCTCTTAAAAGTTTGTCTATGCAGATGACAACTGTTTTCCTTCTTAACTTTTGCCATTTTAAAATTTGTAAGAAACTCTTCCCAGAAGAAGCTCCTTAAGAAAAATAAAGCATTTTTGCAGTGGGGGTTTCCTATACCGGGCAGCTCTGGTATTGTGCTACACACAATAAAAAGTTTGTTTGTTTGTTTGTTTTATTTGTCAAGCATATATGATTAAAGCAAAGTATAAACAGTAAAAATATGATTGTATATATATATATATAATAGTACAAGCATGAATAAGAAAATAAGAGGTATGAATATATGGGTACATTAGGACAGGAACGGTAGGCACGATTGTGCGCTTATGCACGCCCCTTACCGATCTCTTAGGAATGGGGTGAGGTCGATGGTAGATAGTCTAAGGTTAAAGTTTTGGGGGAAGAAACTACTGAGTCAGGTAAAGTGTTCCAGGCATTGACCACTCTGTTGTTGAAGTCGAATTTTTTGCAATCAAGTTTGGAGCGGTTTACATTAAGTTTGTATCTATTGTGAGCTCATGTATTATTGCAGTTGAAGCTGAAGTAGTCGTTAACAGATAGGACGTTGTGGCAGATAAATTTGTGAGCTACACTTAGGTCAGATCGAAGGCGGCGTAGTTCTAAATTTTCTAGTCCTAAAATTTCAAGTCTGGTTTCATACGGTATTCTGTTGTGAACAGAGGAATGTAATACTCTTCTTGTGAAATATCTCTGGACATTCTCAATTGTGTTAATGTCAGATATGTAGTGTGGGTTCCAGACAGAGGAGCTGTATTCAAGAATAGGTCTAGCAAATGTTTTGTATGCTCTGGTTAAGAGTACAATGTTATCAGAGAAGAAGCTACGCAAGATTAGGTTAACCACTCTTAATGCCTTCTTGGCTATGTTGTTGCAGTTAAAATATGTTTTATTTTTAAAACATTTTAAAACAATTTTTAAAACAAGTTAAAATATGCTGTCTCATTGCAGGCAGCCACTTCTCTGCCTGGAATGCTTTATCACTCATAGCTATAATCAGCACATATGACTGCACCTAATTACAAATGGGCAAAATATATTAATTGTGTGCATCTGGAATATGCAGAATTCCATGATGTTTGTAGAAAATATTCAGCAATGTGTTTGGCAGTAAAAAACAAAAAACAAACCCCTCACAGTTTGAAAGCAGTGTGTTATGAATCTAATGACTTCTTCTCATCAGAGGCATCTTGCTGAGAGGAAAAGCAGTTCGTCTTGGAAACTGGTCAAATTGGTCATAGTCATTTCCCACCTACACACATTTTTGTAATAATGTGCAACTAACTTTAAAATTGCAGTTTGTATGTGCAGGTAGACCTCGATGTCCGATCACAATCAAGACCAGAATTTCCATTGCTAAGGAAAGTCACTGTTAAATGAGTCACACCAGATTTTATGACTTTTTTTGCCACAGTTGTAAAGAGAATGATTGTAGCTGTTAAATCAATCACTAGGTTATTAGGAGCTGTGGTGGCGCAGTGGTTAGAATGCAGTATTGCAGGCTAATTCTGCCCACTGCCAGGAGTTCGATTCTTACCGGCTCAAGATTGACTCAGCCTTCCATCCTTCCGAGGTGGGTAAAATAATTGTGACAATAGGCTGACTTTGTAAACTGCTCAGAGAGGGCTGTAAAGCATTGTGAAGCAGTATATAAGTCTTAAGTGCTATTGCTATTAAGCAAATCCAACTTTATTCAATGGCTTTGTTTATCAGAAGCTAGCTGAGAAGATCACAAATGGTAATCACATGATCCTGAGATGCTCCAACTGTTGTAAATACATGCCAGTTGCCAAGCACCTGAATTTTGAACAGGTGACTGTGGGGATTCTGCAATTGTTATAAATGCAAGGACTAGTTGTAAGTCACTTTTTTCAGTACTGTTGTCACTTCAAAGGGTCGCAAAGCAAATGGCTGTAAATTGAAGACTGGGTGGGTGGGTGGGTGGGTGGGACAGAAAGATGAAGAAAGAAAGAGAAACTTGTACTCATGCACACATACAAAACCCTCCAACTTCAATAAAAATAAATTAAGCTTCCTGGTTCAGGTTTATAGAGAGAAATAGTAACATACTTCCTAAATAGCTGTGGTATCTAAGAAAAATGACAGTCTTCAATTTTAAAAAAGGGGAATATAAGAAATGCTTTAAAAGGATAGTGCTCTATCATTTGTATTCTAAGAAACAAGTTAATCATAATTTCTCATTTACTGTATTTCTTTTGACGATGTGCTTCTTCTCTTCCTAATACTCAAACTGCCTTAACTGTTGCTTAGAAAATATGACTCTTTATTTTATTAAAAAACTTGGTTAATCTTATGAGTTACTGAATAATTAATTTATCAGGCAATTAGATAAGCACAGGGGTGGGTTCTAACTTACCTCACTGCTGGTTCGCTTCTTCCCGCGCCATGTGGGCGGGCGCCAGTAGTGGGTTCCTACCGGTGCGGTCCACTCTACCGCACCGGTAGTAACCGGCTGGTGACGTCACAATCGGTACAGGTCCCTGGGCGCCGCCATCTTTTTTTTGAATTTTTTTCGATTTTTTTTTAAATTTTCTTTTCTTTTCTTCTGAGCATGTGCAGAAGCCGAGCTTCCAGCCCTGTGCATGCGGTTGCTATCTTGTTTTTGGCTTTCTTTTTTTTTAATTTTTTAAAATTTATTTTATTTTATTTTATTTTATTTTTTATTTTTCTTCTGAGCATGTGCAGAAGCCGAGCTTCCGGCCCTGTACATGTGTCTACATCCTGTTTTCGGCTTTATTTTTTATTTGCCCCGCCCACTCACTCCTTATTGCTGCCTTCCCAGTTCCCACGTGGAACCACCGCCAACCCCCCTCGCCAGTCACTGAGAAGAAGCAGCGCTGCCGCAGCAGCCAGGGTAAGAGACGCGCTGGCCTGAAGGGAGGCTTGCCAGGCAATGTGTGTGTGTGTGAGGCAGTCCCTGGGGGTTGAATTAGGTGGGACTCGTCCCACCCAGGTCCCACCAAATGGGTCTCCCCGAGAAAGAAAGAGAAAGAAAGAGGAAGGAAGGAAGGGAGAGTGAGAAAGACAAGAAAGAAAAGGAAGGAAGGAAGGAAGGAAGAAAGAAATAACCCTGCCCAAATCTGTCCGCTGCCACTTCCTGGGAGATGCGCCGCTGCCGGGACAGTATGGGCCGCCTGCCCTCCCCCCCACTCACCCTTCCTCTCCCAGCGCTCCACCGGCGGCTCCGCCCTCCCCAGATCTGTCCGCTGCCACTTCCTGGGAGATGCGCCGCTGCCGGGACAGGACGGGCCGCCTGCCCTCCCCCCCACTCACCCTTCCTCTCCCAGCGCTCCACCGGCGGCTCCGCCCTCCCCAGATCTGTCCGCTGCAACTTCCCGGGAGATGCGCCGCTGCCGGGACAGGACGGGCCGCCTGCCCTCCCCCCCACTCACCCTTCCTCTCCCAGCGCTCCACCGGCGGCTCCGCCCTGCCCAGATCTGTCCGCTGCAACTTCCCGGGAGATGCGCCGCTGCCGGGACAGGACGGGCCGCCCGCCCTCCCCCCACTCGCCCTTCCTCGCCAAGCGCTCCACCGGCGGCTCCGCCCTGCCCAGATCTGTCCGCTGCAACTTCCCAGGAGATGCGCCGCTGCCGGGACAGGACGGGCCGCCTGCCCTCCCCCCCACTCACCCTTCCTCTCCCAGCGCTCCACCGGCGGCTCCGCCCTGCCCAGATCTGTCCGCTGCCACTTCCTGGGAGATGCGCCGCTGCCGGGACAGGACGGGCCGCCCGCCCTCCCCCCCACTCGCCCTTCCTCGCCAAGCGCTCCACCGGCGGCTCCGCCCTCCCCAGATCTGTCCACTGCAACTTCCCGGGAGATGCGCCGCTGCCGGGACAGGACGGGCAGCCTGCCCTCCCCCCCACTTGGCTCTCCAAGTAGTGCCACTGTCTCCCTGCCCCGCCAGCCCGAGTCTGAGGCTGGCGGAGCTCCGTAGGTGCGTGCCCCAATGCTGCCCGGTCTGCGAAGGTCCCAGAGCCAAAGCCAGGAAGGCGAGAGGGGCGGTGGTGGTGCCGCTGGGCTGGGCCGCCCGCTCTCCCAGAGCACTTTCTTCCTTTCTTCCTTCTCCCGCCACCCAGAAGAGAAAAAGAGAAAGAAAAAGAAAAAGAAAAAGAAAAAGAAAGAGAGAGAGAGAGAGAGAGAAAGAAAGAGAAAGAAAGAAAGAAAGAAAGAAAGAAAGAAAAAGAAAGAAAGAGAAAGAGAGAAAGAGAGAAGGAAGGAAGGGAGAGTGAGAGAGACAAGAAAGAAAAGGAAGGGAGGAAGGCTGGCAATGGGGGGTGCAATTGTTTCTTTTAGGGAGCACAACTGGCCATATGGGTTGAAGGGGGGAGACTTTCAGCTCCAAATGGAGAGAAAACCACAAAGAGAAGCAAGGTGTTGTATGTGACCAAAACCAGCTGTGTCCATCTTCTTCTTTCTTGAGCAGTGGCCCAAGACAATCTGGCAGAACGCAGACAGGCTATCCGGCACATCCAACCCTGTTTTGCACTGTCTTGCCACAGAGATTCTTTGTTGCCAATGGGTCTTCTAAATATTAGTGCTATTTGCTATTTGGACTGGCAATACTTTATCTAACATTGAAATTCTAGTTTCACAACTTTTTGATTTGGTGCTTGTGTGTAGCCGTACATATTTATATATGTGCACATATTTTTTTATCATAGCTATTTTTTCTACTAATATTTGAACAAAAGAGATTAAAGGATAATGTCCATTATAAAAAGGCTCCACTGGAAATTGCAAAATACCTGGTTCTAATAAATATGGGAAAATTCTACAATGATTCCTGCATTTACTATGATGTAAATGCAAAGTATTTTTATTTTTTATTTTTACTGAGTGAGAAGCCTGAATATTATTAATTATGACTGTACTAACATAACCAATCTAATTATGGAAGTTGTAGTAAGATATCAGTTTAATGGACTAATGGGGAGAAGAGGTGTCTGTTAAAACAAAATGTATGTTAAATTCAAATGGTAAGTGGGATTTTTCTTAAGTTAATTTTTCATTTTTAGCCAATGGTATAAAGGATTTTTATGCAGAAGCATAAATTCCATAGGCAGATTTTGTTTGCTGCATCTGAAGTCACTAAACTAAGGGTCTGTTAAACCAAGGAATTACTCTAGAGGCATACTTGTTATTGTTATAGCTTTATTTTTTTGTAAATAATGCATCTTGCAAAAAGAAGCATATAATTCCTATTCCTATATCTCTGGTCTCAAAGATCCCCATCCAAGATACAAATGAAACAATACTTCCTGGACATCAGAACAAGAGATCTGCAGGGCAGAGAAATACTAACTTGTTTTCTGATACTTCATTATGATCTCTGCTCTCACTGCAAAAAGCAGCACATTTGCTAGCAGGAAGGTTCTTCAAAATCCTGTCATATCCATACCATCCGTAAAGAATGGGAGGGTGATGCCTCCTCTCCAAGACTCTATCAACATTGTGTAGCATAAGTTACAGTTTTCCACAGAGATAAACATTTGATGAAAATCTGGATTTTTAAATAAAAGAATTCCAGGAAATGGTACAGAAAATGCAACAAAAATATCCAGATCCTTCATAAATCAAAGTGTAGCTAAACTTTGAAAGAAATTTCCTTGATTTTTAAAAAGTTAAAGTGGACTCTAGGTGTGTTTTTCCAAATGCAGTAGGTGAGGTTGAATGTGTATAGTTTTAGAAGAGGTGTGTGTGTGTGTGTGTGTACATACACATACAGTATATATAGTAGATAATGTATATTTTTGTGTGCCTGTGTGTAATATGTACTGTATGTACACATTACATAGGATTAAATAGTATATTTTGGATGTTCAGTAGTAGTAAATAGATAGGGAAATTGTATCTCATTGAGGCCTTTGAGGTGAGGAGAGGCCAGGCACCCTAACCCTAACCCTTGACGTGAGTGACGTCAAGTTGGCCACGCCCACCCAGTCACATGACCACCCAATCACATGATCACCAAGCAACCCCCCACCTGGTCACATGGTCGGCAAGCCACTCCCACCCGGTCACATGACCGCAAAGCCACTCCCACCCGGTCACACGACCAGCAAGCCACTCCCACCCGGTCACATGACCAGCAAGCCACACCCACAAAATAAGCCACACCCACAGAGTGGTAGTAAAAATTTTCAGAACCCTCCACTGGCGGGCGCATACGCAGTGCCGAAAACTCGGCTTCTGCGCATGCGCAGAAGCAAAAAACAGCTTAGGCACCGCCGAGAGAGCCAGTTCATGGGCGTGGCCAGTGGCCATCACTCCCGGTTCAGCGAGTGGGGGGAAATTCCCGCTATCGGTTCTAAAGAACCGGTCCAAACCGGGAGGAAGCCACCTTTGGATTAGCATGAGAAAAACAATAGACAGACGAGATGGCATTCTTTCACCTTTTATAAATTATACATACATATTCCAAAGTAGACCTGAAACTTTCCTATATGGTGTCAACATTTCATATCTGAACATGGATACATGAAAGTTCTGACTGGAAACGCTATTAATCTGTGTTCACACATTTCTTCTTACTCTATTTTTAAAGCAGGCATTAATTGTATCCTCACCAAGTTACAAGACTGGTGTCTAAGACAAGTAAAGCCAGTGGAATTCAGTGGGTCATGTATCAGAATAGGAAAGGAAAGACCTAGGTTCTAACTTCCTCTTTCTCCATAGAAACTCATATTGGACTAATCACTAATCTCAGCCAACTCTCCCAATATGGGGATATTGCTGGTGGAGGGGGGGAGGGGGAACAGGCTACCCATCCACCTTTACTTCCTGAGGTAGAAGTATAGATATGGCTCTGCACTACATCCTATAACATCTTGAATCTCCAAAGACCTACGCAAGGGTCCTCTTTGTAGACTTTAGTTCAGCATTCAATACCATCATAATGGACATTCTTCTAACTAAACTAAATCAGCTAGCGGTACCTGAACACACTTGTAAGTGGATCACAAGCTTCCTAACAGACAGGAAGCAGCAGGTGAAGCTAGGCAAAATCACATCAGATACCTGTACAATTAGCACAGGGGGCCCCCAAGGCTGTGTGCTCTCACCACTTCTCTCTATATACCAATGACTGCATCTCAAATGATCCATCTGTTAAACTACTGAAGTTTGCAGATGATATAACAGTGATTGGTCTCATTCGAGACACCCATGAAACCGCATACAGACGGGAGGTTGAACAACTAGCCTCGTGGTGCGACCGGAAAAATCTGGAACTCAAAACCGTAGAAATGGTGGTAGACTTTAGGAGAAACCCTCCCATTCTACCACCTCTTACAATACTAGACAACACAGTATCAACAGTAGAGACCTTCAAATTTCTAGGTTTTATCATATCTCAAGACCTAAAATCAAACATCAAAAATGTCATCAAAAAAGCACAACAAAGAATGTTCTTTCTGCGCCAACTCAGGAAGCTCAAACTGCCCAAGGAGCTGCTGATACAGTTCTACAGAGGAATTATTGAGTCTATAACTATCTGGTTTGGTTCTGCAACCCAACCAGACAGACACAGACTTCAGAGGATAATCAGAACTGCAGAAAAAAACAATTACTGCCAACCTGCCTTCCATTGAGGACCTGTATACTGCACAAGTCAAAAAGAGAGCCGTGAAAATATTTAGTGACCTCTCGCATTCTGGACATAAATTGTTTCAACTCCTACCCTCAAAACGACGCCATAGAGCACTGCACACCAAGACAACTAGACACAAGAACAGTTTTCCCCGAACGCCATCACTCTGCTAAACAAATAATTCCCTCACCACTGTCAAACTATTCACTAAGGCTGCATTACTATTACTATTAGTCTTCTCTTCGTTCCTATCACCCATCTCCTCTCACTTATGACTGTATGACTGTAACTTGTTGCTTGTATCCTTACAATTTATATTAATATTGTTTCCTGATTGCTTATTTGTGCCCTATGACAATCATTGTGTTGTACCTCATGATTCTTGACAAATATATCTTTTCTTTTATGTACACTGAGAGCATATGCACCAAAGACAAATTCCTTGTGTGTCCAATCACACTTGGCCAATAAAGAATTCTATTCTATTCTACTAAATAGCTATCATAGTACCTATAATGGCACTGAAAGTCAATTTAGGATTTTTGAAAATTAGTATGTGCTAACGAGGTTTTTGTGTACTGATTGCTGCATATTATCTTGATTTTATTAAAATAAACATGGGACATCTCAGAGAAATAACATTATAAATTTTCTTACATGAAGTAGCTGCCTATGGTATTCTTAGTATCATTGGGCTCTGATCCTGTTACTGATCAGCTTGGGAATAATGAGCCTTTAAATCATGCATCATGATTTCTGGCAATGCAGTTGAACAGATTTCACTAACTATGGCACATAAGTATTTGGAAAATCAACACTTTGCTTTTTTGAGCGGAGTCCAAATATGCAGTTGACCTAACAACAACAATGAAACCTAAGGATATTTATTCTAGTGTTACTGAGAACATTGTGTTTGGTTTTGTTTATTTAGTGACTAGAATGAAGCACAAAAATGCCTTACATTAAGTAATGTGGGAGTAATAATTCTTTCTATGCCCAAAAGGAAATGACTTAAAGGGTTTCAGGAATCTGTTTGTAATTTCGCAATGAATTTGGCTTGCCAATTTATATGATAAATAACTCGAAGACATTCTGTTTTAAAAAACAGAACATTTGTACTTGCCTAAATGTTCCCTTTGTGTAATCATTGTATAAACTGAAATTTGCTAGTGTGGCAATAATAATATAATATAGGAATGTTGCTTATAACACTTGCGTTGGTTCTCCAGCCATGTTGTGCCCCATTTCTGATCTCGATTTTTGAGAGGAAGTTGTTTTGCTGATGGGTAAACTGCAGGTAGAGTACATTTAGTCTTGAATTTATCTTCCAGTAATCTTGTAGTGTTGTCCTGCAACACATTTTAATAGTTCATTCTGTCTTATGTAGCAGTTCTGGGCAATCAGTCTTCGGCAACCATATTTACTAAAAAGCCAGACCCCCCCTGAATTCTTAAGGTGTTAAAACTTGGCCTTTAAAATTAAATACTATCTACCAACATGGCCTATTGCCAACCTGGCCTTTCATGTCTTCCAATCATGCTCCTATTACCACTGTAATGGAAAACGTCTTGCTGCTGGTCAACCTAGCCTTATCATCCATCTAATAATAAATGTGTACAATGAGATGGGTGGCATATAAACAATAAATAAATACGAGAGCCCAAAACTCAATCTCTTCTCCATCATCACCATCTACCATACTGGAACCACCCCTTTAGGAGAACCACAGCAAAACTCTGCTCCCCACCTTTCCTAATCCTCTGAGGCAGGTCAGGAGGATACCATAACTTATGGTATTGAAGGCTGCTGAAAGAAGGCTGCAGTACCAGGAGGGTCCAACACCCCATTACATTCTTGCCAGATATCATCACAAGTGCAATTTTGTCTCCATTCTTGCTGATGCATTTTTTTCTAATGCCAATATGAGAAGCTTTTCCCCATCACTATATTGTGCAACTCAAACAATCAATGGGAGGTTTTTTTTGTTTCTAAAACATGGCTTATGCTTCAACTGCTCAAAACATATCTTTGGAAAGATACACAATTCTGTATGCTAGTCTCTCTCAGGCACTTTAGAAATAACCAGTAATCAGGCAATCTGATCAGTGTATGGGAGAAAAGGTTAAAACAGATTCTTAGATGCAGAGTCCTGACAGAA
The DNA here is from genome assembly GCA_023053685.1 of Diadophis punctatus similis. Lineage (NCBI taxonomy): Eukaryota > Metazoa > Chordata > Lepidosauria > Squamata > Dipsadidae > Diadophis > Diadophis punctatus. The sequence goes on from JALIGW010000003.1 coordinate 156,182,110, forward strand.
AGAAATGAATTAAAAATTTCTAATTTTCAGCAACTAAAATATATTAAGTAATCAATGGTTTGACTTTAAGAAATATGACTGGTTTTGATTAAAGAGTAAATATTTACTCTTTGATATTGACACTGATAATCTAAGCATGAAATAAAAAATTGTAATGGGTCACAATAAACATTAAGCTTGATGGATGGCAAAATACATTTGCTGTCAATTTTCCAATCAGTAAATACAGAAATAAAGATCATTTTCTAAAAAGCATATAGATAGCATACAGACTAGATGTAACTGTCTAAAAGTATTGTAGCAGGGGACAAAAGTCTCTTCATTATTATTTATTACTCATTCATTTTTTATGCCACCCATCTCCCCTATAAAGTGATTGTCATATTCATGTTCTCTTTCATATTGCTGACTTTAATGTTAAATAAAAATGAAATGAAATACCTGGTTTGAAAATAGTGTTTTACTATTGGAAACTACACAGTTTACAAAGTTTTCTACTTGCTGGCGCTGTCATACTGTTCTCTTTTAGCCAAGCTAAGCATACGAAGTTTTAAAGTTGTTTTTTTAGTAAATTTGGCAAAGTAACCTTCAGTGGTGGGTTGCTACCGGTTCGGACCGGTTCACTCGACTCCAAGCCGAGAGCGAACCGCTTCTCTGTATCTGTGAAAGTGGGCTGGGCCCGCCCGCCCCTGGGTTATACTGACCTTTATCTCTGCTTCCGAAGCCCAGCTGATCGGGGGCAGCAGATTGAATTGCAGCTCCGCAGCTGTTTTCCTTGCTCCTTGCCTAGTTTGCAACACAGAAGTTCTATTTCCTCTGAACTGCACATACGTGCACAGAGAAGCGCGCACTCAGTGAACTGGTTGTAAAGCCGGTAGCAACCCACCACTGGTAACATTGTGTATGATCTATTCAGTGTTTGTATTTTTCACACACTAGTTTTCATAAAGTTTTTCGGTATAAACATTTTTAGTGGTGCCTTCACATTTAAAACACTTATTACCCAAGGGATGCTCTTGCCTGTTGATCACACATAAATAAGTGGAGCAAAGCAGAAAATTAATCAAGAAATGAGCAGCGAATGGAAACTCTAAGAATTAGTCTTGTCTGTATGAGCAAATTTTAAAATGGAATACTAATAGTGAAAAATAAGTTATAAAATATGGGAGGAAACATGCCTAGTCAATTTGATTTTCATTCAGATTAATATAGGAAAATACAGTTTGTGTATCATTGCTAAAAAAAAGCATTAATAATACAGTTGCTGTTTAAAATAGCCCTGGCATTTCCACCTTCTCCAATTCTCTGAATGCATTGGTTATGTTGAATTGCTGTACCAACACAAACTCTGATTTGTCTAGCAGGAAAGCAAGTTGCAGTTGAAATGCCTCAAGCACCAGTGATCTAGTGAAAGCTGGAAAACAAAATAGACAAACAACACACCTTTATTTTCTGTGTTAGCTCTGACACCTACAGGCACAATAATGCTATACAGTAACTCTATTAGACTCTTCTACAATAAAGAGCTGTTAGTTAAACCACTGTCTCCAGCCTCTTCAGTATCAGGACTTAACACTCTCAGTCCCTTTCTGCTCTGCTATTTTTTTGCAATACAGCCAGAATATTTACTAGTACTCCTCCCTTCTGTCTACATCTTGAGATGGTAGAGATCATTCTATATACGACAGAGTTTATGTCTTTATATTCAGTGATGAATACCTGGGCTGTTAACTAGCATATACCAGTAGGAGAAAATACACATCACAAGAATCATTTAAATTTGTTATTTTACTATCATCACCTTTCCTTCTGTGTTATTTTTAGACAATTACTTTGTATTCTGGAAGATTTCTAAGATGATGAGTGGAATACAAATGGTTTTAAATTAATAATAAATCAACTACCTGTAGGTGCCTATAGAGCAATTTTAATTATGTTATTAGCATGCAGACATCATGGAACACAATGAGACTTCACTGAATAATCACACAAAAAACTACATGCTTTTTAGAACATAAATTTTATTGGAAGGTTATCAGGTTATCAGATTTAGGATTTCATACATGTCTAGATATTATTTTTACTACGACTGTAAATATATCCTGGATGGGGAAGAATAGACTTCAGCTCAATCCTGGGAAGGCAAAGTGGCTTTAGGGAGCTCTGTATTCAAGGATTTTCCAGCTTTAGTTCTGGAGTTGCACTACACCAAATGGAACCAGTGTGTAACTTGATGGTCCTCCTGGACTTGCAACTCCTATTCAATGAGTGGGCAGGATGATTTTTGCACAACTCTGCTTATGCATCAGTTGCACCGTTTCCTGCACTGGTTGGGAGGGGGCTATGCCTACAGTCCCTCATGACTAAGGTGACCAGACGTCCCGATTTTGGCGGGACAGACCCGCTTTTTCGCAATTTGTCCCGCGTCCCGCCCGCCTTCTAAAAAGTCCCGATTTTTAAACCTCCGACGGGAGAAGGCAGAGATACCAGCAGTTTAAAACGAAGCTCCACCCAACACCCAATGCCCAAAATCTAAAGGCAACTACCGGCCAGTTATGGCAGTCGAGGAGTCCGACAAAGAATTCGGAAATTGCATGATTGGCCGCCGAACCGGAGCACCCCCTTCCAAAAACCCTAATGGCCAGCATGAAATGCGGCTTTAAATCTCCCTCCAGTAAGCAGGGAGGGCGTGACTTTTTGCAGACCTCCGGCCTATCGCAGAGTAGGAAGAAAAAAGGAGGCGGACCTTCGGTCAGTTGATTGGCTGGACGAAGAGTAAGACACATGGGCGATGTTGTGGGGCGAAAATAGGCGGAAGCGGTATTGGGTATGTTTGCTGCCATCAGCTATAAAAAAATAACGAGGCGAGATTTTTTAAAAAATTAAACTGAATATATCTTTTTAGCCTGATTGTTACTAGATTCCTCCTTGTTTCCGTGGTGCCTTCCGCGCGTGCGTCTCCATTGATGACAAGCACGCGGGCTCCCCGGTACAGCCACAGTGATCCTATTTGCTCTAGTTTTTAACTCTTCGGGGATCTCTCCCCCCTCCTATTTTACTACTCTCCCCTCACCTGCATTATTAGAGGAACTGAGGAAGAGTCGTCCGGAGCTGTTCCAAGGATGAGGAAGAGAGAAAGCCATTGTGCTGCAACCTGAGCGCCTTTGGTGGCCTATCGCCTTCTTATATCGCTGGGCTTTCTAATTTGCATGCCCCAGGTAGCGGTCATTGGCTCCCCGGTCACTGTGGCTGTACCGGGGAGCCCGCGTGCTTGTCATCAATGGAGACGCGCGCGCGGAAGGCACCACGGAGCAGAGGCACCTGGCGAGCGAGGCGAGTGGCGGCATCGGCGGCAGGCTCCTGCCCGCGTCTCCTGCCCGCCTGCCCGCTCGCTCGCCAGGTGCCTCTGCTCCGTGGTGCCTTCTGCGCGCGCGTCTCCATTGATGACAAGCACGCGGGCTCCCCGGTACAGCCACAGTGACCGGGGAGCCAATGACCGCTACCTGGGGCATGCAAATTAGAAAGCCCGGCGATATAAGAAGGCGATAGGCCACCAAAGGCGCTCAGGTTGCAGCACAATGGCTTTCTCTCTTCCTCATCCTTGGAACAGCTCCGGACGACTCTTCCTCAGTTCCTCTAATAATGCAGGTGAGGGGAGAGTAGTAAAATAGGAGGGGGGAGAGATCCCCGAAGAGTTAAAAACTAGAGCAAATAGGATGCAAAGAAAGAAACGCGGCTGCGCCCAAGCCACTGCCGGCTCGCGAAGGGGGGGCGGGAGGCGGGAGGCGAGGAAAGGCCTCCCGCCTCCCCCCCCACCTGGACGCCGACATTAGCGGTCTTTTGCCCTCTGCGCATGCGCATCTGGCAAAACTCAAATGGGCGGCCCCGCCCCCCGTCAGTGTCCCGCTTAAAAAAAAAAATCTGGTCACTTTACTCATGACGTAGTCACATCCCAAGTGGATTATTGCAATGTGCTCTACATAGTACATGGGCTACCCTTGAAGAGCATCCAGAATTGCAGCAGAAACAGAATGGAGTGGTATGAGCAGTTACGATAACACTTTGGTGTGCTCATATTACACCTCTGTTCAATGAGCTGCGCTGGCCATAGGAGACATATGAGGGTGCAATTCAAGCGCTGGGTCTTTCTTATAAATAATTTCATGGCCTAAGATCAGATTATTTATGGCATTTCTCTCTCCGATTGTTTCTGTCCATCCTTTTTTAGATACAGCAGGAGAAGCCTGCTATGGGCTCCATCAGTTAAAGAATGTCATCTTGTTGGACCCAGGAAATGACCCTTTTTTGTGCCTGTCTCTCCACAAGATTAGATTGGTCCCAACCTGCCACCTTTTCAGAAGTCTCTTAAGACATGTATGTGTTCCCAGGTATGAGAGCTGGAATGCGCTGGAGCCCGTGATATGATTATTATTTGTTTATACTGGTTTGGCTTCCTATTTATTGATATTTATTTTTAAATATTACAAGCTATCCAGAGTTGCTATTGTGAGATGGGTAGCTATAAATCAAATCAATCAAACCTGGTGTATGCTAATTATATTGTCTTTGTGCAACTGCTTTCTGTCTTATACATAACATTGGCCACACATTTTCACAAAACGCAATAAACCTTTACCTAATCTTTGTTATTAACTAACAGCCTCGATTTAGATAAAACTAATAAATATATATTTAACTTAACTTCTACGAATAACTCCCTCCGTCCAGAAACAGGCCGACCTGCTGTAGAGAAAAGACAATCTGTTAAAGCAGAGATTCTTAACTTTGGCCGCTTGAAGATGCCTGGACTTCAAGTCCCAGAATTCCCCCAGCCAGCACGCTAGCGTTAAAACACCGGCCGCTTCCGCTGCAGAGGACCCCAGTGTACGTCGGGCACAAGAGGCGCTCGCGTGCCTAATAGAATCCTCTCCGAGCGCCGTGGGATCACGTCAATGGAATGCGTCACCGGTGGAGTCTGTCAGGAGCAAGTATGTCGCCGCCGACGCTCTTCAGTTTGCCGGAGGCGCGGTTGCGTTTCATGGTAAGTGGGAGACTGCAGTCGGGTGAGGTGAGAGACCTCCCGACTGGACTTGAGACCTCCCGACTGGACTTGAGACCTCCCGACTGGAGATGGAGCACGAGTAAGGATGGGCTCAGCCCCGTTTCTGGCGTCCTTTGCGTGCTTCTCTGTCGACTTCAGACTCGCCTCGGTGGCTTTCTCATTCTCGTTCAGCGTTCAGAATGGAGATATTACCTCCCTCTCTTCCTCCCTCTCTCTTCTCTCTCTCTCTCTCTCTCCCTCTCTCCTTCCTTCCTTTGCACTCTTTTAAGTGCTTGGTGCCGCAGTTTGTATCGTCCTCGATGACTAGTCGTGCACCCTGTCGTTTATGAACTTAACTACTGCAAATAGGTCAAAGAATTATCCGACTTCTATTAATGAGCAACGTTGCAAACTTTTTTTTTTGGGCTTAGTAACCCATTACGTGGTGATATTGTCTTGGTCTAACATGGAAATTCTTGGTGCTACTTTGGGAGTCATAATAAGATTTTGATGCTTTTGTGAGTGGGTGGGCTACTGTAAACCTCACAATTTGGTATAATTACTGTGTTTATATCTTTATGCACTGATAATGTTACCTAGTTAGGGCAATGAAAGGTCTGCAAGAAAACAAGCAAGCTCAGAGAGCACCAACGATTGGCCAGTCTAGCGAAGAGAAGGACCAGGGGTGACATGATAGCAGTGTTTCAATACTTGAGGGGATGCCACAGAGAGGAGGGGGTCAGGCTGTTCTCTATGGCACCAGAAAGCCAAACAAGGAATAACGGATGGAAGCTGACCAAGGAGAGATTCAACCTGGAAGTGAGGAGAAACTTTCTGATGGTGAGAGCGATCAACCAGTGGAACAGTTTGCCAGCAGAGGTTGTGAGAGCCCCAACACTTGCGACCTTCAAGGAGAGACTGGACTGCCATCTGTCTCAAATGGTGTAGGAACTCCTGCTTGAGCAGGGGGTTGGACTAGATGACCTACAAGGTCCCTTCCAACTCTAATAATAAATCTAAAAAATCTTTATAATTTATATTATATCTAAATTACAACAGTCAGTGTAGCACATTTACATTTGATCAGTTTACACGTTTTGCAGAGGTTGAGCTGTAGGTTGATACCTATTAGTGTAATTATGTTACATCAGAAAATTAAAATGGTGAGTAGGGATCTCCAGGATTCATTGCCAATTTGAGAAGGAGTGTATTCATTCCTGTTCAGCCTAACTAAGCTTTGCCTCCTATCACAAGATGCTCTTCTGGTATTGGAAATGGTGCTTAGAATAGACATGTAGGTTCAACATCAGCCCAGTATGACATCCCCAAGAAGTAGTTGATAGAGCTGCTCTTGAAAGTTGGAGAAGGTAAGACTAGGTAAGAACACTTTGGTCTTGGCTACCTCACCTTATGCAGTACTCAGTTGCAACACCAAGGCCATAAAACATTATTTTACGGCATCACACAGGTTCTAAAACTGGGGTGTTTTGATGCTGTAAAATAATAAATGAAGGCTCTTGGCTTGTCCACGCACAACAGGAGTGCAGTCTGTCATCATTTTTGTTGGCTATAATTCAGTCTATGTCCTAAACGGTTTGAGGATTACCTACAGAACTCAACAGAAAATAGTATCTAGTGTGTTTTTGAAATATGCTGAACAATAGAAAAATGGAACACTCTCCATAGTTTGAGATGTGTTAAGTCCTAGGAAAGCAATATTTATGTCATCTTGAATTACATTTTCTAATGTAACTTTGATGTAGATTTTCTAAAGCATATATTGCTTTAATATCTGATATCAAATAAGTTATTTCTCATTTTTATCTTAGAATTCTACTCGAGATGCACTCAAAAACAAAACCATTAAGCCTTTATTGAATGCATTCAGCCAGGTACCTGGAAGGTAAATTTCAATTCTATTTGTTATCATAACAAAAACATATATATTTTATTGAAATCGAAAGTTTTAGTAAAGCAATCTAATATTTTTATATATTTCTAGTGAAAATGAAAAAAAGTTAACACTGGATCAAGCTTTCCGAGTTGCTCTGGAAGAAGAAATTGTAAGTAGTTTTTGATTAACTCTGTATGTGAAAGTTAATTGAATATCTTGAGTGATGTCATTCTAAACTCTTTATAATTTTTCAGTTTCTGGAAGTAAACTTCCAGAAGTGTGGGTGTGGTCTGGTCTCAAAACAAGTTTGACTATCCAGAACACTTCAAATTATGTCTAGTTCAAGAGCTCTACCTCTGCAGCTTTTGAATCAACTCTGAAACAGCATGACCATGAGGAAGTTGAGCGGTGAACAGAGGAGGAACAATGTGTTTTGTTCCTAAATCAATAAGTTTCATGCATTTATATTAGCTACAGTAAGCCTTAAATTCTATTAGACTACCCGTGTTTCCCCGAAAATAAGACCCTGACTTATTTTTTGACACCCCCCCCCCAAAATAAGCGTTTGGCCTTATTTTCGGGGGTCTTTTTTTTAGGTGCAGGAGGCGGCGAGTGCGATCACCTCATGGCTGCTGGGCCCCTTAACCTCGGCCCACGGATCAGCTGATCCAGCAAGGGCTGGATGTTCTGTCTGTCTGGACGCCTGGACATATTTCCAGCGTACTCTTGCTAGCCCCAGCCCTGCCCACAGCTCTAGGTAACCTCCTGTGCTGGCTGCGCCCACCCCTTCACTAGGGCTTATTTTCGGGGAAGGGCATATATTTATGCCCACCCCCAAAATCAGGCTTGGCCTTATTTTCAGGACATGTTGTATTTTTGGGGAAACACGGTATATTGTGTCAAACCAATGAAGCAGCTTAACATTGCTTCACTTGTCACTTTTCCATTTCTTTAGCCAAGTTGAGAACATCTCTAAATGCATATCTTTATACATAGAAGGGTCCTGGCTTCAGAATACTTAGTTGCACAGATTCTATGGCCCAAAGAAACACTGTTCGTACATGTTATTTATGTTGCATGAAATTAGAGTTGGAATCAAGGATGTTATACAAGTAGACCTTGCATAGTGATTGCCTCAGGCAGCAAAAATTTGAAGTTATGACTGTGATGAAAAAGTAAATTTGTGACCAATGCCTGCATTTATGACCTTGTCAGTGTCTTTGTCTGAGTCACATGTTTGCCATTATAGTCCCTATGTGTTGTCTTTTGCCTGACCTATTATTTTCTTTTCTCCCCTCATAGAATGGAGAGAATGCCTAAATTGCCTAAACAAGCAATCTCTTTTTTTCACAGCACTTCCCTAAGGGGAAGTTAACAAACTCGGCTCTGTGACCTTAATTAGCTGGCTGGCAGCTGCTACTTGTAATTGACAAAACCTTAATCAGTTTCACACTTTACTTTTTTTTTGCCTCCTAAATGCCAGTGTGCTAGGTAAACAGCTAGCACAGTACATTCTTTTCAATGTGTATTTTATATTATGTGTCTGGTTAATCTCTTATAATCCTTCCTCTCCAATAAATGTAAATACTAAATACAAACTTTATTTCCCATCTTGTAATTATCTCAGATCTGGGGTATTTCAAAAGGAGAGTGGAGTGGGGGAAAGGGGCTATAAGATTTGCCCTTTTACCCAGCTTCCTCTTGAGTTGAGTTTTGGAAATTTTCTCCTCTGTTTGATGTTACATGATTTGGAGTCATAAGTTTCTATCATGTAAAGCAAAGGAAAGCTGAGGTAAAATTATAAACAATTTGTCAGATAGGAATTTCCTATCAAGAGGCGATTTTAGGATCTTGCTTCCCTGAAGTCATTCGTACTTAGAAAATAAAACGGAGATTCAATTTCTAATTAACAAAATATTTATTTCAGTACAAAAGTAACGACAATAAACCCTTAATAAGCTACATCTTCTCAGCTAAGTATTTCACATCTGCCTCGGGCGAGGCTTCGAAGAAGAAGAAGGGAGGTGGAGACAAAACTCCTGGAATGCACGCATGCGTAGTAAAACATATCACATGTCTGCTTGATTAGAAATTACAGTAAACCTAGAGTTGCACAACTGGCAATTATTCACATCGTGACACAATTTTTCCTTTGCAGTTGAGTTTCTGGTTCCAATTATGGTTGCTAAACAAGGACTATCAGTATGTGATGAACAAGATAAGTAATTAAACTGTTTGGTTCTTATTAATACCATTAATGATATCATTAATACCATTAAGAGTGAAAAATTCATGAGATTTGTTATCAAAATCTAGTCTATACTCCAACATGACCCTAAGATTTCTCACCATCTTTACTCCTGGAAATAAAACACTTTTTTTCCAAGAATTTGCGAAGACCACAAGGGAAATAGCAACTTTCCAATGCAGTCCATAAAGATAATGCACTGTATTCTGTTCCAAGTGTCATATGATTCCACTCGTGATGGCTATTTTTATATTTTTTTAGATAAATAAAGCTTCTTGTGAAAATGTCCTGGCTATCATTTCACTTGTTATTAATGGGGTCGTAGAAGGTGAGTCTATTTTTCTTTGTAAGTGCTTTGAAATAAAAAGTCATGACTAGAATGTGTATTAATTAAAAACTTCATATTATTTATATTACTTTTTAAAAAAAATAATATTTATTGAATTTTTCTTTAAAAACATAATTAACTACACACAACAACAAAAATAAACACAACAGAAAAAAACATATTTATTTATTTTATTTATTATTTTATTTATTTAAATGGATTTATATGCATTTATATACAAAAACTGTATATAAATTTGCTTACTGTATATACAGTAAGCAAATATCATACGCAATCAACTACAAACAAAAAGCCGACTAATATAAACCATAAAAGTGAAATCATACTTCTTTAATAGCCTATTAGCTATTAATATTAATCTTTATACACTCGATTATATATTATATCTATATTTATACATTATAAATCTTATCTTCTTATAAACTATGTCTATTGGAATGTCAACTTTTATTTACTCGCACTATATATGTATAAGTATTTGTATATATATATATATATTCCATCTTTAATCCTACTGTTTACGTTACTTCGATCAGAAAGTGAGGTAAAGTTATTTATATTACTTTTATTATACTTGATAATGCCACTAAATTAAATTCAATTTGAGGGATGCATTTATATGATCTCAACGATCCATTAATCAAATGTTACACAGAAAATGTTGGTATTGATGGCAAAATCTTTAGCATCACAGCTGAACAGGCAGACTGGGTCTGAAGTAGAGGCCTTCAGCGAACAGAGCTTTGGGCAATGATGCTAGCTAGCATGGTACCATTTGAGGCCTGAGGGCTGCTGCATAGCGGGGTGATCTACTGTCATTCACTTCAGTTCCTGCCGACCTAATAGTTCAAAAGTGTGCAATCGCAAGTAGATAAACAGATACCACTTTGGTGGTCATAGAAAAAGGGACATGAAAGGAGCCCCCAATCAGACGTCCCCTGGGCAACAATGATGTCACATTTTTTCAATCCGGAAGTGCCTTGATGCATCCAACACGAACATAAGCGAGCATGGCTGGCTGTGTGCTTAAGCCACCGTTTCTCAGTTGCATTGGCAGCACTGGAGCTAAAGTAAAATCTTGGGACTGATGGCAGCTGGTCGAAACTGCTGAAGGCTCCCTACTGCTTCAACCACAGCCCTGGTGCTGCCGCTGATGAGTGCCACTGTGCAGGGCAGCCAAAAGGGCATAGATGGGAGAGAATAGGTAGGAGTTGCAGCGCCCAGTAGACATAAGTGAAGGTGGGCTACTAAGCACCTCACCTATGTGAGCAATTTTGATCACATGGCCACGGGGGTGCTATAGTGGCCATAACTTTGAGCATGGGTCAAAAAGTCCATTTTTTCAACACTAATTTTGAATGAGTGGTGAATGAATAATTGTAAATCAAGGACTACTTTTACAATATTTTTAAAGGCAGTTTATAATAAACAATGAAAATCAAATTCTGTATTATTATTGGTAACTAGCAAGATTCTTGAAAAAATGCCCATTGTTACTTTTTATAAAGAGAAATTATTTTGGCAGACATCTAAACAGATTCTCTCCCATGAAGGTATTTGTACTGCATCAACTCCTTTTGTGCTCTTGGGAGATGTTTTGGATTGCCTTCCTTTGGATCAGTGTGACAAAATTTTCACCTTTGTGGAAAAAAACGTTACCACGTGGAAATCAGTAAGTCTCATGGAATTCGTTAAGTTTTAAAAGTTCATTTTTGTAATAGATTAATAAGTGAATAATTTGGTTAGCATGCAAGAATTATGTGAAACAGATATGCTGTTTGGAATAATACAGATTGATCACTCTGTATTAAGTGATTAAGTATTTAATTGTGTCATTTGTCAATTGCAGGAAAGAAGCGCAAATACTTAAGAACCAAGCATTTTTGAGCACTGGGTGGGATTCTGAAAAAAATGAGATAAAAGTTGGGAACGTTCATAAGCTTTATTAAGTCCACTGGCCAGATATTACTTGTGACTGCACTGGCTGCACAGCTTTAATACCATTCCTAAATCCAACATTTTTTGGATGTTTGACCCAGAATGGTTGTTTAGAGTGACTTTCATTAGTATTGTATATTTTACTAGCAAATAACTTAGAGAAGTTCTTAGATAGTTGTAAGTGGACTATGATGATCTCTCAAAATTGTGGTTAAAAATATAACAGGATTTTTTGGTTCATGGATTAAAACATATTTGTAACTTGCTGTGGTACTTTATCAGCCTTTTTAGCTTAGTATAAAGTATTCAATGTAGTATTTAAAATCACAAATGATTTTTCAAAGATACCAAAGGACTATCTCCCCCAAAATAAAACTGCTGGGAGTGTGAATTAGATATAAGTCTTATAAAGTGTTCTTGTCTTCAGTTTAATTATTTCTATTGGTAAAATAGACCAAAATAGAAAAAAAACCTTACTCAGGAAGAACAAAATTCCTTGTAAGAAAAGAATTTGCCTTTGGATTTCTGGGGAGGTTGAAGCAAAAGAACATGTCCTTCTAAGTTCTGCTTTATGAAGCACATTCTCTCATTATCCTGATCTTATGATGTGTCACAATCCGCTTTTTTGCTAGCCGGTTCATATCCACAAATATGCGGACACAGAGACATAAGGAAAGCCAAATTTTGCATAATAGCTCATTAGATTAAAAAAGAAAAAGGCATAGTTGGCATAAGACTATTTTTAAGTCTTTTTAACTGGGTCGGAATACATTTGTTCTGTGAGGTTAGGGTTGGGCTCATTTTATGATCATTCATACCATTGATATGTAAGTATATGATTTGGTGACTGACCAAAAGAACATTATTTAATTTGCTGTTTTTCAACCATTGTTTTGAGCTAATAATTTTTTGTCCACAATGCACAACACTGGAATAACCTCAGTGTGATGCATGTTAACTCCTGCTCTGTCTGTATTTTATTAAAAAATAACTATCAGTAAAAATAAATTGCTTTATTCTTATTTAGAAAAATCTTAATAACGTTTTCTTTTTATTCTGCTTTGAAATTACAGTTTGATTTGAAACTGAATGTTTAGATATATTTTGTTCTGTGGTTTTGTGTGAAGTGTTTTTGCTGCACTGTAACTACAAAGGCCTATTGTAAATATTTAATAAATATGAACATATTCTTCCCTGTTTGCTTGAAATATATATTTTATAGCACGAGAGACTATTCATAATCCTACTCCGATTATCTTTCTAATGTAATTAACTGCATCCTGTTTTTTAAATATCAACTAATTATATCATGTTGAATTATATGTTATTTTTAGAACACATTTTACTCTGCGGGAAAGAATTATTTACTGAGAATGTGCAATGGTGAGTAGCCTTTTTCCTAGCATTTCCAATGAAGATTCAGCCTTCAGTGTAATTTTCAATGCTGCTTGTTAAAACTCTACTTATGTCCTACTGTTGTTGATCAAGATCTAACAATATAATTCTGTGATGAAACATTACAGATAGTCCTCAATTTATAACAGTTCGTTTAGTGACCATTCAAAGTTACAATGTCACTGAAAAAAATGATTTATGACCATTTTTCACATTTACAACCATTGCAGTATACCCATGGTCACGTGATCAAAATTCAGATGCTTGGCAACCGACTCATATTAATGACGGTTGCAATGTTCCAGGGTCATGTGATTCCCTTTTGCAACCTTCTGACAAGAAAAGTCAATGGGGAAGCCAGATTCACTTAATAACTGTGTTATTAGCTTAACAACTGCAGTGATTCACTTAACAAATGTGGCAAGAAAGGTCGTAAAATGGGGCAAAACAAATTTATCACTTAGCAACATACATTTTGGGCTCAATTGTCATAAGTTGAGGACTGTCTATTGGTTTATTTAGCACTTTTTGCTTGACATATCTGCATTTTTATTTGAACAATAATATATCTATCTGAAAAGGATATAGAACTGTGTACATATGCAACTTAGTAACACCATCTTTGGAATATTTACTCAAAGGTTACTCCAGATAGTTCAGTTCTTTCCATGTGGAAAATAAAAAACAGGAGATTAAAGAGAATGCATGATTGTATTAGTGGAAAATATTTACTGCTGTCTGTTTGATACCAGAGTCTATCCCAGTAATGTTTTTAAAATGTTGGAAACTTAAATACATTTTTCTTTGATGTCATTAAGATCTTTTAAGAAGACTGTCAAAATCACAAAATACAGTATTTTGTGGAAGAATTCAGCTCTTCTTGGCCAGGTTGTTTCCTCTTTCGGAAAAGTCAGGTAAGTTTCTTTTTTAAGTGACAGCATGAACAGCGATACAATGAACGGATTAATCCATCACATGTATTTTAAACCCAATTTGGTCCTAATTTTACAATATCATTTTATGTCTGTAATTTGCCACATTCAGGACGTTTCTCTCCAAATTTTCTTAAATACCATTGTCTGCATTTTTAAAAACTGAAATATTGTATGATTATTTATAAACTGCTCAGAAAACTATATTTGCAAATATCATTTCAGATTATTTTGTCTGATCAGATTTTCCCTCCCTACAGGGCTTAACTTGCAAAGTCAATTTAATTTGGAAAATATCACAGTTTTTAATACCAGTGAACAAGACAGCACCCTTGGACAGAAGGTTATTTAATATTATTATTATTATTCTCTGTTATCCACGCAAAATGGAAAACTTGGAAAATGTAGATATAATAAGCAGGCTGTAATTCTCTCAAAAGGAGGAGCATGAAGGGATTTTAGACATAAAGTATCATCGCAGTCTATTATTTAATTATTTAATTGCACCAAAATCATGAATTATGTCAGTTGCTTAGGAACAAATTTTGGTGGAGATGCAGAAGTGAAAAAAGAACTTCCCAATTTGTGAAATCAATTTCAGTGTTCATTTTAAAAAATACTCATGGTCTGTTCTGTTTGAGCGACCACTGAAGACTTTCAGCTGATTACTGATTATTTATATTTCCAATTTTAAATAAGTATCATGATATAATTTGCTTCTTTCTCTATTAGTAATTGCACAAAATGTTAGTGCTTTGTTTTGAATGAGTGGAACAGTTTTCTACTCATGTAGATCAGCAGCCCCCAACCTTTTTGGCACCAGGGACCGGGTTCTCTGGAGGGAGGCTTTTCAATGGACCGGAGGGGGCGTGGTTTTGCCTGCTGCCTGCATTCCTTGGATGGGGCTTCACCTGTTTGCACGGACCGGTTTCTGGCATGCCGCGGCCCGGTGCCGGTCCACGGACCGGGGGTTGAGGACCACTGATGTAGATGGAATGGAAATTAATGTGAAATTAATTCTATGACTTTAGCATGCAGAGGAGAGAGAGGAAGGAATGGAAGTGGAAGAAGGTGAAATGGGAGATGATGAAGCTCCTACAAGTTGGTAAGGAGAGATAAATTTAAATTCCCAGTTGTGAAATAAAAAAATGTATGAAATCTATTGGAATTATATCTGTTAAAAAGATTGCCTATAACTTTTAGATTTGCTGTAGATTACCATATTTATGAAAGTCAAGTAAAATCTTATTAAATAGGGGAAATTATTAGTCATGGCCATGTTTATTGAGATCCAAAGATGTTTATTGAACAAGTTCTCATATCTGTGTTCATGTAATATCAATAGGACAATAAATGCATGTATATATGTATTTAAATTATATATATATATATATATATATATATATATATATATGTATGTATGTATGTATGTATGTATGTATGTATGTATGTATGTATATGTATATGTATATGTATATGTATATGTATATATGTATATATATATATGTATTTAAATAATGTACCAAATTTATTTTCAATAATAGCCAGAGATATTTATGAATTAATATATTGTAAATATTTTTGGTCAGTTCCATTCCAATAGATTATAATCTGTACAGAAAATTTTGGTCACTTCAAGATTACTTCAGAAATCCTGTGCAGTGCTATGAAAAGGTCTCATGGAAAATATTTCTTAAGGTATTTTGCTTATTATATTTCATTTCCATTTGTGGGTATATAAATACACATTACTTCTGAAATTCTGAGCAAAAGAATTATTGTTATCTTAAGCCACTTTTTTATAACCCAGAAGGTTGAATATACTCCCACCCCCTATTTTCCCCACAACAACCATTTGATGTGAGTTGGGCTGTAAGAAAGGAAGTGGCCCAAAGTCACCCAACAGCTTTCATACCTTAATACAGTGCCTATGAATAAACATTTTAGAATGCATTGAAGGAAGAGTAATTAAGAGTTGTAGACAACACAGTGCAAATGACAATTTATTTGAGGGAATTTTATCTGTAATGGCTCTCTAGCCTTCTTTTACTGGAAGTCATTTGTTAATGTATATAAAATGCATTCTTGGATAGTGGGTAATGGAAATAAAAGCGAGTAGACCAGCATTGTTTGCATCTCATCAAATCTCACTTGTGTTCTGAGGCTATAATTTGACTGTTGCATTTTATTGTGATCTATTTTAAAAGTACTCAGAAGAAGTATTAACTGTCTTTGAGAGCTACAAGTTGGATGACACTCAGGCATCAAGAAAAAAATTAGAAGAGCTGAAAACTGGAGGAGAGCATGTTTATTTTGCAAAATTTCTTACAAGTGAAAAGGTATATTTTTCCTATCCCTAAAAGTAGATTTTACTGCAAGAGGAATTTTGTCTTAATCCTTACCACTGTATTGATACTTCAGTTGGCAAGAAAATATTGATGGATTATTATCTGATTGTCACTGAATTCCCAGCACCTATCAGGGTTTTGTTATTTCTCTTGGCTAGTAGTCTCTCTGGGTTTCTCAGGAAATGCTGAAGGAAAAGAGCAGACATTTGGGACTCTGGGCTTTTCTGCTTGCACAGAGTAGATGGGCAAAAGATAAATTACTGGTGTTGTAGAACCCAAATGTGTTTTTTTCAAGAGGCAACTGGACTTTCTGGTTTTTCTTTGAAGACGTTTCGCTCCTCATCCAAGAAGCTTCTTCAGCTCTGACTGGATGGTGGGAAATGGAAGGATTTCTTCCATTTTCCTTCCATTTCCCACCATCCATTCGAAGCTGAAGAAGCTTCTTGGATGAGGAACGAAACGTCTTCAAAGAAAAACTAGAAAATCCAGTTGCCTCTTGAAAAAAGCACCTTTGGGACAACCCTGACCTGGATGACTGAGAATCTCCAAGACATCTGGTGTAGAACTTATTATTTCTAAACTAGCAATGAAGAAATAAAAATGCTGAAGGAAAGTGCAGGTAGTCTTCATTTAACAGTCATGGGGAAGGAATTTCTGTTGTTTAACAATGTGATCGTCAAGCACAAGGTCATGTGATTGTGCCACTTAGAAATAACAATCCAGTACTTAACAGTTGCCATCATTAAACAAATCCCACAACATTTAAGTGCAACATTGCGTGGTCATCATTTGGAACCTGCAGGTTTCCCATTGACTTTGCTTGTGGGAAGCTGGCAGGAAAGCGGGCGGGCTGAAAGAATGGCAATCATGAGACTGGGGGATGTTGCAATTGCGAGCGGTTCGCTGAGTGTGTGGATCGCAATCACACGAACGCAGGGATGCTGCAACAGCCACAGATATGAGGAGTAGTCATAAGTACCATTGTAGGTGTGAACTGTTGCTGAAGAAGTGATTGTTAAGAAAGGAATCCCTATATTTTGATTGGATTTAATATTGCAAAGCAGAAGCCATCCTGGAAGGAAGTTGTCATTTTGGTTAAAGCATAAAAAAAAGAGTTTTATTCAAAAACTACTCGACCCATTAGCTACAAGATTAGTACATGATTGGGATTAAGATTATTGATAAATGTGATGGCCAGGTGTGTCCCTAGAGTTACGCTTGCCCCACCCAGGTATTCAGCAATGTGTACTTAGCTAAGGCTATTTAATTTCCCAGAAATAACATTGTAACTTTTTTTTTACAAATAAGATTAATAAAGTGAGCTTCTTAACACAAGTACAACTGTTGCCTTTAAGAATCAGTTAAAGAGACTTCTCACACTTGATTATTCTTTTAAAATCAAGATAGGAAAAGTTCATTTTTTAAAATCTAAGTTTCATACTTAAATTTAATATTTTATGTACGCACCTAGTATTGATTCCAAAAACCAGTACCCTGCAGCAAACTTCTTGTGTGGTTCCATCCATTTTAATTGTACTTGTCCCATTAATTTCATTTTACTTACTTTTGTATTATTAAAAACAGAAAACTGAAGAATGTGTTTATCTGTCTCTCTCTCTCTTTAATAGTTAATGGATTTACAGTTGAGTGACAGCAATTTTCGCCGCCATATCCTGTTGCAGTATTTAATATTATTTCAGTATTTAAAGGGACAGGTAAAGTTTAAAAGGTAAGCTAGTAAAGTCTTTTAAATACATTTAATTAAACTTGTTTACTTCTTTAATATTTGTGATCCAACTCACTGCTATCATTGTCTGATTGTATGAATCTGCTGCTAAATACAGTACATTGGAAAGTATCCATGATCTATTCAAAGTTCTAAATAGAAAGAAGTTGAAATATAATACAGAAAATGGGCTTTGATTATACTGCTTATTGATCTGTAATTACTGTATTTTAATTTTTTAGACTTTGCAATACTTCTTACTATGTTTTTGAAATACATATTTGCACTGCTTTTATAGAAATCTGTATACATTTGACACCTGGGCTGTCTACTTATTGTTCTATTCTCTGAAGGTGAACTTGCATATTCATTGATGTTCTTGGTGTGGACACAGAATAAGATATAAATTAATGTAGTAAATTAAAAGTGTAACTGAATGCAAGTGAGAGATAATTAGTTGTAAAAAGAAAATATAACCTTCCCTGCAGTTCTGCTCTCAGCCACAGTCCCAGTTTCTCACGCGACCCCTTGGGAAAGTACCAGTAAATTGCCCATCCCTGGTATCCTGCCTTGAGCAGGGGGGTGGGGTTGGACTAGAAGACCTCCAAGGTCCCTCCCAGCCCTAGGAGTCTAACAAATCTAGCAGTTAAATTACTGTAATAAAAGTTCTGGTGCTGGAAAAAGATTGGAGTGAACAAGCCTCAGATAGAATGGCATTTTAAAGTAAGGATTATTTATTTTGCTTTAAGAACCGGGAGAATCTGAAAAAGAGCATACATCTTCAGCCTAAAATTAAATATTTAAATATGTTCCATTAAAACCAGTGAGGTTAGTATTTTCTTAGTTTTGGTTGCATCAGGCATCATATTTTTTGTCTTTCACAGAGAAACAGAAGCTACTGGTATACAATCGTTTTTTAAAAAAACAACTAATTTAAAAACAACAACAACTAAATGCCTCCTACAGATACTGTAAGACTTCAGTCCTGTATCACTAGCAGGAAGGCAGCAAACCGTTTAGAGAGGGCTGTAAAGCACTATGAAGCGGTATATAAGTCTAAGTGCTATAAGTGCTATTGCTAAATTTCATTGATTCCTCCCTCACCCACACCTCTTAAAACTACTTAGAGTGTTGCCTGGCTGTGATGCAGTAAAGCAATTAGTGAAATTTCTTGCTAATTCCCTCATGAGAGTATTTGTATGGAACTCTGCTCAATTGATGCTATTGCTGCTGCTGCTGCTGCTTAAGAAAAATCTGGATCAAATGCACTGTGTATGTTTTGACTTGTATGTGTCTTATTTCCTAGTTCAAACTTTATCCTGACTGATGAACAGTCCCTGTGGATTGAAGCTACCACAAAACAAGTTTACCAGGTCAGATTAATTAATCATCTTGTGCATCTAATTTTACAACAATGCTTTTAGGAATAAATATTTCATACATTTTATTTTCAACACATTCCATATTATATTCCAGCTTTATTGCTGAGCATCACATTTTTAGCTGCTCTGCTGCAACTTTTTATTTTTGTGGCTTTTCTAATTACAGCTTCTATCAGAAAACCCACCTGATGGGAAAAGGTTCTCCAAAATGGTAGAGGTAAGTGCTTTGTTCAAAATTTCAATTAAATTTAGGTTTTTCCTTTCTTCTGTTCAATTATGTTCAATTCTCAGAGACTGCCTAGACCAGGGGTAGGCAAAGTTGGCTCTTCTATGACTCGTGGACTTCAACTCCCAGAATTCCTGAACTAGCATGATTGGCTCACAAAGTCTGGGAGTTGAAGTCCACGAGTCATAGAAGAGCCAACTTTGCCTACCCCTGGCCTAGACAAGTCCCTGCAATTTTTTTGGCATTGGTTTTTCAGAAGTGATTTGTCATAGCCTCGTTCCTAGGACTGAGAGAAGTCCAGCTGGTTTTGTGCCTAAGGTGGGATTAGAACTCATGGTTTCCAGTTTCTAACCTGAAGTCTTAGCTGCCACACCAAACTGGCTGTCAGACTTTAGATAAGCACCATCAATTGTAATTGGGCTCTACTTCCTCTAAAGTAAAACTGGTCTCTTTGGCACCAGGTCTCCTACTCACAGTAACCATTTAAAAATAAATTCATGCTTTTGAGATCCTTGAATTCAGTTCTCCCACTGGGTTCTTTTTAAATTCTGACTTTTTAAAATATATATTTAATTATTTTAATATTTATTCTACATTTAGTGGAACACTTCTACTGTTTTCAGCAAGATAGAAAAGCTACATTGTTTTTGCTAACTCTCATTTTCTGCCTCTAAAAATCTCTTTTCTTTTTCTGATGTTGTTATTTTTACAGCATATATTAAACACAGAAGAAAACTGGAATTCATGGAAAAATGAGGGCTGTCCAAGCTTTGTGAAAGAAAGGTTGTGTGTATATAAACATTTCTTTTTAATCAACATTGCAGGTAGTTTTTTGAGTTCTGACCATTCGTTTGGTATTATTCTAAGCTATGATAGTGCTGAAGGAAGGCATTTATGACTGGTGCCCCAAGTTATGGCTGTTTCAGCACCCCGGCAGTCACTTGATCGCCATCTGGGTCCTTAGCAATCTGTTCACACTTAACAACCAATTCTAAGCAGCCCATGCTCACTTGACTGCCATTTGCCGGCAGTCCCTGCTAGCTTTCCTCAAGCCCAGTCAATGGCAGGGGAGGTCACAAGTCACTTGGGTAAATCTCTTACACCCATCCCAGACTTTCTTCACTCGCTTGTACACACCACGCCCTCCTTTCCTCCTTTGTTCGCACACACCATGCACTCTCCTTCCGTACTTTGCTCTCCTGCATCGTACTTTCCTTCCCCCCTTTGGTCACTAATACACACCCACCAGTGCTGTTCTTCCTCCCTTCACTAGCTCACATGTGCTCCCCAGTGTCATCCTTCCCTGGTCTCCCTGCTCTTACACACACTTCACACTCTCTTTCCCTAGCCTTCCTCTGCTCGTATACATGTACGTGGCTACTAGGGCCCTCCTTCGCAGGCCTCCATGCTCTTGCTCACACCCCACACCTTTCCCCAGCTTTCCTGCTCTTGCACGTGCACCCATCAGTGCCCTGCTATCCAGACTTCCCTGTTCCTATACATATCCTGTGCCTGTTTTCCCAAGCTTTTGACAAGCAAAATCATGGGAGAAGCTGGATTTGCTTAACAGCTGTGGCAAGAAAGGTCATAAAATCACTTAACATGCTAGCAAAAGAAATTCTGGTCCCAATTGTCTAAGTCAAAGATTATCTGCAATGGCTCTATGGTCCTCTCTATGGCCCCTTCCCCCTCAGTCTGGTTCTTGACCCCACAGGCCTTGGGCCTACTCACCACACGCCCATCATCCATTACACAATTAACTTTTGAAGATCTCCATACCTCATGTTGGGAAAGGATGGCAGACTATGTCTCCTTGGGCTGTGCAGCAGCCTTGCAGAAGCAGCCATCATTTTCAAGGTGCCCACAGTTCCTTGACACAATCTGTGTAGAAATGCACAAGTGGCAGCCATTTTGGCA
Source organism: Diadophis punctatus similis (assembly GCA_023053685.1). Taxonomy (NCBI): domain Eukaryota; kingdom Metazoa; phylum Chordata; class Lepidosauria; order Squamata; family Dipsadidae; genus Diadophis; species Diadophis punctatus. The sequence continues at coordinate 156,203,506 of JALIGW010000003.1, forward strand.
CATTCATGGGGTGCTTGCCAAAATGAGAGCTGCTTCTGTGAGGCTGCCACACAGCCTAGCGAAGAGGAGGGTGTGGGGCCTAGTGGGGTGGGATTTAGGCCTAAAACCTGCAGCGTCTCAAGGGGCGGGAAGCAAAGCATGGGACTTTGAAGACTGGGCCTACATTAGGCCTCCTCCACCCATGAAGCACCCCTGTTCTGCTTAATGGCCTGCAGACTCCATTAGAGTCATATCACTATACAGGACCACCTGTATAAACCCTACACTTACAGTAGTTCTTAACTCCAAGATCTCCTTGTTTTATAGACAGAGTGATTCCAAGCCAGTGAGACCTTTTGTGCGAAAGAGACCAGCTCCTGAAGATTTCTTAGGGAAAGGACCTAACAAAAAAATTCTAATGGGAAAGTATGTTCAGTCCTTTATTAATTTATTTCTACTTTTGTACTGTAAATTAAAAGATGCAAAGTGACATTGCAAGGCTGGGAATACTGCTTAAAATAAATTGTATCTGTTTTTGACTACTTTTAATGATAAATCGGGATAGAAATGTACAAATAAAATAAAAATAAATCTCACACAGATTTATTTTTATTTTACCAATATTAGAATTGCTTGTTAAATCATATTTTAGAAACACGAGAACACAGAATTAAAAACTTGTCTGTGCTAAGCTAGTTGTTATATAGAAAGTTTTGAATAGCAGTATACGTTGTTGATGCTAATGTTAGTGGTATAAAATCTCTCGTATCTGTGCACACAAACACATACATAGGCCTATGCCTTTTGTTGAAGAGTAGTTGTCTTCAGAAATACAGTAATTGGCATATGAATCACAAAATATAAGAAATAGTAATATGCTATGTGTTTTGGTTTATAGCGAAGAATTAACTCGCCTCTGGAATTTATGCCCTGATAACATGGAAGCGTGTAAATCTGAGAGTCGGTGAGTAGTTGTAGTTCTTGTAACACTGGTGCTTCCTAAACTAATATTCTAGGGACATTAATGCTACAGATCTCTGGGATTGGCAGATGATTTTGCTAATCATGTTACAGCTCCTTGAAACTGATTTGTAAATTGGGGATCCTGCTAAAAAAAATAGATATGCCCTTGTACCACAATTGAAAGGAAACAGGAAATCCCCAAACATCACTTATGTTCTTTTTGTTTGTTTATTTTGTGCTTTTCTCCCCTTATTTATTGGGTGTGGTACTTGAGTGGCACTTGGATAACTATCAGGATGGGATAATTGCAATTTTATCTCACTTTCCCATGGATGAAATACTGAATATTATGTGAAGGGTATTCTCTCTCTTTCTCTTTTGGATTCTGTCAAGACCTAGTTATATGTTATTGATTCGATTTTTTAAAAACAAATTGATAAATTAGTTCCCATCTATATTTTTCATGGTGGTTGGGTTATTTACAGTATATATCAACAAAGGTTGCTTCTTGGGGAAAAGTATGTAATAGAATGCAAGACATAGCATATTTATTTATATCTTGGCTTTATAAATAACTCAAGGTGGTAAGCATAATCAATACTCCTTCCTGCTCCTATTTTCCCCAAAACAACCCTGTGAGATCAGTTAAGGAAGTCATGATTTTCTGGTTTGTAGCCTGATACCTATGTGAAAATAGACAAATGATAATTCAATCTATCAACAGGGTTTGAGGGTTTTTTGCAACCTTTATATCAAGTTTCATGACTTGCTAGATTAAAGGTAGGGTATCTCTAGCCCACAGATTCTTATGCAAGGCATTTGCACAACCTTTTCGAGTTCCTTCTGTGTAATTTGAATTGTTTTTGTTAGTGTCAGCATTTGATATACCTGCGTTTATCATTACACTTCATCTGTCCTGTAACTTTCTCTTTTAGGAAAAGGTAGAGGAAGGCCCAAGCCCAGCAAGGATTAGATCCCAATTACAGCTGCCAGGAAGTCTATGTAGGATGAGGCAGGAAGTGATTGTTCATTATTTTCTTGCATGCATTGTCTTTCTCTGTCTAGGAAGAGGCAAAGAAACATTTCCCCTCTAATCTCCTGGCAGAGAAAACAGTGTTGGACATAGCTTCTATCCAGTAACGGGGCTACTTGGAAATTGGATTTGTTCTCCAACTTGCATTAATTTTACTCTAATGTAATTAATTCTGTTATCGTTTGATAATTTAATCTGAATGAAATGGGGTTTTTTTTTTCAAATGAATGTATGTGCCTTATGATAGGCTACATAGTGTAAGAGGAATAATCTCAATATTGAATTGCTTTATTGAATTGAACTTACTGAATTGCTCCTGCAAAGGATTTCTCACTCTAAACATAAAGAAGTTGAAGCAGAAAACTTAACAGTTTTATTATTATTTTAGAGAGGGGGGGTAATAGTTTTAATAAACACTTCTTCCTTCCAAATAAAGCATTTACTTTTCCTTTATTTTCTAGAGAATATATGCCAACATTGGAAGAGTTTTTTGAAGAAGCTATAGAGCAGGCAGATCCTGAAAACATGGTTGATAAAGAATTTAAGTATGTTTCACAAATCATTTTTTTTTCATAATTCTGCTTGTTCAGGCATATATTCAAAACATACGGGTAGTCCTTGACTTACAACAGTTCATTTAGTGACCATTTGAAGTTATAATGGCACTGAAAAAACTGACTTATGACCGTTTTTCACACGATCATTGCAGCATCCCCATGGTCATGTGATCAAAATCCAGATGCTTGGCAGCTGACTCTTTATTCATGATGCTTGCAATGTCCTGGGGTCATGTGATTACCTTTTGACCTCCTGACAAGCGAAGTCAATAGGGGAGCCAGATTCACTTAGTAACCGTGTTACTAACTCAACAGCTGCTATGATTCACTTACGAAAGATCGGCAAAGTTCATTTAACAAAATGTCTCACCTAGCAACAGATATTTTGGGCTTAATTGTGGTCGTAAGTCAAGGACTGCCTGTATTTTGATGTAATAAAATACTTTTTTTTTCTAATTATCAAATAGCAGTCTAATTCTGATTTTGTAACATAGGGTTGTGAATAATTCTAACTATGGCTGGAGAGCATTAAGGCTATTAGCAAGAAGAAGTCCTCACTTTTTTCAGCCAACCAATCAACAGTTTAAAAGTTTACCGGAATACCTTGAAAACATGGTCATCAAATTAGCTAAAGAATTACCTGTAAGTAATATTCTCGAATGCATATAATTATTTTGAAGATTCTATGCATACAATGAATCTGTTGTTGTAATTTAAATAATTTAAATATAAATATATAAAAATAGCTATGATGTCATGTAAAATACTTTCTATTTTTATTTTTTGTGTATGCTTTTAAAGTAGAAGCAAAACAGTTCTAAAAAACTTTCTAAATAGTGTGTTGAGCCGACGTAGTACCTCTCTTTTTGTTACTGAAGTATTTAATTTCCTAACATGAATTGGTGCTGTAAATCTATCCACTCAGAAGTAAATTCCACTGAATACAGTGACTTAACTTCCAGATTCGGATATATTCCACTCTCATTCTGTAATTAATCATATAAACATTCATAGTAGAATTAATAAATTCAGAATAATGTACTAGTGACCATGATTAAGAAAGTCAACAAAGCATATTCTATTTAAGTTCTGCTATCTGTTTCAACTTAACATTGCTCAACTTTGCTATTCATCTGATGCATGAAATATATATTTTAACATACTAGCTATCTAGAAGAACACAAGAAGAAACTGGTCCATGGCCTGTTAGGAATTAGGCTGCGCAAGCAGCAGGCGAGCGAGCAAAACTTCAGCTGTGCATGCACAGGATCTAAGTTGCGCACGAAACCATTCCTTCCCCAGTCTGTGGAAAAATTGTCTTCCACGAAACCGGTCTCTGGTGGTAGAAAGGTTGGGGACCACTGCTTTAGGAAGTTCCTTTACCCTTTACTTTTTCTCCTCTACTTCATCCCCCCCCAAATCTATCCTATTCCAAATGGTATAAATGACCAAAATTTAGTGCTGGATGCCTCTTTTCATCAGCTATTCATCTGACACTTAAAGAAGTAACAAGAATATTGGGACCATGTTTTGTGATAGGGTTTTTTGGCTACAATTTCATTCATTTTCCTTACAATTGTCAAAAAAAAGTTTTGTTTGTGAATAGAGAGCTCTGCAGAAGAGTACAAAATAAGTAGTTTTATTTATCTTTTTCCTTAGATAATGGTGATAATCTTTTAAGATTATATATTGTACTTCACTGAAAGTTTGCCCTCCCCCCATTTCTTGTTCTTTCATGAAAAGGTCATTTGGACATTCACTTGGCCAGTATAAAGGGGGAAATGGGGTGGGGGGATGGGAAGTCTTGACAATGAAGTTTTGAATGAGTGTAGCAAGTTTATTTGTATTTCCTGTAATTTAATTTAATTTAATTTAATTTAATTTAATTTAATTTAATTTAATTTAATAATTTAATTTAATTTAATTTAATTTAATTTAATTTAATTTAATTTAATTTAATTTAATTATTTAATTTAATTTAATTTAATTTAATTTAATTTAATAGATTTGTATGCCGCCCAACTCCCGGGGGACTCTGGGCGGCTCACAACATATCCAAATCTATTACAATAAAAACATCACAGTTAAAAAGATATAGAAAAATTAAAAAGAAAATCTCCAACATTCATAACAAGGGGGGAGACCCAGAGATAATATGCTCGGTCTCACTTTCACCCCGCCTGCCGGAAGAGCCACGTTTTTATTGCTTTCCGGAAGGCCAGCAGGGTGGGGATGGCTCTAATCTCCGGAGGAAGTTGGTTCCATAGGGAGGGAGCTCCCACAGAGAAGGCTCTCCCCCTAGGCCCCGCCAACCGACATTGTTTGGTTGATGGGACCTGGAGAAGACCCACTCTGTGGGACCTAACTGGTCGTAGGGAGGTATGCGGCAGGATGCGGTCCCGAAGGTAACCTGGCCCTGAGCCATGTAGGGCTTTAAAGGTAACGACCAACACCTTAAATTGGATCCGGAGACTAATGGGCAACCAATGCAGCTGCCGGAGGACAGGTGTTACATGGGTGTACCTGGGCACACCCACCACGGCACGAGCAGCTGCATTTTGCACCAATTGTAGTCTCCGGATACTCTTCAAGGGTAGCCCCATGTAGAGCGCATTGCAGTAATCCAGCCGGGAGGTGATAAGGGCGTGGGTGACTGTGAGTAGCGCCTCCCTCTCCAAGAAGGGTCGCAATTGGTGCACTAGGCGAACCTGTGCAAAGGTCCCCCTAGCCACAGCTGAAAGATGTTGCTCCAATTTTAGCTGTGGGTCTAGGAGGACACCCAAATTGCAAACCCGTTCTGAGGGAGTTAATTTCTCTCCCCCAAGAACCAAGGAGGGGCAATTGACATAATCCTTGGGAGGCAATATCCACAGCCACTCGGTCTTGTCAGGGTTGAGCTTTAGCCGGTTCTTCCCCATCCAGTCCCTAACATCGTCCAGGCAGCGGCACATTACGTCGACGGCTTCCCTGAATTGAGACGGGGTGGAGATGTACAACTGGGTATCATCAGCATATTGCTGATACCTCACCCCGTGTCGTCGGATGATCTCACCCAGTGGTTTCATGTAGATGTTAAACAGGATGGGCGAGAGGACCGAGCCCTGCGGCACCCCACAAAGTAGGGGCCTAGGGCTCGACATCTGCCCCCCTGTCAACACCGACTGCGTCCTGTCAGAGAGGTAGGAGGAGAACCACTGTAACACAGTGCCGCCCACTCCCACCTCGCCGAGACGACGCAGAAGGATACCATGGTCAATGGTATCGAAAGCCGCTGAGAGGTCAAGTAGCACCAGGATGGAGGAATGACCCCCATCCCGGGCTCGCCAGAGGTCATCCATCAGAGTGACCAAAGCCGTTTCCGTACTGTAGCCGCGCCTGAAACCCGATTGAAAGGGATCCAGAAAATCAGTGTCATCCAACAGCCGTAGGAGTTGGAGTGCCACCACTTTCTCTACAACCTTCCCCGCGAAGGGAAGGTTGGAGACCGGACGGAAGTTCTTTAAATCCGCTGGGTCCAGGGAAGGCTTCTTGAGGAGGGGCCTCACCACCGCGACTTTTAAGGGCCGCGGGACGGACCCCTCTCTCAGAGAAGCGTTGACCAACGCCTGGAGCCAGCCGCGTGAAACCTCCCTGGTGGCCGAAACCAACCAGGATGGACACGGGTCCAATAAACAAGTGGCGGAACTCATCGCTCCTATGGCCTTGTCTACATCATCAGGAGTCACCGGTTCAAACTCCTCCCATATAATAGGACTAAGACCTGCCCCTGTCACCTCGGCCTGTACTGCCCAATCGGAGTCCAGGTCTGTCCGAATCTGAGTGACTTTATCCGCCAGAAACCGAGAAAATTCCTCAGCTCTGCCCTGCAAGGGAGGGAGCGGGTCACCCTAAACAGGGTGGCTGGGCGGGAGTCAGCGGACGCAATAAGGGCGGAAAAATGCGAACATTTTGCCGCCCTTATCGCCACTAAGTAAGACTTAATGAAAGTTCTTAAAAGTGTCCGGTCAGACTCCGCTTTACTAGATCTCCATCGTCGCTCTAGGCGTCTCTTATGGCGCTTCATCTCCCGGAGTTCCTCAGTAAACCAAGGGGCCCTCCTGGATCCGCTACCACGGAGAGGCCGCAAAGGCGCAATCCGATCCAAGGCCCCCGCTGCCACCCGATTCCAGGTGGCTACAAGGTCCTCGGACGAGTTGTGTACCAGGGATTCAGGTATTTCCCCAAGCTCCCTCTGGAATCCCTCGGGCTCCATTAGGCGCCTGGGGCGGAACCACTTAGTCGGTCCCGCCTCCTTGCGGTGGAGGAGTGGTGCCATGAAATCCATCCTCAGAAGGAAATGATCTGACCACGACAAGGGTACTGTGACTAAACCCCTCAGCCTCAGATCATCTCTCCACTGCCCCAAGAGAAACACAAGGTCAAGCGTGTGACCTCCCTCATGAGTCGGACCCTGAACTACTTGGGTCAGGTCCATGGTTGTCATGGAAGCCATGAACTCCTGGACTGCCCCTGAGGCTTCGCCGGGCGATGGCAGATTAAAGTCCCCCAGCACCATCAACCTGGGGAACTCAATCGCCAGCCCCGCAACCGCCTCAAGCAGAACAGGCAGGGCCTTTGTAACGCAGCTAGGAGGCAGGTACGTTAACAAAAGGCCCACCTGAACCCCTAAGTCCAACTTCAGAAGGAGCGTCTCACACCCAACTATCTCCGGGGCAGGGCTCCTTCGAGGGCAAAGGTTCTGGCGAGCTATAATAGCCACTCCTCCACCCCTTCCCTGGGGTCGCGGCTGATGCTGAACTGAAAACCCGTCCGGGCACATTTCGGAGAGGGGGACCCCCCCCCTCCTGACCCAGCCAGGTTTCAGTAATACATGCCAGGTCAGCCCCCTCTTCCAGGATTAGATCCCGTACAAGGGGGGCCTTGTTCATAATCGACCTGGCATTCAACAGCAGCAGCTTGAGCCCGGGGCCCTGACATCCCTGGTTACCAGGTACTCGGGCTGAGCTAGATGGAACCATATCAGAGGGGCCAGAACAAGGAATCGCTTGTAAACAGCGAATCCTCGTTCCCCGAGAGCGGCCTACCCCTCTGCTCCCGCCATACCTACCCCTCCCTGTTATGACCGTAATGCTCCTACTCCCACTACCCCCAGAGATCCCCTCCCCTCCCCCGCTGGTCCTCCGTTCTCCCGGCAGGCCATACACTCCACTCATACTGGGCCCGGGGTTGGTCCCACACGCCCCTCCGCTTCTGTTTCCACACTCAGCAGAGGGGGGCAGGATCCCAGCCCCGGACTCACTCATTCCTTCAATTTTTATCTATAACACATTACATTCATATCAACCCAATCAACCCTAATCCAGCTCACACACATAACCCATACATAATTCCCCCCCGAGGTGAGATAAAAATATAAAATATATATAAAAAAAACAAACAAACAAACAAACAAGGGTAAAAAGCAGTTTCATTATATGGGGGTGCAAAAGTGCCAGCCTCCCCAACTAATTTAAAAGTTAATTCTTTCAGTTTTTTCATTAGCTGTTCCGTTCTTCCCGACATCTGCCCCAAGGCTGGTAATAGTTCTTAGCGAAGCTTTCGTATTCTTCACATATGTCCTCATGAGACTACACAGGGCCTTATATTTGGTCTCAGCCGTCAGCAACCTCGTGGGAACAAAAATGGCGCCGATAGCAGCAAATGCAAAACGCTGCTCCAATCGAAATGGTAGAAGCCACGTCCCAGATGAAGGACACCACAGCAAAGATGGTAAACAGCTGACGCAGTAGATGAAACGCGGGGAAAAACCCCTCAAGCGAAGTCCCCACAGGCAGAGTCCCCACAGGCAAATAAAGTTGCTTTGATTAAAAGAGGCCTCGCAATCGTAGTCGCGGCGGTCACGCCGCCAGATAGAAAATATTGCGCTGATTACGGAGGCAGCGGCCGCACTCAGCAAAGGCACCAAAGTCTCAGACTGCACCAGCCCCCGTCTGGAAGGTTGTGGGGTGGCCAGGCACTTTAAAATTAAGTGGTAATAGTTCTCACAGTTCCCACAGTTCTCACAATCATTAAAACGATCTTCCTTGGACCGGCCAGCGTTCCCTCGCGATCGGGTGCTAGATTGCAAATAGCTCTCCCAAAAATCGCCATCACACAGAGCGCCTATTAAGATCAGGGGTATATCGGGAAATCCCCCAGTCTTCAAGCAGTTGAAAATCTTAGCGCCTGGTTTCTTAAGCCGCTGACCTCCAATTTTCACTCCCCAAACGATACCTCTTGTCTTGTTAGAGTTGTTAGAGTTGTTTGAGCTCCCCGGCACCACACCCGCTACCATAATGGCGACGATGGATCTTGCAGCCTGGAGCTTGTAGGACTGCCCAGTCCTCGTCTCGAGCGGATTTAATCGTCCCGATGATCCTGGGCTATGCGTAGATCTTCCTTAGTCGTTTCCCCTCCCAAAATTAAGCTGGACTTTGGGTCGGGGGCTCCAAATTTCATGGAATGTGGATTCGGGCGACGGAGCTCTGCTCTCCCTCGCCCTACCGTCGGAAGCTCCACCCCGGAAGGACCATTCCATCCTAAACACTGTAAGTGTTTAGGAATATTTTAAAATGTTTTTATTGCAGTGAGATATTATTTCTATCCTTCTAGCAATTTTGCACGATAAAGATTGTATCTGAGTTTCAGAATGCAATTGAAACTAGTTGAAAAGGGATTTGTTTTTTTAATCTTTATTCAGTTATTCTTTATTTGTAATGCCTTAGTCTCTGTGAAAACAAAAATCTTAAATGTATGGTATATAATTTCCAAATGTTTTCAAAACTTCCTTTCCTGTGGTCAAGAGACCACCATGCAACAATTTTTTTGACCAAACACATACAATGATACTCAATTCTCTCATTATAGCCTCCTTCTGAAGAAATTAAAACAGGCGAGGACGAAGATGAGGAAGATAATGATGCTTTATTAAAAGAAAATAATGAAAGTAAGGCTGGATTTTTGGGCTTCTCCCTGTTTCCTTTGACACCCATTGGGGGGGGGGAGTGTGTGAACAGAACATTCTCACCAAGTTCCTATTTATGCTCTAAATTGCAATTCAAAATAACGAGTCCCACATTTATGTATCTTAGAAGCAGAAAAGATATGTGCTGTACTGCAACTTCATAGCTTCTTTAGAGGTTGGCCTCTGTGATTGACATTTCATCCAGCAATTACTGTTGGATAATACATGGCACATTTGTTTTCCTGCAGTAGATTTAAGAGTCAGATATTTCTTAAGCATGTTTTCAGAAAACATTTTATATGCATTAGAATGTACCGTATTTTTCAGTCTATAAGACGCACTCCCCCCCCAAAGTGCATGGAAATGTCTGTGCGTCTTATAGAGCGAATATTGCCGAAGCCCCGCCCACCCACCAGCCCCCACCCTTCAGCTTCTGCTTCCCAGCAATTTGCCTCCTTGCAGCAAACAGCCTGGTCAGCTTCAGCACAGCCTGATTTAGCACCAGCAGCTGATTGGCAGTTGGATCGGCCTCCCAGAATACCACTGATCAGCTGTTTCAGGCTGTGGGGATTGCTGCCGCCATTGCCACCCATCACCGCCTCCATGCACCCCATTTTTGGCCTCCGCGTGCCCCATTTTTTGCCTGTTCCAGGCGGCCACGATAGGCGGCAGCAATCCCCGCTGCCTGGAACGGGCCGAAAACGGGATGCACGGAGGCCGAAAATGGGATGCACAGAGGCAGAAAATGGGGCGCATGGAGGCGGCGATGGGCGGCGGCCTGGAGGCGGCACATGGAGGTGGCGTTGGGCTGCAGCCTGAAACAGCTGATCTGCGGTATTCCGGGAAGCCAATCCAACCGCGAATCAGCTGCTCATGCTAAGTTAGGCTGTGCTGAAGCTGACCAGGCTGTTTCCTGTTCGCTGTAAGGAGGCAAATTGCTGGGAAGCAGAGGCAGATTTGTTTTTTCTTGTTTACCTCCCCAAAAGCTTGGTCCGGAGCATCTTATAGTGCGAAAAATACGGTAAATAAAACTTTGCCATTTACATCATGCTCAGATAAACTTTCGCTGTTATCTTGGGCTTCCAGTGAAAAACGGTCAGTTTCAAGGAACAACTTCGTTTACTGCCCAGTTATTGAACAGCATTGTCTAAGTCTTGCTCATTTTTGTTTTAGGTCCAGATGTTCAGCGGGATAAGCTTGTAACAGGAGAACAAATAGAATTATTTGCTAACAGACTTGGTGAATATTGGAAAGTCCTGGCTCCATACTTGGAAATGAAAGACTCTGATATAAGGCAGATTGAATCAGATAGTGAAGATCTGAAGATGAGAGCTAAGCAGTTGCTTGTTACCTGGCAAGATCAAGAAGGAATCCACGCTACTATGGAAAATTTGATTACTGCATTGAACAAAGCTGGGCTGAATGACCTTTCTGAAAGCTTAACCAATGACAGTGAAAACAGTAGCTAATTTGAAAATGGCTTTTTATTTAAAACAATGGCTATTGTTCCTGAATGTAATATTTGATAGGGCAATTTGATGAACAATAAATCTCTTAATAACATAATTGTCTAAAATTCTGCAAAGAATTAGTACTAAACAAACATTCCTCTGAAATCCTTAAGATGTGGAAAAGTAGAAAATATATATTCATGTGTATGCTATAAAAGAGATTTCTTTAATATAACTCAGGGTGTTTTAAGGGGTCAATCTCAAATTACATGCAAGCAGGCACTCAAATTTCTTTACTGAAAAGCTGGCAAAGGCAATTGCTGTTTGTTTGCTAACAAGTTTTGAATATAGAAAATCAACAAGGACTACATTACAGTTAGGCTATGATTTTCATATAGTCTGTTATAATGGAGTGCCTCCAAATGATGTTGATGGCAGAACTGCAACTAATACTTGGGTTTGATCATTCTGGGTCAGGCTTTTTTTAAAAACCAGGCACAATGCTGATTTGAAATGAAAAAGCAAATTGGTTAACATTGGGATTCTGATCCTAATGTTCTATAGTTTGAAAAAAAGTGGCATATTGAAAAGGACAGAGATATTCTTCCCATTAGGCAAATTCTGTTGTTGCTTGATAGCACTCCATGAAATTCAGGAGTGGTGAACCTATCACGTCAAATACTCGGGTAAATAGCACTATAGCAATAGCACTTAGACTTATATACCGCTTCGTAGTGCTTTCCAGCCCTCTCTAAGCGGTTTACAGAGTTCAGCATATTGCCCCCAACAATCTGGGTCCTCATTTTACCGACCTCAGAAGGATGGAAGTCTGAGTCAACCTTGAGCCGGTGAGATTTGAACAGCTGAACTGCTGAACTGCAGTGCTGCATTTTAACCACTGCGCCACCTCGGCTCTTAATCTGTTTAAAAAGCATTTTGTTGGAGGAAAATATTTCTAGGTATTCTAGTTTGGCCTTGTGTTTATGTGAAATGAGCTATAACAATAAGCACTCAGCTTTTCACCCTAATGTAAGCATCTCGATGCTGAAGAAGGACCAATTACATCCTACTTAATTCACAGAATTCTCTGGCTTCTTTTATAAACTTAATTCAGTGTATATTTCAGTTTCTTAACTTCTGGAAGGATAACTTCTACCAGCCTGGTTAACTGCTGAAATAGGTAATGCTGATGCAAAGAAATTCAGTATAAAGAACACACACTCTTCTTTCAGTGCTATGATTATAACACAGCTGCTGTGGCCTAGAGGTGGAGCTCTTGCCTCACAATCAGGAGGTTGCGAGTTGGATCCTAGCTAGAGGCAGATGTAAGGGTCTCCTGCTTGGGCAGGGGGTTGGACTAGATGACCTGCAAGGTCCCTTCCAACTCTGTTAATCTGTTAAAACTGTTAAAGATACTATGTCTATCTGTTGATGGCAACTGTACTATACTATCTTTTAGAACCATTATTTTGATAAGTCTGCTGGATGATATTGTAATTGGATCTTTAAAAATTAAATGCTGGTGATTTTGATCCCTTGATCTAGATGGTAAGAAGGTGGTACGATATTGTGCCAGGCCTGTCAAACTGGCGGCCTGCGGGCCGGATGCGTCACGTGCAGGCCACGCCCACCCCAGCTCTGCAAAGGCAAAAAACTTCGTGATATGTCACGTGATGCGATTGACTTTGACACCCGTGCTGTATGCTGTCCCTCAGAAGTTTGGGGCATATTAATGGCTTTCATCTTGCTATTCATTAACCTGTTTTCCAGTCAAGATTGTAAAATCTAGATCGGTATTTCTAAACCTCAACCCAGCATGCTGGTTGTGAGAATGAATTGTCAACACATCTTAAAATTGCTGAAGTTGAGAAACCTGATGCATATTTTTTTTGTGGAGGATAGGATAATCATGGCATTTTTGGCTGCCTTTTCCCATAAGGCTTGCCTTTGTTCTTCCATTTCTTTTGTATTTCCAGTCTCATGAATAGTTCTCTCCTTTTCAAGGCTTTTGAGGTTAGAAGAGTGGAGTTAGATGTTAACTTTATTAAACAACTCTTTTCTTAACCAAGACAGTTTAGCTATTAGAATTTTGTTTCATTCACTAAAAATATTTCTAATCTATATTTCTTCAGGTAAGACATTCCTGTCTACTATCAAATTATATGTGGTTTATCTAGTTTAAAAAAATGTCATGAAAACATCTCATTCCCTAGTAAGCCCTCTTGCCTAAAAAGGTATTTACATTGTTAAACCACTTATGCCATCACCTTCATCACCATCTGTTCTTCTTCCAAGGCTTCTAGAGTCTTCAAATAGAAATCTGAACTCCTTAAAACATTTGCTTCATTTGCCAGTAAAAAAATCCCAAGCCATATGGCTGGGTGGAGTTGAAACTTGACTTAATAAGGAAACTTTGTTACAGTTCTTATTTGGTTGTACCACACCTGTGCTAATGCCCATGTGTTTTTCTCTATGTAACCAATAGCTATTTTCTCTCTTGCATTATTTCCAATATTTGAGGTCCTATTAGGTGTGTTGTTAATATCAGTCCAAGAGGGATAAGGATCAAGAGACCATTCATACATGTTTTCCTTTTGTGTCACTAACTCTGGTCACAGGAATTAGGATTCACTTCTTGAGAAAAAAGTCAGCAAGCCTAGACTGGGTAGGGTTAGTTTTTTTTTGTTTTTGTTTTTGTTTTTTGTTTTAGATTTAATATATAAAACAATATCTTCAGTTTCTGGGCACAGCCCTTTTTGTTTGTAGCCATCTTTAGTAAGGACCATCATTTCAGTGATTTTCCTTCATTGGCTCAATTTATAATCATTTAGTAAGTGCTTATGGAAGTTCTACAAAGAGGCAATTATTTAAAGATACAGCTGGAAATTGCAGATTCTCTTTATATCTGGATGAATAAAGTTTAGCTGATATACCAAACTTCACAACTTTCTAATTTATTTGTATTCAGTTGTAATTTCCAAAAGGGGTGTTTAACACAGGTATGCTGATAACATTACTTATAAACAAGGTTTATTTGTGGAGGTTTCAGCTCAGTTGCAATGCTTTCTATTTCTTTTACTCTCTCGTCTTTCCTCTGAGCAAAACAACAGTGGAACAAAACGGAATGAATCAGATTACACATTGGTGAAAATTTCCCATAGGAACCGAGTAAGATTGGAATTATGGATTTAAGGGGTATATCAGGGGTGAAATCCTCCCGGTTCACCCGGGCCAGTCCTTCGGCGTATAGCCGATGGAACTGGCGGTGGTCGCGGCGCGGAGCTTCTCCCGCCCGCTTTCCCGTCCCGGCTGAACGCCGCCATTCGGGTTATTTTTCCCTCTGTGCATGCGCGCGCATGCACAGAGGGAAAAATAACCCGAATGATTGTGTTCAGCCGGGACGGGAAAGCGGTGATTGTGTTCAGCCGGGCCGGGAAAGCGGGCGGGAGAAGCTCCGCGCCGCGACCGCCGCCAGTTCCATCGGCTATACGCCGAAGGACTGGCCCGGGTGAACCGGGAGGATTTCACCCCTGGGGTATATGCTTTCAAACCTTTTACCTAGAACAGCTCAACAGACTACATCTGCTTTAAGAAAAATGTAACTAATTTAATTTGCTGTACAGAAAGGGAAGTTTTTAACAGGATTCTTTTTTCAAACTTACTAAAATTTGCATTTACTTGGTTTATTTAATATAAATTAGCTCCAGTTCATAGCATTAAGCAAAGATATGCTTAATGCAACTGAAATCTTTGAAGTTCTATTCCTTCATGTTCAATAGGCATTTTCAATGTAACACTTTTTAAAATATTGGGTTGTTTTTTACATTTTAAGATTCTTGTATCTTCCTCTAGATAATCACTTATCATTATTGGCCAACTTCAGTACTCCGCCTAGATGGCAAAATTTTAATGTCCAATATTCAGATGCTAATTCCTGTAACTCCCAACTATTTGATTGCCAGATCACCATGCATTTGAAAGTATGGTACCAGAATGGAAGGAGACAGACACAAGTTTTAGACAGAACACAAATGCCAATCATATTTATGTAAGAAGCACCATCATTACTGATCACTTTTTATTTGGAGTCAAAAATGCCAGCAACAGAGCAGACTGAGTTGGCACATCAGGCTGGACAAATACGTGATTGTAGCCATATTTCCACAGGCTATGAGCAGCAGCACTGAGTTACATGTTGAGGCAAGAATTGAGTTTTATCTTTCTGACACAATAAAAAGGATGGACAACTACTGAACTGGTAGAAACCATGCAGGAGTTAACAAATGTATGAATAGGTGTGCAATAAATATCTTCCTAAAAAATTAGACGAGCAGGAGGCTCACTTAATTTCATTAATAGTTAACATTGTTTTAAATATCAACTTTTGCAATACAGTATTAAAATTATTTTCAAATGTATCAACCTACCCCTAGTAAGTGGCTGCTTGCTATTGGCCTTAGTTTTAAACATGTTTTGCTGTCTTTTGCACCAAATGACAGAATTTTAGTGATCCAATTTTGCAGTTTCTGCGAGTCTGGACTTAAGACATTTATTTCACACCTTACAGATGTATATAGGAAGTCTACTGTTCAGATTCATCTTCCATTACTTCAATTCTGCGTGGCCCATAAAGTAGAACATAAGCTATATGCCAGTCTCCACCGCCCGATAACCTCAAAATATCTTCAGGGGTAACAATGCTGACTTTGTCATCATCAAATTTAATCCATTCATCTGTGGGAGAGAGAAAAAACAGTCAATAACACTTTAAATGACATTAATATGAGAGCCAGCATGGTGTAGTATTGAAGGTTCTGGCCTAGAAAGCAGGAGACTGAGTTCTGAGACTGAGTTCTAGTGGGTTCTAGAAACCATGCAGGGCATGAAAGCCTGTTGGGTGACCTTGGGCATGTCATTCTCTCGCAACCCAACCTACTTAAAAGGTTGTGGGGAAATCTAGGGGAAGTCTTAGATATGTTGCCACCTTGATTTATATATTAAAAAAAGTCAGGATAAAACAACAGTTTTATGCAGAATTAATTTTTTAATTTATTTTTCAAAAAAGGAAAGCAACCAAGTAACTTATCCTGTCACTTGGCTATTCTCTAAAATTGCTACAGTACCTTGTTTTCTTTTAACCCAAGATACATAGTGTCCAGAAGAACTAGATCTTCCTTGATGAGTTAGCACTGCCTGTAGCTCGTAATAACCACAATTATTGGAACCAATATCTGAAAAGGCAAAGAAGATGGTACAATGTGATATAATAATAAACACTTTACATATTGTTATCCATTTATTTTGAAGGTCTCACCTTCAGAATCAGAACCTGGGAAGCAGATTAATCCCACAAAATACAATTGGGACAATTATTTCTATCCATCAATAAAATGCATTCTTAACTTTGCATGCTCTTCCCTGATCCAATCCCCATTTCAGAATACAGAATAACAGAGTTGGAAGCAACCTCAGAAGTCTTCTAGTCCAACCCTCTCCTCTTCTTCAGGCAGGAAGCCCTATACTATTTCAGACAAATGGTTGTCCAATCTCTTCTTAAAAACTTCGGGTTGAAAACATTCACAACTTCTGGAGGCAAGTTGCTCCACTGATTAATTGTTCTGTCAGGGAATTTCTCCTTTGTTGTAGGCTGCTTCTCTCCTTGGTTAGTTTCCATCCATTGCTGCTTCTCCTGCCTTCAGGTGCTTTGGAGGTTGACCCTCTTCTTTGTGGCGGCCCCTTAGATATTGGAGCATTGCTATGTCACCCCTAGTCCTTCTTTTCATTAAACTAGACATACCCCATTCCAGCAACCATTCTTTATATGTTTTAGCCTCCAGTCCCCTAATCATCTTTGTTTCACTTCTCTGCACTCTTTCTAGAGTCTTAACATTTTATTTACATAGTGGCGACCAAAACTGGATGCAGTATTCCAAGTGTGGTCTTACCAAGGCATTATAAAGTGGTATTAACACTTCACGTGATCTTGATTCTATCAATCAATCAGAATAGAGCTGAAAGGCACCTTGGGAGTTTTTTAGTCCAACCCCCTGCTCACATACCCCTAATCCTTTTCTCCAGAATGGCGATACCCAATTCTTGCAACCATTCTTCATATGTTTGTGTCTCCAGGTCCTTAATCACCTGAGTTGCTCTTCTTTGCACTTTTTCCAAAGTCTCAATATCCTTTTTGTATTGTGATGACCAAAACTGGATGCAGCATTCCAGGTGTGGTCTTACTAAAGCTTTTAAAAGCGGTACTAATACTTCACATGATTTTGATTCTCTCGCTGTTAATGCAGCCTAGGACTGCATTGGCTATTTTGGTAGCTGCAGCACACTGCTGGCTCCTGTTTAGGTGATTGTCCACTAGGATTCCAAGATCCTTCTCACAATTACTATTATTGAACCAGGTGCCATCTATACCATACCTCTGCATTTGGTTTTCAAAAGATTGCTGGAGCTTTTAATTTTTCTAAACTCTAAGCAGTCCCAAAGTCTCACTGCTTAAGCAGATCTTTGCTTCCAAAACATTCACTATCTCCAACAAATTAAATAGCAATCACTGAATGGCCTGCTTCCGTGTATTTCAGTGTAATCAGACACTAGAGGTGAGAGAAGCCATTGGAGTAAATTCATAATAGATATTTTTAGATATCGCACCTATAGGTATGATAACAGAGTTAATCAGAGTGCTTGGTGTTAAAAGTTGTACAACTGCATAGAACAGAATTGGCAAGATACTAGCATTGCTACTTTTATCACTTTTTCTTCAGATCCATCACCTGCAGCTGACTATAGATGATTATAATATGAAATGTTTAAGACACAAACATTTCAAGCTAAATTAAAATAAATGTAATAATTTTATTCAACACTGAATTTTTATTGAATAAAATAGAATCATTACATTTATTTTAATCCATCATTTTGTATTAGTCATTTTTGAGATTCAAAATTAATTTGAAGTTAAAAGCTTGCTGAATTACAATAACGCACCATTTCTATACTAAACATGGAAAATTACGACTTGTGGTCTTTTAATCAATTGAAGAATATATACCGTATTTTTCGGAGTATAAGACGCACCTTTTTACCCCCCAAAAGAGGGTGAAAACTTGGGTGCGTCTTATACACCGAATGCAGCCCCACCCACCCAGCCACCCCCACCCTTTGGCTTCTGTCTTCCAGCAATTTACCTGCTTGCAGGAAAGAGGGAAGAGCCTGTAAAGCCAAGCAAGTCAGTAGGAGTTTCCCGATGGACAGCTGATTAGGCTTGCCACTGGGAAAATGAAAGTGAAACTAACTACAAAGGCAAATAGCTGGGAGAGACAGGCAGATTTTTATTTTTTGCTGAACTGGATGGAAGGGGGTAAGTGAATAACTATAAATGTCTGTAGAATGTTCAAATTATTAGACTTATTTTTTAAAGACTGCTTTATTATTGTTCTAGAGCCAGGAGCAATTTTAAGACTTGTGGACTTCAACTCCCAGAATTCCACAGCCAGCTTTGCTGGCTGTGGAATTCTGGGAGTTGAAGTCCACAAGTCTTAAAGTTGCCAAGGTTGGAGATCCCTGCAAATCTAGACAACTTAACAAAATAAAGAAGCTTTTTAAAATAAATGCTTGCTCTGAAGAGGCCCAATGCTATTGTATCTTCTTTTAAATAGAGAATAATGTATACTTCCAGAAATTTTAATTAATTTTAACAGCTCTGTACAAGTATAGTATGAAATGTAACAGTGTCCTGTTTAGTATTAGAGTTTAGTTACCTTGGAGTAGATCTATTTAAATAATTGGGAAGAGTTAGTGTGACTACATTTAAGAAAACTTTCTGGCATAATGTACATTTGCTATTTCTTTGCTATTTCTATGGGTCAGGCACACATGCACAGAAATACCCCCAAACAGTGTATATCATCTGTGCTGTTTGCTGTTTGCTGTTTGGCAAATTGCTTGGAGGCAGAGGCCTTTTTCCCTTGTTTTCCTCCCCCAAAATTAAGGTGCGTCTTATACTTCGGTGCGTCTTATACTCCGAAAAATACGGTATGTAGCTCAGGGATGAACTGTAGGGTCCTTGGTATTTTCTTGAATTTGTTTGTTTTTGTGTAAATGTTTCATTACCTGACTAGGTAACAGCATCAGTGCTCTGAGGGTGGAATTTGTTACTGTTTATATACAGTTTTGGTGGGGATGTTTTGTCCTTGGTAGTCCTTTAATTAGGGTATTCTCTTTTGCTTGTTTGTTTATCAGGTGTTAACCCCTGCTTATCTGAGTGTTGGTTGCTGGAGAGGATGTATTGTAGTATTTTTGTTTGCTTCTTGGCTTTTTTATAGTCTTTTTAAAACGGTATGTAAATGTGGTTTACTTCTGAGTATTTACTTATAAGTGCTTTGTATGAGTGTCAAGCTTCCAGGAATTCCCTAGTGGTTTTTTTTTGGGGGGGGGGAGATTTAGCTTGATCAAGGATGCTCATGGCTTCTCAGTTAAAATTGATTGAATCTGTCCATGTGTTGTGAAATTAAGCAGTTTTCATAGTATCTTCTGACTGTCCACTAGTTTGTGTTCATGAAAGCGCTGTTAGTTTTCTGCCTGTCTGACCTACATAGTGGCTGTTACAATCCTTTCAGTGTACGTTGTAGACAACTCATTTTTTCTTCTTCAGCTACAGGGTCTTCTGGTTTACTTAACATGAAAATTATACCTAATTTGCTAACTTCTGTATTCTATAGCCATTAGCTTGTCCTTTAGATTTAACTGTAACATTACTGTATTACTGTAACAAAGTACTATTTAAAGTATTATAGCGTATAATTTATCTTCATACTGATTTCAATCAGATATTCACTAATTGGCATTCCCAAATAATATATCTGCTTTCAATTGTTAAGATAAGGCAGAATAAAAATATCTGCTGTTCTTAAATGTCTTTCTACTTACCCTCAGAAAAGGAAAATGGTTCATACTTAATATCCTTCTGTGAGCAGTCACCTTTACTAGACTTGAAAATAAAACAGAAGATGTTGGTTTGAGTTAATTTTGTAACTATAAAATATGTCATTAAAAATAAGCAAAATTCTAAAGCAATTTTAATATGTTATTATTCGGAAATGATTCCTAAAATGGAAAGCTGAAGGTTTAAGGCTCAGGTAGTGGTGGTGGCTTCCCTGTTTCTTTAAATGCTACCGTATATGAATCAGAAAATGTGGAACACCAAGAGACACGGGATCACAAGAAAGGGAAATCAAGTTTTCTTTCTGTGTGGCACAGGTTTTTCATATATACTTTATTCTTACAATAATGATCCAATAAAAACCATGAAAACATAAAAATTAGGGATGCAGTATTTGATGGTTGATAACCATTAATATATCAGAAAGTAGGAGCTTTATGTGAAATATGTGTTTACTCTGGACAATGCTGCAGAAGCAGCAAAATAGGAGAATTATTCATGTTCCTATAGAAATTACAATACAGAGGAATACGGACAAAGGTTTAAGTTTTGCACCATAAAAGTAATCTCATTCAGATAAGGGGATTTTGGAATGTCTGTCCAGTAGGAGCATTAAATCATGCTATGCCTGAAAGAAATTATCCATCCTATGGAAAATGAGAGACGGTAAATATCTAGCCAATACTCAAGGTCCTCTTGAAATCCAGGTTTTGCTGTTATGTGGTATTTTATTGTTCCCCAGTTGATTCTACCTATCATCTACCCTTAAAAAAAAAGCACATGACTGGCCTTTTCAGAACCCAGAGAACTGCAGCTGAGGATTAGTAACATGCTAGCTTGGACTGTAAAGCATCCCTCCAAATAGGAAAATGTCTTCTGCCAATACAAGGAATAATAGGCCAGAGTGGAGGAACTGGATCCTTTAGTCAATAACAGATCATCAGCCTCCCAACTATTATCTCTGTTGAAGGGATTCCCACCTCAACTCTGAGGATGATGCTGGTTGCACAGTTTGGTCTGGCAAGAACAGTTTTCATCATTCCCATGGAATTTCTTCACAAAAGGCCAAAATACAAAGGGCCTGTTTTGCCCTGCCGAAAAAGGCTGCAATCCAAATGGACTTCCAAAACTTCCAGATTAAAAAATAACATCAAAGATATTACTAAAGTACATATATCTAATTGTTCTTCTCTTAACAATTAACGTTAACTTAGAAATAATAATTATATCCAGTAAACATTAGAAAATTTACAAATGAGAATGCAGCTGCAATAATTTATTAGACCATGGACTCTTTAAAAAACCCTCAACAATAATTCTTTACATTCCATGTCAGTCTTTTTACTACAAATATTATTATTAAAAACATGATTATTATCAGTCTTAATCAGTGTTTCCCAACCTTGGCAACTTGAAGATATCTGGACTTCAACTCCCAGAATTCCCCAGCCAGCGAATGCTGGCTGGGGAATTCTGGGAGTTGAAGTCCAGATATCTTCAAGTTGCCAAGGTTGGGAAACACTGGTCTTAATGATATTTGATTATAAGTTTAAGCTTCAGAATACTGGACCTGATTTAAGGTTTACCTGTAAAGAAAATGCATATATTGTTAAATGAAATTTAAAGATTAATAAAATTTAATAGGTTACTTACATTATTTGGTTGCTGGTTTACTTTTTTGTCTTCCAGATCCTTGAATTTTGATCGATATGGGACCATCTTTTCTTGAAGGCCTGGCGTACATAGTTCATATACATCCAACATAAGTGGAAATTTAACATCCTATAGCAATTTAAAAGAGTTTCATGATCATGTAAATCATCATACGAAGCAAATCAGCTGTCTTAGATCTTAATTCCATTCAGTTTAAAATAATACTGGCAATAATCTAAGATTTTAAACAAAGTATGTAAATACCAAGGCTCAGTATTTAATATTTTAAATGCCTCAGGAATATAGAAAACTGCTCCATTTCATATCTGACCATGAGTTCATCTAGTTCAGAATTGTACTATTAGCACTATCTCTCAGGAATTTCTCATCTCCCATTTATATAGACTCCTAAAGTGTAAAACATGAGCTCTGTGTTTATTTTTCCATAGCCATAAATAGAAACTTCCAGTGTCCTATGCAC
This sequence comes from Diadophis punctatus similis, assembly GCA_023053685.1. Lineage (NCBI taxonomy): Eukaryota > Metazoa > Chordata > Lepidosauria > Squamata > Dipsadidae > Diadophis > Diadophis punctatus. Next base: position 156,225,576 of record JALIGW010000003.1, read on the forward strand.
TTTATTCTACATAACCTTTAGAATGCTTTAGCAAAAGCACCACGAAGCTGATACAATGCAATTTGGACTGATTCTACTTTCATTTCCATTCATAGTATAAAGAAGTAAATCAGCATATTTTAATTTAAATTACACTGCAGCTGAATATCAAACCTTGATTGTTAAATGTATAAAATAGAACATTACGCCACATAGATCAGGTGCAAAACTTAATATCAAATGTACTTACTTTGAGAACTTTGGCATTCACAGATTCTTTCTCTTTGTAAAAAAACCGAACCATTTGAATAGTAAGGTATGCAGGCAAGCGACTTATCTTGGACTAAAAGAAAAACATTCACTAGAATCAGCGGACATGAAAAGCTACAGCAATTTAAAGCAGGAGCCATAAATGCATGAAAAAATGTTTACCGTAAAGACAAAACAAATGTCAGGGGATGTACAAGTTTTCAAATCAAATGGTATAAACAAAGCAAGTTATCTCTGTTTGTGTTATACTACTCTCTTTCTATCCCCTGAATATATACATTGTGGAGATATATCTTATTTACAAAACATTACTTGCTACATCTGTACATATTTATCAATTTGTGTCCCACCACAATCATGAAGTGATTCTAGGTAGCCAACTTATTACGACAAAGAAGTTTAGAATAGGGAAGTTGTATATGACAATCTCATAAGTAGAGTTCCATTACTATAAAAGGATATTACAATGATATGCTCACCGTTTTTAAATAAAGGGCATTCCTTTGCAATGTTGGTGATGATTTAGTTATTTCTTCTTGAAGACGCTATAAGAGAAATATATTGAAAAAGATAACAAAAATTAGAAGATGTGCAAAATTAAGTATGACATTTCATATGTCCTTTTTAAAATTCTGTGCATTTTAAATAATAAATGTAATAGGAATAAAAAATCGTGCCGAAGAAAATACATTCTAAAGCATATTTTTGTCTTGGAACAGACTGAATATTAATTACTTCTCTAAAATATATGAAACATACAACTGGAAATTGGAAAGTATATTTAGAACACTATTCCACGTTTCAATTTTTAATTCTTATTTTAACCCTTCATGTTTTCAAAAAAAATGAAAGAAATATGTTAATGTTCTCTGTTACATAATGTCTTAGAAAATGAAATATCAGAAAAGTCCAACAATCTTAAACCCCCTTAAATACAATGCTGCAAAAACTGCTTGAATCAAGATGCCACAGTAACTCACCAATTTAAGACCCGTGAAAAGATATTTAACTTCCTGATTGATAAAACAACTAAGCTGGAGTTGATTCTCTCGTCCTTTTGTGACTTCTTCCTCTTCTGCTTCTGTGCATTTCATGCTTCACAAAATATTAAGGACCAAATATGAAAAGTACTGAACTACCACTAAGCATTGAACTTAATGATTTGCAAAAAGTTATCTTGCTTTCAGAAAGCTTAAATTGCTGCAACAAAACAACAGTTCTTATATCAGCACCTATTATTTAATGACACTAACCAGTTCTTTAGATAACTATTGAATTTTTTTATAAGCTGGCATAAACCTCTTTAAAAACAACTTTAAATATAATTTATAGAAGCACTTACAGTAGCTACCAATTACAGAATACACTCGTAGTGAGGATAAAACAAATCTTACATATACTAATTGCATTATCATGAGCTTGTTTTGTTATTCCAGAATGTTTAGGATACATAGTTTCAAACTCAATACTGAAAAACTGGTCAATTAAGCTTTTCTTTTTAGGAGGTGCCGTTGCTGCTGTTTCTGAAACCGAAGAGTCAGTCTGTAAAAGCAAACAAATATGTAAGCAAAAACAACAATACAAACTGCTTATAATTTACTCTTACAAAGCTGTCTGTTGTACTTTTAAAACAAGATAGACTTAAAGGTGGCCAAAGAGAAAAAATACGAATGGGTTACTATGAACCAAACCTGGGAAACATAGATCTTGCTTGATTCTATGTTAAGCATTTTAAATCCAAAACTGGTTAGAAAAAGTCATTTGGGTAGATATTCCAAGCAGCTTTAGTTCAAATTAGTAGCTTGCACAATATAAAACCAGTATTTTGGATTTGCAAAGTTGCTTCAGAGCACCTATGCAGCACCTATCAGCAACTCGTTAGAACATAATGAAAGATCAGCTTGTTAGACCAGACCACGGCTCAACTAATCTGGCATTTTGTTTCTCACAATGGCCAACCAGAAGGTTTCAGTTCTAACAAACTGGAGATGGCCATATGTCTCTTCCCCTGTTGTTTTCGTGCAACTGGTATTGGTAAGCATGCTAACCTGGATCTAATACTGAATCTCCAAAACTAATTCCGTCTGACAGACCTGTCCTCTGTGAGTTTTTCCATTTCCCTTTAAGCAAGCAACCATGTCTGTATCATGTTAACCAATTCTGCAGATTAATTATATGCTTTATTAATAAGCATTTTTTGCCTGTTCTTAATCTTTTTGCCACATGGATGACTCACAGTCCTAGCATTTTGAGAAGAAAAACTTTTTCCTATCCATTCTTTTCATGGCAAGCACGTTTTCACATATCTTGCTTACCTCCTTACTTGGTCATCTTTTTTCTAAGCGAAAAAGTCCCAAACATTCAAATATTTTAGTGTATGGAACTTATTTTGGCCAAGTATGGAATTTCTTATTTATACTGAACCACATTCGTCATCTGGCTAACTATTAACCCAATTTAGAGAGATCCCTTTGGAATTTTTCACAATCTTGTTTTTCCATACCCTGAATAATTTGATAGTATCTATATCTATTTCAATTCACTGCATACTAACTACTGACCCTAATAAGTTGCTGTGGTTGTTAAGTTTAGGGTTGTTAGACTGGATGAAATTTTCTTTTATGAATTTAAATATATTTTTTTCAGAGAAGAGATCCACATGTTTCAGATTCTCATAAAGGTCCATGGGATAAAAAGATTAACTCCTGATTTAGGCACTTTCAACAACATACTTGCAATCAAATCAAACTTTTATTGCTATTACATATTGCTAACATTATTGACTATAAAAACTCAGCTGCAGCCCAGAGTCTCAGTTATTTCCAGTAAAGACTTACTTCCATTACTGCATCACCTTCTATACCTTCTAATTTTTGCTGCAGTACTCGCATCATCTGTACCCAGCATTCATTGGCATCCTAAGGAATAAGATAAAGATAAACTTAAATCACGGGAATCTAACAAAAATATATGTTGAGCATGTATCATATGCACATCATATAAAAACACAAACACATGTTTGCACACAGATGCATACAAACAACAAATGAGAAACACTTTCTTACTTTGTTTATTCTAAAATGTTTTCTTCAGCAGCTAGGACTAGAAGCTGCTAAGGAACCATAAAAATATAGCTATTAATTACCTTTATGGAAATGGTAAAACAAGAGATAAATTTTTACATAAAATATGCAGCCTACAAAAAAAGAAATTAAAAAGTATTTACCTGTTGAAGATATTGGCCTTGATCTCCTTTCTCCGCAAACTGAGGAAAGGCCATATGTAAAAACTGGAGAAGAATGATGGGAGGGATACTGGAGGAAGTTTTGTCCATAGAATCAAATAAATCTCTTAAAGCTTAAAAATAAAATAAAAAACAATAAATTTCATAGAAATGCAAGATAGTATAATAAATGCAGCATATTCCTCAAACTAAAACTCTTTATCTAATGCATAATACAATAATATTTTGTAGCAAAAGACTATTTAAATATATAAATGCATTATCAGTCTATTTAAAAAATACTATACAATTGATTATATCATGCAAGTGAAACAATCTATATTGTTGTGTGGAGAAGTTTTATACAGGTTAGTGCAGCTACTGGGACAGAAACTGCTGTTGTTAAGCAATGCAGTCATAAAAGTATGTCACATGACTATGTCACTTAGCAATGTTAATTGCAGCAGTCCTGGTTGTTGTCATTAAGTGAGACCATTAAGCCATTAAGAACGGACTTCCAGTGATTGAAACTTCCAAATTCCTGCTGGCTTTCCCAATGACTTTCCTCATGGAAAGCCGCCAGGGAACATCAGAAATCATAATCATATGACAGCAGGGATGTTGCAATGACCAGAACTCCAAGGATCAGTATAAATCCTTCTTATTCGGTATCATTGCAAATTTGAACAGTTGCTGCTTATCTTTGACATTTACTTTATGTAAGTCATTTAAGACTAAGCCATGATAGCATATAATAGGTGCAGCTTCAACTGTACATTACAAAAGTGAGTCATGTCAATCTACTTTCAAAGTGAGACTCTAGTGGAACAAAATGCAATTAATAGGCTAATAAACATGTACAGATAGTCATCACTTTACAACTATAATTGAGCCTGCAATTGTAGTCATCCGTTGTGATGGTTATACAGCAGGTCATCACATGACCCTGCCTAATTTGACAATCTTTTTTGCAGTGGTCGAGTGAACACGGCAGTCATAAAGCAAACACATTGTTAGATTGCCAAGTGACCAAAATATGGTCACATGATTTCCAGGGGTGGGTGGGAAAGAGATGTCAGAATTTTGAATTCAGGACATAAGTCTGTTTTCAAGGTTTGCTGTAACTTCGACTAGTTGCTCAGTGACTGGTCGTAAGTCGAGGACTATATGTACTCTAAAACTAATATAAAAAGTTAATTATAATCACATATCGTGACTTAGTTCTTATTCAATCTAGCATAAGGCCACAACATGATATATATAAAACAAATGTATGTATATTCCCGTTAGCGATTACATTCAGCCCATCATCTAATTAATAAGCTCTGTATGTGCAACTGACTTCTGAATCTTTAAGGCTGTGCTGCATGTTGCATAGTAATGTAGCAAGATTTCAACAACTTGACAGATAAAACAATGTTTCCCTGCACATTTTTGTTAACATTACACTGAGCGAATGAACAAACAGATTGGGCAAGATTAACCTAATAAACTAACTAATCAAATATTCCGCATCCATTCAAGAGATCTAGCTAGAGCAGTGCCAAATAAGGAGAAACAAGCAATTCTACAGAGTAACCAATGAACATACCGTCCCAAAATCTGATAACAGCATATTCAATAGTTGACTGTTCCTGATTTGTTTTTTTCTTAAATGAAATGGCATAAATCATAATATCCTGGTCAAGGGCAATAAAGTAAACAAGCAGCACTCATTTTCCAGTGTTCCAAGTATTTCTAGATTTTAAAAAGCTGCAAATTTCAAAAGGAAATTTTTTTTAACAGTGATCAATATTTGGCTACAATTCAAAAGGTGGTAACTAAAACTCAAAATCTATAAAATACTTTAGATTGTGCTAGGAAGAAAAACCAAAATATCTTCTGACCAACATACTGGCCATTTTATCTGAGGTAGCTAAATATCAGAAAACTCTGCTTTGTTCTTGAAATACAAACCTGCAGTAATATACTGAGCAGAAGCCATTTCCCCTGAAGCTCTTAAGGCACCAGCGTACCTAGAAATGTTTAAAACATATAGTTAGTTTGACCTTAGATTGAACACAATATAAAAATAAAGTTAAAATAGTTTTTATCTGGAAACTGAGATTAAACTGTGAGATTTTGACCACAACCAAGAAAGTTGTTAAGTTGTGACTACAAAACCACGATGATTTGGAATTTTTTCAGTTTGGAAGCCTTAGTTACGCTGGTTACCAACATATGCGCACTTTAGCTGCATATAACTAGTGTGTATTCAAATTTGGAGGAAGATATATTAACTTTGAAACATGTAGATATTATACTAGCTTTAATTGTTTTAAGGTTTCACTGAAAGATACAATTGACCAGGCATGCCTAATTTTTTGCACCAACTGTAGATCATGCCTTCATATAAGGAATGACATATTCAACCATTCAGTTAGCATTATTTTTATAGTTCAATCATTCATTTATTATCACAAAATACAGGTAGTCCTCAACTTACAACTTTTCATTTAGCGCACTGTTCAAAGTTACAACAGCACTGAAAAAGGTGATGTATAACCATTTTTCACACTTATGACCGTTGCACCATCCCCATGGTTCAACATTTGGACACTTGGCAACTGGTTCATATTTATGACAGTTGCAGTGTCCCAGAGTCATGTGATCATCTTTATGACCTTCTGACAAGCAGTCAATAGGGAAGCCAGATTCACTTTACAACCATATTACTAACCTAACTGCAGTGATTCATTTAACAACTGTAGCAAGAAAGGTCGTAAAATGGGACAAAACTAACTTAACTGTCTCAAAATGTTGGACTAAATTGTGGTCATAAGTCAAGGACTACCTCTAAAAGAAGGAATATGAGAGTTGAAATTTGGTTGTACCTAATAAGCCTTGCGTGCTTCTCACTACTTTGTACACATCAAATAAGACTAGTTGTATGGATCAGACCAAAACCACCTCTGCCTACAATTCTATTCTATTCCTACAGTGGTCAACAATATGTCAGAGAAAGCTTATGAGGTGGAGATGGCTGTAATAGTGATATCTCACTCATATTCCCAGCAACTGAAATAAATCTTATCTTCTTTACTAAAGGAAATATATGGCCATCTGTACTAGTAGCTAGCGACTACCTCCCTTTATAAACAAATCTAATTTCTAATTAAAGATACCCAAATTATACTATCTTTACATCTTGTACGCATTCCATATTTTACCATTTGATTTTGAAGAAATGTGTTTCAATATAATCCTGGTTAACTATTTAATTAGATTGTCCCAATACTCGATTTTAAAGAAAAGGTTCTACTATTTTGAAAGAAGGGGAAAATTCCTTACCCATTTTCCCACTAGTATATCTTATTTTACTGCCTTCTCCAGTATCTCTAATACAACTCTTAATTCTACTGAGAATTTAGTAGAAAATTTAGCTTTAAACCATTTTTACTGTTGGTTGACAAATTCAACTGTTTCTATTAGGTATATTTTATTATATATATTATGTTTAGAGCCAGTTTGGTCTAGTGGTTAAGGCACCAGGCTAGAAAGCAGGAGACTGTGAGTTCTAGTCCCTCCTTAGCCAGTAAAGCTGGCTGGGTGACCTTGGGTCACTCACTCTCTCTCAGCCCAACCCACTTGTTGTGGGCAAAATTGAAAGACAAAGGTGTGCTGGATATGATCGCCACCTTGATTTATTTGTAAAAATAATAAAGATGGGATACAAATAAATAAATAAAAATATTTCAGGATAATTTGTAAATATACATGAAACATGAAACAAGGAGTCAGTAGCTTACATCTACATTGCATTAAAAAAAGAGGGTTTATTTTTTTTCCCCTTTTCCATTGCAGCCCACTGTAGCTCCTAAAAAGCTGCCCCTAAAGGTCAGGGAATCCTCTGAAACAACCTAAATATGTATGGGAAAGCAATATAAGGAAAGAAAAGGTAGGAACTGGGGAGGCCAACTATGTGAGCAAAAACATGCTCTGCTTCTTTAGAAGCATTTTTGGATACAAACTACGGTAATTTATTCCATAAAAGGTTGCTTAACCAAACACTTCACCCATCTAAAATGTTTTAAAGTGAGAACACCTCTAAACCTCTTTTACATATATAATCCTTGATATTCCTATATTTCAAAGATGCTATGTTAACCATAGTTGTGCCAAGAAATGCTTTGTAGCATGAGATGGGCATCATATAAACTTAATAAACAGAAACATTAAGCATAAAAAAACAATTTTAAGGATACGCCAGATTAATTTTGCCAATGCTTTAGTATCTTCACTTTCCAGTGTACTAGTGTCTGCAGCAATGGTACATTTAAAAATACGAGCTGGTATCAATACTTCTTGAAACTGATCAACTCAATCAAAATAAGATGTTAAAACTTTATGAAATAAATAGTTTAGGTACTGGAAGCATTTTTCTAAATACAGAACTCCCAATTCCACTTGCAGAATACAGTTCAACACACACTGCATTCCTATTATAGTTCTACCACAACAATTGAATTATACATTTCAGTTTTTCATCTGAAATCTAAAATTAAAAATAAAGTTTACTACTTAAACTTATTCCAGCTTCCCTTTCCTATTAAAAATAATATTAGCTACAATTCATACTATTTCATATTTTTAAAAATGAATAAAATTAACAGCATTTTATTTGTAGTTATGACACCTACCTCTTAAGAGCTTCTTTCAATTCTGGCACAGAGCGAATACACTGAACTGTAGCATTCATATAACAAGTATTCCCAAGATTTGTTAAGCCACACGGTAATTCCATCTGTCACAGAAATATTAAAAATGTTTGCTTTATATTAAATATTGTATTTTTAGAAATATTTTTGAGCATGAAATCTCTTTACTGAACAAGGTATTATGTACCAGTTCCAAAAACGCTGCATTTGGCCACAATGATATCTGTCCTTAGTTGCATCTCATTTGGACTATTATTTTATTTAATTTGGATGACAGCTGACTCCAACATACTTTGAAGACTATCCAGAAATATCTGAAAGATCATGTTTTCCAGAATTAAACTGCCTGTTCACTGTCCACCTATATTAAGCCCCTTTTGAAAAAGGGAAATAATACTTTATTCTTTCAGAATTTTTAATGTTTGGTTAGCTAGCTATTCTTTTGTTTAGCAATTTTAAATTGTTATATTTCAAAACAGAGTATTAAAATTACTGGGCAATTGGGATGTGTGTGTGTACACCTCCCAGTGAGTGGGCAATTCACAAAAAGACAGAAAAATAATAAAACCACATAACAATAAAAACAATAAATATAGAGCAAAAAGTTAGCAAAACAATGAAAAATACATATATAACTCAGAAGGCTTTAACTACGCTAGCCAAAAACCTGGGCAAAAAGCTTGGCCCTGCTAAATGCCAAGAGTGAAAGCCAACCCCAATAGAGCACAGAGGGGCACTTTGAAATCCTAACAACTAGCAGCATTTACCGTAATCAAAGAAACCCAGAGTGTGCGAACTTCATTGGATAGAATCAACCAGGCAGATACTATGGAAGATAACTGGTCCCACGAGTAACCAGGCTCAACACTATGTAGGGCTTTATAACATCTAGCACCTTGAATCTCACCTGAAAGGAAACTGGCAACTGATGCAGCTCACAAAGCAGGGGAGTTAGATGGATATACAGAGGCATAATCATGACTACCCTCATTGCTGGAGAGTGGTGCAGTAATAAGCTGTGAAGTATCCAGGATATGAGTGGCTGTAGGGCCTTCCTATCCAGGAAAATGTACAACTGGCACATCAATTGGAGATTGGGAAGGGATTTCTAGCTGCAGCTGCTATCTGCTCACTGAGTAGGAGCTATTATATAGAGAATACTCTTTCCACCCCCAAAAGTGCCATAAGAATTACTTCTTATAACTTTTACCTGAGCAAAATCATACTTCCTTTGAAAAGCTAGTTTTTGCATAAGATAAGCCATTTAGTACAAATCAGAAGAATTACTAATACAAGGGCTTACTAGCATTCACCAAATGGCAATGATTTAAACACAGAGCAACCATCACCTTTCAAAGCAATTCAGTTCACTCAAAAAAAGCAAAGACAGGCACTGTTTGAGAAAAACAATGTTTCTCAATTTAAGACCCCCGTTTCTGGTTTGAAAACTAAATATGTTTATAATATAGATCCCCCCACCCGCAATCATATCTTATTCTAATAGACTGCCTGTAGTTTTCTAGGCAAGGTTTCTAAGAAGTGATTTGCCATTGCTTCTTCTTAGAACTGAGAGAAAGTGACTGACCCAAAGTCACCGAGCTGGCTTTATGCTCAGGTGAGACTAGAATTCAGGATCTCACAGTTCTGGCCTGATGCTTGAATAACTACCCCAAGTGGATCTCTATTATAAATAATATATTACTTCTCATTAAATTTGAGGTCATGCATTTCTCAGCATTCAAAACTTTGAACATAATGAGAATATATGCTTACTGCTGAGGCTAATTGTTCTTCTGTCATATCTTCAACAAAGACAGGCCGGGCTACTGGTTCTTCAGGAAGTGCTTCAGCGGAGCCCATCATTAATAAGGTCATCCCCTATTGAAAAGGTGCAACAAGTTTATCAGCACATGCTCTAAAAAATTAAATATAATCAGATACATTAGTCTTCAAGAAGTTAGTTTTAAAATAAAGCTCAAAAGCAGTTGTAGCTCATACAAATTTAAATTATGATTATTTTATTACCTTTTGAAAAACAGTGCAAAGTATTAATATGTACCCTTCTATTCCTTAAGGAACCAAACTTGCTGAAAAGTTCCTCTTTTCTCTAGTAGTTCCCCTACTACAAAAATCAAATATCAGCAATCACATTTGGGTTCTCATTTTTAATTTTGATTGTCTCCAAAAAGATGTTAAATATATGTAAATATATCACAGTACTAAAAGTAGTATTTCTCTCTTTATAACTGTAGTCTTAGAATTTAAAAAGTAAGACACTATCTGCCAACTGAATCCTTCTTCTACTGTTCCCCAGTCCCAATCACATCATACTTTGAATCATTCCCAATTGAGGCCACAGAGAAGAGGTAAACCCTGCTCTGTGAAGCTGTTATGCATAGAAAACATCCAAACCATTATAAATATCTAATGCGACTATGTAATACTTACACTTTTTATTTTGATATTACCCCAATCATCATCCTATTTGAAAGAAAGAAAATAAATGTAAACTTTTCCCAATAATAGTAAGATGACTCAACAGATTCAACAAATACATCAACAGCTAAAGAGGAAATCACCAAAGGTAGTTAGATCTCATAGCAAGGGCCAAAAGTTCCTCAGAAAATGTACAAAAATAATTTGATATATTTAATTCATAAATTCTATCAGAATATAAATTTATGCTGATATATTCGTTATTGCCTCAATACATTAAATGTGTAAAACATACAACAGCAAGTGTGTGATAAAATATTATCCAACTGTACCTTTAAAGTTCCACCTTTCACCATCACTTTCTGTCTGTCAGGCTGAACTCCAGTCAAAGCAAAAAGCTGTGCTTTGAATACCATTGGAGGTTCATCTGTATTCAGCTCCACTCCATCGAATTTTTCTTTGCCCCATTTTACATTAACTGAAAAACAAAGATTTGTGGTACAACACCAACACTGCTAATAAAATTAATACTAAAAATTAGACATGTTATACATAACTCCTGATTTGGCAACAATGAGTAGACATATACATTATAAACAATAAAGTCATACAAACTTATATTAAGAATGCCTTTCCTAAAAATTATACCTCAGTTTTGGCTATACTCCTGACTGGCTGCATTAACAGACATGAATATTCTGCAATTTGTAATAACAAGAGGAGTCTTTACTGAAATACCAAGTTTACATTCATACAACATATTGTTAAAACTGAGAACACCAATTTCTAAGGAAGCATGCATCATATGCTATTCCTACATTATAGGAGTTGAAATAACATGGAGTGAATACAATTCCCTTTTTCTCTCTTTTATGCTTCTCATCTGAGAGAGTTCTGTGGGAAATCAACACTCTATGTGAATACACTATTCTGTTCCAGGACCTATTTGATCTTTTGAAAACCAGCTTTAAAATATGACTGCTTGCTTGCCTTTCCTATAGTATGGGTAGTAGAATTCATTGCAGGGTATACACAGTATTAATTCTCTAAACAAGCCTTCCCTCACTTTACATTCTTCCTTGTCTGGCAGACTATGTTGTTTATTATGCCTGGTAACATACTACTTGGTAAAACAAAAGTTAGAGGATTGGAATCTACAAGTACAGGTAGTCCTCAACTTACAACCACAATTGAGCCCAGAATTTGTTGCTAAACAAGACAGCTGTTAAGTGAGTTTACCCCATTTTACGACCTTTCTTGCCACAGTTGTTAAGTGAATCTCTAGAGTTGTTACGTGAATCTGGCTTCACCATTGATTTTTGTCAAAAGATCTCAAAAGGCGATCACATGAACCTGGGACACTGCAATCTTCATAAATATGAATCAGCTATCAAGCATCTGAATTTTGATCATATGACCATGGGGAAGCTGCAATGGTCCTAACTGTGAATAATGGCCATAAGTCACTTTTTTCAATGCCGCTGTAACTTCAAATGGTCACTAAACAAATGGTTATAAGTTGAGGACTACCTGTAGTTTGGGAATAACAAATGCATTAGGTCCCAATGACAGCATCATCACTATTTTTATTATAGAAATTCATCTTTACCTTTTACAAGACAAAAGCACAAATATATTATTACATGAGAACCACAAGAGCTCAAGTCCCCCAGACAGTTGAATGACAGAAATACTTAAGTTTTTTCACTGCTATATAACTTACATCAGATCAAATTCCTTATTTTGTTAAATATATGACCCTTGCTAATCTTCAAATGCACTCATAATTGTAAGCGTGGAAAAAAATTACTCTGTTCAAGTTTTGCAGGTTTTCTCCAAAGAAAACCCGGACTGTAATATGACCGAGTACTACTACTCTTCAAAATTACCCAGGAAAATCCAGGCCTGTGCGATGTTGAGATTGCAGCGAGTGAGCCCTTACACACACAACCAACCACGCCTCGGGCAGCCTTGTTTTCTCCTTGCCCTTTCCTTCCCGTCGATGTTTTCCACCTTTCACCATCAAGGCAATCCTTCCTTGACAGGGCGGCACGAAAGCACGCCGTCTACCCCGGCCTTCCTTGGGAAAAGCCCTGCTCTGGGGCCGTAAGAGCTCAGGAGGAGGGATCCGGTCGGGCGGACTCGTTCCCTCCCCGTCGCCGCCAGTTCCTGCCTCAGCGAAGGGCAGGAGAGAGCAAAGACCCTCGAGCTTCGGAGGCCTGAGTCGGGGAAGCCGAGCTAGGCCCTCGGGAGGCGGAAAGGCGGGGATGAAGTCCCGCATTCGCGAGAGGCGGCTGGGCAGACTCACCTGTGAAAAGCGGCATGGCTGGCGGGCTAAGCAAGCAAGGGGAACGAGCTAGCTCAAGACCTAAGACGGAGCTCTAGCAGCGCAGCACCTTCCCTCCTCCCTCCCTCCCTCGGGGTCTTATTCAAACCGGCCCCTCAGGATGACGCTGCAAGCGCGGATGGCTGCGCACGCAGCTCCGGAAAAGGCACCTCCTCCTCCTCGGCTCTGCTGCTGGAAGTCCTACTAGGAAGGAAACAGAGCCTAAGGCTGTTGGGCTGCGTTGCACTTGAGACGGAGGTTTCCCCCCCCGCCCGCGCCCCGCTCTGTCAGCCTTTCTTTTTACTGGTTCCAGCTACCGGTGCCACTAAAACAAGAGAATACAGCCTAATCTAGCGAAATGGGCGGAGAAATTAAGAGTTTATCCCGCTGTAAAGATAGTGGTGTTATCGGGGTATACACGATCTGGTTGGGGCGTGTGTATGATGAGAATTGAAGTGCAACTCCTTCGGGAACCAGCAAATTCAAAAAAAGTTGCATTGTTATTAATCTATATAGACTCGTACGGATTCTAAATTAATTTAGATTAAATTGTTCTTCCTTGGCATTACCGAACACATAAGTGCATAAGTGCACCAGCGTGCCTACCATCCCTGTCCTAATGTTCCCACTTATCAGTGCCCATCTTATGTATATAAACAATGTTATATCTATGTATATTACCAACATGTACTTGACAAAATAAATAAAATAAAATAAAAATAAATCAGCGTCAATCGATTGTGTGATTTTTTGTGTATGTATCTAACCAATTCACAATTACCATAAACTACAATTATGCAAGTTTCTATTATATCTTCTAGTGACCATAACACAGCATGAACTACGCAACAGAACATAATAGCAACATGCCGAGTTACCCCTTTATAAATCTGATGTTTGATGACAATTTATGTGGCTTTTGTTTGTGTTTGATTACAAGATTTGGCCTGTAATGCAAAATAGCATTTTGGCTATCTGGCGCCTCAATAGACTGGCAATTATATTAGACTAATTTAGAAAATGCTAATTATGAAACAGCATAGTCTCAGTGATTTGCAAATTTCTTTTGAATATCTCACTGCAATGAGAACTTTGTTGAAGTAAAATGCTTGCAAAATTACCACTCTGGTAACACTTAATTCAAACAAGTAGTATAGGCAAGGTTGAAATGTCTCAACTACAGTAGATCTGAATATATTTACTGTGGTGTGGATAATCCTTGATTTACAACTGTTAATTTAGCAATTGAAGCTACAAAAGCATTGAAAAAATGACTGTTACAGCATCCTCACAGTCATGTGATCAAAATTGGAGCACTTGCATTGCATCTATGACAGTTGGAGCATCCCAAGGAAATAGAATCATTATGACTTCCTGAGTCACTTCTTACTAGCAAAGTCAATAGGGAGTTGGATTTGCTTAATGACTATATAATTCACTTAACTGTGGCAAAAAAGAGTTATAAAATCAAGCACAATTCATTTCACTACCACCTTGCTAAGCAATGAAAATTCTGATCCCAACTGTGGTAATATGTTGAGGATTGTACTCAATTTGATATGATCACAGGTCAACACTACTACAGTTAATTTTTAATAGGACAGTAGGGAAACCCCAAAAGGAACTATATAAATGAAATATTTATCCTGCCTTTATTATTTTTTTAAGTAACTCAAAGCATCAAGCATATCCCTCCCTCCTATTTTCCCAACAAGCCTGTGAGGATAGGTTGGACCGTGTGTGTGACTGGGTCAAAGACACTAGCCAATTTTCATGCCAACAGATTCCTGGTTTCTAGCCTGGTGCTTAACCACTAGACCCGTGATGGCGAACCTATGGCACGGGTGCCACAAGTGGCACGCGGAGCCATATCGGTGGGCACGCAAGCTCAGGTCCGGCGTGCATGTGTGCACCAGCCAGCTGATTTTCGGGCCTTCTGGGCCCACTGGGAGTCGGGAAACAGGCTGTTTCCAGCCTCCAGAGGGGGTGGGGAAGGCTGTTTTCGCCCTCCCTAGGCTCCTAGAAAGGCTCTGGAGCCTGGGGAGAGCGAAAAATGGGCATGCCATTGCATGCTGGGAGCAGGGGGGGGTCATGCGTGCATGTGCGGGGGCATGGAATTATGAGTGTGGGCACGCACATACGTGATCCCCCGCATTCCCCCCCCTTTTGGCACGCGAACCAAAAAAGGTTCGCCATCACTGCACTAGACCAAACCAGCTCTCACCAATGTAAATAACAGTCTAATCCTATTATTCATAATTAGGAGTTGATGACTTATTTCCAGTGTCTGGTATAGAAACAAAGGACCAGAGCTATATATAAAAACTCCACTCAGAATTGCACACTTTTTCACTCTTCCCCAAACAGGTTTCTCCTCAATGTGAAGAAAATAATAAATATGATAAAATATACAGGAAAATGTTAATATATTCATGAACTGGGAGAGCCATGTTAACAAGATCAGCCAATGAATAGGCATAGCAACTAAGTCAGACAATGGGAGTAAAACACATCCGAGTCTTTGCAGAGAATCGAAACTGAAAACTTAAGCTTAAGGTTGGGCGTGGCTCAGTCCACTCTGTACTTTCAGCCCACTCTGTGTTTGTCTGCTCTGCTGAAATGAAACTAACTCTCCTGCTTGTGTTTACTTGAAGAAATAATCTGCTTGTGGTATTGTATATATATTACTATGTTTATAAAGAAGTTAATGAATCCAGCTGAATCAGTTATCTGTGTGTGCTTCTGGTTTTGATTTTTATGCAACAAACTGATAGGTTATGGGCCCAGAGCAAACAGAAGACTGCATTGTAATTTAAGCTGAAGAGACTGCCTGTGTTTAAAGGAGAAACAAGGCAGAGATTGCAGGATGGCTGCTGTTGAATTTAAGGAAAGCTCTGTGCCTCGTTTGGGGCAGAAGAACTATATGATTTGGGCTGTAAAGATGGAATATTTCCTGAAGGCTAAGGAGCTGTGGGATTTGGTTATTAATCAACCACAGGGAGCTGCAGAGCAGAAGCAGCATGATAAAGCAATGGCTTATATCATCTTGAGTTTAGAAGATGAACAGTTTATCCATGTAGCTGATTTAAAGACTGCAAATGAAGTCTGGCTGAAGCTAAGAAGTGTGCATGTGAGTGTGGCAGCATGCAATATTGTTCAGTTATCAAGGAAATTATACAGAGCCTGTCTGCAACCAGGTGAATCTGTGGAAAGACATTTATTGCAAATGCAAACTTTGTTTTTGGAGTTGGAACAGCGTGGAATGAATATTCCTGAGTCCCAGAAGGTGTTGTTAGTGTTAAACAGCCTTGATGAAACATGGGATATTGTGTCTGCAGTGTTTGAATGCAAACCAGAGCAGGACTTGTGTTTGGAAATTTTAAAGGCATGTTTGATTGCAGAGGAGAACAAACGCCATTATAGAAAGAGCCACGAGGAAAAATTCCTGAGGTGGGGGCCTAAGGAGCAGAGAGATAAGAGCAGCGAAAATTTTCATAGACTGAAAGTCTGCAAAGAAAAAAGAAGCAGAAGATATCAGATTACAACCCAGCAACAGGGGCATTGCTTCGTTTGTGGTGATACTTCACATTTAAAGGACTGTTTGCAAAGAAAAAGCTGTTTGCAAAGAAGAAATTATTTGCAAGGAGGACAATCCACTGATGGACAAATTTCTGTTGCAAAAGTTGGTTATTGCAATAGCAGAGACAAATGGTTAAAAGATAGTGGGGCAAGTCAAACAATTGTTAATAATTCTAAATTGTTTTACAGAATGGTTCCAGTTGCTCGAGATGCAGTAGCCTTGGCACATGGCCAGGAGGCTAAAGTCATTGGAAGAGGCAGTGTGCAAATTCCATATCTGGAAATGAGGTTTAATGATGTATTATGTGTACCTGAAATGGAGCATAATTTGCTGAGTGTCTCCAGTTTAGATAAGCAAGGATTTGAGACCACATTTGTAAATGGGAGATGACTCATAAAGAGAAATGGGAATGTATATGCACAGGGCATAAAAGAGGATAATCTTTATGTGTTGCAGGGACAAAAGGTTCAATGTGCACAAACATTTGGAAATGTTGCACAGCATGATTCATGTGTTCATCTCTTGCATAGAAGGCTTGGCCATGCCAGCTTCAAAGTTTTGCAAATGATGGAACAGTTTGCAGAAGGGTTAAATTTAAAGGGATGTAAGGCATATTTGGACTGTGCAGTATGCAAAGCATCAAAGTCCAAAGCATTCCCAGTGAGCAAAAGTAACACAAGGCAGACAACAAGAGCTCTAGAGCTGGCTCATGCAGATTTGGTTGGGCCAATGCAAGCCAGTTTGGGAGGAGCAAAGTGTGCGCTGGTCATTGTAGATGATTACAGGAGGTTTGGGTTCTGCTATTTACTAAAGAGTAAAACAGAGGTGCTACATAAATTTAAGCAGTGGGTAAGCTTTGTAGAAAGGTGATATAAACAAGTATGTCAGTTGCAAACTGACAGAGGTTCAGAATTCATGTCAACAAGTTTTCAACAATGGTTGGGACAGTTGGGAATCAAACACAGACGCACAAATCCATACACAGCAGCGGAGAATAGTGTTGCTGAAAGGTAGAATGGAGTCTTACAAACGATGAAAGACTCACTGCTGGAGGATTCTGGTCTGAGCAGGTCATACTGGGATGAAGCCATATTGACTGCTAATTAATTAATAGGCTGTGGAGTCCATTAATGATACTCCATATACCCGTGATGGCGAACCTATGGCACGGGTGCCACAAGTGGCACGCGGAGCCATATCAGTGGGCACGCGAGCTCAGGTCCGGCGTGCATGTGCGCACCGGCCGGCTGATTTTCGGGCCTTCTGGGCCCACTGGGAGTCAGGAAACAGGCTGTTTCCAGCCTCCAGAGGGGGTGGGGAAGGCCGTTTTCGCCCTCCCCAGGCTCCTAGAAGCCTGGAGAGAGCAAAAAATGGGCGTGCCATTGCATGCTGGGAGTGGGGGGGGGTCATACGCGCATGCGCGGGGGTGCATGGAATTATGGGTGTGGGCACGCACACACGTGATCCCACGCATCCCCCCCCTTTTTGGCACGCGAACCAAAAAAGGTTCGCCATCACTGCCATATACAGTGCTATATGGGAGAAAGCCATCTCTGGCACATTTAAGAGTTTTTGGAATACTGCGTGGGTGCATATTCCAAAAGCAGTTAAAAGAAAGGGACAACCAAAGGCTAGAAAGCTCAGGTTTATGGGCTATGAGCCAGGCTCAAAAAAGCTATCGCTTTAGCGATGGGAGCAAGAGAATAGTGATTTCCAGGTCTGCTAGTTTTGCAGAGCAAAATTGGAACAGAATTGATGCAAATTTGGGGAATGATTCACTTAGTGATGGTGATCCACTTAGTGATGGTAACTCGTTTAGTGACGGTAACTCACTTAGTGATGGTGTCAGCGTTCAGGGAGGAGAAACTGATAAAGCTGAACAAGATATGAAGCAACAAAGGATTGACACACAGGAGAAGTCAATGCCACGCAGGTCAGAGCGATGGAATAAGGGGATTCCACCTAACAGGTATTCTGCTAGTAAAGCTAAAGTGTGTAATGTATGGTATGAGCCAAGAAACTATAAGTAAGTATTGGCATTGCCTAAAATTGAACAAGAAAAGTGGAAAGAAGCCATGGACAAGGAAATGAAATCCATGGGAGAACATGAAGGGTTCACATCTATGACTTTGTCACAGAGTAACAAAGCTGTGGGATGTAAGTGGGTATACAAGAAGAAAGTACTGCCCAACAATAAGGTACAATATAAAGCAAAGTTAGTGGCACAAGGGTTTTCAGTTAAAAACTGTGCACTATGATGAGGTATTCGCACCAACTGTAAAGAGTGAAAGCATAAGACTCGCATTAGCGTTTGCAGCAGCACATGGCCATAAAATTTGGCATTTTGACATAACCACTGCATTCCTCAATGCTGAGTTAGAGGAAGAAATTTACATGGTTCAAGCACCAGGGTATGAAAGTAAAAAGCCTAACACGGTGTATAAATTGAACAAGGCCATTTATGGGCTGAAGCAGTCAGCCAGGAATTGGAATATATGTTTAGATAATGCACTGACGGGTCTTGGGTTCAAGATTTGCAAGACTGATGGTTGCATGTACACTGGAAAGTTACAAGGTGGGGATTGTCAACTATTAGCATTTGTGGATGATCTTTGTTTCATTGCAAAGGATGTATCACAGTAAAAGGGATACTCAGGTATTTGGAGGGAACTGTGAATGTGGGTCTTCAAATACATGTATCTGAAGAATATTAAATTATTTATGTCTCTTCCAGTCATGAAGGGAGGAGTGTTAAGATATTCATGAACTGAGAGAGCCAATGGTAACAAGGTCAGCCAATGAATAGGCATAGCAACTAAGTCAGCCAATGGGAGTAAAACACATCCGAGTCTTTGCAGAGAATCGAAACTGAAAACTTAAGCTTAAGGTTGGGCGTGGCTCAGTCCACTCTGTACTTTCAGCCCACTCTGTGTTTGTCTGCTCTGCTGAAATGAAACTAACTCTCCTGCTTGTGTTTACTTGAAGAAATAATCTGCTTGTGGTATTGTATATATATTACTATGTTTATAAAGAAGTTAATGAATCCAGCTGAATCAGTTATCTGTGTGTGCTTCTGGTTTTGATTTTTATGCAACAAACTGATAGGTTATGGGCCCAGAGCAAACAGAAGACTGCATTGTAATTTAAGCTGAAGAGACTGCCTGTGTTTAAAGGAGAAACAAGGCAGAGATTGCAGGATGGCTGCTGTTGAATTTAAGGAAAGCTCTGTGCCTCGTTTGGGGCAGAAGAACTATATGATTTGGGCTGTAAAGATGGAATATTTCCTGAAGGCTAAGGAGCTGTGGGATTTGGTTATTAATCAACCACAGGGAGCTGCAGAGCAGAAGCAGCATGATAAAGCAATGGCTTATATCATCTTGAGTTTAGAAGATGAACAGTTTATCCATGTAGCTGATTTAAAGACTGCAAATGAAGTCTGGCTGAAGCTAAGAAGTGTGCATGTGAGTGTGGCAGCATGCAATATTGTTCAGTTATCAAGGAAATTATACAGAGCCTGTCTGCAACCAGGTGAATCTGTGGAAAGACATTTATTGCAAATGCAAACTTTGTTTTTGGAGTTGGAACAGCGTGGAATGAATATTCCTGAGTCCCAGAAGGTGTTGTTAGTGTTAAACAGCCTTGATGAAACATGGGATATTGTGTCTGCAGTGTTTGAATGCAAACCAGAGCAGGACTTGTGTTTGGAAATTTTAAAGGCATGTTTGATTGCAGAGGAGAACAAACGCCATTATAGAAAGAGCCACGAGGAAAAATTCCTGAGGTGGGGGCCTAAGGAGCAGAGAGATAAGAGCAGCGAAAATTTTCATAGACTGAAAGTCTGCAAAGAAAAAAGAAGCAGAAGATATCAGATTACAACCCAGCAACAGGGGCATTGCTTCGTTTGTGGTGATACTTCACATTTAAAGGACTGTTTGCAAAGAAAAAGCTGTTTGCAAAGAAGAAATTATTTGCAAGGAGGACAATCCACTGATGGACAAATTTCTGTTGCAAAAGTTGGTTATTGCAATAGCAGAGACAAATGGTTAAAAGATAGTGGGGCAAGTCAAACAATTGTTAATAATTCTAAATTGTTTTACAGAATGGTTCCAGTTGCTCGAGATGCAGTAGCCTTGGCACATGGCCAGGAGGCTAAAGTCATTGGAAGAGGCAGTGTGCAAATTCCATATCTGGAAATGAGGTTTAATGATGTATTATGTGTACCTGAAATGGAGCATAATTTGCTGAGTGTCTCCAGTTTAGATAAGCAAGGATTTGAGACCACATTTGTAAATGGGAGATGACTCATAAAGAGAAATGGGAATGTATATGCACAGGGCATAAAAGAGGATAATCTTTATGTGTTGCAGGGACAAAAGGTTCAATGTGCACAAACATTTGGAAATGTTGCACAGCATGATTCATGTGTTCATCTCTTGCATAGAAGGCTTGGCCATGCCAGCTTCAAAGTTTTGCAAATGATGGAACAGTTTGCAGAAGGGTTAAATTTAAAGGGATGTAAGGCATATTTGGACTGTGCAGTATGCAAAGCATCAAAGTCCAAAGCATTCCCAGTGAGCAAAAGTAACACAAGGCAGACAACAAGAGCTCTAGAGCTGGCTCATGCAGATTTGGTTGGGCCAATGCAAGCCAGTTTGGGAGGAGCAAAGTGTGCGCTGGTCATTGTAGATGATTACAGGAGGTTTGGGTTCTGCTATTTACTAAAGAGTAAAACAGAGGTGCTACATAAATTTAAGCAGTGGGTAAGCTTTGTAGAAAGGTGATATAAACAAGTATGTCAGTTGCAAACTGACAGAGGTTCAGAATTCATGTCAACAAGTTTTCAACAATGGTTGGGACAGTTGGGAATCAAACACAGACGCACAAATCCATACACAGCAGCGGAGAATAGTGTTGCTGAAAGGTAGAATGGAGTCTTACAAACGATGAAAGACTCACTGCTGGAGGATTCTGGTCTGAGCAGGTCATACTGGGATGAAGCCATATTGACTGCTAATTAATTAATTAATAGGCTGTGGAGTCCATTAATGATACTCCATATACCCGTGATGGCGAACCTATGGCACGGGTGCCACAAGTGGCACGCGGAGCCATATCAGTGGGCACGCGAGCTCAGGTCCGGCGTGCATGTGCGCACCGGCCGGCTGATTTTCGGGCCTTCTGGGCCCACTGGGAGTCAGGAAACAGGCTGTTTCCAGCCTCCAGAGGGGGTGGGGAAGGCCGTTTTCGCCCTCCCCAGGCTCCTAGAAGCCTGGAGAGAGCAAAAAATGGGCGTGCCATTGCATGCTGGGAGTGGGGGGGGGTCATACGCGCATGCGCGGGGGTGCATGGAATTATGGGTGTGGGCACGCACACACGTGATCCCACGCATCCCCCCCCTTTTTGGCACGCGAACCAAAAAAGGTTCGCCATCACTGCCATATACAGTGCTATATGGGAGAAAGCCATCTCTGGCACATTTAAGAGTTTTTGGAATACTGCGTGGGTGCATATTCCAAAAGCAGTTAAAAGAAAGGGACAACCAAAGGCTAGAAAGCTCAGGTTTATGGGCTATGAGCCAGGCTCAAAAAAGCTATCGCTTTAGCGATGGGAGCAAGAGAATAGTGATTTCCAGGTCTGCTAGTTTTGCAGAGCAAAATTGGAACAGAATTGATGCAAATTTGGGGAATGATTCACTTAGTGATGGTGATCCACTTAGTGATGGTAACTCGTTTAGTGACGGTAACTCACTTAGTGATGGTGTCAGCGTTCAGGGAGGAGAAACTGATAAAGCTGAACAAGATATGAAGCAACAAAGGATTGACACACAGGAGAAGTCAATGCCACGCAGGTCAGAGCGATGGAATAAGGGGATTCCACCTAACAGGTATTCTGCTAGTAAAGCTAAAGTGTGTAATGTATGGTATGAGCCAAGAAACTATAAGTAAGTATTGGCATTGCCTAAAATTGAACAAGAAAAGTGGAAAGAAGCCATGGACAAGGAAATGAAATCCATGGGAGAACATGAAGGGTTCACATCTATGACTTTGTCACAGAGTAACAAAGCTGTGGGATGTAAGTGGGTATACAAGAAGAAAGTACTGCCCAACAATAAGGTACAATATAAAGCAAAGTTAGTGGCACAAGGGTTTTCAGTTAAAAACTGTGCACTATGATGAGGTATTCGCACCAACTGTAAAGAGTGAAAGCATAAGACTCGCATTAGCGTTTGCAGCAGCACATGGCCATAAAATTTGGCATTTTGACATAACCACTGCATTCCTCAATGCTGAGTTAGAGGAAGAAATTTACATGGTTCAAGCACCAGGGTATGAAAGTAAAAAGCCTAACACGGTGTATAAATTGAACAAGGCCATTTATGGGCTGAAGCAGTCAGCCAGGAATTGGAATATATGTTTAGATAATGCACTGACGGGTCTTGGGTTCAAGATTTGCAAGACTGATGGTTGCATGTACACTGGAAAGTTACAAGGTGGGGATTGTCAACTATTAGCATTTGTGGATGATCTTTGTTTCATTGCAAAGGATGTATCACAGTAAAAGGGATACTCAGGTATTTGGAGGGAACTGTGAATGTGGGTCTTCAAATACATGTATCTGAAGAATATTAAATTATTTATGTCTCTTCCAGTCATGAAGGGAGGAGTGTTAAGATATTCATGAACTGAGAGAGCCAATGGTAACAAGGTCAGCCAATGAATAGGCATAGCAACTAAGTCAGCCAATGGGAGTAAAACACATCCGAGTCTTTGCAGAGAATCGAAACTGAAAACTTAAGCTTAAGGTTGGGCGTGGCTCAGTCCACTCTGTACTTTCAGCCCACTCTGTGTTTGTCTGCTCTGCTGAAATGAAACTAACTCTCCTGCTTGTGTTTACTTGAAGAAATAATCTGCTTGTGGTATTGTATATATATTACTATGTTTATAAAGAAGTTAATGAATCCAGCTGAATCAGTTATCTGTGTGTGCTTCTGGTTTTGATTTTTATGCAACAAACTGATAGGTTATGGGCCCAGAGCAAACAGAAGACTGCATTGTAATTTAAGCTGAAGAGACTGCCTGTGTTTAAAGGAGAAACAAGGCAGAGATTGCAGGATGGCTGCTGTTGAATTTAAGGAAAGCTCTGTGCCTCGTTTGGGGCAGAAGAACTATATGATTTGGGCTGTAAAGATGGAATATTTCCTGAAGGCTAAGGAGCTGTGGGATTTGGTTATTAATCAACCACAGGGAGCTGCAGAGCAGAAGCAGCATGATAAAGCAATGGCTTATATCATCTTGAGTTTAGAAGATGAACAGTTTATCCATGTAGCTGATTTAAAGACTGCAAATGAAGTCTGGCTGAAGCTAAGAAGTGTGCATGTGAGTGTGGCAGCATGCAATATTGTTCAGTTATCAAGGAAATTATACAGAGCCTGTCTGCAACCAGGTGAATCTGTGGAAAGACATTTATTGCAAATGCAAACTTTGTTTTTGGAGTTGGAACAGCGTGGAATGAATATTCCTGAGTCCCAGAAGGTGTTGTTAGTGTTAAACAGCCTTGATGAAACATGGGATATTGTGTCTGCAGTGTTTGAATGCAAACCAGAGCAGGACTTGTGTTTGGAAATTTTAAAGGCATGTTTGATTGCAGAGGAGAACAAACGCCATTATAGAAAGAGCCACGAGGAAAAATTCCTGAGGTGGGGGCCTAAGGAGCAGAGAGATAAGAGCAGCGAAAATTTTCATAGACTGAAAGTCTGCAAAGAAAAAAGAAGCAGAAGATATCAGATTACAACCCAGCAACAGGGGCATTGCTTCGTTTGTGGTGATACTTCACATTTAAAGGACTGTTTGCAAAGAAAAAGCTGTTTGCAAAGAAGAAATTATTTGCAAGGAGGACAATCCACTGATGGACAAATTTCTGTTGCAAAAGTTGGTTATTGCAATAGCAGAGACAAATGGTTAAAAGATAGTGGGGCAAGTCAAACAATTGTTAATAATTCTAAATTGTTTTACAGAATGGTTCCAGTTGCTCGAGATGCAGTAGCCTTGGCACATGGCCAGGAGGCTAAAGTCATTGGAAGAGGCAGTGTGCAAATTCCATATCTGGAAATGAGGTTTAATGATGTATTATGTGTACCTGAAATGGAGCATAATTTGCTGAGTGTCTCCAGTTTAGATAAGCAAGGATTTGAGACCACATTTGTAAATGGGAGATGACTCATAAAGAGAAATGGGAATGTATATGCACAGGGCATAAAAGAGGATAATCTTTATGTGTTGCAGGGACAAAAGGTTCAATGTGCACAAACATTTGGAAATGTTGCACAGCATGATTCATGTGTTCATCTCTTGCATAGAAGGCTTGGCCATGCCAGCTTCAAAGTTTTGCAAATGATGGAACAGTTTGCAGAAGGGTTAAATTTAAAGGGATGTAAGGCATATTTGGACTGTGCAGTATGCAAAGCATCAAAGTCCAAAGCATTCCCAGTGAGCAAAAGTAACACAAGGCAGACAACAAGAGCTCTAGAGCTGGCTCATGCAGATTTGGTTGGGCCAATGCAAGCCAGTTTGGGAGGAGCAAAGTGTGCGCTGGTCATTGTAGATGATTACAGGAGGTTTGGGTTCTGCTATTTACTAAAGAGTAAAACAGAGGTGCTACATAAATTTAAGCAGTGGGTAAGCTTTGTAGAAAGGTGATATAAACAAGTATGTCAGTTGCAAACTGACAGAGGTTCAGAATTCATGTCAACAAGTTTTCAACAATGGTTGGGACAGTTGGGAATCAAACACAGACGCACAAATCCATACACAGCAGCGGAGAATAGTGTTGCTGAAAGGTAGAATGGAGTCTTACAAACGATGAAAGACTCACTGCTGGAGGATTCTGGTCTGAGCAGGTCATACTGGGATGAAGCCATATTGACTGCTAATTAATTAATTAATAGGCTGTGGAGTCCATTAATGATACTCCATATACCCGTGATGGCGAACCTATGGCACGGGTGCCACAAGTGGCACGCGGAGCCATATCAGTGGGCACGCGAGCTCAGGTCCGGCGTGCATGTGCGCACCGGCCGGCTGATTTTCGGGCCTTCTGGGCCCACTGGGAGTCAGGAAACAGGCTGTTTCCAGCCTCCAGAGGGGGTGGGGAAGGCCGTTTTCGCCCTCCCCAGGCTCCTAGAAGCCTGGAGAGAGCAAAAAATGGGCGTGCCATTGCATGCTGGGAGTGGGGGGGGGTCATACGCGCATGCGCGGGGGTGCATGGAATTATGGGTGTGGGCACGCACACACGTGATCCCACGCATCCCCCCCCTTTTTGGCACGCGAACCAAAAAAGGTTCGCCATCACTGCCATATACAGTGCTATATGGGAGAAAGCCATCTCTGGCACATTTAAGAGTTTTTGGAATACTGCGTGGGTGCATATTCCAAAAGCAGTTAAAAGAAAGGGACAACCAAAGGCTAGAAAGCTCAGGTTTATGGGCTATGAGCCAGGCTCAAAAAAGCTATCGCTTTAGCGATGGGAGCAAGAGAATAGTGATTTCCAGGTCTGCTAGTTTTGCAGAGCAAAATTGGAACAGAATTGATGCAAATTTGGGGAATGATTCACTTAGTGATGGTGATCCACTTAGTGATGGTAACTCGTTTAGTGACGGTAACTCACTTAGTGATGGTGTCAGCGTTCAGGGAGGAGAAACTGATAAAGCTGAACAAGATATGAAGCAACAAAGGATTGACACACAGGAGAAGTCAATGCCACGCAGGTCAGAGCGATGGAATAAGGGGATTCCACCTAACAGGTATTCTGCTAGTAAAGCTAAAGTGTGTAATGTATGGTATGAGCCAAGAAACTATAAGTAAGTATTGGCATTGCCTAAAATTGAACAAGAAAAGTGGAAAGAAGCCATGGACAAGGAAATGAAATCCATGGGAGAACATGAAGGGTTCACATCTATGACTTTGTCACAGAGTAACAAAGCTGTGGGATGTAAGTGGGTATACAAGAAGAAAGTACTGCCCAACAATAAGGTACAATATAAAGCAAAGTTAGTGGCACAAGGGTTTTCAGTTAAAAACTGTGCACTATGATGAGGTATTCGCACCAACTGTAAAGAGTGAAAGCATAAGACTCGCATTAGCGTTTGCAGCAGCACATGGCCATAAAATTTGGCATTTTGACATAACCACTGCATTCCTCAATGCTGAGTTAGAGGAAGAAATTTACATGGTTCAAGCACCAGGGTATGAAAGTAAAAAGCCTAACATGGTGTATAAATTGAACAAGGCCATTTATGGGCTGAAGCAGTCAGCCAGGAATTGGAATATATGTTTAGATAATGCACTGACGGGTCTTGGGTTCAAGATTTGCAAGACTGATGGTTGCATGTACACTGGAAAGTTACAAGGTGGGGATTGTCAACTATTAGCATTTGTGGATGATCTTTGTTTCATTGCAAAGGATGTATCACAGTAAAAGGGATACTCAGGTATTTGGAGGGAACTGTGAATGTGGGTCTTCAAATACAAGTATCTGAAGAATATTAAATTATTTATGTCTCTTCCAGTCATGAAGGGAGGAGTGTTAAGATATTCATGAACTGAGAGAGCCAATGGTAACAAGGTCAGCCAATGAATAGGCATAGCAACTAAGTCAGCCAATGGGAGTAAAACACATCCGAGTCTTTGCAGAGAATCGAAACTGAAAACTTAAGCTTAAGGTTGGGCGTGGCTCAGTCCACTCTGTACTTTCAGCCCACTCTGTGTTTGTCTGCTCTGCTGAAATGAAACTAACTCTCCTGCTTGTGTTTACTTGAAGAAATAATCTGCTTGTGGTATTGTATATATATTACTATGTTTATAAAGAAGTTAATGAATCCAGCTGAATCAGTTATCTGTGTGTGCTTCTGGTTTTGATTTTTATGCAACAAACTGATAGAAAATAAATACATAAATATGTTACATTGCTGGTGCTTATTGCAGAAGCAAATCCTTTTAAAGGTTGTTGAATGCAAAGTTTTGCTTTTGTTTTTTAAAAAAGAATGTTCTTAAACACCTTTGCCCCAACTGTCTCCCAGCTGGCCATCTTGGATCCCCTTTCCTTCCTCCCTCCCCATCCAATGCAAAATTTAAAAACACAATTAAAACTTTCAATGAATTTGGTTTTGTTTTTTGATGCCCACTATGGTTTTTTTAAACAAGATAAAATGTGTGATAATGGATAGTCCCCCCCACACCTTACTAATTATTGAAAGCACACTTCTGAAACAGGCATGGAGCACTAAAACAACTTTTTTGGCAATTCAAAAATTCATTGGTTTATTTTATTGCAGCATAATGTTTTACAGGCAACAGCTACTCCAAATGATTCATGAAATGGATTTATAAAGTGGCAAATATATACATACGGGTTGAGGAATACCAAAGAACAAACCATCGGAATGAAAATTTAACTGCTAAAAATACAGAATCTGATAGATTATACAGTTGAAATTGTTGCATTAAAACACATATTTTACTGACACTGCAGGGAGGGGCCTGACACCAAATTCACAACCAGGCATGATTAGATGTTTACAATTACACATCATAGGAATGAATTCTTCAACATTATAAAATAGCCCCTGGAGATTAAACAAATTGAGTAACCTAAATTTTGGGCTTAGGCATAATTCTCCAGAATGCATGGCAACATTTCATAGATGGACTAGTATTGTTCTGCATCAATATACCTCTCCCTATAATATATAATTATATGTCAGTTCTGGTGTTATTAACCTACTATTTGGGTATGGTTTAGATTATTTCCGTCTTCCTGTTAGGCATCACTCATTCCATTTACTGAAATTGTTAATAGTGGTAAGAACATTGAAAATTGCACATTTACAGGTAATATTTATACCTTTTTTTTTAAAAAAAATTCAAACTTATTCTATTTTGTCTTCATGAAAATAGTAATTTTTCTTTTTAAAAACCCTACATTTTAAAGTTTTAATTAGAAGAATATAAAACAATTCAAGATTGAAATGGGTTGTTCTGAACCTTATTAGAAGCATTCAGCCATTATTCTGATAAAATGTTTCCAATTCAAAATGGTACCATTTAGAGATCAGAACTCTTCTACAACAGCTTGGGCAGCTGTTTTCAATTTTGAGTATTGTAGAGCATTTCAAGCTCAAAATATTTCAAATTCCATACCTTTTCACTTCACTGGTTTTAACCAGGAAACAATCAAATTCAGTAACCATATCCTTGGTTATCTTCTCAGTCTCCTCTCAAAGTAACTTTCTTCTTCACTGTAGACCTATCAGTCTGTCTAACCACTCTATGGACCCTTTTCCAAGCTCTGAATCAGTTAACAAAACTTTAAAGTTTTGTGCCTGTTAGCCCCATCTCTTTGGCTTTATATTATCTCAAGCACATGAATCCTCTCCCCTGTTCCTTCTTTCCACTTGCTGCCTTCTCACACTACATGTCAGTCATCCCAGTCTTTTGCCTTCCTATCTCAAACACCCTCTCCTCCTCTTCTCTCAGACTGCTTTGACAAAACCAAATTCCTCTGGCCTTCTTTAACTACACTTTAACTTCCTATAACCTCTTTTAACTTTTCAGCATTCATTGTCAATCTTCTCTCAATTCTATTACTCACCTAAGCTTTGCTAGAGGCCATATTATTGGTATATAGTAACAACAATATCACTGATTCCCAGAGTGCAGAAATCAATGTAACATATTTTTATTAACAATTATGGTTTATGCATAAATTAAAATTCATGGAAATATAATATTGTAAGAGCTGTGTACCTGGTATAAGGCTTCTGATGGAAATCATTATGTGCTACCGTAGTAAAGTTAACAATTTAATTATCAAAACAAGTTCTTTAATATCCTATGTGATTTCTACTACTTTACCCTGTATTAAAATGTAGTATGACATTATAAAAATTTATTTTTTAAAAAATTATCAAGTTGCATCAGATTTAAATATGCTAACAGTTGGTCATCTGTAAAGTATAACAAAACTTCCTAGGAACTGTATTCTGGAGAAAAATACCACAGTCATTTTCAAAATAATTATTTCATAAATTAGTTTTATTTTGTATTAAATGAGCATGAGTCATTACTGCTGTATTAACAGATATGCTTATTACATATCTATTGCTAAGGCTTTCAACACCACTTGAAACATGCAAATCGCCATGGAGACGAATCATTTTTCCAGTGCTTCTTATTACATAACTGCAAAGCCATTATAAATTACTAAAGAGGTATTTGGTTAAGAAATAAAATAAATCATACGGTTAATACCATAATAATATTCCTGCTACAAGACAAGAATTTAAAAAGTATTCAATTCCTGTATTACCTGGAATTTCAACATGTTACAGAGATTTAAATTGTTTTCACGGTAACAAATTTTTATTACTATTTGTATTATGATTAAATTATCTTGTGATAACCAACAGTTTTATTCAAGATTGTACAACTGAAAATGGAACTAGATCCTACAATACTTCAATCAATAAAACTACTGACACACAGCAATAGGTATTTGAAATTTCTAAACTCATTTGACATGGCAGTAATTCTCAGAATAAGGCACTAAAAGGAACAACCAATAAAAATATTCTAACAATAATTTACATGTTAAACGGAGCATATATTGACATATGTGTATGCTTACTGTGATTCACACTTCAAATTGTTAAATGAAACATGTTATACAAATTATGGAACAATTATGAACCAAAATACACTTCCAAACTTGGTTGTTTTAACAGTTACTTCTAACGCCACTTGAAAAACAATTCTGTATGGCTTGGCAATAATGCATAGATTACCTTAATTACTCATTTTCTCCTCCTTTACCAATATGTGAAGTTAATATTTTGTAAAGCAAACTGTGTAATACTTTGAGCTATCACGAATGATTAGCATTAATAACAATACAGAAAAGGCACTGAAGTTCAAGTGATTACATAAGGCTTTGTTATCAAGCAAATTTTGCTGCTTTAGCACAACTTCGAGTTTTCCATGAAAATTTCAGCTTCTCTCAGTTTGAGATACCTTCTTTCTATATTCAAGTCTGTGTGCTTATCCCAATATAAATACCCCTCTCATAGGGTAAATAGTTCTCTCATTCTCACTGATATGAGAAAAGCTTACCACATTCCATTAAGATTGACAAGCATTCATTTATTTTTCAGGAATTTCTAAAGGCAGCACTAATTCTAAGCTTTATTTGCTTTTACTTGCAATTACATAGTAATAATTAATCTAATCTACCTTAAGGCCAACCCGCAATAAGATACCCTCAGCGAGCTTTTTATGCCAAAGCAAGGAGGAGTGAGTAACAGCAGTCTTAGCCCTGAAGCTTGTGAAAGTTGTATCGGAAAGAACAACCGGTCTGAACACTTCTATATGGTGAAAAAAATCCACCATTCTCAGACTGCACCATGTCAGATCCATGAAGCTTGCATATATTGTTAACTGGAATAAACAAGACAAAAAAACCAGAATTACAGATGTTTATATCATTTCATATTACATTATAGATTTAAGAAAAAAATACGTTTACCTTTTAAACTAAAGCATAAGGACAATATTTGTAAAATATTCATGTTGGGAAAACCAGAACCTCTTCATAGTTAATGCATTTCCTTAATAGTTATGACAGTTAAGAGTTTGCATGATTTTGTGATCCCCTCAGTTCTTATTGTTTTTAAAGTTATTAATTAATAATAGATTCCCACCTGATAAAATTACTGATAAAGAAGTGACATAGCATAGTAACTAAATTAAATTACCAAATATTTAAGATCAAGCCAGCTTGGTCAACTTATTAAGGCATTAGGCTACAAATCAGGAGACCTGTGAGTTCTAGGTCTGCCTTAGTCATGAAAGCTAGGTGGGTGACTTTGCACCAAAGTCAATCTCCCAATGGATGGAAACTAATCAAACTAAACAACTAATCCTTGAAACCAACTCTAAGGAGAAATTTCTGATAGAACAATTAATCAATGGAACAACTTGCTTCAAGAAGTTTGTGAGTGCTTCAACACTGGATATTTTAAAGAAGAGACTGGACAATCATTTCTCTGAAATGGTATGGGGTTTCCTGTTGGAGCAGAGGGTTGGACTAGAAGACATCCAAGGTCCCTTCCAACTCTGTTATTCTTTTATTCTCGCCCCAACCCACCTCATAGGATTGAGGGGAAGGAAGAGGAGGAAAGAGTAGTTCACCGCCTTGAGTTATTTATAAAAAATAATAAATATGGGATATAAATAATATTAAACTTTGAAACTTCTGTTCCCAGGAACTTTTCAAAGGCGGAACAAACAGTTGTGCCAGATTTTTATTATTTTTGCTTATTTGTATAAATAACAAAACACCCTTTTAAATTCATCCCTAATGTAATATTTAAAATATTTATGGCTGGATGTATAGTTCAGTTTTCAGACACAAATTTATTAGATTTTAAGTGCAAGAAGATTGTACAAAGCTTTGAATAAAACTGGAAGGCCTGCCTCAGTGAGTTTGCATCCTAGTTTGTACTAACTGAAATATTTGAACAGTTTTTAAAAAGCAATGTCTAAGTGGAAAAATATCTGAAAGTTCAGGTAAAATGCTTTAACCTTGAGGAAAAAGAAACTAGTTCAACATTCAAATTACAAATGATATAATAGTAGTGACTTTTTCTTTTCTATCTACAAAAAATTGGCATAATCAAAACTACTTTGATCGATTTGGAATATTTTTTCGAACCCTATCTTACTTACCCATGAAATGTATTTGATTTTAAGCAATGCCCTTAGTATGTTGATCAGAATTACAATGAACTTTTTGTAATGTTAGATAAGGTTGTGGATAACAAAGATATGTTAACCCATAAGATAGAGAAGCAGTAAAAAGTACTAAGAGAAATGTACTTTTCACAAGATAGGATTCCATCACCATGCCATGTTCTACATAGTAGAATTAAGATTGTTTTGAAGATATACATACTGTTCTGTTACAAACAGTATAAAAAAGAACAATATAGCATAACAAAGATTTTGAACAAAAGATATAAAAGGACCAAGGGAAGCAAAGGTAATAGATTTCTTTGAAAAAAATGCCAAGAGTCTAAGAAATGTTAGGGTGAGGTTTTTGTTTTTTGTTTTACTTTGAGGAAGTTCCTTTTTGTTATTTGATGAAAATAATTTTGCTTTCTTACTTTTGTTACATGACACAAGTACCAGTGGGTTTAAAAGCAAAAGCTACTCACCAGTAACTTGAATTCTCTGAATGAGTAATGTCCCCCACAGATCCATATTCCTTTGACCTATTGAAATTTAGAAATTAACATTTCATGATAATTGCCATATGCCCTGAATGCTAACTGTATGCTTTGTGAAAAAAGGAGAAGTGAACTGAATGTTGAAACAGAGTAAAATGGAAGATCAATCCAAAATATGAATGCATGAGGAGTAGGAAACAAAAGCAGGAAGAGAAACACCAAATGAATAGTTTTGGCAAAGTGAAGAAAAAATATCTCTTTTAAACTAAAGTTTTAGGTTTTGTAAATAATGCAAAAACAAGGTAGTTTAAAAGATCAAGATTTTAAAATGCCTAGGAATAATGAGATTCACAGATGAAAGAGCTAAGAATGTACATGAACTGTTCCCAAAGAATCTTGTTAGATCTGGTTAGTATTTTTTTTAGAAAAGCACAGATGATTTTATAGATATAGAGAGAAGTTACCTGCGGATGGGCTCCAGCAAGAGTTCGAAAGCTTGGAAGACTAAACCTCTGGTCCTGATGACCAACCCAGATAACCCTACAATTATCCTTCTCATCTTTTCTACTACCTTCTTTTATTGGTATCATTATGATGATTATTGCTCTGTTGTTTTGCATGTACACTGAGAGCTTATGTACCGAGACAAATTCCTTGTTTGTCTAATCATACTTGGCCAAATAAAGTTCAGTTCTGCTCTGCTCTTTTCTATCCCTGTGCCTATCCCTACTGTCGTAGAATGTTTGAGAGACATGCAGATTTCATATGGATTTTATTTATTTATTTATTTATTTACTTTTGTCAAGTACGTGTTGGTAATATGCATAGATATAACATTGTTTATATACATAAGATGAGTATTGATAAGAGGGAACTTTAGGACAGGGACGGTAGGCATGCTGGTGCACTTATGCACGCCCCTTACTGACCTCTTAGGAATCGGGTGAGGTCAACAGTGGACAGTCTAAGGGTAAAGTTTTGGGGGTTTGGTGACGAAACCACAATATCAGGTAGTGAGTTCCAGGCATTTACCACTATTTTCACCCATTCTACATATTTTTGCCAGTTAAAACTTTATTTATGCATAGCACCTAGCTTATCTCAAGTGATATAGCACTCTATATGATGAAAAATCATGTCTAGGATTAGATAGGTAAACCAGTAAGAATTCTGCCTAGTAACAGGTCGAAAATGCTAAAGACGCTGCAGATTCTATTTAAAAAATCAGAATTAAAAGTAGCAATAATGCTTTTAGTAACATAGTAAATATTTGGCTTAGTATTAGTTATTTCAGTTGTTTTATATCTAAAGAGGACACTTTAAAAATATCAGTGTAAGCATCTATGAATAGTCCTGCTCCCTGACAAATAATAACGAACAGCGAAATCTACAGTATTAAATATCAAGGATGTTACAGAAATTACAGTTGAAGAATGTTTAATTGAATACTGTATGCACTAATGTCTTAGAACTAAATAATACTAAAGAAAGTAAAAGCATTTTGTGCTATAAGAAAGAAGTTGAGAAACGTGATTCTTAACACAACCTTATCAATGAAATAAAAATAACTGCATGACTTCTGTGATTTCAGAATCAGTATTAAAAGAATCATGATTGAATAAAAACTGCAGAGTGTGCAAATGCAATGATGGAAGAGATGGAATCAAAGAGTGGGATCAAAATGACTTTTAAAAGACGGTATCCTTTGTTATTGTAAAAGCGGAGATGATACTTTAAAGAGACTGAAAAGATTATGGCAAGAATAATTAGTAGCACAGCAGCTTTGATATTTAAGCTGGTAAATTGGCAGAGCAGATCCCTAGACTTCTGGTACTGGAGGATTTAGATCTGCCTTCTCTTGGTGTGAACTCAGAGGTAGTTTGGGAATTCATGGCCACCATGGTAACTATGGACTTTAAGCAGGTCCAACACCGTAATGAAGCGAACTGAAGGTAGAGAATGCTAACATCAGTCTCTTCGTGGTCAGATTGCCTTGGAACTCTCCACAACTGCTCCCCACCAGAAGAGGAATAACCTACTAGATTGTATTGCCCTAGGCACCTGCATTTTAGAGGGGTGCACAGTTTGACTGAGGCTTCAGTCACTGCCTGGAATTAGAGGATGACAGTGGAATAAGATGATTACTCTCCCTGTTTGGGGATTCTGGAGAGCCCCTTAGATTTCACAGGAAGTCTGAAATGACAAAAAAGATGCCTAGAGTCCCATTTGAGGAAGATGAAGAACAAATATAATCAAAAGCAGGTAAAAACCTTTATTAAGGATTATCTTGTGTTATTAAGAACAGTAACACAAAATGATTTTTACACTCTTATCCTGTCTGTAGTTAGCTGGCTATTGGCTCTGTTCAAGGTGCCAGGACCTCCTGAGAAGAGAGAAGATAGGAACTTCTGAGATTTATTCAAAGTATATGGTTGATAAAATTTACTCTGAACTAATCTCCAACTAGGCAGATCCTATGGAGTTAGTTGACTGTGGCACAATCTATCTTAGTTATATGGGAAGAGAGTGAGACAATTATTCTTAAGAAAGTGGACAGAGTTCTTGGGGCTATAAATCTCTGCATTAAATCCATGGCCCTCCTGACTAACCAAGGCCTCCTTGGAAACGTGGTTGGATGCATGTGGTGATAAAATATTTTGATGACAAGATAATCCAATCAGCATTTGAACCACCCCCTTCTCTAGCAGATATTGCTGGATCCAATGGTACTAAAGAAAACTAGTTTTGTCTCCAACTATCCTTTCTAAAGGTGGTTGTTGAGAAAGTTGGCTGCTTCACAGGTCCTGCACAAAAAGATTATCTGGAGACTTCTCAGTTGGGTTTTGGACCTGGTATCACACCAATATAGTACTGATGACACTTACTGATGATTTATGGTGGATTTGGGATGGGGATGGTGCATCATGATCTTTTTTGATCAGCAATCTTCAATACCATCTACTATGGTATCGTTCTGGATAGATTTAGAGAGTTTGGAATGAGAGTCATGATACTGTGGTAGTTCTCCTTCCTCCAAGGCCAATTCCTGTTGGTTGCAGGTAAGGAGAAATCCAGGCTTAAGCCCCTGCTTTCCATATGTCCTCCGAGTTCTATTCACTCCCACACCTATTTGACATCTATTCGGTGAAGCCATCCATCAGAATGAGGTTAAGTCTCATCAATGTGCTGATGATAATCTGCTATATGTCTCTACTCCTGGCCAATTAAATAACACAATCAAGGTTTTCTGTCAACGTACGGTTTTCTCTCAGGCTGTGAGACAACAGGGTTTAGTTTATCCATCAAGCGACTGAGTTTCTGTGAGTTTTAATGTCCCCTACAACTGGGGATTAGTTCTAGAAGGGGTTGCATCCTCAAGTAGAGCAGATGGCACTCATACTCAGGAGGATCTTCATGCATCTTGTGCAGAAACTATGTTTATTCCTGGATCAAGAAGTCCTGCTCATGATTACTTATGCCTTGTCACCTCCTGTTTGAACTATTGCAACATGCCCTACATGCGGTTGCCCTCAAAGACCACTCAGAAGCTACAAGTAGTCCAGAATGTAGTCATTCAAGCAGTTACAAGTGCACCATGAGACAACCACATAATACCAATGATTCACAAACTACAGGGGTTTCTGGATGCAATTCAAGCTGATTATCACCTATAAAGTCCTTAATGACACATGGCAGGCGATTTGTGAAACTGTCTATTTCCAATTATTGCTGCCCATCCCACAAGATATGGGATGTAGATGTTCCAGGTTCCTTCAATCAAAAAACATCAGTGATGGGACTTAGGATATGTGCCTTTTGTAGCATGTTTTTTGTGATTTTTATAAAATTGTTTCAATTTGATGTTAATCAGATACATCCAGGTTGTTCTTTATAAGAGACTTGGCCACCTAAGATGAATGAGTGAGTGAGTGAATGAGTAAGTGAATGAATGAATGAATGGATGAATGAATGAATGAGCTTATTTCAGTTCACATAATTCATGTATCCATGTAAGGGTAACCATTATTTATAAATATAAATAATAATTTAAACCTTATACAGGTAATCCGCAATTTACATTTCACTTAGTGACCATTCAAAGTTACAACAGCACTGCAAAAAAGTGACATGACCATTTTTCACACTTACAGTAGTTGCAACATCTCCTTGGTCATGTGATCAAAATTTGGCTGCTTGGCAACTGATTCATATTTATGACAGTTGCAGTATTCCTGAGTCCTGTGATCTCCTTTTGCGATCTTCTGACAAGCAAAGTCAATGGGAAGCCAAATTCACTGAATGACTGTTACTAACTTAACAACTGCAGTGATTCACTTAACAACTGTGGCAAGAAAGGCTGTAAAATGGGGCAAAATTCACTTAATGTCTCGCTTAGCAACAGAAAGTTTGGACTCAATTGTGGTTGTAAGTTGAAAACTACCTGCATTACATATATGATTGAAAGCATACTAGACTGGGTTTGTATACTGCACATTGCTTGTACAGCCATTATTTATTTTAATATGGATTGTTAAATAACTTAGAATTGCGCCCCAAGCTATAAGCTATAATTTACAAATCACAATGTCTGGTTTCACATGAAAACACAAAAGACTGTGTATACCCCAGTATAGGCTTTTAATTTATCTTTAGCAAAACATTTACAGAAGAAACATTTCATGTATTTAGTTTTATAATATTTCCTGATACTGACCGTGACTTTACCTATGTACCTACCTGACAATGTTCTAAAATACTGATCATTCTGATTGATATTTTTGTATTAAAATCTATTTATAATTGGTTTGCTGTTAGGAAAAAGATTAAAATGTAGTCTGTTCATATCTCACCTAGCTTTTGCAGAAGTATTTTTAACTTTCCTGAATGACTGATTCGCTGTAGATCTTGTGGAAAGAGTCCTCGGTGAAGCACGAACAAAACTAGATGGTGGTGTTTTGGGGAGCTTCTTTACTAAATGAGAAACCCATTTCTTCTGATCTTCCTGACAGGATGCCAACAGCAACATGTCTCTTGCTGAAGTTATGTCGTAACTTACTATTGGGAAGAAAACGAACAGAGCCAAACTGTTTTGAGAAAAAAGAATATATAGCCTATTTTGCTTGCAAGTTATATTAATTATCATCACTATCTGCTTTTCCTTCCAATGAGAGCCTGTAGTGATGCATAAAAACAGCATTTAAAATACATAGAATATAAAAGACAAAACAAATTATTTTATTAAAAAGCTTACTGACTTTCATTAACAGTCTGGTGCTGAGTCATAAAAACCAACTGAGAAGTTTACCTACTAGGTATTGTTATAAGGAAGCATTTGAGATCAATTATAATAAAATCAAGATCTCAATTTTTGCACAGCATCTTAGAGCTCATTCTGATAGTTAAATGATCAGACAATAGAGCAAGTTATAATCTTTAAATATTTGGGTGTACTTTTTCGCAAGTCAACCAAATGCAAAGATCAGCAATAGCAATACAATCCTTTCACTATTCTAGACGGGCACAGCATTTTCTCAAAATGCTAAAGTTATATTTGGTTAAAGTTCATGTGAAACTTTTGTCAGAAGGTCATTGGAACCATACAACTCCTCTGTCCCTTTGGAAACAGATCAGTTTAATTCCCAAGGAATATATTCCAATTGGGCAGATAGTTATCTAATGAGATAAAAAACACAGAAGTTCCTCTAATTAAAGTGAAGCATACATATGGATATGTATTACTGTCCACTCGCTAAAATGTTTTTTAGAAGGTCTTGATTCTCTAATTACCGTATTTTTCGGAGTATAAGACGCACCTTTTTTACCCCCCAAAAGAGGGTGAAAACTTGGGTGCGTCTTATACACCGAATGTGGCCCCACCCACCCACCCACCCACCCCCAACCTTTGGCCTCTGTCTTCCAGCAATTTACCTGTTTGCAGCAAACAGGGAAGAGCCTGTTAAGACAAGCAAGTCCTTAGCAGCTTCCCGATCCCCAGCTGATTTGCCACGTGCTAAAATGAAACTGAAACTGCAAAGAGGCAAATAGCTGGGAGAAACACGCAGATTTTTATTTTCTGCTGAACTGGATGAAAGGGGGTAAGTGAATAACTATAAATGTCTGTATAATGTTCAAATTATTAGACTTATTTTTTAAAGACTGCTTTATTATTGTTCTAGAGCCAGGGGTCTCCAACCTTGGCAATTTTAAGACTTGTGGACTTCAACTTCCAAAATTCCACGGCCAGCTTTGTTAGCTTTGCTGGCTGTGTAATTCTGGGAGTTGAAGTCCACAAGTCTTAAAGTTGCCAAGGTTGGAGACCCCTGTAAATCTAGACAATTTAACAAAATAAAGAAGCTTTTTAAAATAAATGCTTGCACTGAAGAGGCCCAGTGCTATTGTATCTTCTTTTAAATAATAGAGAATAATGTATACTTCCAGAAATTTTAATTAATTTTAACAGCTCTGTACAAATATAGTCTGAAATGTAAGTGTCCTGTTTAGTATTAGAGTTAAATCCTGACTTACCTTGGAGTAGATCTATTTAAATAATTGGGAGGAGTTAGTGTGATTACATTTAAGAAAACTTTCTGGCATAATGTACATTTCTCCAATTCTTTGCTATTTCTATGGGTCAGGCACATATGCACAGAAATACACAGCAAACAGTGTATATCATCTGTGCTGTTTGCTGTTTGGCAAATTGCTTGGAGGCAGAGGCCTTTTTTCCTTGTTTTCCTCCCCCAAAACTAAGGTGCGTCTTATACTCCAGTGCGTCTTATACTCCGAAAAATACGGTATGATGGATTTGATTGTGATTGAGACAACAATGAACAGACTATCCTTGCAAAAAACTGCAACAGAATCTATTTTCAAAAAATGCTATTTTAATGATGGACCAAAACAAGTTTTTTCAACTATGTAACTGTAGTTTTACATTTGTATTTTGTTTCATTTGAAACATAGACTATTTAGTTTACTCTTCCATGCTAATGAACTACCTAACTAGAAATCAGAATAGTACACTGGAGTACACTGGAGTGTTGAAGGTAAACAGAAAAGCCCAACTGATATAGTATATACCGTATTTTTCGGAGTATAAGACACACCGCAGTATAAGACGCACCTTAGTTTTGGGGGAGGAAAACAAGGAATTTGCCAAACAGCAAACAGCACAGATGATATACACTGTTTGCTGTGTATTTCTGTGCATGTGTGCCTGACCCATAGAAATGGCAAAGAATTGGAGAAATGTACATTATGGCAGTATATTAATCCCAGAAAGTTTTCTTAAATGTAATCACACTAACTCCTCCTAATTATTTAAATACATCTACTCCAAACATGACTAAGTCAGGGTTTCTCAGCTGGCTTATTTTAATACTAATACTTAATACTAAACTAATACTTAATACTAAAACAGGACATTTCAGATTATACTTTTACAGATCTTTAAAATTGATGTGGCTTTCTGGAAGTATTCTCTGCTATTTAAAAGAAGATACAATAGCACTGGGCCTCTTCAGAGCAAGCATTTATTTTAAAAAGCTTCTTCATTTTGTTAAGTTGTCTAGAACAATAATAAAGCAATCTTTAAAAAATAAGTCTAATAATTTGAACACTCTACAAACATTTAACAAAATAACATATTAACAGAATCTGCCTTTACCTAGGATAGAACTCACAACCTCCTGATTGTGAGGCAAGAGCTCTATCTCTTGAGCCACAGCAGCTCTAGCTTGCCTTCTTTCAATTTCAGCAGTCTAATAATGCCAGCAGTTTATCTCCCAGCAATATGTCTCATCACAGCCACCGTAGTTTCAGTTTCATTTTACCACGTGGCTTGTAAGCCTCAGTCAGCTGTAGGTCGGGAGCAGATCATCTCTTCTTTTGCTCTTCTTGTGCTTTGCCCTGTTTGCTGCAAAGAGGTAAATTGCTGGCAGGCAGAGGCCAAAGGGTGGGGGTGGCTGGGTGGGGCTACATTCGGTGTATAAGACGCACCCAAGTTTTGACCCTCTTTTTGAGAGTAAAAAGGTGCGTCTTATACTCCGAAAAATACGGTACATCTTTTATTTTTATTTGTTTATTTATTATGCTGCTCTCTCCCCTACAAGATGACTCTAGATGGATTATTCCATTTTAAGAATTGTTTGGTTGTCTATTTCAAATTACCCTGAACTACATTCACGGACTTGTAAATATATTTACGATAGTAGCCTTAAAGGCAACAATTAACTTTTAATGCATATTCCAAATCTGCACATATTTGTTCCTGAGATGAAATATGAGATGATTTTAGGAATCTAAATGGTTCAAAGAAAAAACTGGGTTGGATCCAAACAAACAGCACACTGTAACAAATGCTTGCTCAAAAACATAAATCCATTTGAACTCAATTAGATTTATATAAACACACACACACACACACACACACACACACACACACACACACACACACACACACACACACACACAGAGGATTCCAGCCAAATTAATCAGGATTTAGGTCAACAATTTCAGCAAGAACTTCATATATGCATACCATGTATTGAAACTGTTAGAAACACATTGAACAATAGTTAAAAACAATCATATCATGCCATACCTTTACATGGTGCTATTAATTCTTCTTTTTTATCCAAGTGATCTTTGTGGCATTTAACATGGCATCGCCGACATTCAACTGCAGGGGGTGGCTTAAATACGTGCCATAGAGGCTTGGCACAAGCCTCACAATTAGCTGGAAAATGGTATAAAGTTGGGACAAATTCATGCCCTTTATGATGCAGAAAATTTGTCTTCTCTGCTGGCTGTACTGATTCTACTTCCAAGTCTTTTCTACACTCTCCCTCATTGGCATATAAGATCTGAGTAAAGCAAAACAAAACAAAAAAATGTAAAGATTTGTGTCAGTCCCTGGGTATATAAATACACATTAACTAAATGAACAAACTGTATAAGTAATGAATATTTAAAAACAAATACACAAACGCTTTACCTGAAATATTTTGGGTATTTCTTCAGTTTCTGCTCTATAAACATCACCCTGTGTAACTGGTCTAACGTGGAACAATTTACTAAAATGAAATTACATAGTGTTAATAATCATTCTCAGTACAAGGCAAATTTATCATCTAGTTTAACAATATAACATTGAGTATTTCATGTTAATAGCCCATCTTCATAGGTGATATTCCTTAAAACAATAGGTGATGCCCATGCAACACACTGCTTGATCAACACATAGTATTCATAAATGAAAAAAATACATAACTATTAGAATACCAGAAAAAGAATGCCAATGAAGTTTTTATAGTGATAAATGTAGACATCTTTATGTAATCTATACTCTCAAACAATTTATTTTGTGAATATACGTATTATAATTGTGGTGACTCACCATATTGAACTAAAGCAGCTGAAGTTTTTAATTTTAGAAGATTTTTACAAAATCTAGACTATTAAAAAATGAACACAATTTTGAATTCTTTTAATCATCTTAAAACAAAAGAATTCCAATGATAATGATCAATCTGATTTTGACAACAGAGTAGAGTGGATATTGGATAAAATGCATTTGGTGACATGTCTACAATGTCAATATAATTTCTGTGACAACCATAGTTAAATTTTAATCATAAATTCTATATTGTATAAATTCTATATTTCTACACCTCACAATTACAAGTTTATGAACATTAAATATTTATCACAGTGTATATATACACACACACTTAAATACTTACTTGTATTTATACCTATTTATATTACTTATTGTTCACAAAATACTACAAGAAGAATATTCTGTCATCTTCTAAAAACACTATTTCTCCTCAAGCAATATAAATCATGAGAAAAATCTATCCATATGGTCCCTAAGAGTTGACTCAAAGTGTTTGCACAACCAAAAATAAACCAAAAATATATAAATTACAAGATTGTTACTATGTGGAAACAAATATTATACAGAATCAAAAAAAAAAAGGTTAAGGGATAATGTTTAGAGGAAATATTTGGAAAATTATTAGGAAGAAGGGTAACCAAAATTAATTACACTTCAACAATCACCTACAGTCTTTTTAGACTTCAAAATTATTTCACTTATATTTCAAATTGATATTAGGTAAACGTACTCTATATCCAATACCATACATGGATTAGATTGTTCTTTATCCTGTTCATCATTATAGAATAGAATCTTCCTGCTGCTGACCACAACATACTGGGGGGAGAAAAGGAAAAGAAAAGACACTATCAGTGCCTATGTTATGCTTGCTCATGATAAAAGTCATATAAAGCAAGTCAGTTTTTCTGGGCAAACAGAAGGTGTGAGGTCTGGTAATATGAGCATCCATAGAACTTAAACTAA
Organism: Diadophis punctatus similis; assembly: GCA_023053685.1. Classification (NCBI taxonomy): domain Eukaryota; kingdom Metazoa; phylum Chordata; class Lepidosauria; order Squamata; family Dipsadidae; genus Diadophis; species Diadophis punctatus. Next base: position 156,268,729 of record JALIGW010000003.1, read on the forward strand.
CCACCTGTATATTATAATGAAAAGCAAATACAAATATAATATAATATAATATAAAATGATTTAGTCATATTACACTTTTGGTAACACTTTTAATACATTAGTATCAAAATATTTTCATATCTGTGTTAAACAATTTCAAGTTCTGCATGGTATGATCAATATAAATTATAAAAATATTTAAATATAAACAGTAGGTAAAATTATTTTAACAGCAGACAAAATTTCATATAATAATTTATCTTGCTTTTCTTTACTTCAACTGTAACGTTTCATATTTGAATTTGAATTTATTAATTCCCATTGTAAACACACATTTTTCTTTATCTGAACTCTAATTCAAGTCAAAATCAGTACTTGATTTGGCTTATGAAATGCAAGTCAATGCGTACCTGCTTCTTCCACCCATAACGTTTAATATTCCCTTTGTTTGGTATTGAAAGCCAGCCCTCTATTCTTGATTCTGTATAAAAACCAATATATACTGGTTAACATTTTATTTGCAGAGAATGATAAAGAAAATATTTGCTTTCATGCAGCCATTAGCAATGATCAAACAGACTAATAAAATAGCAACAAGTAAGCTTAGCTAAATAAGAACAAGGATTGAAGCTTTTTTCATGCCTAGTCACAAATTCATTTACCATGGCACTATTGCAAAACCTGCAAAGATGTTATAAAACTTACATCCAACACTTTCAATGGATATGTTTTAACTTAGTTGACAGGATCTCAACGGGCAACTGTTTCAGCATAAAGGTGTTTTACAAAAACTATATTCCTAATTTCATAATAGAGTGGGAGCAATTAAATATTTTGCATAAATATATAGTAATTGAAAGCCACAATGAAAGTGCAAAAGAGCAAGCAAGAAGTCCCCATTTTCCCATTACTCACAGACGTTAAGAACAGAAGAGAAATAAATAAGGAATGTGGGAAGAATCAGCTAGATATAAAGAATAAGAAAAAAGCAATTTATTCCATTTTAAACGACACAGAATGATAAAATGAAAGAATAAGTTTATGAGGTGAAGCTTAATTAAAAATTAAGTTATTCGCTGCATTAAATTTTTGATTCTCACATATAAAAAAATCAAAACATACAATACATCCAAATTCAAGTTACTATTTTTGAACTAAGGGCTCTGTGATATGAAGGTGATAAGCTGCATACCTAGAATAATTATTAGGTGTATGTGTTTGTCCAAAATAGTGATATAAACATAAAAATTCGTATATCCTTGTGATGATAAAATCTATTTTGTTTACCATTCAAATGTATAAAATATAGAGAAAAGGAAAAACTAATATTTAAATGTTGACATCTTATCTAAACAGGATAGTATTTTTGGTATAACATGATGGAGAATTACAAAGAGTTACTCTCTTACCTGTAACACTTCCGTCTGTTTCATCAGCCTGAAGGCTGGCAACACTAGTAGAATCCATGCCCTGCTGCAAGTCTAAAATTTTACTACGCAATTGTTCTATATCACTCTCTTTACTGTCCAGCTGCATCTGAAGTTCATTCCTGTATGTGGACTCTTCCACCAGTTGCTGTATTCAACAGAAATTGGGGTAAACCATTCTTCCAATACTCATATGAATTCAACTGGTAATTAATAGTAAAGTCAATATTCATAAACAATTTTTCACTTATATCACTTTCATGGAGAGCTATAGAGCACATTGTTTAAGGTTATTCTGGTCCCTGCTGGGAAATATTAGGTGGGAAAATGAACTTAGAGGCCACTGAAACAAGTTTGCATAGTATCTGCTCATATTCAGATATTGGCTGACTAAGCCCAGAGTCAGTAGAGATGACAAAAAAATTATCATGTGAAATTAAAAGAGGTTAATTTGAGCTTGTGGATCCTGAGGAAGTGGAAGGTTTCTCACAATGTTAGCTCTATCACCTATTGATTAGATGTATGTCTAATCCGCTTAGTGAAAGTTACCTTGAACGAAGGTACCTTAAAGTGTACACTCAAGAAACCATTTCTCCTCAAGAAACCATTGTGGAAGCTGGCTATTTTAGATAACTATCAGCCTGTCTCCAATCTTCCCTTTTTAAGGAAGTTAGCTGAGGGAGTGATGGGGCTTTACCTACAGAAGCCCTGGATTAAAAAGATTATCTAGATCCTGGGTGCCCAACCTTTCGTTTGCTTGGATCGCACTGAGTGAAGAGAACTGTTTTGGGCCATACATAAAATATAAATATAATTAATGTATATAAATAACAAACTTCCTTTAAACGTTTATCATCTTATGAGGCCACATTACTAGCTGTCAAGGACCGCATGCAGCCTGTGGGCTAGACACATTTGATCTAGACTCTTTTCAGTTGGGATTCAAGCTTGGTTATGGGATGGAACTAGAATCAAGCAAAATTAAAAGCCCTGGATAGGAAGACCAGAAAAATAATGACAATGAATCATGCCCTTCATCCATGCAGCGATGTTGACAGACTCCACTTACCAAGGAAAATTGATGGACATGGAATGAGCTTATGGATAATTTGAATAGTTTCCATAGGGTTGAAATTAGAAGACAATTGAGAGAAATATCTGCTATAATATACATTGGGATATTCTGCTTTTATACAGGTAACAGTTTAATTGATAACATTCTTGTAACTCAATCCCTTTCTTCTCAATAAATCTTAGTAAGATTTAGTGAAAGTCATGGTTGGAAAATAATAACCGTCAAAGGCTTGACAGTTAACTTTGTATGCCAGGAATGAAAGACTTTAAATGGTACTTCTCATCAAATCATGTCTGTATTGGTGACATTGTACAAGAGTTCTCATTGAACTCCAAATCCAGTTGGGTACATGCTTAAGTTTATCCATGTGGCATCTCTACTTTGACAGCTTTTACTTTCCAGATGCAGCTCACAATGCTTATTGTCACCTTTAAAGTTCTATATGGTGTAGAATCGGAATTCCTTAAAGATTACCCAATTCAAGTGGAATCAGGTATGAGGCTTCTTCTACTGAGTCAAAGACTCTACTATCAAGTAGTTTGGGCATAGTATTTCTTCTACTCTGAATATATGACAACAGATATTTCAATCAATTACAAAAAAAGAGAGAGAAAGGATAGAAGTGGCTGAGCCAATACATTGACGGAGAGGATAAAAACAGATAGCCTAATAGTGGAACTATGAGATAGAGGCAAACAAATGGAAGAAAACAAAAATTATATGCTGGACAACAAATACATGAATATAAGCAAATTGATGGATTAAGCATTGTTAAACAAGAAAATTATGTAAAGTAATCCTTAATAAAAGTGAAAATAACTCAGGAGATGGTAAAGAAAATTAGTAGAGGTCTGGATAAATTATCTAGCTTGATATTTTAATTTGTCAACAGAAGACTTTGGAATGGTTGCATGTTGTTAAGTTCCACATTTGTCTTATGCTTAATTTTTTGGTTGTATGATGTGTTGTATGGTTGTTTGGTTGTATGATGTGTTGCCTTATCAAACTGTTTTTTCTGAAAGGAATAGCCACTGTTATTTTCCTGCTGGTACTATCATCTCTTCCTTATTGCTGCAATTGTTGTGGGGAAGACTGTACAATAAGGAAGAATGTTCCAATTCTTCTTGTATGCCTTCCACCCCCACCCACCCCAATAGCATATTAGCCTGTAAGTAAGAAATTAGGACTATGAGGAGCAACTCTGTGCTGGGGAAATGGCAAATTGTTTCTCTTTTTATATCTTTTTATTTACAGTAACAGCAACCTAAGATTTAAGGATTTAAGGCAACAAGGGGGACCCACCAATCAATAACATACCTTATTTTTGGACTATAAGACGCACCGGTGTATAAGACGCACCAAGATTTCGAAGAGGTAAGTAAGAAAAAAGGGTTTTTGGTCCTCCCCGGCCCCCAGGAGCATTCTGCAGGCCTCCAAAATCCTCTGCGCGTCCCATTTTTCGCAAAAACAGGCCCATTTTTCAGCCATTTTTGCAAAAAACAGGGCATGCAGAGGGTTTGGGAGGTCTGCAGAGTGCTCCTGGCGATTTATTTTTATTTTATTTATTTTGTGAGATTTATATACCGCCTCACAGTGCAAGCACTCTCTAAGCGGTTACACCAGTAAGCAATGTATATTTATATTGCCCCCAGCAATCTGGGTCCTCATTTTACCTACCTCGGAAGGATGGAAGGCTGAGTCAACCTTGAGCCGGTGAGATTTGAACCGCTGACCTGAGGATCACAGTCAGCTAAAGTGGCCTGCAGTACTGCCTCTAACCGCTGCGCCACCTCGGGGGGAAGGCAAAAATGCAATTTTTGTGGAAAATGGCCCATTTTTTTGCCAGTTTTTCGTAAAAACGAGTGCGTTTTTGCCTTCCCCCAGCCCCCAGGAGCACTCTGCAGGCCTCCCAAACCCTCTGTGCGCCCCATTTTTCGCAAAAATGGGACGCGGGGGCAGGGCTTTGGGAGGCCAAAAATGGCTGTATTCAGTGTATAAGACACACCAACATTTCCACCCTCTTTTAGGGAGGAGAAAGGTGCGTCTTATATACAGTATTCGGCATTCGGGTTGTTTCCTCTCTCTGAGGCACTCTGCAATACTTAATAGATTCATCAACTCAGAAGTTATATTTTCACATGTTGTCCCTTTCAGTGAATAATACAAATTAACCACAATGTTTGAACAAACTGAATTTTATACATCTTTTAAATCTGAAATATAATTTTGGCTTCAAATAAAATATGATCAGTGAATCTATTTGATAATTATGTTAAAAAGTCTTACCGCTTGCATTTCATTAAGCTCCTTTTGATATTTTATTACCATCTGATTAAATTTCTCCTTTTCCTGGTTAAGTTCCAACTGCAACTTTCGGTTTTCCTTCTCTTTTTTCTTGAAATCTTGCATATTTACTTTCTTCCTATCTAGTTTAAAATCTTTTCGATTCATAATCTCAGCCAATTTGTTGACAGCCTATTGCATATTAAACAGGAGAAAATCAAAGTAGACACATTAAAACTAATTAACCTTGGAAAGTAAGCACAGAAGATTTCTATCTAGACAATAAATATCAATAAATATTATTTTTCCACCTGAATATTTTATAAAGAACATCCTCAGCTTAGTCTATTAAAGACACAACAGATAATTAATAGCTTTACTTTGGGTTAATTAACATCTTCTCTTGGAAGCCATTTCACCATTTACTTTGTAAAACAACTTCAAATGTTAACATTTCACAACATAAAATTAGTTACTAAACAAATACAAATGTCACATCCATCTGAAACACACTTATATGCCTAAGTGTGTTCTATTCTAACTCATATGAATAACCATGAGCTATCTAAGGAAGCAGTTTTTTGTACATGTGTCTTTTGAGTCAGTATTCACTCCTGGAGAATACTAGGCAAGTCTCTTAAGTTTTCTTGGCAACATATTTGGAAGTAGTTTGCCATTGCCTTCTTCCTAGAGATGAAAATAACTGGACCAAAATCACTGAGCTGGCTTTTTACCTAAAACATAACTAGAATTAATGATCTTCCAATTTTTAGCCTGGTGTGTTAACCGCTACAACAAATTGGCTCTTGTGGAAGCATTAGTGTCTCTAAATACGCCGCCCTGAGTCCTACGGGATTGGGCGGCCTATAAGAACTTTTAATTAAATTAGATTAAATTAAATGTTTTGTCATCTAAATATTCATAAATGTAGTAATCTGCCTTTTATTGCATCAGACCATTGAACTTTCTAGGATACCATTGACTATCAACAGCGTTTCTCAGTTTTACTTTGATGTAAAGAAACCATATGTTTCTTTACTATCCAGAAAACAATGTATCTGTATCAAAGACAACTCATTACTGATCTAATTACTAATTTTTGAGTCACAATTTCTATACAGGTATCTTAATTATTAATGAGAATAATGGCACATACTTATGAGAAGGTTGCATATACATTACAAGGCAAAGCTTATTTTCTGAAATCACAATTAAAAGAAATGTGGTACAGGCTCCCTAAGGCTGCTCAATATATTTAGGTTTTTTTCTTTTATTGTATGAATTAAAATTCAGAAAAAATTCTTTATGAAGAACCAAAGCACTATATTTTAGCGGACATGCGCTTAGTCACTTATGCCCTGGTCATCTCTTGTTTTGATTACTCAATGCACTCTGCATGGGGCTACCTTTGAAGAGTATTTGGAAGCTATAATTGATTCAGAATTAGGCAGCATGAACTGTTTTGGAAGTCTCTACGGTCGCACATGTAATACCAGTGTTACATGAGATGCACTGATTGTCAATCTGCTCCCAGGTCCAATTCAAGGTGTTGATGGCATGGATCCAGGATATCTGAGGAGCTGTCTGGCTCCAATGGGATTAGTCTGCCCACTCATTCTGGCAGAAGGGTCCTGTTGCGGATTCCATCAGCGAAGGCTGGCAGAGTCCAGGAGAAAAACCTATTCTATTATGGTCCTGCGTTCTGCAACTGGAGGTGAGATTCACTCCTACTCTTTTGGCCTTCTGGAAGGGCCTTAAAATTTGGCTGGTTACTTAGGGGCCCCAATAGAGGTGAACTAGGCTGGCAGTAGTTGGTGTAGTGATAAGAGAATGCCCCACTCCCACTCTGCATGAGTCCTTAAGTTTTTTTGTTAGCTTGTGTTTAACTCTTGGAATTTTTAATAGTTTTTATATTTGCAATTTATTTTTATATTTATTGTAAGTTACCCAGAGTCACTTTGGATAGCGAGATGGGCTGCATATAGATTTAATAATAAATAAACAACCTAAAATAGCTGTCCTTTAAAATAGACATCTCCATCAACCTTCCAAAATAAACTCACCTGTGTTTTAAGTGTCCTTTCATTGTTCAAGTTTTTTTCGTACTGTGTTCTAATTAGGTTGAATTCCTCTTCTTTTTTCAATATATACTCTTGTTGAAAAAAATTAAGAATTAAGAATTTGTGGGATTTTATTGCATCAGTATCACATGCACTTTCTCTCTTTTGTTAAATCCTAATTTAATAGAAAGAGAACAGAGTCCTTCCTCTACATATTCAGTCCAGAATTATACAGGATGGGAAGTGCTTAGCTTTTAAATAGACAGGCAGGCTTGGTTGACTTAATTCATAATATAATTTTGACTCACTGTGTTTTGTGAACATAGCAACCGTGATGGTAATGTGTTTAGTTTTGTATGATACATGAAACATAAAAATGGTATTTAAAGCAAATGAACTACAGTTTGGAGTTATGTCTAGACCAGTGATGGCGAACCTTTTTTTCCTCGGGTGCCGAAATAGGGTGTGTGTGCGCTATTGCACGCGCGTGCGTGCCCACACCCATAATTCAAAGCCCCTCACTTGCTCCACCCTCCTGCACATGCGTGCACAACCCCCCCACTCCCCCATTTCCCGACTTCCAGTGGGCCCAGTGGGCCCATTTTTCACCCTCCCCAGGCTCCAGAGGCTTTCTTGGAGCTTGGGGAGGGCAAAAACGCTCCCCCCTGCCACCCTGGAGGCCCTCCGGAGGCCGAAATCACCCTCCCAGAGCCTCCATGCGAGCCAAAAATCAACTGGCAGGCACGCACATGCGCACTGGAGCTAAGTTAGGGCAACAGCTTGCGTGCCGGCAGATATGGCTCCGCGTGCCATCTGTGGCACCCGTGCCATAGGTTCGCCATCACTGGTCTAGACTATGTAGTTATTACTTGCAATTGATCAAAAAAACTAGAATCACTTTCTTTGCTAATTAAGGTCTGTATATCAACTAACACAATGTCCAAGCTGATAAACTTAAGTTATTGGCATTCCTGGTTTTCAAAAATTATTTCATGTACATGCAATGTGACAAACAATGGAAAAATAAAACAGTTCCTAATTTACAAAGACTGAACCTTGTCTTCTTGAGTATAACTACAATCACACTTAAAATCTCTGAATTAGTTCTCTGTGTTCAATAATATTTTTATCTTTTGGCCAAATCCCCCCTCCCACATCTATAAAGCAATATCTATAGAATACCAAACCATATTCTGCTGCTGCAATGTTGAAAGACCATTTCTCTTACTATATAAGATAGTATTGAAAAGGTGTTGGCCTTTTTCCAAACAATGTCACTTAAAATATGAAATACCTTCTTCAAGTTTTTTAATATTTCCATTTAGATCAGAATTCTCCTTTGTTAGAAAGGCCACATCTTTGGTTAATGTATTATTTGTTTCTTCAAGCTAAAGGAAAATAAAACAATAACATCAGCTGCATTTGAGTAATTGTTGAGGAAAAGAAATAGAAATTTTATAGAAGTATACTGCTTCTATTATGGAATTGAAGAATAAATGGACACAACTATATGGCCAATGGCAATTCATCTTTCCATAACTTATTTTTAAATTTGAACTAGCTTAAACATATCTTTTACCCATGTGGATATTAGCAAAATATATTACTACAAATACTAAGTTTAAGGTGACATTCTGTATTAGCACAGTCAAACTGATGTGATATGAGTCCAGGAAGAACATTAAAGAAATAGTTGGTTTACCAATTGGAGAAAATGGCAATAAGGTGATAAGGAAAGGGGGAAGATTGAATTATTTTATTCCTATTTGCACCTGACGAAAATAATAATCCAAGTTGCTGGAAACTTCACTGGGGAAGCAGAACAGAAATCTAAGTTAAAATAGGAAAGGAATGGGTGAAAGAACAAGTAGCTGCTTAGATAAACTTGAATCTTTGGGACCAATCAGACTTAAACTGTCAAAAACTGGCAGATTTTATCTCAGTACCACTGACTGTAATCTTTGAGAACTGTTAAGAGTACAAGGTAAGTGCCAAAAGATTGGAAAAGAGCTGATGACATCTGGATGGCTCCTACCCTGATCTTGTTCAGGAACCTATTAAAGGCCTGGCCATTATCCCAGGCTTTGGAGTTAGAGGATAGTTGAGTTCCTGTTGGATGGGAGGTTTTTTTGGCTGATGTGTTTTTCTTCAGACCACTCATGATCTTTTTCGGGGCATTTGTTTTTCTCTTTTATTTGTAAGCTGCCCAGGATTTCTTGGTAGTGAGCAGACCTCTAAACTTTATGTATGTATGAATGCACCAATAAATCTCTATCAAACTTAAAAAAGAAAAAAGGCAAACCCCATAAGCTCCCAGATCAATCATGTTGAAATCGCAACTGGGAAAATTCTAGAAAAGATCAGTTTGCAAGCCCTTAGAAAAGTCATTATGGGTTTGTTAAAAACAGGACATGAAAACATGTTTTTTTTTGACAAAGTGCATAGATTAACAGATCAAAGGAAAGCTATAGATGTAGTAAACTCATACTTCACTAAGAGTTTGATCAAGTTGACCACAGTTGCCAAAATACAAGAAGTATACTGAGGATAGGGGGGAGGACAAAGATGGAGCCCTGGAGATAACATTCTATGAAGAATGTTATAAACGAACTGGGTATGTTGGGCTTTAAGAGAACTATTAAGCAGTAGTATAGTCTGCTTTATGTAGTTACTAAGACTTCATCACTGGAAGTTTTCAAACAATGGATGGATGTACCGGTATATAAGATGGTATGAGGACTCTTGCCCTGAGCAGGGATTTGGCTGGAAGATCTCCAAAATCTTTTCTAACCTATAATTCCGTGATTTCCAATGCAAGAAATTGTTTCATATTTCATTAAAGGAAACCTCATTCTTATTTAGCTATATGCATGCATCCATCATGCTACTGAAGATTTTTAAGAAAAACAACCATGCATCATAGTAACCTCTCAGTATGTAGTCACATTACTAAAGATACAATAGATTTCTTTCTCACAAGATAATAAATTGACTTCATGGTACAAAAATATAAATACACCTTACCCGACTGACAATATTGTCCTTCTCAGTAATTTCTAGTCTATTTCGTGATGCTGCTTTCTTACTCTCTTGTGTTAGTTCAAAATACTGTTCTTCAAGGAGAGCTCGGGCTAATTGTTCAGATTCAGCTTTTGTTTCAGCCAGATCTAACTGTGTAACAACAGCTTCTCTGCAACATAAAATTATTAATTTTAAAAAATACTAATTGTGTAAAATACTACACTGCTCTTTTAGAAATAATGCAACGTAGTTGTTCAACTTAGGATACAATTTCTTATTTAGTTATAAAGTCCCTGATGGTTCTATCAGGACATCAGCTTTGTTTTAGACATAATTTGTGAACAATCCATCATGATAATTATGCTAAGACATAATGGAGATTGTTGGACTCAGATTGATACGGTGTGAGCCCAACATTGTTTAACTCAGGGCCAGTGACTTGTACATTATACAAACTACTATGTTTCAATTCAATATTGAATTGAAGGCAATTACAGGAATAAATTGTAAATCCCTATCAGATTCCCGAGGAGATCATTATTGCTACTGAAAAAAATATGTAAGATAAAAAAAATCCTTGCATACTGAATTATCTGTTTTCTATTTCTGCTGGGACTATAGATTTTATGTTTATATCTTACGATAATAAATAAACAAACAAACAAATAAATAGATCATATTTATACTTTTGTTTCACTGAATACCGTACATACATTTCCATAGCCAACAAAGCTGCTTTTTAGGCACATATTAAAATACAACCAATTACAAAAGATTACTACTAATATTTAATAAGATTATGTTTTGGAAATGTGCTAACCTGACATTGTTGTTTGTTTTAAGAACTCTTTTTTCCTTAAAATATAGGCAGCAATCCACAAAATTATCATATTTAAATCCTTTTTGTTTCCAAATGAGAAAAAAGATTTTTCTCTTTCTGGGAGATAGGCGGTTCAAAAATGTAAAAAATACATACATATATACATATGTATTCTATCAACAATATCAATGTTGCTTAGAGTATCTCAATTTTGGAAGGACTCTGCCCATAAAAGTGACTTACTTTTCATTTAGCAGCTCTTGTATTTTTTTATGAGTTTCTTTATTTTTTTCCTCAATTTCTTCTTTGAGTTCTTTAACTTGAGTTTTATAAAGTGTCTGGAAATTTTAAAAAAAGGCACCATCATCATTTAGACATTGTTACAATTCAGAGATTTCCATTTATTAATCAAACTTGGGATGATGATAAGCCCTACGTATTATTCAATTTATATTTGTGTATTATTTATATCAAGTTTTTATAACCACTCTCAAAGAGCTTGCAACATTTTTGAAAGAAATGAAAGAAGTTAAAAATTGTACAATGAAGCCAGCAACAACGAGATAACAGTGTAATTTTTACTCAAAGCAATTACCCTCAGGCTGCCTAGTACAGGTAGTCCTCAACTCACAATCATTCATATAGTGCCATTCAAAGTTACAATAGCACTGAAAAAGTGGCTATTTTTTCACACTTACTATTGTTGCAGCATCTCCATGATCACATGATCAAAATATAGACACTTGGCAACTGTGTATTTATGATGGTTGTAGTGTCCTGCATCATGTGATCACCTTTTGTGACCTTCTGACAAGCAAAATCAATGGGGAAGCCAGATTTATTTAACAACCGTGTTACTATCTTAACAACTGCAGAGATTCAATTAACAACTGTGACAAGAAAGGTCGTAAAGTGGGGCAAAATTCACTTAACAACTGTCTTGCTTAGCAACAAAAATTTGGGACTCAATTGTGATTGCAAATCAAGGACTACTTGTACAGCAGATAAGTACAGGTAGTCCTCAACTTACAACAATTAGCTTAAGGACAGTTCAAAGTTATGAAAAAGCAACTTAAACCTATATTTGCACTTACAACTGTTGCCCCACCCCTGCATCATGCGTTTAGGCAACCAGCTCACATTTACATCCAACTGCAGCATCCTACCCTCTATGACCTTTTTTGCCCATTTGTGAAGTTGGATTCACTTAATGATCATGTAAAAGTTGTCATGTAATAGGCTGGACATGACTTACAACCACAACAACTTACAATGTAAATTCCCTTCCCAATTGTGATAGTAAGTCAAGAACCATCTGTAAGGGGGGGGGGAGAAGAAAATGATCTAGATGAATAAAATAATGTTTAAGTCAATCTGAGATTCATGAGTGCTAGCTTGAAAACAGTTATACCTGCTTGATTGATGAATTGAAAATTGGGAAACAGTTAGATAGGGAATGAAACAAAAACACTGTTACAATTTTCCATACCTAAGAGATATAAAATAAATTCTCTCCATTTGGAAAGGCCAGATTGAATATTTCCTTCACCTTTTAATGAAGTTTTAATCAATGCTGTCAAGGAAAAAATAAGAACAAGATCTATAGAATGTCTTTTCTAATTAGGCCCTCTTCCTGTCCTTCCCAAATTTGATTTTTTTAAAAAAAGCATTGTGAATTAAATGAAGTGTTAACACATTAAAATATTGCAATGATTTAGTATAAATATATATATTGGGCTCTTTTTATTATAATGTAAGAGCTGAATAGTTACTTTATAATTGGGCAGTTTTTACACTGAGATTAACATTCAAGAATAAATTGCCAGTGCTGTTAGTTTTACAAATTCACCCTCTATCTCTCATCATCAAGATACACTTAAGGGAATATCATTCATATATTTAAAAAAGATCAGGCCAATATCAAATAATAGATAAGGCCAGGGCACAGTTGTTGGTTGAACTATGGGACAGCTTCTTCCTAGATCTGTGCTATATTTCTGTGCAGTGAAATGCAATGTAATGTACAATTTAAGCCACTGATGGGAATGCTAATTTTGTTTTTCCTATAATCAAAATTCTGCAAAACCAAAAAAGAAAAAACACTATACAATAAGATTCTTTTTTCACTACTTTATTTAGTGCACTGATTTTCTATTTTCGGAAGAGTTTTTAAGGAGATTTTTGGGATATATAGGCCAGACATAAGCAAATCAATCACAATAAGCCTTTCCCTTGAGTTTTCCAGTTGTTTAAAAATAATAATGAAAGTGGAATAAGGCATTTATAAAAGTTGTTTCTTGGATATAGTGAAAAAATGATTTATTATAGCAATTCTTTAAACAAATCTCTCTCTTCAGAGACAGACATTGGAAATCCAAAATACAGGTGCTAATATAGCAAGGTGGGGTTTTAGGTACAGAAAGTTAAGCCAGGTCAGTGGTGGGTTCCTACCGGAGCTATCCTGTGCGTAGCTCTGGTAGGGAGAGGCCGATTGCGCAATTTGCGCGCGACCGTTCCGGTGCAGTCTCTGCCGGTCCGTCGCGCACGTCGCCATCTTTTTGTGAGAATTTTTACGCTTTTTTGCTTCTGCGCATGCGCGGAAGCAAAATCTCGCTGAAATCTCTCTCGTGCGCGTCCCCTTGCAAGATTCCGGCGAGATTTTGCTTCCGCGCATGCGCAGAAGCAAAATCTCGCGAGGGGACACGCACGCGCGAGAGATTTTGAGCAACCCGTCCGTGAGGCAGGTATACTATTGAGCCTAACCTAATACATGCGTACAAAATGTCAACAAGGGCAAGTACAGAATGGTTAAAAGTCTGGAAGGAAAATGAATGTTTACCATTTTTTTAGCTTGACAGCAGACAAAAAAGTGGAAGTCAAACAGTAATAAAAAAACAGCTGTGTGTGTACCTTTCTTGTTCTTCCTCCCCCACTTATCACTTTTCCCATTCTAAGGCACAAGTATTATCTTAAAGTGAAGGTCATTATTAATAGATTGATGCAAGTTGTACATAACATAATTAAATGCTTGTGCAATATAAAGAACACTTACAGAAAAATATTGTTCAGCTTCTAGCTGATCTTGTAGTTCACGCATTTGGCCTTCATTTCCTCTGTATTGCCTTTGAGGGGAAAAAAAAGTAAAGGAATTTCTGTTCTGAACTCTTATTCATTAGTAATAAAAGTACTATTTGAATAGAACACAGGAAACTTAAGAAGTCTAGAAGTTTAAAATATTTATGCCATTCGTTTTCATGGATAGTTTCCATGAGATGTTTGCATAACTATAGTGAAGTCAAATGTCAATAAAACATAGCACAAACCACATTACTTAAAGCAGGCCTTTACAATATAGTTCTTTTTGATAATAAAAAATGTAACTTACTTAGCCAGCTGAGCCAACTCAAATTCTGCTAATCTTTTTGCTTCCAACAATGCATTGATCTCCTGTTTTAGCTGTTTCTCAGAACTCTTTAAACTATCTGCTTCTATAGCATGCATCTTCAGTTCATTCTGTGTCATCACTCTTTTATTTATCTCGTGTTCCAATTGATGTGTCAGATTCTTAACCTAAAAACACAATAAAAATGTATTTATTTCTACGTACTTACTTTGGCATTATCCAATTTCAGGCCAAGAATGAAAATGTTCTAATTATTAAGAAAATTCTACTCCTTAAATCCACATATATAAGGATGTGCAGCATTTGAATCTGAAGTGAAAAGGGCTTTGAAGCAGGTGTCGGGGTTAACACTGGGTTCCTGGGTTAACACTGAAAATGTACAATTCCAGGAAAACATATATTTGAATTAAGGAGGTGGTAACAACACGCTCACAAGTGCTTTGAAGCACCTTGTTGTATCCTTCTGGCACTTCCTTAACTTAAGTATGTATTTTCTTCCATGGCTGCCATGTGAGCCCAGAAAAGATGGTAGTATTTTTTAAAAGTTGCCTATTCCGAAACATTATTTTAAGCTTTGGATTGCTGCATGTATATCTGAGATCTAAGAGCTGAAGTGGTGCAGTGGCTAAATGCTGCGACTGCAGGCTGACTGCTAGTTCAGTAGTTCAGCTGTTCAAATCTCACTAGGCTCAAGGTTGACTCAGCCTTCCAACCTTCTGAGGTCGGTAAAATGAGGACCCAGACTGTTGGGGGCAATATGCTGAACTCTGTAAACCGCTTAGAGAGGGCTGTAAAGCACTATGAAGCGGTATATAAGTAAAGTGCTATTGCTATCAAAAACAATATGTATACCATTTTTTCCTTGCATTAAATTATCTCAATCAAAATATGCTTAAAAATCAATTTCAAAGGCATTTTGCCTTCAGACATCTGGAATTCTGGCCTGAAATGCTCAACATCTGTAAACTATGTGGTCCTTTTTAGTTCTATTCTATATGAATATGTACAGCAAGAATATACAGCAACAAGGGCTTGCCTTAATAAGTTCCAAAGTTTTAATATTTTGAGACTTCTGGTGAAAATTAATGGTAGTTTAGTTCTGTTTGTCTTCAGGAAAGACAACACCACAGCTGAGTTTGGCGCCCAGAAGCTAGTGCCTGAAGCCAAACTTCCTCTGATCCAAATAAAGGAGGAAGTGTGAAAACAACTCATCTCATTAAACCAGGAAAAGTATCCAGACCAGATGGATTACCATTTTTTATTACAAATGCTTTCTGGATGAACTTTTACAACTCCTCCAAATTACAATGAACTATATTCTGTAAGAGCCATGGTGGCACAGTGGTTAGAATGCATATTGCATGCTAATTCTACTGACTGCCAGGAGTTCGACCAGCTCAAGAATCAGCAATCTAGATTCTCATTTTTCAGACCTTGGAAGGATGGAAGGCTTAGTCAATTTTGAGCCTGTCAGGATCAAACTCCTGGCAGTTGAGTAGAATTAGCCTGCAATACTGCATTCTAACCACTGCGTCAACGCTGAGAAAGAGAAGGTTATTAGAGACAGAAGAATAAGATTTGAAATTTGGGTGGGATAATTATTTACAGTATGATAAAGTTAATGTAGAACTTATCATTAAAAAAGTTTTAATGTTTCTATTTTTTTCACAATGTATCGAAACAAAGGTTCAAGTAGTTTCATAAGAAGTCTCATATACCTGTCAATGGCCTTCCAACTCTATTTAAAACTGCTTAATTAAGATTCAGGAAAGATTTTAGAATATCATGCCCAGAGCCTTAGGTGTGGGGTAGTTTATAAATAAATAATTTGCAAAATTAATTTTGTGGTGGATTTGAAGCTACAGAGATTTTTGTGTTCATAGAAATAAGGTAATTTTTCATGTACGCCTAAAAGGAACGTTCACATGAGTATAGAAATTAATGTCTTACCTCATCTTCCAATCTCTCTTTCTGTTCAGTAAGGTGCTCAATTTTCTGTTGTGATTGCTTCAGATCAAAGTCTAACATGGAACATTGTTTTTCAATCTGAACTATTCTATTTTCTGCCTTCTCTCTTGCTGCTCGTTCTTCCTTCACCTTTTTTTCAATTTCTATGGGAAAAAAGAAAGACAACAAAAACTAAATATACTGCATTTAGTACCAATGTGTCACTAAGCTCAAGTCACAACATCAGTTCATTTCTGGCTCATTGTTAAGCAAATAACTGTGGGTCATTAAATGTGATGTGACTTCAGTTTGTGATTTTCTGCCAGCTTCCCAATTTGCTTGTTGGAAGCTGTCTGGGAAGATCACAAATGGCAATCGTGGACCATGGAACACTGCAACTGTCATAAATGTGCACTAGTTACCAAGCGCCCAAATTATGATAATGTAGATTACAGTTATAGCCATAACTTTGAAGACCAGTTGTAACATTTTCAGCCTAATTGTAACTTTGAACAGTTGCCGAACAGGTGATTACTAAGTGAGAATTACCTGTAAAGTACATTAGGAAAGCAAAAAAGAATGTATTCATGAGATCTTTCCGATATCCTACTGAGAGGGGAGAGAAAATATAAAGAATTTGGGGCAGCTATCTACGGTAAAAATCTCCTAGTATTGTTGCCTGTGGTATAATGATATACCTACAGTAATTCATATAAATTATATACGGTGAAATAATACATGAAGGATTGCCAGCTGTTCTCTCGTTTATTAACGATATGAGAAACAGAGACTGGTACCTAGATTTTTTCATAATTAAATAATAGAAAATAACTACCCCACATCTCAGCAGGGATCAGCTTTTCCAGGTAGGCAAATAGGAAACATGACCAGACAAGTTAACTCTACTTCGCTGTAACTCTACTTTGTTGTAAGGCTACATTAACAGAATCTTGTCAGTATGATAGTACAAATCTTCTGCTGTCTCTTTTACATCCTGAGAAGGTAAGAAGGTTCCTTTCCCAGTTTCTTTCTCTGCCCATTATATAGATGTGGGCTATGTCTTCTCTTATCTAATCATTCCCTAAGCAGAATCTCTTCGCTCCATCTCCCAATATCGTTACAGCAAGTCACGTTTCTGGTAAAAGATACTTTCCTACAATAGTAGATTAATATTCTGTAGAAATCTACTGCATTTCCAGAACTATGATGAATCATGCTGAAAGTTAACTTGACATCCCCAGTATCCCATTTCCTAAAAGAAATTTCCCAAAGCGTAATTTACAGCAAGCTCAGAAAAGTATGATTAGACTGCTTAGTCCAGGGATGTCAAACTCGCGACGACATGTCATCACATGACATATTGCAACTTTTCCCCCCTTTGCTAAACCAGGGGTGGGTTTGGCCAGACTGTGACGCATCCAGCCTGCATGTTTGACACCCCTGGCTTAGTCTCTAATGCAGGGCTGAAAAACTTGTGTCACATGACGTATTGGGACTTTTCCCCCCTTCGCTAGACTGGGCGGGGGCAGGGCCAGCAAGTGATACATCTGGTCGCAGGCCGTGAGTTTGACACCCCTGCTCTAATGGAAAATCATCAGAAAACCAAAGGTCTTCAGGCCAGATAGGGAATTGGGGGGGAAGGAAGAGGGGGAATCCTAAAAGAAGGTGATGGCAAACTAGATGGTTGCCAAGGAAACTAGACAGATTAAAAAGGAATATGAAACCAATTATTTAGAGAGAAATATATAAACACTAAGTATATATTAATCTTGCTTATTCTTTAAGAACTTACCATACATAGCAACAGATTTGGCCTCTTCTATTGACTGATGCTTGTCAGTTAACCGAGCTTTGTTTATGTTATGTTCATTTATTTCTTGCTCTAAACGTTGTTGTACCATTTTAAGTTTGTAGTTTAGATCTATTTCTAAGTTATTCTTCTCCTGCAAGATATTTAGTATAAAATGGTGTCAGATATACTAAATATGACAAGTATTCATATTTTATCATACTTTCCGGTACCTTTCTTCTTCCTACATACCTTTTTGTTTGATACACATCTACTGGATCCTGAGTATATATCAGTAAAATGCCTGTGGGATATGGGCAATAATATACTAACTTGAATGATAGTTTCTAAACCTTAGCATGCATAGAGTGAAATGTACTTGGAGTAAAATTATGTGTTGGTTTTGCTTATGGTATATTAACCAAAATATGTCAAAGGGACCAGGGTTATCCTTACTGTTAATAGGTAATATTGCATTTGGCACAGATGCAATAGATAGATTTCTCTAGATTGCTAAATAATAAAAGCCATGGTGGATAGAAGAGGTCAATATGTGTAGGGTCACTTGAGTGATGACTGTGTCATATGGAAATATATGAACTGAAATATAAGATGCATAAATTGTAAACAATATGAAAGAATATGGAAAAATGCATGTCTGTGAGACTAAGAGAAGAAAGATGAAGTAGAACTGAATAAAAATGGTCAACAGATGCAGAGAAGTAAGGAGAAGTAAGGATGTAGGTTCAATTATGAATAAAAGAATTAAAATATAGATCCTGATCACCTTCCCAAAGACCTGCTTCTGCCCACTTTAAATGAAAGCGAAGCTTAGATATGTCTAAGAAAAAAATAACTTTAAATTGAATGTAGTTGAAATGAGTTACTTAAAAAGAATACAGGTAATCCCTGGGTTATGAGCGTTCCCTTAATAAACGTTCGAAGTTATGTGATAAGCGCCCCTTAGTGTTTATGAACTAGTCCCGAAACTATGAATGTTGCAGCACCATGGCAGTTGTTCACCCTTAGGAACAACTGCAGAGGCTCTGGAATATTCGTCCTGCCTATTCCACTCCACTCCGCACTTTGCCAGCCAAAACAGAGGTTCGGAGGGGTGGGCCCGCCCTCCGATGCTCCATTTTGGCCTGCACAAGCCTTGCCCAGCACTTTGCCAGCCAAAACGGAGGTTCGGAGGAGTGATTACACTTTATGGCAGCTACTCTCTTTCCTCAGACTATACAATTGCAGAAACACTTGCTTCAATAAGGGGCAAGTGGGTACTATGTCCATTATACCCCAATCATATTTCCCACAAATCCAAAGTGTTACATGGCTTACCATTTAGTAATAATTATAATTTAGCCGTAGGTCTCAATTTGATTTCTGGTTCACCTTTCTTCCATTGCCTTACTGAATTTTATGTATTCCTATCATTTTCAAATGTACATTTACCTGTAGTTCTAAAAATATGCAGATATATTTTTTATTCTAAATACACAATGATTCTATCCCAAGATACATAAGACTTTGTGCCTCATTACTTAGTTACCTTACCTTTTCAGAATGATTAAGCATGTCTTGGGCCTTTTTTCTTTCTTCTTCTACTCGCTCAAGATTGTTTTTCACACCTTTGATTTCTTCTTGTAAAGATGTAATCCGAGCTACAGAATTAATTAAATATATTTAACTGTATCTATAACTCCAGATGGACAAGAATTGTTTATCTACATAAACTCCTCACGTATATCAAAGATGGTTTATTAAGAAAATAGAGTATATTTAAAATGTTAGATCTATGCTCTCAACTTTCATTAAAGTATTAATTAAACTGAAAATGTGTAAACATGTATTTTCATATGGGTACACATATATGCAAATAAATATTGAAGATGAAGTGTATGCAAGAAAGGCTAAGTGACCACATTTAATTAAAATGGCAAATATGGAATATTTACATATGCATAAAAATGCTAGTCTTTATTGATTTGAAGAATTTATATTTATTGATGCAAATAGATTACAAATTTCCCAACACATTTGTAGAGTAGCACAAGTAAAAAGTTTTTTTAGAAAGACATTAAGTGACCTATACATTCCTCAGAAAACTATTTTAACCCACCATCTATTGTTCACCCTCAATAAGCAGTTAGTATTTATGATGAATAATACTTAATATCTGTGAAAAATAAAATCATAGGATTTAATTCTATGATTTAGGTTCTGTTCAAAAATGATTTTAACTATTTGTACAAGATAAAGAGAACCAAGAGTAGTTAAGGCAGGATAAGAGACAAAGTATTTTATTCTCACACTATGGTCATTATTTGTAGAAATACCATGTTTTTGTGAACATTCTTTTTATACTGTGGGATGTACAAAAATATAAAAGCTTTAGATAAATCAATTCTGCATGTTTAAAACCCGAACTATATAAGCCAGAAATGCTTCAAAGAAAGCTAAGCCTATGTATTTTTTTTCCAGCCAGAAACACATCTGAAATTGGGACAGTGGACTCATTCATAATCTGGCTGACTGGACTCTTTAGAATCACAAACAAACATATTTTACCTAGCTTTACTACACATTGTCAGTTTTGGAAGCTATTTTTCTTTTTGCTTCCTCACTGCCAGAGATTTCAGCCTGGGAAATTGGGAGGTTGTTTTTGTTTGCGCGTAGAAACTTTGTCATAACAACATTCTTTATTCAAGGTCATTTGCCTGCACCTGCTCAAGACTGCCTAGAGATTGTATCCAAGTGAATGTGAAGATTTGGTTGGCTCATGTGATGAACTTGTGGGTGTGGGGCAGGTTGTGAACTTTCAACTGGGTGGGGAAACCCTGGAAGCTTTCAGATTCAGGTTTCCCCAAATGTGCCAACATGACATCTCTAATAAACTGGATCTTTGAGGAATTTCCAGCCTCAGAGTTTTATTTCGTTGGGGATGTTTTCTGGAATCCTGACACATATTTTAAGCTAGTTTCAAGGATGTTTTCTACCTTCCATGAGGTTTCATAAAGATTTTTGTAACTAAATACAATGCAAGGGATATAGTTTTGCTTTGCAAAAGCACTTTGCAGGTGCTTTTATTTTTTCTTTTTTAAGTTAACATGGCCAAGACGTCCTCTGGAGGACAAAATACTGTCATTGAAAAAACAACTATTTATAAATTAGTAAGAACAATATATTATGTTAAAATCAAGTACAGCTTTTCATATTATTATAGGGAGCTATAAAAAAATAAATAGTACCATTTGGGGAAGTAGACTTTCATTCCTTAAACAAAAACATTACTAAAATTTCTCTTTTCCTCCTCCAACTTTCTACAGTTGATTTCTGTACTTCTAGGTGGCCACAATATAGTCTAAAATCAAGTTGCAAGTGTCACAGCCACATGGTTCCAATAGCATGTCTCTTTTCTTTCAGGTTTGTCTCCACAGGCACATTTGGATGGATTCTACATATATCCAAAGGCCAGACTGGATTCTCTATTGTATGCTGCTATATTGTAACCTATTGCAACAATTCATGTCTAATATGTCAGTAACATAGGATGCATATGATTGGCATGCTAAATTCTTTTGTACAGTGACGCCATTTCTATTTTGTTTTAACTTTCAATCCTCAATGTTTTGTGTTTTAACCGTAACCCTAATTGTTTTATATTGTTATTTATGGGATTGTAAACTGCCCAGAGTCCCTTGATGGTGAGATGCACATAAATGTAATTAATTAATTAATTAATTAATATCTTATTTTCCAGATATGAAAACAAAGAATCAGATCATATTTGTCCATTATGTACTGAAATTCTGCAAAAAGAAAAAGAAAAAAAAGAACGTTCTGGAAATGGAACAGCTACTACAAATTCTTAGTTTTACATAAAGTATGCAGTATTTCCACATATAAGAGCATTTATATTTATTTATCTTTCACCATTCATAAATGTAACTTAGTCCAAAATTGTTATTTATATTCCAAGCTATCAGAAAAAAAAACCTTTACATTTTATAATTACACTTATGGTAAAATTATTACCTTGTAGCTCTCCAATAATTTCTGATCCATGATTCCTATCTCTTCGTTCTACTTCCAGTGCTCCTTGTAGCTGGAAATAATCCTTTTCCACCTGTAATTTTGTGTTTTCCAGAATTCTGCATCTCTCCTGCAACTCCCTATTTAATGATTCAAATTGACTTATTGACTTGCTCATTTCTGTATGACTTTTCCTTAGTCTTGCTGCAGTATCTGACTCTGTTCTCAGCAAATCATTGGCCTCTTCAAGCTGTGTGAGCAATGGAGGGGAAAAAATAGAGGTTAGTCTAAAATGAGCATGGCTCATAACTACCCTAAAATTGAGATTTAGTTACAGTGCATTCAGAATGTATTCAGACCCCTTTCACTTTTGTTAATTTTGTTATGTTGCAGCCTGATTCTATAGTTGTTGAAAATCATTTTTTCTCATTAATCTACACTCAACTACTCTATAATGACAAAGTGAAATATTTATAAATTTATTAAAAATAAAAAAACTGAAACATATGCATAGGTATTCAGACCCGTTTCACTCAGTACTTTGTTGAAGCATCTTTGGCAGCAGTTACAACCTCGAGTCTTTTGAGTATGATGCAACAAGCTTGGCACACCTGGATTAGGAGATTTTCTGCTATTCTTCCTTGCAAATCCTCTTAAGCTCAGCCAGATTGGATGGTGACCATCAGTGGACAGCCACTTTCAGGTTCCTCCAGAGATGTTCAATAGGGTTCAAGTCAGGGTTCTGGCTGAGCCACTCTAGGACATTCATAGAGTTGTCTCTAAGCCACTCCTGTGTTGTCTTTGATTGATCATTGTCATGTTGGAAAGTGAATCTTCGGCCCTACAGGCTTTCATTGAGGATATCCCTGTACTTTGCTCCCTTCAGCTTTTCCTCAACCCTGACCAGTCTCCCAGTCCCTGCTGCTGAAAAACACTCCCACAGCATGATGCTGCCACCACCATCCTTCACTGTTGGGAAGACAATGGGCAGCTGAGGAGCGGTGCCTGATTTCCTCCAGACATAATGTTTAGAACTGATGCCAAACAGTTCAATCTTGGTTTCATCAGACCAGAGAATCTTGTTCTTCGCAGTATGAGAGTCCTTCAGGAGCTTTTTTGCAAACTCCAACTGGGCTTTCATGTGTTTTGCACTGAGGATTTCATCTAGCCACTCTGCCATAAAGCCCAGCTCAGTGGAGGGCTGCAGTGATGGTTGTCCTTCTGGAACTCTATCCCATCTCCTCATAAGATCTCTGGAGCTCAGCCCATCGGGTTCTTGGTTATCTCTTTTACTAAGGCCCTTCTCCTTGATTGATTAGTTTGACTGGGCAACCAGCTCCTGGAAAAGTGCTGGTTGTACCAAACTTCTTCCATTTGAGAATTATGGAAGCCACTGTGCTCTTAAGAATCTTCAATGCAGCAGAAGTTTTATTGTAGCCTTCCCCAGATCTGTGCCTTGCAATAATCGTGTCTCTGAATTCTTCAGGCCATTCCTTTGACCTCATGACTTTTGCTCCGCTACATTGCCAGCTGTGAGGCCTTCTATAGAGAGATGTGTGCCTTTTCAAATCATGTCCTATCAATTTAATTTACCATAGGTTGACTCCAATCAAGGTGTAGAAACATGTCAGCAACAATCAAGAGAAATGGGAGGCACCTGAGCTAAATTTCAAGTGTTGTTGCAAAGGATCTGAATACTTATGCCAATGTGATATTTCAGTTTTTTTCTTTTTAATAAATTTACAGATTTTCACTATGGGGTAGTGAGTGTAGATTAATAAGAAAAAAATGAATTTCAACAACAGTACAATCAGAAAACTCAATGTAACACATGGGACAAGTTAAAATCACAGTTTAATAATAGAAGAACAAAATAGAAAAACAACTGTCTGGGAATAATTAATCATTAAAATCATTAAAACAATCATAACAAACTAGTAACTTCATAAAATCCGAAGGTCTAGAGTCTCATGAAAATAGAAATGCATTAAACTGATGGCAGAAAATGACCTAGTGGTTTATTGAGTCTGCCCTTTCAGGTTTTTTTTTAAAAAAATTAGTCAGATAATGGACATATGTTTATTCCAAGCATGTTTAAACTCAGTTACTGATGATTGATTCACTACCTCTGCTGGAAGTTGGCTCCAAGCTTCCACTACTATTTCTAAATCTTTAGGGCTTTCGTGAAGGGCAGCAGTATGTAAACCGGGGGAATTAATATGTGCAAAATTACTTACTTGCTTTTGCAATTGTGTAATTTTTTCATTTGTAATATGTGAGTGTTGACTAATTTTTTTTAAGTCTTCCAGCTGATCTTTTAATGTTGACACTAAAAGCAAAGAAAAACATTCTAAACATACATTCTAATAATATTTCTAGGTAAATTGCAGAAATAAAATGTTCAAAACCCAAACACTTTCCATTTTATTTAAAAACAACATTTTCATTCATACCTTCTATTGAGGATTATGGCCTGAGAAAAGAACAGAAGATTCTGTAGGTGAAACGTTAGTCCAAGGAATCGTGTTATCAACAAAACCATGGATTCCTGGCCCAGGATATATTATCTACTAAAAGGCTTTTGTAAAAGATACACTTTACCTCACAAAGATTGAGAAAAATGTGTTTCAAAGACATCTTACTCAGGTCATCTGGCAGATTTTAAATTAACCATGGAGGGGTAAAAGACCAATACCCAGAACTACACTCAAAACAGTAAGCCTTGACTTCCAGCTGATGTCGCAGTGAGATCGGGCGTGCGGAGTGGGTCTCCGCGCTCCCACGCCGAGTTCTCTCCGTTAGAGGACTCCAAAGGGAGCTAAAGCCACCCTGGAGGGGTGGTGAAGAAAAGAGGGGCGCCCTGCAGATCGTGGAGAGTCGCAATATCTCCCGCTTGATTCAGGGCTTTCTTCCTTCTCCCTCATGACGAGGAGAAGAGGCAGCCAAAAATGGCTGCCGTGAAGCTGGGACAGCTGAGAAAACAAAGAAAGCGCAGTGAATGGAACTGGGTGAGATGATTCCTTTTTTGCCTAAAACCTAATCCTAAAAAGAAAAGGGGGGGAGAAATCCAGAAGACTCTCTTTAACTATTTGTTAAAGCAGCGAATAACCACATATAGAAAAACTACAGACCCAAAAGAAAGGAACTAAGAGGGGAAAAGTTAAAAATTCCGAAGCACAGAACATTGGATGGTTAAATTGGACAGGCGTTATTTTGGAAAGGCATTTCAAAATGTTGGGTCTATTTACTTTAATAATTGACTTTGCTTTTATAAATTGAATTAAAATTGGGTTAAATACCTGTTAGAACTGAGACAACGCTGAAACCTAAACTGAAAGCGCCATCTACTGACGAATGAAAATATACCATACTCTATAAGCCTGGAAAAACTTTTGATAAGAAAAATAAACAACATTTATTTGGAGAACTGTGGTGATACTTACTGTTCTATACTTGTCTATTCTATGACTATGGGAGGTTCAACTGTGAGAACAAGGAAGATACCTAAGTAAAGCAACATTTGAATGCTAAGATATATGACTAAACTTATAGAGGGGATATAAGGAGATATTTGGAGAGCTTCCTGGACTACCAGAATGTTTGATCGAATAATCCTGGGATACAAAAGAACTGTGACTATTGTATTCTTTTAGGAGCAACATTAGGCCTAAATTTATGGTCTTTGGATTATTAAGAGTGGACTTTATCAAAATAAGACGAGATGCTCCACATGGGGGAAATGAGTGGAAGTTCAAATGTTCCAAAACATTAAGGATACTATGACAAAGAACTTTAGGGAGATAAACAATCTAATGCAAAGCATAGATGGGAAAATAGAAAATATTTTACAAGGGACAATGAATAAAGATCAAGAAGTCCAGGAAAAGGAGTAGACAACGGAAAGAATGGAGGAAAAGACAGAACAGACAAATCAACAAACAAAACAAGAAGATAAGAAGGAGAAGACAACAAGTATTATAACGAGTAATGAAATAAATCAGGGGAAAAGTATTTTAAGAGATTTAAAAATGGAATGGGAAGATACTTTGAAAGAGAGATAGGGGTTTGGGCAGATACTCTGGAGGCTTGGCAGCATAAGATGATAGAGATGGGAGGAATACTCAGACTAAATAGTAAAAATGTAGATGCAGATAGAGACAACGATCCAAGAGAGGAGTATGGGAGGCATGCCAAAAAACAAACAGGAATTGAAATATTAAAACGGACAAGAGATAATGGATAGAAAGGAAATTTTTTAAATATAATGGGGGCCTGATTAAAAGTTAGAATAGAAGTAGAAATAAGGATACACATTTCAAAATAATAGAATAAAAGCAATTAGACGGAAGATTAGAGGTTGAAAGATGGATTTAATATGTATGTTTAAATAATATGGTGATTGATGTCAGGATGGAGTATTGGGATTATATTTTAATACAATATGTGTATTACATTAGGATTAGTAAGGATGGCCTGACTAAACAGAATGAAATAATTAAATGGAAAGATTAGAAATTGAAAGATGGTATTATTATGCATGCTTAAATAATACTGTAATTGGCATTAGAATGGTACATTGAAATACTGAATAATTAAATAATGAAGGATTATATCTTAATGCAAATATGAGTATTAATTTTAGGAGTATATAAGCTTAACCAATGTAACAAATATTATTGATATCAGTATTGTTATTTGTATCAAAATGAATGATGCCCAGATGCCACACTGTTCTTGTACTGATGTTGATGTGTATATATAAAAATAAAATAAAAAACATAGTAATAAAACCAGTAAGCCTTATAACAAGAAAGGAAGTGATAAGAAGGAAGGGGGCCATAGCAGATGGCCAGGCAAAACTTAAGAAAGACAATACTAAAGGGATCAAATGACTGTAACCCAATGCTCAAAGAATGAGGAAGAAAATAGAGAACATGAAATCTCAGTAATAGGGTAGAAATGGGAGGGTATGTTGCAAATACGACATCGTTGATATTGCTGAAATTTGGTGGGAGGGAATCCAAGATTGGGGTATGTACATGTAGTCCTTGACTTACAACAATTCATTTGGTGACTGTTCGAAGTTATAATGGCACTTAAAGTGACATGACCGTTTTTCATACTTACAACCATTGCAGCATCCTAATGGTCATGTGATCAAAATTCGGATGCTTGGCAAATGGTATGTATTCATGATGGTTACAGTATCTCGGGGTCACATTATCTTAAGAACTGCAGTGATTCAATTAACAAGAGTAGCAAGAAAGGACTTAAATGGAGCAAAACTCACTTAACAAGTGTCTTGCTTAGCAACAGAAATTTTTGGCTCAATTGTGGTCGTAAGTCAAGGACTACCAGTACTGGTAAGACAAAATTTGACCATGCCTAACAAAAGAAATGTGGATAAATTATATAACAACCATGACTACACAATATGGAAATTTATGAAGGTGAAAGAATCTACCCTGGACAGGATATTGGACTAGAATACCTCCAAAGTCTCTATGATTGTATGAAAAGTTTGTAATAAACAAAATAAAAATACAGCTTACCTTCATTTTCTGCATTTCGACGTTTTTCATTCTCCTGTTCAGCTTTTCTTTGAAATTCACTAATTCTATGTTGCAAAAGCATCTTTTCCTTCTCTACTTGAGTAACTGTTGATTCCAAATTTTTTCTCTGATTTCCCTGTAAGTCATATTTTAGCAATAAATCTCTACAGCTAAGCATTCATCTGAATATTTACAATATAGAACTGCAATTATTTTAATGAAAATATTTTTAAAATAAATAAAATACAATGAAATATATTTGCTACTTTAAAGCATAATAAACTGATATATAGGCAATTGTATATTAGTTTTTATTTAATAACTATGTACACTTTGAAAATGTATCAAAAAATAGTTCTGAAGGGCGATTAGAAATTTAAATGCTACAATCTTAAGCCTGAATAAGGCTTAAAGTAACCAATTTGCACCTTAAAATCCATCAAAATCCACAAATGAAATGTTGGCTCTCATATTCTGGGGGCTGTGAGAATACACTCAATATTCCATCATGTTGAAAATAGCCTTTTTTTGCAGTACTAACCTATTGTAAATTACATTTTGTTTAAAATAAAACATCTTTAAACCAGCACTTAGAAGACTTTAAAACTAACTATTTCCATACATGTATACTAAACAGCAGAAAATCTGTGACTGAAGCATTAGATTTTGATTGTGGAGGATAAGAGGAAACTTGAATGTGCAAGCATAGGAAAAATCAAGGCCCATTCGTGTCTTGATAGATAGATAGGCTGATATGTTTTTGCTAAATACTTGCTAAATACTTATTAGCATAGGGATCCCAAGCCCCCAGGCCATGGAACCAGGCCACACAAGCAGCGGGCAAGCAAGCGAAGCTTTATCTGCCCATGCATGAGATCTAGGTTGTTCGCGAAACCACCCGGTCCATGGAAGACCATTTTACTTCCAAAACCAGTCCCTGGTGCCAGACTAGCTGAGGACCACTGTATTGGCAACCTCTTCTCATCTATTCTAAGTTTAATGTAAAATTGTGTAAATTTCTAACAAAATCAATAAGGAAAGACTAATAATTCAAATACTTACCTCTTCATCTAGTTCCTTCATTATCTTGTCTAGTTTAATATTTGATGTTCTATAAAGAATATAAGAGCTGAATTTTATTTACTGCCTCTAAGACAAAATATTTCATATGTAGCTGATCAATTTAGGCAAAACATCAAATACATATCAAACCATTAAAATTTTAATATCAAAAATGCTAATGCCATCAAAATTCCACAAAATTCCTTTTAATATACTTCTTAGTATCAGTAGGTAAGTGTCTATGCTATCATAAGCAATTTTTATAATATTGTTTTCAAAATTATTGCTCTTAAATAGATCTAAAGTTAATAATTCAAATGGGAACAAGAAATGACAAAAATACAATCTGTAGTTTGGCAAATTCCTCACAGCTGTTGCATGTTTGCTGACATACATGAACATGTTGAATGCTATTACCGTATCATACAAGTGATATTTCATAAAAATTATGTTTGACATTCTGAAAAAAATGAAACATATTACCTGAATTTTTGTTCCATTTCATCTTTTAGCTGCATTTCATTATGTAGCTGTTCTTCAAGTTGATAAATATTTTTTTGTAAAGATTCTAGCTATAAGTACAAAATATGAAATGAATTATAAATGTTATACTTTTATAGAACTAGTTAAATATGTAATGCACAACATTTTTGGAATGGTTTTCTGATACTTGTATGTTAAAAAGTCTTGGTCAAGGACAAACACATTTTCCAAAGCACAGAGTACAGTTTAGTACTGATCCTAATGAAAAGGGGGGGAAAGCCTCAAGCCTTGTCTTTAGAATATGTCAAAATAATGATTTTCTCTACCAATACTCTTGAAAAAGCGGAAAGAGGAATGTGAAGTTTCATTCTTTCTTCTCCAATCAGATAATTTATGACCTTACCAGCACTGGGATTGGACGGAAAAAGGAACAGAGACATTGCCTCTGATTAAAGGGCTTGTGACTGAGCAATGTCAGCTTTAATAGTGCCTTTATACACATGAAAAAAGTCCACCTAACATTTTATGTATCCATAAAATATTTAAAATAGCTAAAGCTTTTAAGGTTATCCAACAATGCTGATAATGGGGTTCATTTTTATTTGTATGTTTAAGATTTTATTCTTAAAAATTAAATATTCAATTGTTTTGAGTACAGACACTTGTTTGAAAAATATTACTGGAAAAAAATAATAAATGTTCAAATGATGTAGAGTCAAGTACAAATAAGAAGCAGAAAAAAATATTTCTTGGATGCACAGTTATTTTAGTGAATATTTGAAGTTTGGTTTCTTCAGTGCAGGAAAAGATAATCAGTTGTTATTGTGCCCTCCAGCACTATCCAAACAATGCATGAAACTACTAAACTACTAAAACGGATTGCATTTTAATACTCACAGAGAAACCACTGAAAAAACAACATCTTCATTTTTGAATTTTACTTTTCACACATGGTTTGAACTTCATACATTATTTAAAAGTTCGGCTTTTAAATTCCATAATTGTTATTGTTTAAGAAACAGAAAGTGAACATAAGAACCTCTTATTAGACTAATCAATTTGATGGCTGCCAAAGGAAATACTGGTATTTTGAAATGAAAGTTGGGAATTTTATTTGTGAAGTCAACATTCTCCATCAGCAAATTAGATAGCTTTATAAATGGTTAAACAACAGTGGCTTACATAAAAACAAATTTGATTTTTTAAATAAAATTAATCTGGATTTCCAAGAGATTAAAATTAATGCTTTCAAAATTTAAAAAAAGTGGAAATAACAAGTAAAACAATTTTATTTAAGGATTTAGTAAGATAGCATTTTAAATCTTTTTATATTTTAAGTACATTCCCAAAGTAATATAGTGAAACTCTTATTTTAGCTGTGATTTCTGCAGCAATCTGATAGGACTAACATAAGGCTAAAATGGGTATTTTTCTCTAGCTAACACAATTAAATGTGAACTAAGAATCATTTAGAGATAAAAATAAAAAATATAACATCAAAAATAAATTCATTAATTGAAATTTCCTATAATTCTTCATTAAGATGATGACAGAAGTATAAACTCCATTGGATGTTTTGAGTTGAATTATAAAAATGAATATTTATATTTAATTTTTTAAGAAGTCATTTTAATGCTTTTCATTAGAACATGGAATTGTGAAGTTAGTGTCTTAAACTATGTAAAGAAATAGATTGAGAATAAAATTATCTTTTGCCCCAGCATAAAGAAGCTAGAGATACAAAACATCACATTTCATTTTTTTCTATTATTTATTTAAAATACATAAAACACCCAAAGTATGTGCTTTTCTTATTTTTAAAATATCCAATTATATTTTGGAGCTGCACAAAGGGTATTAAAATGCTGCGCCTAACTACTGTATATCAAATATGGAAAATATTACTTTAAGTCTTTATTCAACAGAGTAATAGAGTAAACTTTATTCAACATATTTCAATTTATGATACTTATTTAAAAAAATGAATTTTAGTTTAGCCAAATTATAATATTTATGTAAAACAAAAAAAAAACCCACAAAATTTAAGTACCCAATTTTAACATTTAAATGAATTTCATTTTTATTAAGTCATATTATATAATTACATCTAATTTAAAATAGGACATTTCTAAGAACATAAACAAATTGTGGAATAAATTTAACCAATGACAAAATATATATATTTAAAAATAATTAAATGTACCAAGTTTTTCTCTATGTTGGTGCTTGTTCTGTTGTCATTCGAATTAGCTGTGCAGGTGGATAAATACCTAAAACACAATTTTTGAAGTTTTAGAAAGACACAAAAAGAAATATAGATATTTATTCTCAAAAAACAGAACATCCTTAATAAAAAAATTGCCTTTGTTTTTCCAAAGCTTAAAAAACTATAGAATTCTATTTACTATGAAGGCTCAGAATATTCTATACTAGACAATTAACTATGCAAAGACTGTTAGCAATCAATGAAAAATGTCTCTTTGTCCTATATTATTATACAAATCATAGTCTTCTTTGTAGCTGTGTGCATGTGAGTGTATGTGTGTTGTTTCTCTGCCATTATTTATACTAGAACTAGACTACATTCACCATGTAACATTCAAAAGACAAAAGCTCTCTTCCATTGTTGTTTTTCAATTTATTTATAATTTCTCTGTAGTGTGCACTTTAAAATTGAAGCATTTTATACCAGTCACAATATCCTGGCTTAAAGTAATATATTGAAGAGGTTACTATTACAGATAACGTATGATTGAGCTGTTTCTAAAAATCATACTATTGATTTTATAGTAATATATTCATGTTTTTATGTACTTATTTGTGAACCTGGGAAATGTGTTGTCCTCAGGTTTTCTTAAATTCTTAAATATGGATGCCCTCTATAGTTGTTGCATAATTTCAGGAAAAAATACAGGTGCTTTAGAGCAGAGGTCTTATTTGGAAAATAAGCTTTGCTGGCTGAGGAATTCTGGGAGTTGAAGTCCACAAGTCTTAAAGTTGCCAAAGTTGGAGATCCCTGCTTTAGAGTGCAGACAGTGCTACATCTGTGCTCCAAAATATTCTTCTGAAGTGAATCAGAGATCATTCCAGCATTACTAAACACATGCAACTTGATTTTCAAAATAAGCAGACACCTTCTTTAATTTTTTTTTCTTTCCTTATTACATTTTGTTGCATTTACCAAACATAGCTTTGATCCCTATAGGTGTTTTTTAGACTGCAATATAATAGCAACTATTACATGAATATTCTGGTTTATTTAATTGAAAATACACACACAAAGCAAAATGCAGTCAGGTTACCAGAAGCCAAAATAATCTCTACAGAATGGATAATAACCCTCTAAACTAAATGCAGCTGCAATATGGTTAATAATGTTTCCAGTATCAATATGCTAACACAAGGCAGTTTTTAATGACTGCAATAATAATTAAGTTATATTGGCTATATTCCTGTTATAAATATCCTCATGACCTTTACCGACAAGACAATATATTAAATCTACATATACTTACTGATGATTACTATAATAAGTAAATCCTACAAAAGGTAGCTGGTTGCCAACAAAAGCTTTTGGTATAGGAAATGTTTCTTCTTCACCTTTGTCTTCCTCCAGATCATCAAAGTTACTAGTGTCAATATCACTACTTAAATCAGGCACAACAGGTGCTACAGCTACCCCAAACCCCCCCCAAAAGAACAAAGATTAATAATTGCATAAAAATCTGTATATTAACATGTATAAATGGAATAAAGATATGAAAAAATGAAGTTGTTTTAAATCATACAATGCTGAAATCCTTATTATATTTTGAGCAGTATGTGCATAAATCCCCCAGAAACTTAAAATGTTTCAAAAATTATGTAACATCAAGAGGCACAAACTGTTCCACAGTAGTTCATAACAAACTGCTGATATTAGCTGGGACAGGAGAACTATTATAAACTGACTTATCAAAGCAGTTATTTTCATATATAATAGTGGTATTTTCTATAAAACATAAAAGATTTTTCCACTGTTTTATTAATTAAAGAGCAAAAGTAAATTATAGATGTCATATATATTATTGTATAAAATAGTCGCAATTACTGATTTTGTCCCGTTATCTCAAAATACTAAATGTTTCCATTATAATTATAATACTGCAATGTATTGCATAACCTTTGGGATAATAGAAAATCAAAGGAAAAACTGAGAATGGTTAAAAATTATTTTGTAATTATTATTAAATAAAAATCAAAACAATTTTATGAAATTGATAAGTTGATTTAATATTAATATTTAATATATAATATAAACCACTAGGTTAGAAATAGTTTTCCTGAATCAAGTGTTTCAGATGTATTCTGTGTTTAAATAAATAAATAAATAAAAGATATATGTTTTTATATATTTTAAATGTTTTATAGGTTTTGTTATGACAAGTACTTATATTTTTTGTATATTTTAAAGCAGGGGTCCCCAACCTCAAGGCCGTGGATGGGCACCGGTCTGTGGCATGCCAGCAACTGAGCCACGCAAAAAGAGCAAAACCTCATCTGCAGGATGCAGGTAGCACGCAAAACCACATTAGTCTAGTCTGGGAAAATACTTTTCTCCACGGAACCG
The DNA here is from genome assembly GCA_023053685.1 of Diadophis punctatus similis. NCBI lineage: Eukaryota > Metazoa > Chordata > Lepidosauria > Squamata > Dipsadidae > Diadophis > Diadophis punctatus. The sequence continues at coordinate 156,302,271 of JALIGW010000003.1, forward strand.
GTCCCTGGTGCCCAAAAGGTTGGGGGTCACTGTTTAAAGAACTGCGTAACAAATTTTAGATGCCCAACTCAGCTAAGGTTATGGTTCCTCAATAGCAGCCCACAATACCCCATATCACGGTACCCCATAAGTCTCTGTTTGAGGGAGATGGGAGGTTCAGAAATATGATAAACAGACAAACAAACAAATATTTGGAAAATATATTTAGAAATTGAAGAGGGAGGAAGACAAAAGGTAAGATCTCATTGGATGTACATAAACTTTCTAGAGGGAAACAGTGTGAACCTTGAGAATGTTGTGTGAATTTTGGCCTTTCGAATAAGCAGGTCAGCAACTGTTTTTCTTTATCTGTTTGTAATGTAGAAAAATATATTCCTTCAACATTTAGAAAGAAAATATAATGCATGAAAATTATATTACAAGAAAAGAAGATTTTATACAGTAAATTACTTACTGTCTCTAAGGTTTTCCCAAGACCACTGATCATTTTTGAAAAATGGATGTCGCTTGATTTCTTCCACACCATTTCTTCCTAATCTAACTTCCCTGTATGTGAAATAATTTTACAATTATACTACACATGCTGCATACACATGAAAATAATTTGTAAACAAATGAAATGTTAACTCAAAGCCCATTTTAAAGCAAAGAGATCATTTATTTCAACATTAGAAGTTTCTTTGCTGTAAATATGAAATGGAAAAGTTTTCCCCATTCTTAGTAGTAAAAAGAATGTTTGCTGTCAGAAATATTATTAGTATTTGATACTACAGGAATTGCCAAATAGATTTCTATGCCGCCCAGAGTCCCCAGGGAGTGGGCGGCATAGAAATCCATTAAATTAAATTAAATTAAATTGCAAATGCTTATATAGAATTATACAAATCCTCCTCAAACTTTTTATCTGACTTTAGTAAAAACAATTTTCCAAGTAATCAGTAATCATTGCATCATTACTTGTATCTGCATTTGGCTGAATATGTCATAGCTATAAAATATTTCTTTCCAAATCTTTCAAATTATTAGAAAAATGTCTGCTGTATTTTAAGAATCAGGGCAGGGGATAAAGTTTGGGAGAGGGCAGGAAAAGTAAAGAACAATGTTACAGGTCTAAAGTACAAATACTCAAGACAGGAATTCCAGAGGAAAATCATTTAAGATCTTGCACAGAAAGCTGAACAACAACCTGTAGAATAACAATAATAAAGTATCTGTAGTAATTTAATTATGACTTGTTTTAAAACAATACAACCCTGTTTGAAGCTCATTTGTTGCTAATATAATGATGTGATTATGATTTGGTTAATACATGAAGAACAATTCATAGTTTGTTATTAAACTATTCTATTATACCCAAAACTTTATCCAATCCACAGAAATACTGAACAAGTACCTCAAAGAAAGAAAACAAAATAAGAAATAGCATTGACTTTAATGTCTTCAAAACTTGTGGTTAAAACAATTTTTGATATCTTACAGGAACATAGCCTATATTTTATAAGATGATGAATAATTCTCCTTAAAATAATTCATTTAATAATTTAATTTTTAAGTTTCTTAAAAAATAATTACAAGTATTTAAAAATACTTTTTCCACAATATAATTCTAAATATATTACCTATCTGTTAGAAAGCCACAAATAAGATTTTTTGCATCTTTAGAAATATCATTATCATCAGGGAAGCTAAGAGAATTCTTATGGTTCATAATTTTACTATATGTTCCAACCAAAGAATCTGCATAAAAAGGTGTATCTCCTAAAACAAAAGAAAAAATTATAAGTCACACAACTGATTGTTAAAACTAATAAAATAAGATAGCTAGATTGCACAACCTGGCAACATTTCAATACTATTCAGTCAGAAAAAAGTGGGTTTTATGCTTATTTTAAGAGGTCAAAATAGCATTATATCAAAATCACAAAAAGGAAAATATATTCTGCAATCTTGTATTTCCCAAGATTACCTCATGCCCACTTCTCTAGAAACCATTTATGTGTTATCATTCTAAGAACTACAAAAAGAAACTGGGGTAATAGATGTAGCGGAAAAAATGAGGAAGATAAGGATGACACACAGGTAAAATAAATGATTCAAATAAGTGTTTTTTTTCCTTTAAAGATACAATAGGCTCTGAAATCTGTTCTAATAGAAACATCTTCTAGCTACTCACAAGGGACTGCAGATGACGTAATTTCAACAATGAATAAATAGCAAATGAAATTCAACAGTCACAGAATTTTGAAAAAAAAAAGACACAATAGCATTACAGAACTCAATGAGATTTGATTCAAATAATCTTATTAGGACTGGGGTAGTTTATTTTGTAATGTAATTAATTTACATAATATTTTTCTGATACTCACCCACAAGCATTTCATACAAAAAAACACCAACTGACCACCAGTCACATTCTCGACCATAATAACCATCACCACCCTGTGATTTTAGTACTTCTGGGGATATATAATCCGGAGTTCCAACAGCTGTATCACATCGTACCATACCTTCCTATAAAAAAGCAAAGATTGTTTAAAAGTATTTGAAGCAAGATGATTTCTCAGATCTGTTTGGAAAATAAAATTTAAAATTAAGTATGAACTCCAGTTAAAATTCTTAATTTAAACAAACATTGATATCTGTTTTTCAGAGTTCCATGATTTGTCACAAGCTAAAAGCTAATTAGTAGTTTTTATCTACTAACCTTATTCATTTTCATACAGGTACCAAAATCTGCTAGTTTTAAATGACCAGATTTGTCCAGCAGCATATTATCAGGCTTTACATCTCTGAAAACAGTAAAATAAATATTATCAGACCAACTTTTATTTATTAAACAAGAACATCACTGAGCCTCATCCCAAATGAAGAACACAAATAAACAATGGCTAGGAAAATGAGTCAATTCTGAATTATAAGTGCCTTTACATTTCTTTTCCTTTCTGAAACATATTCTCCTTTAATTATGATGTACATTTTATACTTATATCAACTCAGTTTATTTTTCCATTTAGTACAGTATTATTTATGCCAGAAATTCAACAAGGTTATAATACCAAAATCTTTCACACCATCTATTTCTAGATCCTTTTAAAAGTTCACTGCCACAATAACTGGCCAGTAATGTGTGCACAGTATAGTAAAGTGCAAAAACAGCAGTACAATTAAAGGGGGGAAAGAGCTGGCATGTATTAGAGTAGATTCCCAGTGAACATTTCCCGACTTGTAATTGTTGAACATTAAATTGTTTTGTGTAAACAAATGAAAACTATTCCATAGTGAGGTACTAAGATTTTGATTTTGAAAGAGAGCACAGTGGATATGAACTCATTTGGTTAAATATGTAACTTTACATTATCTTTTCAGCTAACCCAAATCATGCAACAGATGGCACTGCAAATGGCTGTAAATGCAGGATGATTGCCTACTGTCAAAAATACAGTCATGTGACCATGAGGAGCGGAGAACTGGATATAAGAAAATCTCAAAACCGGGTCATAAGTCACGTTTGGGGTCAATTGTAACTCTGAACAGTCACTAAACACCTCACTGTTGTAAGTCAAGGACTACCTGTGCATGGTTTAGTTATTTTGGGTGATTTGTGTGTGTCCATAATTGAATCCTGTTTCCTGGCCGATAAAATTATACATTAGTATTTTGTCAACTGTATTGTTTGCCATCTACTTTCAATCCCAGTTCAGTCTTCATGTTGAAATATAAAGCACTGTTCCTCTAAAACACTATTTTCAGATGTATGAAACATGAGTAATTCCCAAGTCACCATAGCCCTGACTGAGAATTTGAGCTGAAGTTCCTACATCTGAAAATTGCCAAGGATGGGAATCGCTCTGAAATTTATCCTTGTCCATGAGAGATGCAGAGGACTGAATATGAAACAGCAAAAATCCTTTACATGTACTTGCCTTCTCTTCATGCAACTAGGTTCAAACCCAGTGTCGGATGATATGAAGTTAATCAGACAACTATTTCACCAAAACCTCAAAACAAGGTTTATAAATTATACAGTAAGACTCATTCTTTTTTCAAATGTATTGCAGAAAGGATGAAACAATTTAATTTTGTGCTGATTACTTCAAATCTGCTCAAGTTTGACATTGTAAATAGTCCAGTAGTATTATAAATTAAAATTTCAAAATATTATGTTTAATACAATTTAAATGTTGAGAGTATAGGCTATATAAAAGATACTTACCTGTGAATAAAACCCATGGAGTGAATAGCATCTAATGCAAGAACAACTTCTGCTGTATAAAATCTTGCCCATTTTTCAGGGACATCGTAGTTGCTCATTAAATTTACCAGATCCCCACCAGGCATATATTCCATCACCATATAAAGATAACGATCATCTTGGAATGCATAAAACAACTATGAAAGATAATAGACTAGAATCACTGTGTGCTGCATTCCTATCAACTGCTATTTTCTTTTTGAAAAAGGAAGTTACAGGTAAATGTAGAGTTTATATTTATAATATATCAGCTGATAAAAAACTAATATAGATAGGTAGTCCTCGACTTACGACCACAATTGAGCCCAAAATTTCCATTGCTAAGAAGATATTTGTTAAGTAAATTTTTCCCCATTTTACAACATTTCTTGCCACAGTTAAGTAAATCACTGCAGTTGTTAAGTTAGTAATATCATTGTGAAGTGACTCTAGTTTCACCATTGACTTGACTTGTCAGAAGGTTGAACAGTGTGATCACGTAACACTGGGACACTGCAATCGTCATAAATGCATGCCAGGTGCAAAGGGTCCGAATTATGGTCACATGATCATGGGATACTGCAGTAATTATAGTGTGAAAAACTGTAATGTCTCTTTTTTCAGTGCCGTTGTAACTTCAAATGGCTACTAAACAAATGGTTATAAGTCGAGAACTATGCATGTTTGTGTGTGCGCGCACATGCAGGCAAGAACTGGATTTCACTATCACATAATAAGCTTGCTATAGGGAAGCAAAGATACCCAATTACAGTCTGCATTCAGGTAATTGTATATCTCACATGCAACTTATTAACTCTTCCCTTTGCACAGATTGCAATTTTAACCAGGAAAGTCCAAAATTAACCACAGCAACGAAAGTAATAGATACTAACTTAATACACCAAAATATTAATAGATAACCTAAATTAAAATGCTATCTGAATCCAGACTTGATAAGTATAACTTTCTAACTTGAATAAAACAAAAAACTATTGTTATAAAAATTTTAACTGCAGAGATGAAAAGGGCTGCATGTTCATGTGTATTTTGTTTGAACAAATTGAGATATGACTTTAAACCAGGCCAAATACTGCACCCACTACTACATAATTCAGCAGAAGCATAAGAAGAATGACTCATATGAACATACAAAACAGACTATTTTTTATAATTACTTATCAATTAGCATTATGCATAATTATTATTTTTGTTTTCAAACTACAACTGCAAAATATTTGCACTGAAGTTATCTTAATTATTGGAATGAATAATTATTCAAATACAAATACTGTATATTTAAGGAGAGTTTTAAAATTGTAGGTCAGTAAATTAGCATGGCTTTAAATTATATATGCTCTATACAAAATGTTAGACACTTATTCAAGACTAATGTTATAATTCTTGGCCAGTGTGAATTCAAATAAAAGTCACCTGAACAACCCAAGGGCTATTTGCAAATGCCATGATATCTCTTTCTTCCCAAAAGAATGCAGAATCTGATCTTTTTATCATCTCAAATTTGCTGAGAAGTTTCATGGCATAGACCTTTCGTGATGACTTGTGTCTTACCTTTAAAACAAATAATATGAGAAAAACAATATAAGTATGAAACGGCATGAGTACATTCTATTTCCATTAACTATGTTAAAAGGTTAGGGTTATGTACCTAGTCATCATCTTAAAAGGAAAGCTCTTTCGCATTTCATGGAGCACTGTTGTTGTCTAGCTCTTCTTCTCTAGCATTATTGATTTACTTATTTCTGCGAAACTGTCCCACACTCCACAGGTCTAGAAAAGATCAATACTATTGAATGTTGTCATATCAAGGGTAGATATTCTACAACTAAATATTTTGAAATGTTGTTGGCCAAAGTTGTTTATACCTGTAAAGGTAGCTGTGAATTTTTTATAACCAACCAGTATAACATTTCCTACTTATGAGTTTGGCATTGATTTTATAAATTTAGTATTTGTTTAAATCCATTCATAACTGAATTATTTTACTGTCCCTACCTATAGAGCTAATTTATAGTTTTCTCTCTATGTATTACATCTGGAATATCAAAAATGTCTAAGGTTTAAACAATTTATTTTAGAGAGAGTAAATGAGATAAGTTGTATTAATAAATATATTTGAGAATTAACTACATTGCATTCTTCTAGCACTACTGCAATAAAATCCAAATCCTTCATTCAATAATATATTGTAATTGTCAGTTTTGTTTATAGCAATCATAACACAAAGTATAAAATGTTACATACCATGCAAAATAAGTACCTTCAAATTTAATTTGATATATTGCTTATTACTGCATAACCTATTTCAATCCAATGGTAGTAAGTAATTCAGAGGGCATGAACACTAACAGTAGGTAGGGCAACCAATTATGGGTATGCAACTTTCAAGTATTTTTTTCACTAAAGGTATGTGTACTATTTATATACATTGTCTATTCACAAAATGCCTTATTTCCCAACACTATAATTAGATTTTAAAATAGTTGCTAACGTCAGTGATTTTAAAACACTGATGGAAGAGCATGAAGCCATTATTTATGTAGATTATACATTAAGGAGAGAAAGACAACCTCTCTCCAAGAGGAAAACTTTCCTCCAGGAAAGTGTACCTCTCACAGCAATTAAGGTTTTAAAATAAAACCACTGAAAACAATGAATTTCTACTTGCAGTGCAAACTGGAAATGTAATCTCTCATCTCAGATAAGAACTTCATATATTTACATTAAAAATTGCAATATGACTTGCATCTCTACAACTAGCAACATTAGAACATAGTAACAATACCTTAATTAAAATAGGATGGAAACAAACATAATAACCAAAAATTATTCTTCCATAGTATATATTTAAAGATGGAATAAATCTTGCTTGTTATATATAATTCACAGAGCATGCTAAACAATAGTCTACTTTAACTATAATTTGGTGATTTATAGTTAAGGAGGAGACAGATATTATTTTGCAGACAAAGTAGTTGTGGTTTATTTGGTAATTTTGTTGCTCTTTTTCCAGTTGAACTAATCACGTCTATTTTGCTTGCTTACAAGTTTATGCAGGGCACAAAAATTAGGCAAGAATAAGCCAATAATCAAATTATATTTCCATGCACAAATCATGTCGCCCTACAATAACTAATTGGTAAGAAAATGTCAGTTTAGACTATTATTTACTGCCATAAAACTAATCATGGTTTATTCAATGACAATTTGCACAAATAATGTACTGAAAACTAGTGGTAGAATTGTTGTATTTCCAGTTTCTCTTAGAAGAAATCACACTTTTTTTTCAACACTCACTCAGAAAAATATGCACTTAAGAAAGTATTAATAAGACAGCAGCACAGTTCAACCATACAAAGCAAATTTTTATTTTCAAGTTCCCAGATTTTGGCAGCAGAGAAACTGACACAAACATCTATCACATATAAGAATAGTCTGTTCATTGGAAATTTCTATTTTAAAATAAAACTGAAGTCTTAGTTGTAAAATCTCCATACATAGTATAACCTACCAACTGAACTTCTCCAAATGCTCCTCTACCAATCACTTTTACTACTTCATAATCTTCAGCTTTCATACGGAGATCTCTTACTTTATTTATTGTGTCTTTGTCTGTGGAGAAAATATTTAAAAAAATACTGTAATAATAGGTTCATTGTAAAAAGAATGCTCATGGTCTTTGGAATAAATTTACATATAAAAATATACATTATGATTTCAGTTATATTCAAATAATAGAATAGAATAGAATAGAATAGAATAGAATAGAATAGAATAGAATAGAATAGAATAGAATAGAATAGAATAGAATAGAATAGTTGAGTTGAGTTGAGTTGGAAGGGACCTTGGAGTTCTTCAAGTCCAACCCCCTGCTTAGGCAGGAAACCCTAAACCATTTCAGACAAATCTCTTTGTCTGTTGTCCAATCTCTTCTTAAAAACTTCCATTGTTGGAGCATTCACAACTTCTGGAGGCAAGTTGTTCCACTGATTAATTATTCTGTCAGGAAATTTCTTCTTAGTTCTAGGTTGCTTCTCTCAATTAGTTTCCACCCATTGCTTCTTGTCCTGCCCTCAGGTGCTTTGGAGAATAGATTGACTCCCTCTTCTTTGTGGCAACCCCTGAGATACTGGAACACTGCTATCATGTCACCACCACCCCAGTCCTTCTTTTCATTAAACTAGACATACCCAATTCCAGCACTGTTCTTTATGTTTTAGCCTCCAGTCCCTTAATCATCTTTGTTGCTCTTCTCTGCACTCTTTATAGAGTCACAACATCCTTTTTACATCGTGGCGACCAAAACTGAATGCAGTATTCCAAGTGTGGCTTTACCAAGGCATTATAAAGTGGTATTAACACTTCGCGTGATCTTGATTCTATCCCTCTGTTAATGCAGCCTAGAACTGTGTTGGCTCTTTTGGCAGCTGCAGCACACTATTGGTTCATATTTAAATGGTTGTCCACTAGGACTCCAAGATCCCTCTTATAGTTACTACTATTGAGCAAGGTACCACATATACTGTATCTGTGCATTTTGTTTTTCTTGCCTAAATGTAGAACCTTACTTTTTTCACCATTGAATTTCATTTTGTTAGATAGCGCCCAATGTTCAAGTTTGTCAAGATCCTTCTGTATCTTAAGTCTATCTTCTGGAGTGTTGGCTATTACTGCTACGTGTTTCTTCGAAAATACGACCGGGTCTTATTTTCTTTTGAGATATTGAGGTCAGACTGATTGGTCTGTAATTTCTGGATAATTTTCCCTCTTTTTTGAAGATGGGAACTACATCAGCTCTTTTCCAGTCTGGCAGTTCCCCAGTGCTCCAGGATCTTTGAAAGATATAGTTCAGAGCACGTCTGCCACTTTCTTCAGAAGTAATCCATCTGGTCCTGGTGATTTGAACTCATCTAGGGTGCTCACTTACCATTTTCTTCCCTATTTTAACTTGTATTCCTAATCTGTTTTTTACACAGTGCTGTTTTTGATAGGTTGGACTGTTTTTTTCCCTTTGTGTAAAGACAGATGCAAAAAATGAGTGAAGTAGTTCTGCTTTCTCCCTGTTGCTTGTCACCTTCTTGCCACTTTCTCCCACTAATGGACCAATTGTTTCCTTGACTTTTTTCTTGTTTTAAACATGTTGAAAAAAGCTTTTTTTGTTATTTTTGACATTTGTTGCAAGCCTTTGTTCCTTGTGAGCCTTAGCTTTCCTCACTTCATCTTTGCAGGTTCGGGCTATTTGCTGATATTCTGTCCTAGTTATGTGCCCCTCTTTCTAACTTTTATACTTGTCCTTTTTGTCTTTCAATTTATCAGAGAGTTCTTTATGCAGTCATGCTGGTTTCTTTTGAGAGCTGTATTTTTTCTTCTTCAGACTGGGCTTTTATAATTTCACGTTTCAAAATTTTCCAATCTTCTTGAGTTGTTTTTTCCTTGAGGATTCTCATCCATGGAATCCTTCCCAAGCTCTCTCTAAGTTTATTGAAATTAGCTCTCTTAAAGTCCAAGACTCTAGTTTGATTTTGTTCTATTACTTGTGCTTACATAATGCTGAATTCCAATATTGCATGATCACTCCCCCACCCCAAGGTTCCTGTAGCTTCAACACCTTCTATCATTTCATCTCTGTTAGTGAGAATTAAGTCCAATATGGCTGATCCCTTAGTTCCCTTCTTTACATTTTGGGAGACAAAGTTGTCTGCTAGAATTGTCAGGAAAGATTAATCTTTCACTTGGTGCAGAGTTTGTCTCCCAGTTGATGTCAGGATAGTTAAAGTCCCCCATTACTATTGTGATGTGCTTCCTACCTACCTTAGTTAACTGACTAGCAAAATGTTCATCTATTTCCTCTGTTTGGTTGGGTGGCCTATAGTATACACCTATGGTAATGTCGTATGACAGTGTCATACAGCAATGATATTCCATTTGTTGGTCATTTCTTATGTAAATAAGAAATTGTTTAAATAAACAATTTTCCAGCCTTAACCAGGCTACAAATATCTTCTTTGAATCTCATTACTTTTCATTCCCATAGCAATATTCAAATTCCAAATATAACTTCACTGTAGAAATAAGACTGAACTTTAATAATGGTTAAAAGAAGTTAAAAGTTTAAAAAAGGTAAAAGAAAAATTATTAGAACATTTTGCTATTTTCATCAAATAATTATCCACAATGCTCTACAAAAGATTTGGTTGAAACATAAAATGAGTTTCTAGTGTTTAGCTTTCACTAATTTTTTAAAATTACCATGAAAATATAAACTAGAGGCTCTGCATTTTTAAAGCACTAGAAGGAGGAAACAAACTATAATAATTTAAATTCCCAACTGACAGTTACTCTAACTCCAAATTTGGTAACATGCTATTTTAATCTACATGGGTCAACACTGGCATGAGATTATACCCAAAAAATTAACATTTCAGTTCAGGGGATATGACTGAAATTCCTGATATAACTTTTTCTAGTGCAAAATTCAAAAGAATAGTATCAACATACTGAAAACTCAATCAGTGAGATTATTAGAAAGGATTATTACAGAATGTTGTCCTCTAACTACTGCAAACTATCATAAAAATACATTAACAATGTTTTAATTGCCCCGATTGCTTTCACAAATTTGCAAAATGTAAGGTTCAATGCTGAAATCTGCACAACCTTTTCAAGAGTCTCCAAGTACTTATGTCCAATATTGTAATCCTATCTAACTTTTCATTCCCCTCCCAGAGGTTATCCTGTGTTCCATGATCACCAAGTATATTCAATCCATATTGAGCTATGTGGGGAGACTATTTCCCATTCTATATGTAAACTCCTTCAAATCGCAGGGATGAATGAATCTATCAATTCTAATATTTGTCCTGCATTTTCCAGCATTCTGTTTTATTTTGCTGTCATATCAGTTTATTTTCTTATTTTATGTTCTTGCTAGCATTTGTGAATATGAACATTTTATACAGGCTACATTACAAAGTTTTATTTATACATTTGGAATACAAGAAAAAAACAGGAACCAGACTTTTTACACAGATGTCATTTTTTGTTATCATCTTATTCCCAGGATTTCCAAAGATATATACCTATAGATTCACCTACTTCACCTATCCTCTTTGTAAATTTTCTTGTCATTTATTATCAGAACAATAAATACTACATAGCAATAATGCTGCTTCTAAAGATAAGCACAGCATTAACACATTAAAAGTGTTTCCCTTTTCACAACTTTATTATTTTTATTTTGCTTTTTTTGCAAGAAGCTTAGAAAGCATCCTTGGTCAACCTTTTTATTATAACTTTATGAAATAGATTAGTTGAAAAAGAATGGTGATGAATCATCATCACGTCCTGTGCTAAGCACATTGGGCTACAAGTGTACTCCACAGTTCTCAGTCCACAGCTACAATCTCAGCATCCTTCTATTTAATAAATCTTAATATCAAGATTAAGTATCAGTCTTAAATGGTTATGAATACAACTCCAAAAACTTTCAATTTCTCTTCCCCTGAAAAAAATATAGTAGGTACTGTTAACATATAAAGAAATCAAAGAAGTAAATTATGTACAGATTAGATAATCAGAAATCCAGTACAGTGTATGTGTAAATACATACATATATATACTTACATTTGGTTAAAAAGGTGTCTATGTTTTTATTTTTCCTCAAAGCAGGAAAATCCAAATCGTATACCAAGGCATCTAATCCATCCTGAAGAACAAAATATATATATTTTAAAGAAAACAACTAATGAGTATTACAAAAAATACATCTCAAGCATAAATGTGCCTGTTTAATCATGCTCTAAACTAAATATTTTAACATAATTTTAGTCTAAATTCTTACATATTTTAGATGTAAGAATTCATACCATGTTTGCCAGAAAATAAGACAGGGTTTTTTTATTTTCTTTTGACCCCCGAAATATGGCCGTGGCCTTATTATTGGGGAGGGGGCAGGGGATGGGGCGGGGCGGGCCGCAAGATGAGCATCTTACTGGAGTCTGGCAGCTCCGTCGCATCTCTCGGCCGGTGTGTGCAGGGAAACATCTTGCACAGTAAAGAAAAACTTCTCGCAAGTGTGAGCAATTAACAACGTATTCCGGCCCATCCCCCGGCCCACCTGCCACCCCCAAATTGTGCCCCACCAGCCAAGAAACGCAACAGAACTGCCAAACTCTGGTAAGATGCGCGTCTCATGGTGGGGCACAATTTGGGGGTGGCAGGTGGGGCAGAAGATGGGACGGGCCGGACCGCAAGATGTAAACCCTGGCTGGAAGCCGCTGGAAGTGGAGAAGAGGGCAGGCCGGGCCAGCCGCCTGCTGCCATGTCTTCTGGCAGCCGGGCCAGAGAAGCAGCGAAGGGTGAAGGGAGCAGCATCCCCGCATGGAGCTGGAACTATAGAGCGGGAAGCGCACTCCCAGAGCAGCCACTTCCAGAAGACTCGGCAGCAGGCGGCTGGCCCAACCGGCCTCTTACTGCTCGGTGGGGTGAGGCGCTCTGGCTTGCCAGGGGGGGTTGTCCATTGGGTGGGCACTACATGGCAGGAGGTGCCAGGCGGCTGCTCTCTTGTGAGTGGGGTGGGAATTTGCAGACAAGGGGGATGGATGGATAGATGGATGGGAGGCAGGCGAGCACCAAGAACTCTGGGAAGAGATAGAACAAAGAGGCAGCTCCCGATCAGCTCAGCTGATCCACGGGTCCTGATTAAGGGGCCCAGCTGCCATTAGCTGACCGGGGAGGGGAAGGGAAGGGCTGCCTCCTGTGCTGGCCACGTCCACTCCTTCACTAGGGCTTATTTTCGGAGGAGGGTGTATATTTACGTCCACCCCAAAATTCAGGCTTTGCCTTATTTTCAGGACATGTCGTATTTTCGGGGAAACACAGTATTAAAACCTATGTGTATTCATAGAAAAATGTTTCAATCCATAGCACTCATTCATTTTAATAGTGAAACAGATTAAAAATTATAACCAACTAGAATTTAAATAACTCATGAAATAAAAATTCTTGATAATTCTTCTAAAGAAAACGATATGAGGACCAAAGCAATTTCCAATGGAGTATATTTTACAGCTTAGCAAGTGCAGCCCTCTCTTGTGAGTACTTATTAACAGAACTCTAAAAATAGGAACATCTTCAGAATCACTTCTCCCACAAAACATAATGCTTAGACAAATTTATAAAAGGATCATGCCAATAGTGCAATAAAACATATTCTAATATTAATTTGGACATGAGCGTCAACAAAAAAGTCATTACTTCAGGGAGGAGTATTATTTATTATTTTGATTGATTGATTTCTGCCTTTTTACCTAGACCAGTGATGGCGAACCTTTTCGGCATCGAGTGCCCAAACCGGAACATGCATGTGTGCGCGCTGGAGTGCCGGAAACCTGAAGACCAGCTGGCCGGTGTGCATGCATGCACCGGCCATCTGATCTTCGGGTTTCCGGCACGCGCATGCCTGTTCTTTGGCCATTTTCCAGCAGGTTTTTGAGCAAAAAATGGCCCGAAAAACGCCCCCAAAACAGCCTGTTTTTTTGGCTGTTTTTTAGGCCGTTTTCCAGTGTTTTGGCACCCGCAAAGACCAGCTGGCCGGCATGCATCTGCGGGCCAGAAACCAGAAGAGCAGCTGGGGACAGCGCGCATGTCCACAGAGAGGGCTTTGTGTGCCACCTCTGGCACGCATGCCATAGGTTTGCCATCACGGCCCTAGACAGTGTTCAAGTACTCAGCCATTAAAAAATATAAAAGAAATAGTTAAATTCTATTAAAATGTTTAAAATTAACTATAAATTTATTCAAAGCAAAAAGATGGGCTACAGAGGAAACTCTTGACTTGTTTCTGTAAAGTAGAAAGTGAAGACTAAGTGAAACTCCAGAGGTATTATTTTCATCTCCTACTATATGCTTGAAAAATGAACTCAGAATGTGAGAATACCTTTGATGATTCCTCTTTAACAACCTCTAAGAAAGCAATTCCTCAAACAAATGAAGCCAAGACACTGCATACTTTTTTTAAAAAAAAACTAGCAACATGTGCTTAGAAAACCAGTACAAATCTTTCATTGAAGTGTAATTGCTCCTATTATGTTGATTTCCTGTATGGTTGCTACATTTTATATCAACTTATACTTTTAGCGATAGCAATAGCACTTAGACCAGTAATGGCTAACCTTTTCCGGACTGAGTGCCCAAAGCGCGCATATGCGCGTGAATGCACGTGTGCATGCCCAAACCCCAAAAATGCAATGTGTGTGCACACCCCCACATGTGCCCCGTGCAAGTGTGTGCGGGCCCCCACATGTGTGCGCACTCCCCCACATGCCCCGTTCCTATGCATGTGCCCCCGACCCCATGCACCCTGCATGCATGCGCATGTGGGGCCCCCACACAACCCCCACCCCCGCGCATGCGCGGCAGAGACCCAAAGACCAGCTGGCCAGCAGGAGGCATCTGTGCATGTGCAGCAGAGCTGAACTGGGGCGACAGTTCGTGTGCCCTCAAAGAGGGCGCTGCGTGCCACCTATGGCACGCATACCATAGGTTCGCCATCACGGACTTAGACTTATATTTCACACTTTACATACAGCACTCTCTAAGCGGTTTACAGAGTCAGCATATTGGCCCCAACAATCTGGGTCCTTGTTTTACCAATCTCAGAAGAATCAAACGCTGTCAAATTGAGTCAACCTTGAATTGGTGAGAATCTAACTGCTGCTCCTTAAGTGAAGCCTCATATAAAATATTGCAACAGATAAATCAGGCTATTAACTATCGTACAGGACATTTCACTCATGCTAATATGGCAGATTCTACTGGTTTGGGAATCATCACATATGGCATACTAAGCAATATTTCTCTTACTGCCATCAATTCAAAATCTAGACATGCACAAAGCTAATTTAAAATACAAGAAAAATCAAATACAATAATGTTTTCTAAGATAAATACTGTAGCTTTATGCAATATAAACATCACAAATACAATAAAAATAACTTATAAAATGTTTTGTTCTTAATAACAAAAGTGAAATTTTAGTAAAACTGAATATAATTATTTCAATTCAACTTTTTGGTGTTTTGTGTTTTCTCTCTCTCTCTCTCTCTCTCTCTCTCTCTCTCTCTCTCTCTCTCTCTCTCACACACACACACACACACACACACACACACACACACACACACATGTAAAACTTGGAAGCATGCAAAAACAGTTATACTCTTTTGGAAGACTGGCTCTATTCCAAGCAAAAATGTCCTTTCATCTTTTCCTTTTTTGGGCAGACTAGATTTTGTAAAACATGCAGAGATAGCTTCTGATCCATTATTTCACTTAAATATAACCAGTTGTTTTCTTCCAAACTGTTTTAAGAATAAATGTGCCCTTTGTATATTTGTTTAATGTTTTAAAAGCATGCATCAGAAAGTACATTTTCAGCTTAGTGTTTGCTCTAATAACAATTACCTATCTATTGAAACAGCATTCTTGGTTTGATTAAACATTAGATCATAATCACTCTGATACAAACAGGTTTCAGAAAGAAGCAGAGCTTAAGCCTCAGAAGTACTGGTGCCAAAAGCTGATTTTCTGTAAAAGAGATCATCATACCACCATACAAAGAACACTCTTTCTAATTTATAATTGTCAGTAGTATTTCTAGTTTCTGAATAGTTTGCCAATCTCATTTTTCACTGTAACTTTCTGATATTCTTCCCAATGCTTTATTGTCTTCAACTGACAAACTACATTTCACATTTCTGGTTTCTGTATTTACCACAATCAAACTAAATATATAATTTATTAATACTAATATGACCAGAAGTTGCAACCATAACTTTTTAAAAGTTGAGACTGAAAGAATTCCTTGAGAATTTGTGAAGAGTTAATCCAATCTTGCTTCTAATTTCTCTCACAGAAGTAAATATGAATGAAATGGCCTAGAACAGAAATAAAAAATACCATATGGAGCTCCACTACTGTCTTCCTTGGAATTTCTCTTATTATTTTCTGAAACTAGATTAAATATTCAGAGAAGTGATAAAATCTATTGCTACTGCCTGTTATAGGAGGAAGGCTTGAAATGAGCAATGAAGAGGAAAAATTGAGAGCAAGGGAGGGAAATGAAGATTATCTTATAAAATGGGAGAAAGCAGAGAAATCTACTGAAGTGGAATCAAGAATGTAAATTAAGCTGCAGAAGGCTCACCAAACAGATTATAGTTAGCAAAGAGAATTAAGAGTGGAGCAATATGAAAGAATTTCCCCCCATTGACTTCGTGTGTGTGTGTGTGTGTGTGTGTGTGTGTGTGTGTGTGTGTGTGTGTGTGTGTGTGTGTGTGTGTGTGTGTGTGTGTAGTTTTATATATAAAAAATAATTTTGTTTTATTTTATTTTATAGTTACAGCTGGGGGCTCAAATGACCATAAATTAGGAATTTGAGGATTATAGTTTTCCTACCAATGGTTAACTCGTTTGGGGTGAATGGAGGGGGAATCTTAAAAGAAAAATGAGTGACTGAGCTGAGTTGTGTGCTGCCTGTGTGGGTAAGAGAACAAACTTTAGGAGGAATGATCCTGAATGAGTCTGGAACTTTAGTTCAAAGGTATAGTTTCGTATTTAGGGGCTTTGCCTTTTCTCTCACATTCAAATTCAGGGGCAGAATACTTGCATTCTAGTGTTACCAGTTTTTTTTAAGTTTTTTATTTTTTATGTCTTATACAAATACACAAATATACAATCTCTTAACCATTAATAAACATTTACGTTATCTTTCCTAAAATTGATACATAAAATATATGATCGGCATTGCTCTTTTACCATTCCATATCCTTCCCTTATTCCACAACAAACTCCCCCCCCCCTTCCTTCTCTCCCCTCAGTTTCTATGAGATGGTTATTTATGACTGGTCACAACCATCAAAGCAACCATTTTGTGACTGTGCCTATGATATCTTATCAAAATTCCAAATATATCAATTATACCCCTCTAAAACAATATATCTACTGTCTTCAACTAAAGATTACTGAGTAAAGCAGTACAATTCTGTCAAAGAGTCTTTGATAAAAAGAACCAATATATGCCATATTTCTTCAAGATCATTCCTGCATATTTTCAATGAAACAAGTTACACAAATCACATGGCATTTACTTAAGAGTATTTTTTCTCATCTAGTAGCTATATTTCTATTCTGATATATCTTAGTATAATCTTAAAAGTATCATAAAGCTATAAATGATATTAATGCCCAGGTTATTATGTACTAATAAAACTGAATGCTGAAATTAAATGCTATATTTATTATACTACATGTAAATCTCCAAACCTATGCATCACTTTATGTGCATATATTTAATTGACACAATATTCATAAATTTATAATACTGTTGCCATTTTTGTGTGTTCTTAATTTTAACATTCATTTGAAGTTCACTTCTCCAAAGAAAAAGTTCTAGTTATAATTTTACAGACACAGACACACAATGTGTTTTACTTGTTACCAAGCAACATTATTTCATATCAAAATGTCAGAGTGATAATAATAGAACGAAGGACAGTGAAATATAAAACTACAAAAGAAATTTCAGTCAATGAGTCTTTTAATCACAAGGTGTTATATAAAGATACTTTCAACATTTCAAGACTAAAGTACGAATAACTGTTACTACAAGATCAATTTTAAAATATTTTAAATTAATTCAAACTAATCTACATTTTTAAAGAAGTTAAAATTATTTTGCATATGAACAAGAAGAACAAAATATTGTTATTCATACTACTGACTTTCTAACCTAAGGACTCAATATAATACTTAAACACATCCTTCTAGTTCAGACTTTAACCATTAAAATTTAAAATAGAAATGGCTATTTGAGCATTTGAAAGGGAAAAGTTGAAAGCCACTTTTCAAATATCTTCTCAAATACTTGCCAGTATCTCACATGGTACAGGTAATGAGCCGAGGTGGCGCAGCGGTTAGAGGCAGTACTGCAGGTCACTTTAGCTGACTGTGATCCACAGGTCAGCGGTTCAAATCTCACCGGCTCAAGGTTGACTCAGCCTTCCATCCTTCCGAGGTAGGTAAAATGAGGACCCAGATTGTTGGGGGCAATAAAAATATACATTGCTTACTGGTGTAAACCGCTTAGAGAATGCTTGCACTGTGAGGCAGTATATAAATCTCACAAAATAAATAAAATAAATAAATAATCCTCAATTTATGACAAAAATTGAGCCCAAAATTTCTGTTGGTAAGAAAAAAATATGTTAAGTGAATTTTGCCTAATTTTATGATGTCTCTTGCCACACTTCTTAAGTGAATCACTGCAGTTGTTAAATTAGTCAAATGGTTAAGTGAATCTGGATTCCCCATTGACTTTGTCAGAAGGTTGAAAAGGGTGATCACATGACCCTAGGATACTGCAACCATCATATATATGGGTTATCAAGCATCTGAATTTTAATCACGTGACCATGGGGCTGCTGCAACAGTCGTAAGTGTGAAAAACAGTCATAAGTCACTTTTTCACTGTCGTCTTAACTTCGAACAGTCACTAAATCAGTCACTAAACAGTCACTTCCCCAAACCCCCAAAACTTGATTTCTAGTAATTTCATAAACAAGAGCAATTAAGAGTTATCTACCTTCTAGTAGAGTATTGTCAGCTACATATAGAGTAACTTGCAGCTTCCACTAAATAAATTAATTATAAAGTCTTCAAATCGTCCGTTGCCTAGACGATGTTAGGATCTGGATGGGAAGGAACAGGCTCAAGCTCAACCCTGACAAGACTGAGTGGCTATGGATGCTGCTTCCTAAGGATTATACCGATTGTCCCTCCTTGGTCTTTGGGGGAGACAAATTATCTCCCTCGGACCGGGCTTGCAATTTGGGGGTGCTCCTAGATCCACAGCTAAAATTAGACCAACATCTCACGGCTGTGGCTAGGGCCGCCTTTGCACAGGTTCACCTGGTGCACCAATTGCGACCATATTTGGAGAAGGAGGCTTTACTGACAGTCACTCATGCCCTGGTAACCTCTCGTTTGGACTACTGTAACACGCTCTACATGGGGCTACCCTTGAAAAGTATCCGGAAACTGCAACTGGTGGAAAATGCGGCTGCGCGAGCTGTGGTGGATGCCTCCAGATACACTCACGTAACACCCATTCTCCACCAGCTGCATTGGTTGCCCATTGGTCTCCGGGTGCAATTCAAGGTGTTGATTATCATCTTTAAAGCCTTACATGGCTTAGGACCAGGTTATCTCCGGGACCGCATCCTACCTCATACATCCCTACGACCAGTTAGGTCCCACAGAGTCGGTCTCCTCCAGGTCCCTTCAACCAAACAATGTCGGTTGGCGGGACCTAGGGGGAGAACCAACTACCCCCAGAGATCCGAACTATTCCCACCTTGCTGGCCTTCCGGAAAGCCATTAAGACATGGCTCTTCCTGCAGGCGGGGTGAAAAACAGATCTTAATTCCCCCATTGATGATTGGTTTTTTAACTTTTGTACTTTTTAAAACTGTTTTATTGTATTCTGATGTTCTTTTTTTCTGTTGTATGCCGCCCTGAGTCCTACGGGATTGAGCGGCTTATAAGAACAATAAATAATAAATAATAAAATAATTTTGCACCAACTGAAGTCTCCGAATACTCTTCAAGGGTAGCCCCATGTAGAGCGCGTTGCAATAATCAAGCCGTGAGGTGATAAGGGCTTGAGTGACTGTGAGAAGTGCCTCCCGATCCAAGTAGGGTCGCAATTGGTGCACAAGGCGA
This sequence comes from Diadophis punctatus similis, assembly GCA_023053685.1. Lineage (NCBI taxonomy): Eukaryota > Metazoa > Chordata > Lepidosauria > Squamata > Dipsadidae > Diadophis > Diadophis punctatus. The sequence goes on from JALIGW010000003.1 coordinate 156,322,297, forward strand.
ACCTGTGCAAAGGTCCCCATAGCCACAGCTGATAGATGTTGGTCCAATTTAAGCTGTGGATCTAGGAGGACACCCAAATTGCGAGCCCGTTCCGAGGGGATTAATTTTTATCCCCCCAGAACCAAGGAGGGACAGTCGACCAAGTCCTTAGGAGGCAATATCCATAGCCACTCGGTCTTGTCTGGGTTTAATTTGAGCCTATTGACTCCCATCCAGATCCTCACATCGTCCAGCACATCACATCGGTTGCCTCACTGAATTGACGCGGGGTGGACATATAAAGCTGGGTATCATCAGTATACTGCTGATACCTCACCCCGTGTCGTCGGATGATCTCACCCAGTGGTTTCATGTAGATGTTAAATAGTAGGGGAGAGAGGACCGAGCCCTGAGGCACCCCGCAAACGAGCCACTCTATAAGCCACTCTATCTAAAGAAACTTTAAGAAGCAAACAAAACTAAGAAATATGAACAATCATAAAACACATATGAACATACAAATCCAGGTTGAGGCGCTCCCGTTAAAATTTGCATAGATTGGGTTCATAACCCTAATTTTATTCATTATTTGATTTCTCAGATTGAAAAAAAAATGCTTTGCAAGTTTTAGTATCTCTTTGCCCCAAGGATTTTTTGTAACAATTCAAGATATGACTAATCTATACAAAACATTTAAAACTCTGTTGCAGAAAGAGCCAGATACATGGGAACATGATCAGAATTAGAAATGTATCTGAAAAGCAAAGTTCTTGTTGACTGTGTTTACACTTTTACTTCAGCTTTCCGTCGCTTTACTACATCAGAAGAATATGATCCCAAGTTACTGGTTAAGTCTAAATGATAGAGATTTCCAGAACTCAATTCACAAGAAAGCAAATCTAGAGCAAATCTGATAGCACTTTTACCTCACTCCCAGGCTCTTTGGAATGCTCACTCCAGTGTTGGTATACAGGTAGTCCTCAAATTACAAAAGTTCATTTGGTGACTATTCAAAGTTACAACGGCACTGAAAAAAGTGACTTATGACAGTTTTTCACTCTCACGACCACTGCAGCATCCTCATGGTCACATGATCAAAATCCAGATGCTTGGCCACTGACTCATATTTATGATTGCAGTATCCCAGGGTCCTGTGATCACATTTTGCAACCTTCTGGCAAAGTCAATGGGGGGAGCCAGATTCACTTAACAATTGTGTTATTAACAACTACAGTGATTCACTTAACAACTGTGGCAAAAATGTTGCAAAGTGGGGCAAAATTCACTTAGCAACTGTCTCACTCAGCACAGAAAATTTTGGCTCAATTTCAGGCTATCTCCGGGATCGCATTCTGCCTCATACTTCCCTTCGACCGGTTAGGGCCCACAGAGTTGGCCTCCTCCAGGTCCCGTCAGCCAGGCAATGCCGGCTGGCGGGCCCTAGGGGGAGGGCCTTCTCTGTGACGGGCCCCGCGCTCTGGAACCAACTTCCCCCAGAGACCCGAACTATCCCCACCCTGCTGGCCTTCCGAAAAGCCGTTAAGACATGGCTTTTCCTGCAGGCAGGGGGCAGAGCCTAATCCATCTGAGCTCTCCCCCGGGTATGTCTGGTTGTTGTATGTTTTTAATATTAAATTTTTAATTTTTATATTTGTTTTTAGTAAATGTTTATTGTTGGTTGTTCTTGTATTTTTTTTGCTGTACGCCGCCCTGAGTCCCTCGGGAGTTGGGCGGCATATAAGAAAACCAAAATAAATAATAAAATAAATAAATTGTGGTCATAAGTCGAGGACCACCTGTAATTAACAAGAAGAGAATGTTTGTATTTACACTCATTGGAGAAAAGGGATGACAAGAGAATAAGCAGGCACACAATGGGGTATACACTTTAAAAGGAATGTGCATGGTTGCAAGCTGCTTAAAAAACAAACCAAAGTCTTTAGTGTTATTAGAGTCTTGTCAGTGTTAGGCAGCAGCAACTAGAGCAACCAAAGTCACAGAATAAATTTGTTAACCTGTAGTTAGCACTTTTTAAAGAAGCATTGTGGTGCAGAGAAAAGCAGCTCAGGAAGAGGTATTTTTTTTAGGTATTCTCTGTGACAGAGGGGGGGAAAAGGATTAGGAACTGGATAATATATCTAAACAGTTTGAAATCAGACAAAAGCTTCAGCTTCAGACACAGACTGCTACTGGCACACTGATCAGCTGCCAATGTAATTACTAATGCTCAACAAAGCCCCTTTCTAGAAAATATTATGTGTATTCCAGTACAAATATTGTGTATGTAAAACAATTATATAGTCTCCCATCTTTCAAGCAGCTCTGGGCGGCTCCTAATCATAAATTAAAGAGAACATAAAATTATACTAAAGTTATAAAGCTCAGCCCATTAAAAAATTAAAAACAACAAAAACTTGGTGCCAGATCAGTTCTAATGTGCAATTATTTAATCTTCTCCCAATGCTTGGGGGGAAAGCCAAGTTTTCAAAGCCATACAGAAGGTCTACCAAACTTCAGGGGGCAGAATATACCATAGGGCAGGAAATATTGCAGAACAGGCACACTTCCTAACTCTCATCAGATGGCAATATTTAGGGGAAGAGTCTAGGAGCATGCCCACGCTATCTGACCTAGTTGGATGGGTAGATGTCCTTAGGGAAAGGCAATCCTGCAGATAGTGTGGCCTTGTGCCATACAGTGCTTTAAAGGTGATGACCATTACCTTGATTTGCACCCAGAAAAAAAATGAAAGCCAATATAGGTCTCATAACAGAGGTATTACAGGGGGAAACCTAGGAGCTCCAAATACTCATGTGCATTGCCGCATTCTGGATAAGTTGAAGTTTTCAGGTGTTCTTCAAGGGCAGCTCATGAAAAAAGTATTGCAGTAATCAATGGTCAATGCCTGGAATACATCTGTGGTTTTATCCCCAAACCCCCAAAATTGTAACCTTAGACTGTCTACTGTTGACCTCAGCCCATTCCTAAGAGGTCTGTAAGGGGCGTGCATAAGTGCACCTGCGTGCCTACTATCCCTGTCCTAATGTTCCCTTTTACTTTTATCCATTTCATGTATTCAAATTATGTATATACTTATGTATTATCTAATACGAGATTGAATAAATAAATAAATAAATAAATAAATAAATCCAGAGGGGAGATAAGACACGAGTAAACATAAGTAAGGCCTCCCGGTCCTGGAAAGGGCACAACTGATGTATCAGATAAATCTGTGCAAAAGCCACCCCAAATTGCATACCGGCTCAGTCTGGGGAAGTGCTATCCCTTCCAGAGTTGAAGATGAAGAATCATCTGATCCTGCCCGGGGGGGGGGGGACGACAAAAACCCATAGTCACTCTGTCTTGCCAAGTTTGAGTCAGAGCCAGTTCCTCCACATCCAGACTCTTATAACCTCCAGGCCAGCAGTGAAATCTACTTACCTTCCCTACCGGTTCGGAAGCGTGTATTTTTTCACCCCCTGCGCATGCGCAGAAGGCTTTGCGCATGCGCAGAGGGTTAAAAAAAGAAAATGGTGACATCTGGAAGGTGGGCGGAGCCTCACACTGCCCGGTATGCCCAAACAGGGCCGAACCGGTAGCATTTCACCCCTGCTCCAGGCACTCAGGCAGCACTGCCAATGCATCATTTGCCTGGCAAGGGATGGAGATATACAATTGAATATCATCAGCATACTGAATTATTATTCCATCACCCAACTTTATGAAGTACAGGAACATACCATTATCTATGATATTTAGAAGTTACTAAAAGAACCAGAAAAATTAATAGAAAGTTACTGCATTTATTCTCATCATCTCACTCCCAGGAATATTGTCCACGACAATCACAAAGATTATTCTCATAATGTATCTTCAAGTTGCAAATTCCAGGTTAGAAGACACGTGAGAGAGCAAGGGGGTGCATGAGAGAGGCACTGTAAAGATGAGAGACTGTGAGAGGTGCAGCATAGTTCAGGTGCACAAGGGTGCAAGGGATTTTGCTAACAGACATGGCAAGAGGAAGGTGCAAGGGGTGTACGAGAAGCACAGCATGAGTTAGGCAGGATGAGTATGGCAAGGGTCAGGAAGGGTGCAAGAGGATGTGATACAACAATGGTGTGGAAGAGATGTGGTTGGATATAGAAGAAATACAGTGAGGGTCAGGAAAGATGCATGAGAGTAGCAGCATAGGACAAAGAGGACACACAAGGATGCAACGTGGGTCAGGGATGGTGTGCAGCACACAGATGAAGTGTATGGGAACCAGCGCAGGTTGAGCAAGACAGACAAGTGCCCACATAATGCAAGTGCAGAGGACTGGTAAAGCATGCTTGAGGAGACTTGTTGAGATTTGTTATTTTTCCTGCAAGATTCCCCATTGACTTTCTGGGGAAGCCAGCGGGGAATGATTCAGGGCACTGCAACCAATCATGAGTGCAAACTGGTTGCCAAGTGCTCAGATTTCAATCACCTGACAGGGGATGCTGGGACAGGTGGAACATCAAGGACTAGACATAACCATCATTGGTTCAGTGCTGATGTAGCTACAAATAGTCATAGGTTGAGGATTGTATTCAAGCCATACTTTGTTAATTTGTTTAATTCACTGAGGCACAGCCTCAGAAAAATTGACCAAGTAGTACAAAATGTACTAATATTAATAACTATTTTATTGAACTGTTGTATGAGACAGTGCTATGTAGCCATACAAAACTCATGGCAGCAAACATGCATGTATGTATGCCAACTCAAAGCAGCGAAAACACCTAATAATCCTGCCTATTTTTCCTACAACAACATTGTGACTTAAATTCGGCAATGAGAGAGTGACTGGCCCAAAGTTACTTAGCCAGCTATGAAATGGCCTGATTTACCAGTTAAGATCCTTAAGAATGTCCAGTAGTCCAGTAATGTGCTGAAACCTATGTTTCTCATAATTAATAGCCTGAAACTTTATGGTAACTTGGTTAATTGTTGGTTTACAATTAAGTATAATTAAACACAAAATTTTAGAGAAACTTACAATTAAATTAACTGCTTCTAAAATGTAACTCTTCAAGTCTCAAGGACTAACAATTAACCTTATTCATCTGTTCCATAATTTAGGACTGTAAAATACATTTATGAAGACTTAAAAATTAATGGTGTTTTGTAGCATTCAGAGCAAGTTAAAGCCACAAAAACTGCATGCTGGCTGGTTTAGACAGCATGCAAATCATAATTGTGGTTTATTTAACCACAGTTTGTTCAATAAATAACAATTGGCTGGGTTGGGTATACCACGAAGCAATTACCATTTTTTACAAACAATGGCTGGATATGCTAAATCCAAACCAAATCTCATTATGGCTTACATAATATGTGAACTTAATCATTTAGTGAGAAATGCAATAAGAATACAGATAGATGCTGTGAATAAAACATCATTTACATTTTCACAAAATAATCAAATACTAAAAATAAAGTAATTACAGATTTGATATTTAAACTTATAGAATTTTCAAAATGCCCCTCAAAATTATAATAATGTAAGAAATGCTAATTGTAGTAATAGTAATTGTTTTATTTTTGTATTTATTTGTAGGAAATACATTAGCAATTTGGACAGTAACACACTATTTTCCAATTACTGATAGTACACTAGAGCAGCGGTCACCAACTGGTGGTCCATGGACCACTGGTGGTCCGCGAGAAAATTTTGGTGGTCCACAGAAAAAATATTTGCACTTTTTATATTGCACTAAATCAGGGATCCTCAAACTACGGCCCCTGGGCCGGATAAGTGCAATGAATGTTTGTGTTGCTGCAGAGGGTCTCCCCCTTCGGGGTCTTTTTATGTGGGGCAGAGGGGGGCAGAAATTCCGAATTGGGGTCTGCTTCAGCCTCCTGGTGCAGGGCTTTGGGCGAAGGCTGGAGGGAAGCGCTGCTGGTGGCAAATATTTTTTAATGATATTTCCTCAGGTATTTTAAGTTGGTTTTATGATCTATCTACTTTATAACTTAGAGAAATCTTATTAGTTTATACCACAAATATTCATTGAATAAACTGCAAATAATTTTGGAGAAACAAAATAAATTCAGGTGCTTGGGATCATATGATTGAAAATCTTTTTTTTAATCTGGGAAAAAACCCTAGACATAAAAAATTACAATGTCAGGGTTACTATGTTATTTTTACTGTTACTATTATGTTATTGTTACTACTATTACTATGTCAAACAAAACCAATTCTCCATTGTACCCATCTTTATGATATGTATGTTATAACCTACAAAGATATTTTTTACTTCATCTGATACTTATGAAAACTTAAGTTGTTCATAAAATGGTAACCAAAAGTACATTCTGAGTTGCAAGTAATATATTCAAGCACTATTTCTTACAAGTAAAATTATACGTAGCTTCCTTATAGTTAAAGGATTCTTTTCATCAACTTAAGTGCATTAAAAATTATTTATTTATTCACAATATTTATACAATAACATTTGATAGAAACTGTTAGAACCCTGTTCAAACGATTGGGTGTGTTAATATATCAGTGATGGCGAACCTATGGCACACGTGCCACAGGTGGCACGCGGAGCCATATCTGCCGGCACACGAGCCGTTGCCCTAACTCAGCTCCAGCATGCATGTTCACGCCGGCCAGCTGATTTTCGGCTCGCATGGAGGCTCTGGGAGGGTGTTTTCGGCTTCTGGAGGGCCTCCGGTGGGTGGGGGAGGCCGTTTTTTGCCCTCCCCAGGCTCCAGGAAAGCCTCTGGAGCCTGGCGAGGGCGAAAAATGGGCCTACCAGGCCCACCAGCAGTTGGGAAATGGGCCATTTCCAACCTCCAGAGAGCCTCCGTGGGGGATAGGGGAGCCCGTTTCCGCCCTCCCCAGGGATTGAATTATGGTGTGGGCACTCACGCATGCGCGATAGTGCGCACGGACGCGCTTTCGGCACCCGAGGAAAAAAGGTTCGACATCACTGTAATATATGATTAAGCCACAAATCATTGTTATGTGTATATTGCTTTAAATGCATTGTGGATGATTACTAAATAAGCAAGCAAGAGAGCATGCTCAATGTGGTTTAGTGTGGTTTAGTGTGGTGAGTGGTGTTTGACAGTGTGAAGACTCTCTGCTGCTTTACTGATGAGTAGATTACTTTATGACTGTGTGGAATTGCTGTGAAGAAGAAGAGTAACTATCTGTGATAGTATAGAATTAAGTGATAGCTGTAATCTTTGTTTATGAGTTAAAACAAAGATAGGCAAGAAGAAGAAACTTTGCATTGACTGAATACCTGTGTATGACTTGGACTTCCTATTTAACTTTGCTACTATTTTGTACATATTAAAGATATTCTGTTTATTGACTGAATAGCATTCATATCAAACTGCAACACCATTACTACAACACATTTCGCTGTGTATGTGCTTAACAGCACAATAACTCCTTAACAGAAACTTTAGGAAAAAAGCACTTTTTACCACATTATGTCTCATTTTCTATGCAACACATATTCACAGAAAAGGACTCCCAATAGTTGCTCCACATAAAACTTCAGCCATTACAAACTATTTCATTTGAAGCTAAGGAGGTAATACAAATTCTTGTTATACTGAATTAGTTATACATCTCTCTCCTTAACTTTTAACTTCCTTACTCTCTGTTATCTGCTATGATGACATAAAAGACTTTGACAAATAGTTGTCAAAGTGTTTCTGGCTGTCAGTGGTTCTAGATTTAACTGTTTGTGAAAGAAGAATAAGCCAATCACCAAAGTGTTTGGGATAGGTGGACACAGAGACTTTTAAAGCCTAAACATTGGATACTGCATTAACATTACTCCCTTCCAGAAATAATAGGATTGAAGTCTTATTGTCACTTTTTGAAAGGAATAAAAATTCAAATTTAGAAGTACAATTCTTTAGAGTACTGAAAATATGTTAAGACTCAACAACTAAAAAGCACACATGCACTTAAGATAAAAGCACTAAAATAGTTAATATAATCACACCTGAAACAGAAATTGAATACTTAAATATGAACTTTCTAGGAATAGTTTAGAATGTTATATTAGTTTTTAAAGCACTATAGAAATTCTAATTGCCCAAACTGATTCGTTTTGATTTCATTAGGTAACTGGTAGTGTAATACAGTGGTGCCCAACCTTTTGGGCACCAGGGACTGGTTCCGTGGAGAGAGATTCTTCTGTAGCCCAGATGGGGCATGGTTTCACATGCTGCCTACATCCCATGGATGGGCCTTTGTTTGCGTGGGCCAGTTGCTGGCATGCCGGGGACCCAGTGCCGGTCCGCAGACCTGATGTAATAGACTGAAACTTTGAGTTAGAATATTCTTAAAGTTTTAATAATATTTCTTCTAAAAATACTGTAAATAATAGGATCCTTAAAAGGATCTCTCAAGATCTAAATAATAAAATAGGTTTATAAATGGAAGAGGTGGCTTATAAGCTAGTTAAATTTTAAAAGATTATAACACAAGTATATGTTTCAATATTGGATTATGATAATCATGATTGTATGGTCTTCATTATGGAAATATCTAAACATTTTTAAGGATAGCATTACGTTAAAATCACTGATATATGTAAACTATAGATAATTGCTACAAACTCAGAATAAAGCTAAAATAAGTAATCATGGTGTACTAAATTACTGATATAATAAATAATATTTTATTGCTAAAACTAGAATCGTGCTACAATAATGTTGTGAAAATCTTAAGGCAATGGAAGATCAAGTATTCAAAAAATAGAGATCTCATCTTTTAGAGAAGCACAACTTTTTTAAAAAGTTTAAATCCCAATCCTTAAATCATGCTTTCTATGATTACAACTGTTATATTGCTTAGAAATGTTATCTAGATGTTTTAACTGGATTTAATTTCTTCTTGCCTACCCTCACCCAGACCACAACTGATCTCAGTCATTTAAAAAAATTAATAAATCCAACAGCTTCCTTAAAACATCTAAATACTTCAAGGAAGCATCTGAGTTTATTTAGGTTAAAAAAAGTCAGGAGAACTGAACACTTGCATCTTAACCTTCAGATCCAGATAATCTAGGTCTGTGGTTTTATTCAGATATTAAACAACCAAATAAAATAAATCATGTAGGACAATATAGATGTAATAATTATAAGGAAACTTGAAGACTACCTCCAAGAGGAGCCACACAATATATTATTCTCCAACCCATAACTTAATGTGATTGAGAGCTTTAAGAGAATGAATAGAGCTTATACTTGCCATGCATATGATTAAATTCTTAAAATATTTATAAAATTGTTGCCATATCTTAAATGGTAAATATAATTCCCAGAGCAGCTTACAAAATTGCTACTAAAATACAAAATGGCAATACAGTAATGATATAATGTAATTAAACATCTAAATGTATTGCTCCTTATTAATTGCATTCTACATTTATTTTATTTTAGGGTAAAAAAAACCTTAAAAAATAGTTTTCTCCATGATTTTTCTGGATAAGAATTTCTACCTGGTGTTTCCAATTTAAATGATAAATCCTTATTTTGCTTATTATGCTGTAAATTACTTCTATTCTCATCTTCCTTAACTAAATATATTTATATTCCTTGGATGAAGCAACTTTCAGCTCTAATGTGAAATAAATTTACTATTATTTTAATAAAGTCAGAATTTTAGTGCTCATGTGATTTTTCTAATATTTTCTAATATTTCCCTATAATCATAACATTAACAGGCCCCAAGAAACAATCAGAATTTTATTACTTAAAAAAATAGAAAATAAAGACATGCACAAGTTAGTCTACTTAAGATCCAAAATCTGCAGAGTTTATATAAACTTCAGAATAGGTACAAATGAGAAAGCAATTAACAGTATTTTTTCCTAGGGGGGGGAGGGAAAGAGAAGATGGGGGTGAGACCTGTAAGTAAGTGTCAGGCTTTACCTGAGCATCAGTGCTACATCTGGTCCTTGCCAGGAAACATTACATACATGATAAGGGATAAATTGACAGCTTCCTTAATCAAATATAGAGGTAGTGTGTCTGCTGAGATTTTCACTTTGCGTGTTATTCACAGTACCACCATAAATTCATTCCATTATCTAGACATGTACAATGAGCCGCGGTGGTGCAGTGGTTAGAATGCAGTACTGCCGGCTTCTTCTGCTGATCACCGGCTGGCAGCAGTTTGGCAGATCGAATCTCACCAGGCTCAAGGCTGACTCAGCCTTCCATCCTTCTGAGGTCGGTAAAATGAGGACCCAGATTGTTGGGGGCAATATGTTGACTCTTTAAACTGCTTAGAGAGGACTGTAAAGCACTATGAAGCGGTATATAAGTCTAAGTGCTATTGCTAGTGCTATGATGCAGGCAAAATATTGGTTATCAAAAGCTACACAGTATACATAAAATGAAAACATTAACCCAAGCATATATATTATAGACTATACATGTACATAGACTTTTGTTTCAAAAATACAAAATGAAAGAGCCAATAAGGTCAAGAGGAGGGGAAAAAGCCAGGAGAAAAAGGGTAGAGCAGCATCAGGTGAGAAGTGATCTATCACTTTTCCACCAATTTAGAATTTAGCTTAATATCAGAGTATACTCTCTGTATCAAGGCTAATTTAACCCCTTTAACCCCAAGAAAGTTATTCAAATAATGCTACACCTATTTGCAACAACTTAAAGTACCTATGTCCTTTCCAAGAGTCAAATTATTGTCCTTCAAAGCAGTCATGAAATTGAGGAAAAGAACATATTAGTTTAAGATTGTAAACAAGAAGCATGTTTCTGCTCTCATACACTCTGGATCAAGTTTTGAAGTTTAAACCAAAGTGCTACACAGCCCTATTCCCAAATTAAAATACTATTTTCTCTAGATTAGACACTCAAGATCTTGAACCTAATCCAATTATAAACATAGAAAATTCTACTAAGCTAATTGGGCAAAAACTCTAATTCACATCAGGCATCTTCCTACTTCACTAGAGGCCATGCACATCTCTATTACTGATAAGACATTTAGTAGTTACTCTTGATTATTGACTTAGTGTAACCATCAATGACTATGCTAAAAAATATCATTCCCATGAAGTAAATTCAAAAGGTACACAGTAACAGTTAAATGAATCTGCCCCAATCATCAGCCCAACACACAAAGCATTTACTATGAACAACTGATACAAGCAGTGCTCTCATATCAATATTATGCTCAACAGTGAGAAACTTCTAGCATTTCAAGGACATTTCCAGGCTTTGTGCAACATGTTAATGGCTGTTTTTCAAAACTGGAGGGACTGAGAAGGAGATTTAGGGGATTTTAAGGAGCAAAATGGTGCTTTAAACTAAGGGGCCACTTAACTCCTTAATCCTTAATGGCTGAAATTTTGGTTCCACACATAAGGGAGAAGCAGCTTTCAAGAGCAACAAAAGGGATACATCAACTACAGTGCTCTAGGTACTCCTGTTATGCACCTGATTTTTATATATACATATACACATATACTACACACACATATATAATAAATAAAAATCAGGTGCATAACAGGAGTACCTAGAGCACTGTAGTGTGTGTGTGTGTGTGTGTGTGTGTGTGTGTGTGTGTGTGTGTGTGTGTGTGTGTGTGTGTGTGTGAAATATACAGTAGCCTGCTACAATTACTGCACTGATGGATATCTCCTGTCTAGAAAATAAAGAAAATATGATCACTTTATACTTGGCAACACATTGATAAAAATAAGGAAAGGCAGCTTATTTTTTTAAAAAAGTAGAATAGATTGGATAGAAAGGCAATTAAAACAATGGCCTAGTCTCTCACACTAAGCTTCTTCAATAATTATTTTCAATTATACTTGTCCTCCTTAACAATTATAAAGTTTATAAACTAACCACAAAATAAAGGTAAAATATGGTTGATTCTTTACTTTGTACTGCCATGTGGCTTTCAATTTTTTTTACAGTATTGTACACTGGAAAGGGTTCTATTATACCCTGATGTTGTACACTCTACCTTAAGAGTCTTGAGGACCCGTAATCAAACATTTTAAAGTTACATTTTTATTATGGGAAAAAATAAGGACAAATAAGCCATATTGACTTATTTATGTGGGTTAATATGAAAAATGAAATTATGCACAAGGATGTAAACCTAATTCAGCTACCTAAAATTCAATGCATCATACACCAATTTAATCTGTCTCTTTAGTAGAATAGAAAACCATTGGGAACCTGGACTAATCTTAATTGGTTAGGAACCTATGTTCTATAAGATTCACCCCAGCTATATTTACACAACAAACTATTCCATGGTTAACTGAAGTATAGTTTATTTACTTAACCAAGTGCCTGAATCAATAACCACAGACTTGATAGACTTGATAAACTACATAGATTCACTTCTGAGCCACAAACTAACCAAATGTTCAATTTAGTATGTTTGAACACATCCCTAATATTAGCACAACAGTATTACTCCCTAAATCAGTACATGCGGTCATGTAAATAAGTCCGAATAAGCAATCTAGATCTTATTTTTGTAACAGTAACATTTTTTGTGTTAATATCACATTAAGCCTCCATCAACCTCGGGCAACCCTTTCAATATCAGACAGTACATGGATTCTATTGGTTGGAAAACACCTAAATCATACAACTATCTTAACCTCTTTGAAGTCATTCAATTTCTTTGACTTCTTTGAACTGAGTTCCAATTCTCAAAAGGGTTCCACAACACATTACAGGTACTCCTCAATTTACAATCATTTGAAGTGACTTATGATCAATCCTTGTGCTTACAAATATTGCAGCCTCCCTGCAGTCACATGACCAAAATTTGGACACTTAGCAACCAGCATATACGTTGGCAGCATCTTGGGAGTCGCGTGATCACAGTTTACAAACCACCTCAGGGAGCTTTGGACAAGCAATGTTAATGAGGGAAGCTGAATTCACTTAACAACCATGGTGATTCACTTAACTGTAGCAAAAAAAAAAAGTCATAAAATTGGATGCAACTTGCTTAACAACAGCATCATTTAGAGATGAAACTTCCAGTCCTAATTGTTGTCATAAATCCAGGACTCCCTATAGTGGGCCTTGACCCAAACATAAGCCTACAAGAATGAATTATTTTAATTTGAGAAAATAGAGCTGCCCCCTTCTAGACTGAGTGCTGATACAAAAACGCTGTCAAAATATTTCTAGTAGCCTTCTTCAAATCACTACCATCCATAACATGCAAGACTTAAACTTCCAGAAATAAAAAGGCAACCAAGATCTTGTATTTAAGGGAGGGAGTGGGGGGAACCCTCAAGGAAGTCTTCCCCTCCCGTTTAATAGAAACCAAAAAGGATGTCAATGCCACTCACCAGTAAGCAGTCCGAATTCACTTCAGATTTGGGGTCTTTTATCATCATCCCGATTTTTTCAAACCGGGACTCAAAGCTTTCTCCTGTCGACATAATGTTGAAGAGGCGGTCTCCTTAATCCACAGGAAATCAAATCTGGAGGACGGCGTTTGTCTCCCTCCGAGTTCTCCCTCTCAGAGAAGAGCCGGAGACTGGCTGGGGTTGTCCCTTGTCCTCCCCCCGTTACACATCGTCGCGCGACAAAAGCGAACGTCGAAAACGGGAAGGGAGGCGCTGCTCCGTCCTTGGGGGGGGGGGAGCCGCCGCCTCTGTTGCCCCGCAAGTCTCTAGGCTGTACTCCCTAGCCCGCCGGTGCGCTCTCGTCTCCAGCCCGAGGCCCTGTGTCGAAGGAACCACATTTTCCCCGATCAGCGTAGCGGTTCCTCCCGCTTCTCTTTGGGTATCAGCTGCACAGTAGCAGCTTTGAAAGAAGGGAGGAAGGGGTGGAGGAAAAGCGCGAGGCCTACCATGAAAAACAGGAAACTTTCTCAGCGGAGCGTCATCCAGCTGCTCCCTCCACCGAGACTCGGGCCTGAGGCGGCGCACGGCTTCATTTCGTACTCAAGCCACGGCGGAGGTAGCGCGGGCGAGCCGCCTCAGAGGCCCCGCTATCCCCCCACTGGGTCGGGAAAAGCAAGCCGACGCCTCCGCTTTGCTCTCCAGATGCGCGAGTTCTCTTCGGCCACCGCGTAACGGTTGAGATGTTTTCTTCCTCTCCTCGCTCCCTTTTTCCCTCCTCTTCCGCGGCTTCTCTCCGGTCGCTGCTTTTCTCTTCCCTTCTTTTCCCCCAAGATGCCGACCGGGATTCAAAAGTCTCGGAGAAGTAGGTGCAGCTTGCTAGAGTTCCGCTGCTCTGCTGCTGCCCCACCTTGGTCCGTCGTGGCGCCGGGGTGGGGGGCGGGGGAGAAAAAAGAGGGGGGGAAATGCAAGCTCCTTCCAACGGCAGAGATGAGCGAAGGCAAAAAGTACAAAGCCGCAGGGTAGTCACTATCGCCTCAGCACAGTAGCTAATCCAGGAGGGAGCCCTCTCACAAATATGTCCGCCTTCCTGTTCAAATAGTCTAAGCAAGACCGGAGGAAAGGGCGCATGCGCCGGAGAAGAACCACCGCCGGCTGTGACCGCGGCTGCAAAGCGCGCGCATGAGCGCGAGTGCCTCTCCTCCCTTGTCTGCACTAGGCTCGGCCCGTCGCTTCTGCCTCTTTCTCACGCCTCACCGAGGAGAGCGCGAGAATTAACGGCCGGTCTGCGCGCGTGAAATCTTGAGGCGACACTAGGCTGTGGCCTGCGAGTAAGCGCGGACTTGCCAAGGAACGAATAAATCTATTAAAGCTGGATTTGCCGGCGTTCAAATTCCAAGAAAGACGGGCGTCGACATGGCAGCAAATTCAGAATGGTCCAAGACAGTGGATCCCTGTGCAGAGGTTTAGAGGATGAGCTTAGTCCTCTGGAGTAGGTTCTTTGTGGAGCGCGTGTTAATCCGTGCCACCTTTTGGAAAAATTGGCGGTGTTGTAGTTAAATCTTGTGTGGATTGGTAGTGAAAGACGAACGATCAGTGCGTCTTCAGCACCCTGGATGTTTCTCATTATGCCGTATCCTGAGAGGAATTCTCAAATCTAACGAGATGGACAATTGAGCAAGAAAAATATACCAGGGATTGTCAAGTGAATATATTTTGAGAAAATAACAACTCAATGACCAACAAAGTAAATCATAAGGTATTTTTTATTGGCCTTCTGTTGGGAGTTTGTGATCAATGGTTTGTGGCTTAACCAATCACAATGATGCTGCTTGTTAGGCAGGTCCATTCAGAGAGATCTTGCCATTGATCAGCAGGTGATCTCTGCAAAAGTTATCAAGTAGACTATCTGGGCTGCAAAAATCTGGATGATTAATATATAGCAGCAGAAAGACAACATCCAGAAAGCATCTTAGCCTTTTCTGATGGAAATCTATATGTGATTTTAATGGACTGGGAGACTTCCTTTGATTTCATTTTAAGGGAAACACTGTAGTGCTACTGTACTTCCATTAATAAAAGATTTCTGCCTTTATTTATCTCTCATTACTTTTCTCATAAAAGGTTGCTATCATCCCAAAATCGTTTAATTTGTATTATTCACGTGAAGTATAAATTTGCATATACTTAATATAGTATGTACCAGTTACCGGAACATCTGAACAATATCCAAATTTTGTTGTTTTGTTCAAAAGTCAAATTCTGTTGCCTTCCCTTTGCTTTATTAATTTAGCATTTCAAGGGCTTACCATAGAATAACTGCTTCTGTGGAATCACTATTATTCTGGGGAATCACACATTATTATTTTGCAGCATCTACCACATAGGGCATTTAGAATTTACTATCCTTTTTCTTAACCATTTAGGGCAGTGATGGTGAACCTTTTTGGCACTGAGTGGTGAAAAGGGAGCGTGCGCATGCACATGCTCGTTGGGGCCGCAGCCCGGAAGAGGAGCTGCCCAGGGAGCATGCGCGTGCCAAAAAATGAACTTTTGGTTTCCGGCACGCGCAGTGGCACCCGTTCCTCTTCCGGTTACTGGCACACATGCGCACATGACGATCAGCTAGCCGGCACACATGCTCACACCGGAAAACAGAAGACTAGCTCTTCCAGTTTCCTGCACTGCCACACGCACGAAGGCCAACTGATTGTCGTCTGTGCATGCGTGCCAGTAACCCAGAAGAGGAACGGGCAATGCTGAGCGTACCAAGCAGTGGTGGGTTCCTACCAGTGCAGTCCACTCTATAGCACCGGTAGCGGGCCGCTGGTGACATCACAGTACTGGTGCAGTTGGTTGCCGGTGCCTGGGCGCCGCCATTTTTTTAAAAAAAAAATTAAATTTTTAAAACAATTTTCTTTTGCACATGCCCAGAAACCTGACAATTAAGTCTTTCCCTGTCCCTTCGCTTGAAAATAATAGGAAGCTCACATTTGACACTTTTCCTTCACTTTTGCCTAAAGCTTCCCAAAGTGGGCGTTTTCCGAAAGCTTAACCTTTTATACTGTTAATTTTATACAGTTTTATATTGTTATTCTTTAGATGAAAACACTGAGGACTGTTAAAAGATACTGTTCTTTTAACAGTCCTCAATATTTTCGTCTAAGGAATCCATGACTGAAACCAAAAATGCTGTATGAGACTTGCTTGTCTTTTAACTATAGCATTTTCTGCATATAAAGGTTGCTGTGTTGTCATGGTGTAACACACACTTTGTATGCAAAGCTTTTCATGTAAGTTATAAAATAGCAAAAATAGTAGTAACATCTCTCTGAAATAACTAATATATGACCGGCAAGCTACGCCCACCCGGTCACATGGCTGGCAGGCCACACCCACAAAATAAGCCACGCCCACAGAGTGGCAGTAAAAAAATTAGGAACCCGCCCCTGGTACCAAGCAACATGGCTCCGTGTACCACTTCGGGCATGCTTGCCATAGGTTCGCCATCACAAATTTAGGGTGTCTGGATTGTTATATAATTGTCCTGATGTTAACAGATGTTGACTTTTTGTTTGCAATTACTGGGGCTTTCTGTGTGTTTTCAGAATTTGATTTAAAAACTCAGTGTATAATGCCACTTTAGATTTTTTTTCACTTTTATTTAAAAAACAGTGTTGCATATAATTTCACTTTCAGCATATTCATTTTCATATTATTTGCAACTAACCAAGCTAGGCATCTAATCTCTTGCCCTCTTGATAACTGTTACTGATAAGCTGAAAAAAATGTTACTTTTTCTCAATTAGGCTGCATCAGCCTATCCCAGAAGAGAAGGTTAGTAAACATGGAGACATCAGAGTAGAAATACTGCATAGATAGTCCTCAACTTATGATGGCAGTTGGGACTGGACTGGCTATCACCAAAGCACAGCTGCATTGTGTCAAGGTTCCAAGTAATGAACCCAGCCAATTCAGCAACTCTGAAACTTTTAGCTTTCTCAAAGAACTGCTTTATTGAGTACATCACTTCGACACAGTTGAAAAACAAACCAGCTCTGGTTATTCCCACGCTTTCAGTATAATTAAAGATTAGACATCTCCCTCCCTCCTTGTCATAGGTCACATTGTCCAATTAGGTGTTCTGGCGTTTCCTTGGTAACCTCTTCCAGTCTCTGGCCAGCACTTGTTAGGATGACCTTGGTTACCACGAGATAGTAATTTGTTGATGTCTGGTCTGACATTCGAAAGCTCCCTCCTCCCCGCAAACTATTTCAAGCTGAGAAACGGAGAAATTGGCTGCGACAGACCCGATCCGTTTTGAAGTTGACACATTGTTTATCAATGGCAATCCCTGCAGTCTTGGTTGCCATTGTTAACCATATCCTATAGTCACTAGGCAAAGCAACCTCCTGCCACCTTTCACAACCAAGTCAGTGGGAAGCCAGCAAGAATTTCCAAATCCCAGGCAGCTCACAAGCAGGCCACAGGCAGATAAGTGGCTGCTGCCAAGTGGCGGAGGGCAGAATGGGTTGCGCAAGGGTGTGAGATATGGCCAGAATTAGGAAAAAGGTGTGAAAGATGTGTAGAGAGGCTTTGGGAGGGTGCACGGGAGTGCAGAGGTGTGCATAAAGGTGCAAGGGAAGTGCACTAAGGGTTGGGAAAGATGTGAAGGGGTGCAGTGTGTGAGGGGCTCAGGAAGGGAACAAGGAAAGCATGGTAAGTCTTGAGGTAGGTGCTTTGGTGTGCCAGTGGCCAGCATAGTGAGCACCAAAGAGCTAAGAACGGGGGCACAAGTGGGAGAAACTTAACCTAGAGACCTGTGACCTTCTTTACTGCTTCCTCGTTGATTTTCTGGTAAAGCCTGCAGGGGAGATTTTAAATGATAATCATGTAATTGTTGGACACTGCAACTGATTGTAAGTGTAAGACAGTTGCCAAGTGCCCAGATTGTGATCATGTGACCATGAGGGTGCTGGAACAAAACTCTGAGGACCAGTTATAGCCATCATTCATTTACTCTGAATGAATGGTCATACATCTAGAATTACCTGAAGTCTTAAAGAAGAGAAATGTAGAGCTTGAATAATTAAAACCGATCAGTTACTGATAAATTAATTGTGTATTTTACTTAGAAGGAAAAGATGGGAATTGATAAATTCAGGGAAACTGCCAAATAATTATAAAAAATAAATTAAGATATTTCATTATTTTCAGTAATTAAAAAAATAGAGATGGGCATATGGTAGCATAAGAGTAACTCTGGAAACATGGCATCAACTGAAAGGGTTTTATTTACATCTTCTTTGGACAACTGTAACATCTGTGCATAACTGTTTTGAAAACTATTCACAAACTTTACCCCACTTAGAAGAATTAGTCAGTGTGTTGATAGGGTGAATTATAGATGACTTATGTATTACAACTTTCATATTAAAGGAATATTCACAAATGGGATTTTCCCATGCAGAGCCGCAATGGCGCAGTGGTTAGAGTGCAGTACTGCAGGCTACTTCTGCTGATCACCAGCTGTCAGCAGTTTGGCAGATCGAATCTCACCAGGCTCAAGGTTGACTCAGCCTTCCATCCTTCCGAGGTCGGTAAAATGAGGACCCAGATTGTTGGGGGCAATATGCTGACTCTGTAAACTGCTTAGAGAGGGCTGTAAAGCACTGTGAAGCAGTATATAAGTCTAAGTGCTAGTGCTAGTGCTATTTTTGCAGGAAGTCTAGATAAGGCAATCTCAAAAACTACCCATCCTCCTAACCATACCCATATGCTCCAAATCCATTGGCGATGTCCATTTTTCTCTCAGAATTCATGAAGACCTAACACTAAATCTCAGTGGATTTACAGTCAATGGGAATTTCCCCTATATTTTACTAGGAAATATACCATAACGCAGGCTCTAAAAGTATGCTCCTATCCATACCCATGAGCTCCGAATCCATTAGTGATGTCCATTTTGCTGTGCGAATTCATGAACCCTAACCATAGGTGGATTTTACCCAAATAGGATTTCCCATGTATTTTACTAGGAAACATAGATGATGAAGGTTGGAAAAGCATGCACCTACCTAACCATACCGATGGTCTCTGAATCCACTGGTGATGTCATTTTGGCCCACGAATGTATTGAGACCCAATCCTAACCATAAGGCTATTTTACCAAAGTAGGATTTTCCCATGTATTTTACTACCAAATGTACATAAGGCAGGCTCAAATAGTATGCACCCTCCTAACCTCAAAATCCATTGCTCAAAATCCATTGACAATCTCCTTAGGTTTAGGTCTCCATCAATTCGTAGAGAAAAAAGGACATTTCCTAATAAAATACATGGGAAATTCCCTTTGGCAATAAATTCACTTAGGGTTAGGTCTCTGTAAATTCCGAGAGCAAAATGGCCATCACCAATAGATTCAGAGCCCATTGGTATGGTTAGGAGGGTGCATACCTTTCAAACCTGCCTTATCTACGTTTCCTAGTAAAATACATGGAAAAATCATATTCAGATAAAATACAATTAGGGTTAGGAATAGAATCCATTGGCAATGTCCATTTTGGTTCCCAAATTCATGGATCCGTAACCCTAAGCCTAAGTGTATTTATCCGCGAATGTGATTTTTTGAGGTCAGTAAAATGAGGACCCAGATTGTTGGGGGCTATATGTAGATTCTGTAAAGTGCTTAGATTGCTGTTCAATCGTCTTTGTGGGTTGAATTGCAAAAAAAATGGTAGCACCACTTTTAAAAAAATAAACAGATTGCTACATAATCTTTTGACTATATCTCCTAACATATTTATTGTGGAGTGGGACCCATTGCAAATTGTAGGATTTACTTCAAAGAAAAGAGAACCCTAACGTTATTGTATGCTGGTCTATGACCAATAAAATAAATAAACATGTGACTGATTGAAAGTAACATTATATGAGTTGTGTTCCAGAATATCTCAAAAAAAAATCCCAATGATTTGACTTTACAAACAGACAACAAGGAGGATAGAATAGTTTTTACAAGCAAGCAATTGGACTTCATGTGTGCCCTTTTCATAACATCTAAGTTTGTCATTCTTCTGGGGGTTGAGATGAGCAATATATGATATTTTATGATGTTATCTAATATATGAGCAATATATATCATGTCACTCAATTTGTCCACCAGTCCCAATCAACGTGGCCAGTGGTGACGTATGATGGTAATTATAGTCCAATAACAGAAGAGCTATATGTTTCTCTGTTTAAGACTTTATAGTTATGTCTTCTAAAATGATATAAATTTTGAAACCTAAATCTAATACATTTAGTGGAGATGCTGCACTGTGTTCAGCAGAATATATCCAATATATCCAACACAAATATTTTATTTATATGAGAAAAAAATTCTACCCTATGTTTCTAGTGCCTAACCTGTTCTCGAGACAGTTTGCAGTTTCTTGATATAAACATGTTATTTAAAAATATGAAAATACAGTTAAAAGTGTAACAAAAGCCATATATTGTGAAAGATATAAGATCAGATAAAATGAAGCCTCAAATACTTACAGTAGCAGGAAAAATAATAAAATCTATATTTTATCCTGATTCTCAGTTTTTTCCATAAAAATATTAGACGTTTTTTCCACATTCTCTGCCCAAAGGTTTATTAGCTGAAGAGATAGTATTAAAGTATCAATCTATACTAAGTCCCTCTTTATGTACACTTTTATATAGAAATAGAAACAAATCACCAAGAAAAAGAATTTGAAAAACAGTCTCTCTTCTGATCTTGAATAGTGAGTTTGGGGGGGGGGGAGGAATAATACATTTATATTAACAAATACACAATCATAAAAACCAATTTAGTGGCTATATATTCTGGAGATAGCTGAAAGGATCTTTCTTAATATGCAAGAAAAATGACTCCTAACCATATAAGTGATTGCAAAATTGTTTCCTGGCCCAGCCCATAAAGTGACCACAGAGAATTTGAAAGCTGAAGAAAATAGACTGGTGAAGGAAGTTCTTTCTAAATAACTCTATTTAAAAAAAAACACAAAAAACCACAAGCAAGCTTAGAATGCGATATCTAAAATAATCTGCCTAGACACGAATATCTCTGAACATGTGTATACCGTGTTAGCACATACAAACGCATTTTTCACTTGCTTGTACACTTCCTAGATCTTCTAAACTGGCAATATGAAAATCTCACAATTAAAAACTCTTTGATGAAGGCTAGAAGCAATTGTTGAGTAAGTTTAATTTTACATGCACAGCCCTAAGGATAAACTTGAAATATTTTTGAAATAAAGATTTTCAGAATTAAAAACATACATTTTACATTCAGAAAAAAATAGGGTAAGAAATATTTCCTGCTCCGTTTTCAAGCAAAGAATGAATCATCCTGAATAGGCTGCTTAGATGGCTATTAGCAGACCCAGCAGAGGAATAATGATGCTTTGCTTCTCTTAAAGGCACAATTTAATCCCAAATATTGGCTCTTTCTCATGTTCAGTCAACTTTGCTCTTTGTCTTTTTCCAACAATTCTCTAAACATGCACTTTGTTTCCTGAGTTCCTTGGAAATCAAGAGGCACCATGGGATCAGTGCACAGGGGGAGACCACATTGGGACACTGTGGTTCAAAGCAATGGTGGGTTGTAAATAATTTTTCCACCGGTTTGCGTGTGCGCTTGTGCGCAACGCTTCTGCGCATGCACAGAAGCATCCCAGGTGGGTGGGCGGAGCCTCCCACCGCTGGCGCTACCGGTTTTAAGAACCGGTTCGAACTGGGAGCAATTCCTGTCAATTCCTGTCAATGACTACTTCAGCTTCAACCGCAACATTACAAGCGCACACAATAGATTCAAACTCAATGTAAACCGCTCCAAACTCGACTGCAGAAAATACGACTTCAGCAACAGAGCGATCAGTGCCTGGAATGCACTACCTGACTCTGTGGTTTCTTTCCCAAACCCCAAAAACTTTAATCTTAGACTGTCTACGTTGACCTCACCCATTCCTAAGAGGTCTGTAAGGTCTGCATAAGCGCACCATCGTGCCTACCGTCCCTGTCCTTCTGTCCCATTGTCCTCTTTTATTGGAACTTTTTACTTATGTTATGTTTATACAAACAACTAATATCCTGTACATGTTTGATAAATAAATAAATAAATAAATAAATAAATAAATAAATAAATACATACATACATACATACATACATACATACATACATACATACAGTACATACATACATACATACATACATACATACATACATACATACATACATACCCACTGGTGATTCAAGCTTCTGCTACCAGCATATTTCAAACTGCAACTAAGACCTTGGCCAAACTGCCCACGAGATCCTTAGGGAAAGCCGCAGGACTGCTATTAAGTTTGCTCCTGAGCCCATGTCCAGGTTTTTATTATTTATTAGATGCTAAATAACCCTAGGCATAATAAATTAAGGTAGCAGGCCTAGAAATAGCCATTAAAGATTGTATTGGGCAAAGATCCTTAAAAAGCTACTTCATATATCCATAGGAAAGGCAGAATATTCGCCAAAACAACATTAGTACAAGCTCACAAAATAAGGAAAATTATTCTTAATCCCAGAATATAAAAGAATTTTCCATTTTTTTAACTGCTTGATTATACATTTGGCTGACCTGACTAAAATATAACCCAAGGAATTTAGGATTGCATTGGAAACTGAATCAACATATTTAAATTGATGTCATTCTTATAAAGACATGAGTTCATGTTTTTAAAATAGGAACTTTAGCTTTAAAAATAAGAACCTGGAAGCTCAAGTTTTTCTATGACTGCTTTTTTTAGTTTGTGTTGAAAAGAGCCACTTTAAAAATAGTCGAAAGAAGAAGAGGTCAGCCTGGATCAAGGAGATTGTTTTAAACATCAGTTTGCGTACTCATGCATGAGCAGCAACATCACATTTCATGGGGAATATATTTAAACAAAGACCATTTACACTGTAAATCAGATTAAGTTCTTTTAAATATTTACTTAAAATTCCTTTCTCTAAAAATAGAAAATTATCAATTTTGACTATGTGGAAAAGAAAGGCACAAGTCAATTGAAAACTGATTTAAATGTACTGATTTCAGTTAGAACCTAGATATTACATTTCTTCAGTGAAATGTTGGTACCCAAAAGTATTGTGCGGAGGAATCCTACTGTCTTAGAGTGCTTTAAGAGCAGAATTTCTGGCAAATTAGCACCGTACTAGATTTATTCAAGTGGATAAAAACAATATCCTACTTATGTTTTCTGCTAAACTAACCAAACACTGAAAGCATTTTTCCATGGAAGCAATGGGAAAAAGTAAATTCAATTTATCTAGAATTGGAACACATTTTACGACAATATTAGATTAGCCCTATATGCTTAGATCTGGGAATTTTTCTCACATTTCCCATTATATCGCTTTCGGGGATTTTACAAAGTTAGCTTTTCAAGGAATTGGCTTGGAAGAGGACTGAATATCAGATTACATTCTCCAAGGTTAGAGTTTGGTTTCTGACTTCAAGGAGGGAAGTCCAATCAGTCCTAAACCTTCTAGGACACAGGTGTCAAACTCATGGCATCACATTGCCATCACGTGACGTATCGCAACATTTTTCCCTTCGCAGAGCTGGGGTGGGTGTGGCCTGTGTGTGACACATCCAGCCCGCGGGCTACCAGTTTGACACCCCTGTTCTAGGATGCTCTCTCACAGATCATGAGATTACAGTTTCCCTTTCCCTGGATAAATTTTTTTTAGAATTATGATGCTCTGATTTGAAAAACTCAGTAAATAACACTTTATGCTTCTAGGCAGCTTTCTAGCCCTTGATTCACAAATCCAGAAATTATATTACCTTCACATTTTCTGTCCTTTGAACAGGGGCGGGTTGCTCACTTACCTTGCTACCGGTGCGCTGCGTGTGCATCACCATATTTCATGCATGCGCGCACACGCTATGTGCACGTGCCCCCTTGCACGATTTTGCTTCTGCACATGCACGGAAGCAAAATTGCGCCAAAATCTCATGAGGGGATGCGTGCGAGTGCGTGATTTTGGCGATTTTTTGCTTCTGTGCATGCACAGAAGCGAAATCTCACTGAAATCTCATGTGCGCGTCCCCTTGTGAGATTTTGGCGCGATTTTGCTTTCGCACATGTGCAGAAGCAAAAAATCGCTGAAAATTTGGGGGGAAAAGATGGCGGCTCCAAGGCACTAGCAACCGACCGCACCGGGTTGGTAGCCATTTGATAACGTCACCAGCCCGCCGCTACCTGTGCGATAGAGTGGACCGCACCGGTAGGAACCCACCACTGCCTTTGAATCATAGTTTTCAGAATCATACTAAGGTAAGATGTAGGGATGTAGAAATTTAATAAATAAAACCAAAATAGTCTTAGTATTGCTTAGAGTTTTTTTAATTCTGTAGTTTGAAAATTGAAAAGATTTATTGTATAAATAGCTATTTTACTTATCAGGTTGGTAAGTTATTTAACTACAGATAGCAAAATTTAGGACAGCAAGTTTTTGTATACTTGTGCAAAATCTACTGCAAAATCACAGCAAAGCAGGAAGGGAGTCTATTATTTTGTAATGCTGCCTGATGACTGTGCTCCTATGTAACATCTGGGTTTATGCCAGGGGTCCCCAAACTTGGCAACTTTAAGACTTGTGGACTTCAACTCCCAGAATTCTCCAGCCAGCATAGCTGGCTGGAGAATTCTGGAATTTGAAGTCCACAAGTCTTAAAGTTGCCAAGTTTGAAAACCTCTGGTTTATGCAATATACCACCTGAAATGTGTTTGGATAGCTCTGCTATTAGTTTATAGTTCATCATGTTAACAAGAACTTAGACAACTGGATTAATTCATTTAATCAATGAATGTGATTAAATGTGATTCATTTAATTGTGGCTTAGCGTTAAAGAAGGACGGAAAAGCTGATGCAAAAACTCGTATGTGTGGGAAGCCCCCACCCCCCCCACCCCAGAAGAATGAAATATTTTGGGAAATATTAAAAAAGGCAGAATATTATATTATTTTCTCCTAAAGGAGAAGTGGAGAAACATGCTCTTAAAGACAGAAAGCAGCCCCCAAGTCTTTCTTAATAGCCCACAGCACTTAAGAGATAAAGAGCTTATTGAAAGAGGGCAACTATCTGGAGGCTCTATTCATAAGCAAAGCAAATACTGCAGGCAGAAATCCATTCAAGATAGGATATTTCAAAACTCCTTGCAGATAGCTAACAAAGGCAGAATGGTAGGATTAGAAGCATCCAACCAAGATCCAACACAGGATGAAAGCCATTAGCCACAATAGGAATTGCCCAACCCCCTTTCAGAACACAAGCCCCTTTAGAGCAGCCCAAACTTCAAAGTCACAGAAACCTGGGAGCTCAGATAAACAATAAACCAAAGGTTGACCAAATTAACTCAGACAAACACCTAAGATTTGCACTTCCTCTTTTGCCTATAGAGCCAACTGTGACCCCTACATAACCCCTACATGCCTCCATAAGAATCTGACAACAGCCAATAGAATATTAAAGGACATTTTTGCACAGGAATAGGAAGTTCAAATACAAAGCCCAAGGAAGGTATAAAAACCCACCCACTCTCAACTCCATTTTGTCAGCTGACCCAGGACTACTGTTGGTTCTGTTCATCATTAAACTTTCTTTCCAATCAGCCTCCATGTTGTTTCCAGCATTTTTCTCCCAGCTTGGAACTGAACCAGATGGATTTACCTTCCAACAATTGGAAATCAGATATCATAATTTAGAGATCCTGTCCAATTATGGTGAACAAAAAGGAACCCAAATGTTAGGAAAAGAATGCAGACATTTGGAAGAGAAGGGAGAGAGGGGAGAAAAGGAGTCATGTAAGAATAATAGAATTTTCGATTTTAAAACATTTATTGGTTCTAGAAAATTCCCAGTGACCAAACATTTGGTAGTCTCAAAAAAAGGAAGGTATGTGGAATTACATCATACCTCCATAATGTATACTTATGTTGTTAAAGTAAACTTTAACAACATAACCCTATGCAAATTTGCTAAGAAGCAAATCCTATTGTATTTGGCAGTTTACTTCTATAGAAAGCACAAGATGTAGTGTGAAAAATGCACTGGATTATTTTATACAAAGCTTGAAAAACATAGGTCCGTGATGGCGAATCTATGGCATGCGTGCCGGAATTGGCATACAGAGCTATCTCTCTGGACAGATGGAAGAGCCATCACCCGTTGCTCTTCCGGGTTCTGGTGCACCAGCCAGCTGGTCTTCACGCACACGGAAGTGCCGGAAATTGGAAGAGCAGCAGCCCAGTGCGCATGTGCGCGCTGGGAAGATAATCTTCCGGTTTACGGCACACGCATTCACACCGGCCACCTGGTCTTCCAGTTTCTGGCACGCACAAAGACCAGCTGGTATTCACGCATGCACTGGGCGGTTGCTCTTCCGGTTTCCAGCACGCACACGCTCCCGTTTCAGCACTCGGTGCCGAAAAGGTTCGCCAACACTGACGTAGGTATTGGAAATACCGTCAAATGCTATTGATGAAATCAACTTTTGGGTTGAAACTCCATGAAAAGAAATAATCTCTGTTTATATCTCTGGTAAGAGAATAAAGATTTACTGCAATAAGCTTGAAGATTTTCAGGAAGCTATTTTGAGGAAATGAAAAAAACTTTTTAAAAAATGAAATATTTTTCTGTTTTCCATTCAAGGCAAGCACCCTCAGACTTGATAGTACTACAAAGATTAGGCTGAGAGAGGCTTTTGGTTCCTGTAAGTTTAGACTGTCTACCTTCAGTATTTAAGACAATGATCATGTACTGTGTGTACAGCACAAACAACAGCTCTCCCTGCTGGTTTTCAACAGCATCTGCTTAAAACAATTGGAAAAGGAGGCAGGAAGAACATTTTTTAAAAAAATGCAATCAAAAAATGAATTTATCTGTTCAATCAATCAATTAATGTTATGGTTGTTACCTTGGAATAGGTATTTTATCTTTAATCGTTGTTTTTATGGATATTTTCGCTGCCAAGAACCACAAAGAGAGTGAGCAGCACATAAATTATTTAAATGAAAGAAAGGAAAGAATTTTGCCCTTTTGTATTATCCTTGCTACTAACACTGAGAGAAAATAAACCACGACCTGCCACAATTGGTTAATCCAGCTTCTTTAGATACCATCCTCTTCGCATGCTGAGTTGGGAGTCAACGCAAGATGAGCTCGTACAAGTGGCCATCAAGTGCAGCATATACCAAGTTGATGCGCTGTCCCTTATGCTGTTTTGCATACATTTGAACCCCCTCAGCCGGATAATCACAGGGGCTGGATATGGATACAAGTTCAAGAGTGGAATTACCGTCAGCCACCCCCTTTACTTAGATGACATCAAGTTGTATGCCAGGAATGTACAAAATATTGACTTCCTGATCCAGCTGACATGGATCTACATTGAGGGCATTGGGATGTCATTTGGATTTGGAGAAATATGGCTGGTGATAGTCATGAGATGGAAAGTAGTTAAGACTAATGGGATGTAACTACCAGTAGGCCACATAGCAGCATACAGACCAGATTCAAGTACCTTGGTATCCTACAATTACATGGGAATCAAGAGGAGGCAAGAAAGACAGTATCATTCACATACTACCCAAGGATAAGTCAGGACCTAAAGAGCAGGGGTGGGTTCCACTTACCTTCGCCACAGGTTCGCATTGCAACATTGCGCACACATGCGCTCACTCCACTTGCGCACACACGTGCATCCCCTTGTGCAATTCTGCTTCCGCGCATGTTCAGTAGCTATAATCAGCCCAAAACACAGCTGAGGAGCTGATCAGCTGTGCTTCAGGCAAAGGAATAAAGGTAAGTATAAACCCGGGGGCGGGTGGGAGGAAAAAGAGAGACTGAGAGATATTAGCGCAGGGCTAGCCTGATCATACAGCCTCAGTGCTGAGGGCGCCACCCGGGGGCAGGAGAAGCTAAGCCAGAGGGAACTGGAGAAGGAGGTGGTGCCAGAGCATGGTCCATCATCGCCACCCTGCTCCATATGATCAGGCTAGCCCTGTGCTAATATCTCTCAGTCTCTCTCTTTCTTCCCTCCCTCCCTGTTTGCTTCTTTGTTTGCTGGGTCTCCACGCCAGCCGAGGGCGAGAGGGCAGACAGACAAGCCCGACCCGGCTGTCCTCCTTCCTGCCATCATGCACTGTTAAACTTCAGTGGTTGTTGGCTAGCCATTCCCCCCGTGACTCCCTTTCCCTTCAACACCAGCTGGAAGAAATTGCCGCTGCGAGCCCCGGCCAACCTGGTTTGTGAGTCCCAGCTGTAGTCGGAGATGTGGGACTCCGACTACAGCTGGGGAGGGAAAGGCGCCACCACCGGGGTGGAGAGGAGCCACAGAGGCAGCTGAGTGAGCAGGAAGGAAGGCAGGAGGATTCCGAGCTGCCCAAGCCCCGCCTTGCAAGCCCGCCCAGGCTCTTCCTCTGCCGCAGAAAAGGACGGACGGCAACGCGATGGAGAGGCAGCCTCTGCAGCTGGCGGTCTCCAGGAGGGAGGAGAGAGAGCAGGGGGAGGGGGTTTCTAATCGGGGGTCCCTATGACTGGCAGCCCCCCCTTTTTCTTCCAGCTCTACCCTCCTGCTGTTGGGCAACTTCTCCAAAGTGCGCTTTTGGAGACGCGCAATGGGGAGCAAAGAGTCGTGGATGGGATTGCTGCGCGGTGGTGGGGATTTGCAGCCCCCCATCTCCCGGGTGAGGTATGGATCGGACTGGTGAAGGGGTGCAGAGGGGTGGGGGAGAAGCAGGAAATTATGGCTGGGTTTCCAGGACTGCTCTCTCTGGGGCGTGTCCAGGTCTCTTGGGGCCAGCTTTTTTTTTTGCACCAGGCGCTTTCTCCAAAGGGTTACCCCCAAGCGGAGGGCGCCTTTTGGAGAAGGCGAGGCGAGGGTGGGGTGGGCTGGCTGGCTGGCTGGTTCCCTGGACAAGGTCGGCTTTGTGGGGCAGGCTGGCTTTGCTACAAGTGTAGGCAGGGCGGGCAGGATACCCTCCCTGCTCACTCCGCCTTCCTGGAGTGACTGAATAACCATAATGCGCTTATTTGTCCCGGTTGCCAGACGGTTTGGCACGCGTGGATCTTGCGGTGCTGAGGGGTAGGAGAGGGAAGAAGAGAAAAGAGAAGGAAGGAAGGAAGGAAGGAAGGAAGGAAGGAAGGAAGGAAGGAAGGAAGGAAGGAAGACCAGAGATGAAAGGAAGGAAGGAAGGAAGGAAGGAAGGAAGGAAGGAAGGAAGGAAGGAAGGAAGGGAAGGAGAGGAAGGAGAGGAAGAAGAAGAATGTTAGGTGGGAGGGTGGGAGGAAGGAAGGAAGGAAGAGAAAAAAGAGAGGGAAATAAAGAAAAAGAAAGAAAAGAAAGAAAAGGAGAAAAGAAAGAAAAAGAAAGAAAGAAGAGGAAGGTTGAGAGGAAGGAAGAGAAAAAAAGTGAGAGACGGAAAGAAAGAAAGTAAGAAAGAAACTGTTGAAAGAAGAGCCTTGCAAATTAAAATTGTCTTTGCAGGGGTTTTGGAAAGGGTGGGTGAGCAGGTCTCATGGGAGAGGAAGGAATATGGGGCTGTTTTAAGAAGAAAGAGCTTAAAAGAGGGAATTAGCTTTGGGGACCCTGGCAATGTTTTTGGACCAATCATGGTTTTTTTTGCTCCCTGTTTGCCTCCTGAAACTTTGGAGTCCTGGGAGAAAGCTACTTAACAGGGATTACTTTGCTGGAAGCTTATCTGATTTCTAGTTCTTTGACACTGCCGGCCACAATTTCTCAACCTCAACAACTTGAATATACCTGGACTTCAACTCCCAAAATTCCCTAGCCAGCTTTGCTTTGAATTCTGGGAGTTCAAGTCCAGGCACCTTAAAAGTTGCTGAGATTGAGAAATATTGCTGTACACTTGTTGGTTATGAAGTCTAAATACAGAAGTAGACTTGTTGTGGAAGATGATATTCCTTGTGCTCTTGCAAAGACTGGCCCGAGAATTTCTGATCTGGCATAATTACATATTGTTTTTGTGATTAATCGCTATGCTTTAATTATGTTCAATTTGTAACAATGAAAATACATCCTGCATATTAGATATTTACATTACGATTCATAACAGTAGTAAAATTACAGTTATGAAGTAGCAACGAAAATAATTTTATTTCTGGACTATAGAGTTGTGAATGTTTCTGCATAGTTGCAGCTGTGGCGATAACAGTAATATTAGCAGCATAATGACACCAGAAAGCAATGTTTGGTAAAATAGAAAGCTTGCAATAAATTTATTTTTAAAGAGCTACAAAATTCTTTATTAAATCCCTATCCTAAATGCCACTATTTCATGGATACTACTCATTTTTATTTAGGGATTGCAATGAAAGCCCAATTTCTCTTTACTGTCTTTTATTAATTATATTTTCTCCTGGTGTCTATGGAGATTCTCAGTCATCCAGGACATGGTTGTCCTAAAGGTGCATTTTCAAGGGGCAACTGGACTTTCTGGTAAGTCCAGTTGCTTCTTGAAAAAGCACCTTTGGGATTTTTTACTGATGCATCATTTTGCTCTTTCTGACATGTACCCTTTATGTAATGTGCTTAATTACCACAAGGTGTCACTACTGTTGCATTTCTTTTGGCAAAAAGGTCAATATAGTTTATCATTTACACATTCTAGCTGCTAATCAAAGTGCTTGTTATGTTACTCTCTTAAATAATTAATCAGAAGTACTTTAAGCATTTTAACCACATTTTCCACCTGATCATTGTTTCATTGATCATTGTAGCAAACTTATTTTACAAAACCTAAAGTTTTATAAAAAAATACTTTGAAAACATAAAGTGTATCTGGGCTGACATTTCTGCTCCTCAACATAGTTGTAGCAATTTTGTAAAATATTCCCAAGAATGGAACAAAGAAATCTTTTTTAAAACAGTGAACAACTCATAAAATGATTGTTGTCCTGAGTTTCAATCTTTCCTTGTAGTGGCCTGAAACTGGCATTTTGGTTCCTAATTTTTAAATTAATTACATAAAAATTAGATGGACACTGACATTAGATTGCCTTGAAGGAATGTGGTTATATGTGCAGAGCGCACTATTCCATAGCTTATGGAATTAATCTGATACGACATATTGAACCTTTAGTTAAGCACACAAACAGGATTTATATAACGCACTAATCTAAAATGTGCTAATATAGTTTCTGGTTCAGTATGCCATGTAAACAGTCACTCTCTGCCCAATATGTCCTGTGCATTTCAGATGTGCTACATCGCCAGTAGCAACACTTGAAAGCAATGCTCTCGGTCCCTTGCTATGCTTTTAAGAGGATGTGTATGATAATTCTTCTGTTATGACACATGTATTGTTCATAACTGATACTGTGAAATGAGGGCCATCTTTATTATTAGCCAAAATGCTACTCTATGACCATTAGGAACCCTTGAAAACAATATTTTGTCACATCTCAGTGAAAAGCAATGTGGATAATGCAAGATATCCTATTATGATGCACTTGTTGTTCTAGGGCAGAGACCATCTGCAGCTGTCTCCTGAAGCTTATTTGGGGTGTTCTAAAAGGGAGCAAGTATAATTTATAGAGTTTTTACTGCCATAAGGACTGGAGGATAGAAGTCTGGATGCACAGCTTCTCATAGGAGTACCTATTTTACGGAATAATTAGAAAAAATTAAAAAGAGCCGAGGTGGCGCAGCGGTTAGAGGCAGTACTGCAGGCCACTTTAGCTGACTGTGATCCGCAGGTCAGCAGTTCAAATCTGCTCAAGGTTGACTTAGCCTTCCATCCTTCCGAGGTAGGTAAAATGAGGACCCAGATTGTTGGGGGCAATGTAAATATATACATTGCTTAATGGTGTAAACCGCTTAGAGAGTGCTTGCACTGTGAGGCAGTATATAAATCTCACAAATAAATAAATAAATAAATAGCCTCCCTGGTACTAGGGATGTTGGAAACAACATATAATTTAAATCAGTTCGGGGGGGGGGATGAATTTGTGCCAGGAAAAGTTGTTACCTCTAATTTTAGCTCTAAAGCAAATTATTTCATAAATCATTTTAGAAATCTCTGACCTCTAGATATTGATGGAGAGTAATCACTCTGTTTATAATTTGCAGGGCCCAGTAATGAAGAAATATGCTGCAAATTAATATTTGGCAGAGCGGCAAAGAAGACCTTGAAAATGATAATATAGATGCTATGATGTGCCTATACCTAGAAAGATCTGAATTATGCAGGCAATGGTTTTTCGGTTATTCCTATGACACTGTGGAAGCGGAAGCGGAACTTCAAAGAAGCAGGATAAAAAGAATATTTATGCTTTTGTACTTTGGTTTCGGAGAAAACTTCTGAAATCCAAGGATAACGAAGAAAACAAACAAATGTACATAAAACAAATTAAGAACTCTCATTTGTCACCTCATGGCTTGATTATTGTAACACGCTCTACATGGGGCTACCCTTGAAGAGTATTCGGAGACTTCAGTTGGTGCAAAATGCAGCTGCACGTGCTGTTGTGGGTGTACCTAGATACACCCACACTACTGCCATCTTGTGCGAGCTGCATTGGTTGCCCATTGGTCTCTGGATGCAATTCAAGGTGTTGGTGATCATCTTTAAAGCCCTATATGGTTCAGGGCCAGAGTATCTTCGGGACCGCCTGCTACCACATACCTCCCTGCGACCGGTTAGATCACATAGAGCTGGCCTGCTCTGGGTCCCATCAACTAAACAATGTTGGCTGGCGGGCCCACGGGCAAGGGCCTTCTCTGTGGCGGCTCCTACCTCTGGAACCAACTACCCCCCGAGATCCGGACTGTCCCTACCTTATTGGCCTTGAGAAAAGCTGTGAAGACCTGGCTTTTTCAACAAGCCTGGGGCCAATGAATGATTTATTGGTATTGGCCCATGAAATGAAATGATTGGATGATTGAATTTTTTTTTAGATTGTTATTTTGCTTTTAATTCTGTTTTTAAATGCTTTTTTATATTAATGTTATTTGTATTCCTGTATCCTTGTTAGCCGCTCAGAGTCCGTGAGGAGTTGAGCGGCATATAAATACAAATAATAAATAAATAAATAAATTTGAGGCAAAGATAACCAGGATCAAATTATTATGTTTTGTACTCATTACTCAAAGACCATGATCAGCAGCAAAGTGGATGGAATTAATTACACCAGTGATTAATCCACCATTTTAAGGACCAGGTTGGGGATAGATATTCTGAAAAATATAGTTGCTAAAAATGACAATAACCTGATGGTACAAAATCAACCAAGCAGTGATGAATTGAGATCAGCAATATTTGGAGGACTACAGGTTCCCCATTCCTCCATTCTAACAAAATATAAGAGCAGGACAAATCAGCTGAGGAAGGAGGTACTTTGGAGGTGTGTTTTGAACTCAGAATAGAGGTAAGTGTATTCTGGAGCTATATTGGAAAACTTCTATATGTTCCTCCTTCATTTGGTCTGTGTGACCTGACTTTAATATAATTTTACTGAATGTAATTTGCATATTTTCCCATACCTAGCATATACAAAATATATTTAATTGACCAATTCCATTTCTTTCTCTGTTCTTGTGTTAATGGCACTACACCAGTGGTGGGTTCCTACCGGTGCGGTCCACTCTATCGCACCAGTAGCGGCGGGCTGGTGATGTCATCAAGAGGCTACCGACCCAGTGCTGTTGGTTGCTGGTGTCTAGGAGCTGCCATCTTTTTTGTGAATTTTTCAGCATTTTTTTGCTTCTGCGCCAAAATCTTGCGAGGGGACATGCGCGCGCGCGAGATTTGTGAGATTTCGCTCATAGCGAGTGCGCATGTGCACGAAATGTGGTGATGCACTCACAGCGCACCGGTAGCAAGGTAAGTGAGCAACCCGCCCCTGCACTACACCTATATTTGTAAGAAAAAGCTGCTACATAATGAACAAGATCATTGAACAAACTAACTTGTCTGTTTTGATTGGCAGGTGCTCTCCAAGGTCTGCCTCTCTCATCCTCTTGGAAAGCTCTTTTATTTAGATCAGGGGTCTCCAAACTTGGCAACTTTAAGACTTGTGGACTTCAACTCCCAGAATTCCTCAGCCAGCCCTGGTTAGTTTTGTTTTGCTTAACTTATGATTGAGTGTTTCATCTTCTATTCAGCTCTGTTTTTATTATATGCATTATGCCTCTTTTATTTGTAAGCCACCCAATTTCACTGAGGAGTCAGGTGGCATTGACATTTAAATAAATAAATACTGAAAATCTTGGTATTCCTAGCAAAAATAGTTTGGGGAGGTACTTGGTAAAACTTTATTCATTGCTACTCTGTGGATTCTGTTCATTTAGGGATACAAGTAGTCCTTGAATTAGAAGAGCAATTGGGACCAGAATTTCCATTTTTAAACGATGCAGTTGGCCCAGTTGCCGTGTTTAATTGAATCCCTTGGTCATTAGGTGAGGCAATTTCCTGCCAGCTTCCTATAACCAAAGTCAGTGGGGAAACCAGCAGGAAGTTGCAAGTCCCAGTTGGCAGGAAGGTAAGTAGCTGGTGCCAGGTTCAGACAGTATGGGAGAGTGCAATACACAAGTGTATACAAGAGTGGAAGAGGGTGTGCAAGAGGCATGGTATGGTTCAGGAAGGGTGTGAGGGGCTGCATAAGAGGCCAGCATAAGCACAGAGGGTGTGAGGAAGGGTGCACAGGTAGGGAAGACTTATCCTAGTTGTCAGGCCGAAGCCATTTTACTTGGGGTCTTTGGCCTGCCACACTTTATGCTATTTTAAAATTTATTCTTTGCTGTGGGAATTTGGGAGGGGTCATTGCATGAGGGATGTCTGCATGTAGCCATAACAAATTCTTCCTTCTAGATTGCCAAGGTCATCCTTTGTCTTTGCAGTCCTGCACCTGCACGGAAGGAGATGGGAGTTTCTGCCAAGTTGTCAGATGAAGTTTGGTCAACGTGATGGACTTGGGGGGGGGGGGGGACAAGGGCTTGAACTTTCAACTGGGTGGGGAAACCCCTGGGACTTCAGATTCGGGTTTCTCCCAGATGTGCCAACATGGCTCTGCTAATAAATTGGAACTTTGAGGAATACTTTGCCTCGGACTCTGATTTAGTTTTCGATGCTATTGGAAACCTGACACTAGTGACTTATGACCATCTCTGTCAGCTTTGCTACCGACTTTCTGGGGAAGCCAGCAGGGAAAATTACAAATGACAATCATGTAATCATGGGATGCTGGAACCAGTCATATGGACCAGTTGCCAATTGTCCAGATCATGATCACATGACTATGGGAGTACTGGAATGGCTGGAACTCTTAAGGCCAGTCATAATCACCATTTGTTCAGCAGCATCATAACTTTGAATGATCACTGAATGAATAGTTCAACTACACAGGCACGTATTTGTGCTTGTAATATAACAGTGGAGATTGTATATTTGTATTGTATATTATATTTTATAGTGGATGGTTTTGTGGTGACATGCAGACAACAACACATATATATATATACCTGCCCTTTGTGTCCTGGTCAGTGTACACTTGAGACCTCATGGCAGCGCAATACAATGCAATTAATATTGTTAATTTCTGGGCAAGTTCTGTTTAACTTGTACATGTTTTAATCTTGTATTTTATATTTTATATTTTATGTTGTATAGTATGCCTCATTTTAATTGTATTGGTTCTGACACAAATAAACAAACTGGACGGTTGACCATGAATCATTTGGCCAACTTCCAGAAGCACCTGATATTTGGCTGATTCATACAAGACTACGTGGGCCTTGATTCATTTCAAAAAGAAATTCTGAAGCAAGAACACACAGTTTTAAAATTAGTTTAATGCTACACTCCATTTTGACATACGTTAGATATTTCTATAGAATTGTGGGGGGGGACACAAAAAAGCCAGACTGCTCCCATAACACTGGATTTAATATGTCTTTTCTGTGATTATGTCAAAGTCCTGCTGGAATCATTTTGTGCATTATTCTGAAATACAAATATAGTTCCATCTAAATTTCAATCAGCCTGTGGTTTGGTGCTATTTTTATGCATAATACATTAATAAAAATCCTGTTTTTCTGTATTTTATCTTAGTTGATAAATGAAAATTAGCTCTGTTGTACGCCGCCCTGAGTCCTTCGGGAGTTGGGCGGCATATAAGAAAACCAAATAAATAAATAAATAAATAAATAATAAAATTGTACGCCCTACTGAGTCCTATGGGATTGGGCGGCCTATAAGAACTTTTAATTTAATTTAATTTAATTTAATTTAAATAAAATAAAATAAATATGTTTTTTTTTTAAAATCCCATCTCTACAATTCCAGCTTAATGCAGAGGAAACTATTTGCCCACTTTCTAGTTATAGGGATGAAGTTGGTAGTTCATCTGCGTTTGATGATCATCTACGTAAGAACATTGGACTGTGGGCAGAGTTATTGTTTTGAGAGGACTTTGTGGAGGCAATGACCCAGTGAATATTTCTTCCACATGGGAGTGATAAAGGCAGTTCTTGGGATGGCACAGTTTCAAAGAGCTGCAGTTGCTCAACCTGGAATGCATAAATTATTGTCTCTATGCAGCTTCCACTGGGCTGCAAGACCATTACGTTCCCATGCATGACAGAGACTTAATATAACACAAGGCTATTTTTTTCACTTTTTCTAACAGGGGACCTGATTTAGAATTAATTTAAACAAGTGTATATGGAAGCTATTTTTGTCATGCAAATTCAGGAGATAGATCTTTAATTATGGTCTCTTCAGTACTCTGCAGGCATTCCAAATTTCAATTAATTCCTAAAGAAAGGATCACGATAGAACTCCTTCCATTGAGCTTCTTCAATCTGAGGAGAGTAGACAATCATGTTTCACAGTGATAGAAAGATACTCAAGAAATGGATGTTAAAGAAAAAAATCATAAATAAAATTATATATATATAAAAGAAAGATACTCAAGAGAAAAGGGCAGTACCAGCAATATTACCCATTGCTACCGTCCAATAGGAATTTCGGGGGGTGGGGGGAATACATCAAAAGAAATC
Source organism: Diadophis punctatus similis (assembly GCA_023053685.1). NCBI lineage: Eukaryota > Metazoa > Chordata > Lepidosauria > Squamata > Dipsadidae > Diadophis > Diadophis punctatus. The sequence continues at coordinate 156,359,741 of JALIGW010000003.1, forward strand.
TGAAAGACATTCTCAAGCAGTTCAGAATAAGATAGAAAAACATAGCCATTTTCTAGAAATGTCAAGGCAGATTTTATACATAGACATAATGGTACTTGCAACTTGTATAAAAACACAAGTGTAGATACAGCAATGGTGCTTTCTACATAAGTGTGTGAAGCAGTCTTGAATAAGCTATCTATTCTCTGTCCTTCACTACATGCTTCACAGAAAAGGCGTCCAAATGAGCGGAGTTATCAGCAGAAGCTGTTGCGTGCCAGTTGCTCAACTTGGGTCTGTTGCGAGAGTGAGTCACGGAGGACAGATAAAGAAAGTATGTCAACACTGGTTGTAAGGAACCTTCTCTCAACTTTCATCTCCTTGAAAGTGTTATCTTCTCACCCTGTTTCATTATTTTGTGGCAGTGGTCTTGAATTATGAAACCAAAGAACTTGATGCATACTTGTAACACTTTTCTGAAGCATATCTTTGTCAGAATTTCTTTCTTCAATAATATCAGATACGATCAGGTCTTTTTTTAATATTTAAGGATTGAGATGTGTGCACTTTTGTTAACATCTGTGTCTCAGTCTTGCACCAATTGAAGAGGGGAATGGATTTTTTTCACAATCCATTATCCGTTGTCCTCAGATTTTACTAACAGAGCATGCTCTGTGAAAATGATCACTATACTACTAATGGTAATCTGAAAGTCACTGTTTAGGCCAGTATGTGTGAAAATATAGAAGTTTTCTTGCTTTACAAGATGCTGGGTCTATGACGAGACTTTTGTATCTTATTTTTAAATGATATTGGATAAAAATACAGAAACCATAATTTTCTTCACTGGATGCATAAGGAAATAAAGTTTTTAATTAAGAGTGCTTCAAGGTCCTTTTTAGGTACCTCCAGCTTGATCAACTTTTGGGACCTGCTCTAGCCTCCAAATTAGAAATAAAGAAGAATGGATGAATGGCTTCTATGTTAATCTTCTTCTTAGGAAGAAAGGCACCCAAAATAGATGTGCAGGTTAAAATGCAATGGAATACTAGAATCTAAAATGCATAGTGGAACAAGGCAACTACCATGAAGGACAAATAGAACCTAATAGGTCACAGTTACGAATGCTTGCATAAATATGTGTCTTCTAGTTGTATGTTAATGTATACTTAATAAATATCAAGTTTTTTTAAAAAAAAATTAGAGCAGAATAACTAGAGTAGAAAGTTGCTGGCTTAGTATCTCCTTCAGAACATAGTGAGATCATAAGAATGGTTGGGATATCTTACAAAAATACCTTTAGGTAACAAGTAGAGTATAGTTTATATTTATTTATCAAATTTATATGTCTACCTATCTCATGGAAAGTGACTCTGGTCAGTGTACAACATATTAGATATTAAACTGACAAGAAAAGATACTACCCTTGATCTTAGTCAAAAGTCCAAGAAGATATTATTATTTATTAACACTTTATATTGGCTATACGCCAATACACAAAACTAGTATAAGATAATAGCATAACTACCCTGTTTCCCCCAAAATAAGACATTCCCTGATAATAAGCCCAATCAGGCTTTTGAGTGCATGGCAATAAGGCCAAGCGCTTATTTCAGGGCTCAAAAAATATAACACAGGGTCTTATTTTCGGGGAAACACGGTAGAATAAAATCCTGTTTGTTAGGGGGAAATATTCAGTTCTTCATCAACCTCCTGGCTTCAGTCCAACACACTGGCTATTTCTAAAACATATATACCTTTGATTAAACTACTGCAGATTATGACTTAACCTCATTTTCAAGATTTGCACATTCTACCGTGTTTCCCGAAAATAAGACCCTGTCTTATATTTTTTTGAACCCTGAAATAAGCGCTTGGCCTTATTGCGATTGGGCTTATTATCAGGGAATGTCTTATTTTGGGGGAAACAGGGTGGTTCAAACTGGTTGGCTAATTTGGTATGTTGTTTGAACACAATCCCAATCAAATGGCCAACATTTACCAATTTCAAGAAAACCAAATTTTGAAGATGGCAGAAATAGCCTATTTTGCACAAGCAGGTGCCTCCAACATATTATGGTATTACATATGTAAACATGGCAATGTTCATCCCATAATCCATCTCTTATTAATAAGCAAATTAAATAAGCAGTATCTTCTCTGTATCCAATTATCAGCAAAAGGTCCAAGCATATTGGACTAAAATATTAACATTAATTAACATACATGAAACTCAATTTTCTACATGGCAACACTTAGCTCTAAGCAAAACTCTATTTAAAAGGCATAAAAAGGTGCCAATATCTTAGTGTAAACGAACAAAATCTAAAGTTTAACATGACAGACTGTTTCTCCTTTAAAAAGCCAAAGTCCAATACACAATATTTCTCCTTTTTCAAATGCCAACATTCCAGAGAGAATTACCCAAAATAGCAGTTTTAATTATAACTTCATAGAATATTAAAGATTTTAAGACAGTCCATATGTTTAGGACTCAGTAATCAAATAGTGAGAAATCAAACAATATATTTGAGCTTGAATTGCTCAGACTTTGTAGGAGAAAATGTAGTTTTCTGACTAAGTGAGATCAACTCAGCAGATTTGGAGATGAAGGGAAATTTATTATATGTCAGTATTTCCCCATACTGTTATCTTATTTAAAGGGTCATAGAAATTTCCAGGAGCTAATGGATTTGTTTATAATACATTTTTTTCCCCACATGTTACTAATTTTGTAGTAATTGGATATCTTCTGAGATTAATAATAAACGTAATTATATAATTGGCAATATGATTCTTGTTTTCATTCTATAAATATATATATATTTAAAAATGTACCATAATCATAAATCTTTTTCAAAAGTTTGCCAGCTCCTAATGGTAGTTGTAGAAATGGTCACCTGAACTTTCAAGGACAGGTTTTCGGCTTGCTTTACGGTTTAATTTTGTTTCTCTTTGAATCTTCCTTGTCCTGGCAAGTGCCAGGAAAGATATTGCTCAGTTATGAACAAGAGTTATTTGTATGGTTGTCAGTTCAAAGGAATCTCACAAGGCAGCCTGGATCATTGCTGGTTTAGCTTTTGATATCTCAATCCCCAAGGCTAGAGGCTGGTCTTCCTGAAAAACAAGTTGGAAGGGGAAGGGAGGGAGGTTTGAGATGGGTGGTCCAGCCAACCAAATGTCCATTGTCTCTGATTTCCTTCTTTCCCTCCCTTTTCGTCAACTTTAAAGAAACATCCATATTTTGGGTCCCTTTGGCTGATTCCCATTATTTTATTTTGTTTTTCTCTGGTAAAGCTTTGCTTCCCATCACCAGGGGGCTTTCAGATGGGCAGCTCCTCAAATATTGATCCAAAGGCAGTACTTGTTTTTTTTCCCTCCTGAAAGCTTTTCTGCAGAAAACTAATTAGGATCCCCCCAAGTCAAACTCTCTCACAACATTTCTCTCAAGCCAATGTTTTGTTTAAATTCAAAATGTCTGTCCCACCTTTATAATACTTATGCTTGATATAGATTGCCACCTTAACCACAACTGCTAAGGAGAAGCCCCACTATTCATGGCAAGGCAAGGTTGATTTTAACAAAATATGGCTGCCATGCCAGGCACATGATTTGAATTGCTTTTTACTCCTACTTATTGTTTACCACTCCTTATACCTCAAATATCCAAATAATTCAGCCAGCCGTATAGCATTTATGCACCTTCATACTTTGGTTACTAGTGCAACAACATGTAGCAGTTTAATGCGTTCCTGCTTATTCAGGCTTTTTTAGGACAAGCTATTCCATTGGAGTCTTACTTCTGAGCTCTTTGGAAAGTGGTGAGATTTTCCCAACTGTACGGATTTTTAAAAAAAGATATTTGGGGCAGGGGGCTTTTCCAAGGTTTAGTGTCCAAATAAGCTAGGTGATATCTTCCTGATCATACGCGTACTGTTTTGTCCATATAAGCATCTGAAATGGTTAAAAAAATGATTTGGTGATCTAATGATAAATCTCAACTCAGTAATGTTACACCTATGTGGCTGTGTATGCATAACACCTTTTTCCCGTTCAATTGTGTTTGATTCTCAGATACTGCCTGGACAAGTGTCTGCAGTTTTCTTTGCAAGATTTTTCAGAAGTGTTTTGGCATTGTCCCTTTCTTAGAGCTAAGAGAAAGTGACTGGCCCAAGGTCATCCAGCTGACTTCATGCCCAAAACCAGACTAGAACTCATGATCTCCTGGTTTTTAGGCCAATGCCTTAACCACCAGAGAGCCAAATTGGCTTTGTAAACCAAACTGACACATAGTCATGCTTCATTTACAAACTGGACTGCATGTTTTGCTCCACACATAGAAAAATTCAGAGGTCACTACTGCTATTACTCTGTTCAATAGTGCAATTTACTGCAGGATTATTGTGTTGACTGTATTAGCATAAAATGCTAATCAGTGGTTCATTTAACAATGGTGTTTTCAATTAACCCAGTTTCTTTGGCAGTGATGGCAAACATTTTGTGCTTGGTGTGTCAAAAATTCAGAAAATTGCTAACTTGACTCTGCTGCTATGTTCACACACACATACACACATACACACACCGGATAAAGAGAAACCATTCTTTAATATTCATTTAATTTTAAAAATAGTCTAATCATTTGTAGTACTATGTACAAAGAAACATTAATGACAAAAATGAAATATGAATAAAACAAACAAGCACATGTAAAATAATAATAATGAAGAAAACAGATTCATTATTAAACCAATTTCATTATTAAAAATATTTAGAATAGTGCCAGCCATTTAGTTATGGTGGATCTCACTTTCAATTAAACATTTAAAAGGACAATGGTCTGTTAAAGAGTTGTGGAAAGGGAACAAGGGGAGCTGGTGTCCCTGCCCACACTTCCTTCATTATTGCTTGAAATGGTACAATATTTGTCAAATGAACATTCTGCCTCAGCCCCAGGTTTCTCTCAGGAAAAAACGTCCATCTGATGGCAGCCATAAGTTGCAGGAGGCCTTTACTCTGGAAACTTTGGAGAATGCTGTTGCCATGGCCTCTGAAAAGAATGGTATAGCATGCCCTGTTCTGGATTTTCAGCAAAACATGCTTAGCTGTTAGTTTACAATTTCCTACGTTGTATGAACACAGCCAATAAGATGACACTGCAATTTACATTACACCATGATTAATTCTGCCCTAGCATGGGGACGAAATAAAGCAAATCCTATTTTATAAAAGTATTTGCAGGTAGTTGTCAATTTACGAGCGCAATTAAGCCCAACATTTCTATTGCTAAGTGAAACATTTGTTAAGTGAATTTTGCCGCATTTTATGATTTCTTTTTTGCCACAGTTGTTAAGTGAATCACTGCAGTTGTTAAGTTAGTGTCATGGTTGTTAAGTAAATCTGGCTTCTCCATTGACTTTGCTTATAAGAAAGTAGCAAAAATTGACCACATGACCCTGGGACATTGCATCCGTCATAAATATGAGTCAGTTGCCAAGCCTCTGAATTTTGATCACACAATCATGGGGATGCTGCAATGGTCTTTAAGTGTAAAAAATGGTCATAAGTCACCTTTTTCAATGTAATTTTAAATGGCCACTAAATGAACTGTTCTAAGTCGAGGAGTATCTGCATTTTATTTGCAAAATAAAATTTAACATTACCTCAGGCATGCCTAAAATTCTACTCTAAATAACAATCAGATCAAGAGGACAGCAGAGTCTATAGCAGAAGGCTGAAATCTACACACACACCATCATCGCTGAAGATAGCTTCAATAAATGGCATTGCAAAGCTAATATTTTATTCATTTTTATCCCGCCTTTATTATTTTTTAACAAATAATTCAAGGTAGGGTACCTCCTTGAGTGGGGTACCTTCCTCCTCCTCCTATTTTCTCCACAACAACCTGTGAGTTGGGTTGGGCTGAGAATGACTGGTCCCAAGTGATCCAGCTGGCTTTCACAGCTAAGGCAGGACTTGAACTCAGTCTCCTGCTTTCCAGCCTCGCGCCTTTACCACCCCACCAAACTTCCTTAGCTTTCCCACAATATTCTTCAGATTCTTGCCTTCCTTTTCATGGCTGTTATCACACACGCACTTAACATGGGTTAACAGAGCTATTATTTATCCCATTTTCTAAATTCACACACGACTCTCGGCAGCCGTACATCTACCAGCTCTAGGTTTTAAAATTCTGGAAGGCTGGTAGATGGGTGAAAGGAGACCAGAGTATTCCAGATGGCCCTACTACAATACAGACTAGGCCACAATGTGGACTGGCTAGTTTGCGACCATCTTTTAGAAGCACTGACAGAAAAACATGTTGACTTCTTGTCGGTAAGAGGAAGGACCGCTAGAAAGAGGGCCCAATCCACCTCCCAACACCGCGAACGAGAAATTCGGAGCAGGGAGAAGCAGCTTAATCCGCAAACAACCGCGCGCCCCGGGCGGCGCTCGCTCCCTCTCCCCTTTCAGAGTTAAGGGGGAGGCATCGTCCCGGAGTCCCCACCCCTCAGCTCCGCTGCCCCTCCTCTTCGTCCTCCAGCCAAGCCAGTGCGCTTGCGAGAGCGAAGGAGAAAGCGGGCAGCGAGCGCCTTCGGAGACTTTTGCGGAGGGGAGGCTGTGGGTGGGAGCAGGCTGCAGGAAGAAGCGACGTGGGATCCGGCGCTCTCCTTGCCTCCCTAACTCCTTCCTACTTCGCACGGTAAGGAGCAGCGCCCAGAGCTTTAGCTGTGGCGGGGCCTTCTTTCGTCTTGCTGGACTTGGATGTGGGAGAGCTGAAAACCCCCTCCAGGGCTAATAAAAATAGCTAAAGCGGGGAAGGGAGAGGATCTGGGGGGGATTTGGGGGTGGGGGCGGCGGCTGGCTCTTCTCACTCCTATCGGGGACGCAGGCCGAGTCCAGGATCGGCTCTGAAATCAAGGATTCTTCCATTCCCAGCAAACGAGTTGCCGGTCCGCTCCGAATGCCTTCTTTTCTCTGGCGGAGGTGCGGGTGTTGCTTTCGGCTCTGGGGCTCGGGTCGTCTTTTGACCCAGTTGGAAAGAACGGAGGTTGCTTGCAAAAGGGGGGCTGCGGAGGATGGAAGGGTTAGAGAGGCACCCAAGCAAAGATCTTGGCCTGCTTTAAGCCTGCTGGGTCCTTCCCTTGAAGAAAGCTTGCATGCCGAGTGTCAGATTCGCTACGAGACGGCGGCTCTTTAGCCTGAAACCTTCGCTCCCGTCCTCCCCCCCCCCCTCCCGGGAATAATGATAATAAAAAATGGCTTTGCCGGCCATCTGCCAAGATGAGGCTTCGCCGAGAGGGCTGCCCCTGGCCATTCAGCTTGTCAGTGCAGCCCGAGGAGGCGGAGGCACTCGATCGATCCTCAACCGTGGCTACCTTTGGGCAAGAAGCGAGTGGGAAGCTTTGGCCGAAGGACGATTTTCATAGGTGTCTTCCTTGAAAGCCGTCTCTTTTTCGTTGTCTGTTTTGCTGGACGCCTGGGTTCCTTTTGCAGAGATGCTGCTGTTTGTGACAGTTGACAGCCTCTTCTCACCCAAGCGGGATAAACCAGAGGAGGCATGAAATGGGAAATCGCCCGGTAAAATTCCTCCCCTTCGCAGCCTTTGCTGAAAAAGTGCTTAGGAGTTGTTAGTTTCTTCACCCAATCATTTATTCAAAATATGTGAGAAAACAAAATAACACTGTGAATTGCTGAGTTTGTAGACAGTAGAAGTTGTAAAACCCAAATAATGGGTAGTCAAAATTGATTTAGGGGGAGTGCACTTTCCTAATTATCCAAGTTTATTTTTGCAGATTCCTTGCCCAAAAGTTTGTACAATGCTCCTCTTGCCCATACTGAACTGGATTATTGTATTTTCATGGGATACTTGAACATTACATTAATTGCACAGCAAAGCACACTAGGATCAAGATGACTGTGTTTCAATGAGTTATGCCTTAGTGAAATGTAAAAAGATAATTCTGGTATATTTTTTAAATATTGACCCATATTTTAATACCCCATTTTCTGCAATCCCACAAAAGTTGGTGACACAGCAGACAGGATCATTTATTGGTTTCAAATAAGGTATTTAAAGCTGCATCTGTTTAAACAATCCTATGCTTAGTGTGAATATGACTTGCTTCAGTCTCACTTGTGTATGTTTTTAGAGGAAGGCTGGGCAGGGGCAAGTCACATAATATAGTAAATCAAAATGTGAATGTAGCCATTTGTCATTTATTTAGTAAACATTGTTTAAAGAAACAATGGCTTAATGTAGTGTGATTGTTGCTTGAGAGTCACAACACAGTCCTACACATATTTACTTGTACACTGTGTTTAGTCATGATTCTGAGAATATGTAGTAGCCTAAAGCAGGTGTTCCACAATGCATTATACTATAATCAAGCAAATCACATTTTAGCCTTGTGCATTGTATGAATCCACAGGCCTGTAAAAGGGAGCAAATGATGAAGGTATTATCATGCTGTTGTAAGACAAGCTCCACCCCTTTTGTACATCTATTGTGATTCCACACATACAGAAGGGATGAAGTTTATGGTGCAACACTGCTTTTTAACTGTGACAAAACCCTCCCAATCTTGTAGATGTTTCTGACCCAGCCTATGTGATAAGCATATAGTTAAAATGTGTCTGCAGAAAAATAGATACTTTGAGTAAATTGATTGAATAAATCATGGTAAATTAATTCTGAGTAAGGATTTTATTCAAGTTCAGCTATAGTCTGAAGCACTTTCATTTAAAATGCTGTCAGTGTAGGGTAAAATCCAGGCAGTGGCTGGTTGTTGTTGTTTTATATAAAATAAAACTTTTATAAAATAAATGGTTGTTGGTACAGCTGTTTGATTTACACACGTGATAAACCAATTTACAACACAAAGTGATCTGAGAGTAAATCCTATGGAACACAAAGATACTTTTTTTCCATCTGGCACTTAACTGTGTTGTAAATGCCTCTTATGAAGGCACAAGAAGTTCAGTGATGTTTACTTTCAACTAAACAGGCTGAAAATTACAGACCTGGTGAATATTTATTGCCATTAATTGGTGCTTGTATGCACTATTCTTTTTAAGATTTCTTATTTGCTTATTTCTTTTTTTATTGCCACCTGGCAATTTTTGTTTTTCCCTTTTTTCATATTTCTCTTTGATGGGGAGGAAACAGACTATTCATTCTAAATACTAACAGTGAATTTAGGGATAAAAAAGAAAGAAAATTAACAGTGTTATGAAATGCCAGATCAATGCATTGTCACCAGGTTCTGAGCTTAGATTAAGGTGCTCCCTTGAGTTCTATGAATGGTGAATAGCCTAGATAAAAACCATCTGGGTGACTTTGGACCAGTCATACTCTCTCACATCAGAGATGTGGGGAAACGTAGAGAAAAGAAGGAGTATTAGGCTTGTTTGCTGCCTTGAAAATAATATATGAAATAATATATGAAAATAATAACAAGGGATTAAAAACAAACAAAGTCATGTGAAAAATAATGTTAAGCCCCTCCCCTCAGGGTTCTCAGTGAAATGCAAGCAAAGGCTTAAATGTTAATCTTGCCAGAATTAATTTCAGTAAGCTCTGACTCATTTCATTTTGAATAAGTTGGATCTCAGCCTTCGTTATCTGGAAAAGATAACTAGGCTTTGTACAGGTAGTCTTCAACGTAGGAATACAATTGAGCCCAAAATCTATGTTAAGTGAGAAATTTGTTAAGTGAGTTTTGCCCCATTTTACGACCTTTCTTGCCACATTTGTTAAGTGAATCACTGCAGTTGTTAAATTAGTAACATAGTTGTGAAGTGAATCTAGTTTCCTCATTGATTTTGCTTGTCAGAAGTTCACAAAAGGGGGTCACATGACTCCGGGACACTGCAACCATCATAAATACGAGTCAGCTATCAAGCGTCTGAACGTAAATCACATGACCATGGGGATGCTGCGATGGTCATAAGTGTGAAAAATGGTCATAAGTCACTTTCTTCAGTGCTGTTGTAACTTTGAATATTCACTAAGTGTATTATTGTAAGTCAAAGACTACCTATAGTCTATCCACATATCTCTCCATCTCTGGCTATCTATTCTGGCTATTTTGAGGATTCATACACAGTGCTTATAGTAGGGTGGACCTCCACCAGGGCTAATAGAAATGGTAATGGTAATGGATTTAAAATGAATTTCTTCACCAGCCCTTTAAGATCTACCTGGCTGACCAGGTAGATGGTTATCAAGTGACAAGAAAGATTAGCAAAAGAACAGTCTAAGGCCGTGATGGTGAACTTATGGCACACGTGCCACAGGTGGCACGTGGAGCCATATCTAAACGGCACGTGAGCCGTTGCCCTAGCTCAGCTCCAATTCGCATCTGCGCACTGGCCAGCTGATTTTTGGCTTGCGCAGAGCATTTTCGGCATCCGGAGGGCCTTCGTGGGGGTGGAGGAGGCCGTTTTCCGCCTCCCCAGGCTCCAGGGAAGCCTCTGGAGCCTGGGGAGGGTGAAAAACCAGCCTACAGGGCCCACCGGAAGTTGGGAAATCAGGGAACGGGGGTCATGCGCGCATGCACAGGGGTGGGGCAGCGTGGGGGAGTCATGTGCGTATGCACCAGTGGTGGGTTCCTACAGGTGCGGTCCACTCTATAGCACCGGTAGTGGCCCGCTGGTGACGTCACAGTACCGGTGCGGTCGGTTGCCGGTGCCTGGGCGCCACCATTTAAAAAAATTTTTTTTAAATTTTTTTTTAAATTTTTTTTCTGCGCATGCCCAGAAGCTGAGCTTCCGGCACTGCGCATGTGCTACCTTCCTACCCCACAGTGAGTCCAAGCAGGGGAGGATGGCTGAGGGAGTGCGTGAGACGCTGAAAGAACGGGCGGCAGGAGCTATCTCCATTCCCCTCCCTTCAGCAGTCCGAGAAGCCACGAACGCGCGGTGATGATCCTAGGCATTTTCGCACGTTTGAGGCTTCTCGAGCTGCTGAGGGGAGGGGGAATGGGCGGCAGGACCTATCTCAGTTCCTCTCCCCTTCAGCAGTCCGAGAAGCCATGCCTACCCAGTCACATGGCTGGCAAGCCATGCCTACCCAGTCACATGGCTGGCAAGCCACACCAACAAAATAAGCCACGCCCACAGAGTGGTAGTAAAAAATTAGGAACCCGCCCCTGGTATGCACAGGGGGGGGGGTGGCATTTAATTTAATTTAATTTAATTTAATGGATTTCTATGCCGGCCAACTTCCAGAGGACTCCCAGAGGAATTATGGGTGTGGGCATGCGCGCACGTTCAATAGTGCATGTGCATGCACTTTCAGCACCCGAGGAAAAAAAGGTTTGCCATCACTGGTCTAAGGGGTCTGCGACAACTTGCTGTGACCAATTCATCATGGCCAACTCACCACGGGCCAACTCACCTTGGCCAACTCAACCATGGGACAATTCACTGCGGGACAAGAGTTGCACTAATACCAAAGAAATAGTCAAATAGAATCATTAAAGAAAGGATGCCAAAGGAGGGCCAAAATAAAATGTGAATGATAAAAATTAAAATATTTAAAAGACTATTTTAAATAATTAATAGCAATAGCAATAGCACTTAGACTTATATACCGCTTCATAGTGCTTTACAGCCCTCTCTAAGCGGTTTACAGAGTTCAGCATATTGCCCCCAACAATCTGGGTCCTCATTTTACCGACCTCAGAAGGATGGAAGGCTGAGTCAACCTTGAGCCGGTGAGATTTGAACAGCTGAACTGCTGAACTAGCAGTAGCCTGCAGTGCTGCATTTAACCACTGCACCAACTCAGCTCTTAAATTGAATTGTTGAATTGTCCCACAGTGGGTTGTCCTGTGATGAGTGGCGAGTTGGCTGCGGTGAGTTGTCCCATTTTGCAATCTAAGTTGTGGTGGTTGGTGGTGGTTGTTTGTTTTCTTTTTGGACTGTGTAATTATTGTTATAATTTTAGCCATTTTAGTTGTGTTAACCTGCTAAGTTACAGAATAAGCTACTGGAGACCTTATCCTCTCTAACAGCAAATCACTGTTTTGGATGATATATTGCGCTTTGCACAAGATTGACCCAGCAGCCCTGGGTGATTTTGTTGCTAACATGGGAGTACTTTTGCATCCTGCTGAATTTCCATCAGACCTTAGAATCTGGAATGAACCCAGGCAATCAATATGATAATTGTTAAGACTTTTTTTCTCTTACTGGTAAGAGCTGTATTACTTTCCTAGTGCTCCAGGGACTTTGGGGCAATTAGTGAGTAAGGAAAATAACTGGAATGCAGTGAGAGAAAAATTTAACAATTCTAAAAAACTCTAGCTAGAACCAATTGGGAAGCTTACGTGACAATGGACAGAACGGTAAAGTTGTAGTTCTTGGCAATGGGTGTGTTTGCGTTTAGTGGAATTTGTACTAAATATAAGGATCCTTTTTTATTTTGGCCTTCAGGCAGATTCAGTTATCCTTGGAAACCAATTGTAATAGCCTTGCAAGGCATGTTGCAGATAAAATTACCTTTGTTTGTCCTGGTATATTTGCAGTATGCTGCTAGAGCTTGGTTGGTCAATAGTTTGGAGCAAGAATTGCAGTGACTGAAGCTGAAAATGTGCTGGTTGGAAATAACTGGTTGGATCTTAACAGTAAGGAATTCCTTTTCAAGGTAGGAATTGCCTTGAGGAAGGAAACATCTCCTAAATCTGATGTTCACATGAACAGTTAAGATCTTGAGCTCATTCTTTAGGTCTCAACTCCTTGTGAGGTTACTGCTGTGAAGATTTTTTTATGGTGGCACACAAACTCGGGGGTAATTTTGAGGGTATTTTTTAACTCACTGGATTTTTTTTATCTTCTGCTTTTTATTCACCATTTTATTTCACTAGTGCATGATTTTTTAAAAATTTCTTTCGGGCTTAATAGAAAGGGAAAGTATTCTTAGTTGTTACTTAGAATTAATTCCATTGAATTCATCTGTCACTGAAATGCAATTTATTTCATATATACTTACATGCATACAGACATATGTGCCATTTATATGTCTGCCCAATTTGTACAGTACCAATCTGATTGGTATACAAAAAAAAACCCAATAGAAAAAAAACCCCAAAATTATATAGTAGCAAAAAACAGGTATTGTTTTTATGTTAACTGTTAATAAGTGATTTATTAAATGTCTGATAGACACTTATCCTGACTGATATGTCTAAGGAAAGTCTTTGCTGTCTGCTGCTACAAGGTCAAAGTTAACTGTACACTCGGGGTAAGGAGTAAGGCAGAGGTGAAATCTACTTATCTTCCCTACTGCATGTGCAGAGGATTAAAAAAAAAGAAAATGGCGGCATCCGGGCGGGTGGGCATTTTACCCCTGGAATGAGGTAGAAAACATTTCAGAAAATAGAAACCATCATGGAAAAGGCATATCTCTTAGCCTCCCATTAGATTACATTGTTTCATAGGAGAGACCAAGCATGCCCTCTCGGTTGGAACATATGAGATGGGCACAGTGGTGGGTTCGTACTGGTGCGGTCCACTCTACCGCACCGGTAGCGGCCGGCCAATTACGCAATTTGCGCGCGACACCGGTCCGTCGTCTTCACCAGTCCGTCACGCATCACCATCTTTTTTTCAGAATTTCTGGGCATTTTTTGCTTCCTGCGGATGCGTGGAAGCAAAATCTCACGAGGGGACACGCGTGTGCACATGATTTCGGCGTTATTTTGCTTCCGCGCATACGCAGAAGCAAAATCGCATGAGGGGGCGCATGTGCGTAGCAAGTGTGCATGCACACATGAAACATGGTAATGTGCGCGCAGCGCACTGGTAGCAAGGTAAGAGAGCAACCCGCCCCTGGATGGGCAGATGTCATTGGAAAAAGGTGGTCTCACAAATAACCTGGTCGTGTTCCATGTAAGTTTTACAGCACATTTGATTCACTTAGAAGCCAATAGGAAGACAGTACAACTCACAGAGTATTGTTGTCACATAGGCATATTAAGGAGTGCCCATATCTCCTTGCAATGCTATGTTTTGGACCAAGCGTAGCTTCTGGATGATCTTCAAGGACAGCCTACATGTAGCAGCCATTTCAGTAGGGATGACTAAAATGTAAATGACCATCAGAGATCTTATACTTGACCTAACATGTAGATGTATAGATAATAACACGACATTGGATTTGAAAATTAGGAAAACAGTTCATATGTTTGGTGATGCCTTACTTCATTACTGTTTGGAAGATTGAACCTTAGTAACACTGGGTACCTTTTCCTTATCTCCTGGGTTCCATCTCTGGGTATATTATACAAGGATACTTCCTGTCTCCCTTTGTGCTCAGAATTTACATTGGGACATTGGGAGAACGATTAAATTCCATGAGTTGCAGTATCATTTGTTCATTGGTGATACTGACCACTGTTTCAATGGGTTCAGATTTGAATGGGACTGTGTGTCTCCGAGTGTGGTCCTGATATTTTTATCAGGAAGATTATGATGAGTCTCTTGAAGCTTAATCCTGATAAAACCGAAGTACTGGTATTAAGCAGAGGGAAGCATCTAAGAGAACTGATACAGAAAGGCAGTGGCATATCATTCTTAGAAATCCATCATAACATTGTAGAGGCTCGTTATCACAACAGATTATTCTGTTACCATGACACCTCAGTTGTATACTGTGGTCTGGAAATGCTTCTGTCACCTGAGGCTATTTAATCAGATATACCTTTTTCTCTCAACAGTTAACTGGGCAGTGACACAGTGCACATTTGGTAGTCTCTGAGTTGGTGTATTGAAACTGATTCTGTGGTGAACCCGTTATGAAGTGAATTCAGGAACTGCATGCTGCACAAAATACAGGTAGCCCTTGACTTACGAACACAATTGAGCCCCAGATTTTGGTTGCTAAGTGAGATAGTTGTTAAGGGAGTTTTGCTCCATTTTACTAAACTTTCTTGCCACAGTTGTTAAGTGAATTACTGCAGTTGTTAAGTTAGTAATATGCAGTAGTGGGTTCCTACCGGTGCGCTCTTGGCTGTTCGTCGCCGCCGAGCCAAAGAAGCTGGCGGTGTTTGCAGCGTGGGGCTTCCCCCGCCCGCTTTCCCGGGATGCTGGGACGCCGCCATTTGCGTTCTTTTACCCTCTGCGCAAGCACTGCTTGCGCAGAGGGCAGAAGAACGCAAATGGCGGCATCCCGGCGTCCCGGGAAAGCGGGCAGGGGAAGCCCCGTGCTGCGAACGCCGCCAGCTTCTTCGGCTTGGCGGCGACGGACAGCCAAGAGCGCACCGGTAGGAACCCACTACTGGTAATATGGTTAGTTAAGGGAATCTGGCTTCCCCATTGACTTTGCTTGTCAGAAGGTCACAAAGGGGGATCCCATGACCACGGGACACTGCAACCGTCATACATATGAGTCAGTTGCCAAGTGTCTGAATTTTGATCGCGTGTCCATGGGAATACTGCGACGTCGTAAGTGTGAAAAATGGTCATGTCACTTTTTTTCAGTGTAACTTTGAATGATCACTAAATGAACTGCTGTAAGTCAAGGACTACCTGTACAATCAAATTTCAGTTCTGGAGCTTTGTGCACTGCTTCTGATTTCAGTTATTGAAGGTTCCAATAACTTTATATGGAGCTCTCAGTCTCTTGAGCCCTGCATTCTTATTTTATCCCTGCCTAGTTCCCCAGGAAAACTCAGTTATAGTTTCTGTGCTTATGTTGTGGCCCATCAGTAGCCCGTGCAGCTGGTAGCGGATTCCGCCAGAGAAAAGGCTGATGTGGTGATGCGCCAGCGGCCTGTGCAGCTGGCACCCGAGTCGGACAGTGAGGAGGCTGGAGAGGACTCGGTGCCAAAGGCCTTCAGAACCTCCATAAACTCCCATCAGTGACGAGGAAGAAGAGGAGGAGCCTATTCTTAATGCACAGCCACGCAGAGCTGCCAAAAGGCAGGAATAGCTACTCAGGAGGAGGTCTCCTCGGGAGTAGGCTTGGAGCTAATTGGACACTCCCCAAGCCTACTTAATGAATGACGAAGACGGAAAAAGCTCTGCAGGAAACAATAGTTTGTTTGATAGTTTGTTCGTTTGTGTGCCTCTTGTTTGGAAAACCTCTGCTCCGCTTATCTGTTTTGGCTTACTTCTGGTGGACTGATTCCAGGCATCTTGCCAACCTGTGTAAGCTTCCTGAGATATCCAGGAATAATTACTTCTTTGCTTTATGACTTTATGGACTTATGCCAGCTGTTAATACTGTGTAATTAATAGCTGTTTTTTTCAAGAAAAGACTGCTTTAAGATTTGTTTGTGTGTGAACACTGCTAAGCCAGTTTATTAGTAGTTGTTAATCAATTAAATATAGGTTTGAACAAACTGCATGTGTGCTATCTTTTCTCTGGTCTGTAGCTGGGGCAGAACACTATATTTCTCTTTCTCTTTCCCTAATATATGCAATGCTGTGCATTTTAAGTTACAAATTGCATTATAAAATTAAGAAATAACGTAATATTTTATTTTGTACCAAGTTTGGGAAGTTTGAATTGAATAATTCCCATTACAGTGTAATCTAATAATTCCCTCTCTGTCCCTAAGTATGAGGATATACTGTAAATATAACCTTCATATTTCCTCTTTTTGGAAAGAAAGCTTAGCAAGTTCTTAAATGAGAAGAGCTATGAGCAACAATTAATTTAGCAGATTTGATGTGCTGTTTCAGGAGAGATGTTCAAGTTCCTTTTACGTAGTTCCATGATTATTAACTTTGGTGTATTGGGGATTGGCTGGATTCATACATTATACTGAGCCATAATGTGTTTGCTTGTTTTGGGTTCATAATGCCAAAAGTCAACAAACTTTAATTAAAACATGCCTGGCTTAGGGTTAGTCATGAACCAGACATGTGTGAAAGCCCTTAGTAACTGATTCCTAAAATGTGATTACTCAGAAATTCTTTAGTAAATGTGCTCAAGGCTGCAGCTTAAAACTCTATCTCTCCCAAATCCTATTTTTTAAAAAATCTTTACTGATTCTGAAAGCTTGCAAATATTTGTACAAATCTTTGTTATTTGCAAAAAGCAGTATCAGACCATAATTCAGTGGGTTCCAACTAAGACCGAGTTGGAGGGCTTGATGAGAATTCATTAATTAGCTCAAGGGCTATAGCACTGAAACTCACTCATTCATTGATGCATGTCTCTAGAAAGTAAAAATGAAGAAAATAGGAAATGCCACACAGTATATGCTGTTACACATACATTTATCAAGTAAAAAGAGTTGTATTGCTTTAAAGACTTGTGAGAGTGGGGGGAGCATTTCACTGTGGCTACAATTTTCATTAATTAGTACCTGAGAACTTGGTTTTTGTGTTGTTGAATTACAACTGCATGTAGTTCTTTTTAAGCCTCACCTGTCTGGCAAGGCTTCTGTGGATGGAAGGTGAGAGACAAAGCTGCCTTGTTGGGATTCATGATTGGCAAGAGAGTTGTTCAGCCTGTGCTGCATTGTTACCCCCACCCCCTGCAGCTCTAAAGTGCTTGGCATGGAGGGAACAGGCCATAAGATGCAGCTGGCAAGGGGTGCACTGGGGATGCTGCCAGGTGTTTTCATTTCCTGGTTAAGTTTTTGAAGAATTATTTTGGTACATTGCCACTGCAATTGGTATCTGCTTCTGTCCCTTAGTTTGCAAAGCAGGGAGGTGGTGTTCTCTTCTGCCTTGGCTAACGAGTGTCAAGTCCAGGTAGACCTTTTGAGAAGACAGTCTTGAATTACTTGCTCTGTTGTCCCTTGATCTTCCAGCTGTGATAGTTGGAGGGAAGCCACCCAGAGGAAAGTTAAAGATAGTGGGAAATGGGCAAGTGAGGTGCCCATTCTGCCCCTTCTGTTTTCACTCCATCATCTCATTACCACTCAAAGCCAACAAACCATGTCCCTTAACGTAGGTCCCCAGAGACTTGTCTTTTCTTGCTCAGGAATAGCAAGGTTCTCCTTGGCAAGGTTGATCTTTTGTGTCTAGTCGAGATTGGCAAGTTGCTATGCTGCTTCTGACTGTTGCTTTCCTGCTGTGTGTCAGTTAGCCACTGACTGCAAGTCAGTGATGCCGGCTTTTGGGATTGTTAAGCAAGAAATTCTGAAAACTAAAAACTATAGTTTTGCTATTTTATTAAAGCTATGGACACAATGAATTGGTTTAATTGGATTTTTTTCTTCACTTGCATTAACACTAAGATTTTTTAAAGTATTTTTTTTTAGTTCTTACCATGGATGTTTTAATGTAAGTTATAGAGATGTTTTATTGTGAATACATTTATCATTTATCATTTACCTTTTACATTAGTTTTTTTTTTATAGCAGATATTTTATTTCTGCTTCTGTAATGGATATTTTGATTTCTGACTTTAAGATAAAATATCACGACTTCCAAATTTGCAGCACAAAAATACCATGCCTTCCATATTTGCATCAGCCATTAGAACACAAAAAGACTTGGCCGTGGTGGCCCAGTGGTTAGAATGTAGTACTGCAGGCTGATTTTGCCCATAGCCAGGAGTTCGATCCTGACTGGCTCAAGGTTGACTCAGCTTTCCATCCTTCCAAGATTGGTAAAATAAAGACCCAGATCGTTGTGGGCAATATGCTGATTCTGTAAACTGCTTAGAGAAGGCTGTGAAGCACTATGAAGGTCTAAGTGCTATTGCTGTTGCTAATATGTAAGGGCAGTATTTGCTTGATCATATCAGCATAGGTACTTCGTCATTTGGCATTGTTGCAGTTTGCTTTTAATTCTGCTGGTGATTCCATAGTGAATACTAACAAAGCCATGTGGAGCTACTAGGAAACAAGAAGTGCGCTATTCAAGATGTGTTCAAGATGTGAACACTGTTCAAGATGTGAACATCTAGAGCAGTGTTTCTCAGCCTTAGCAACTTTAAGCTGTGTGAACTTCATCTTCCAGAATTTCCCTATTCTGATATAGAAATAGAAAATTTCCTGTTTAAAATTGTCCTAAAAACAATATAAACAAAACTGTGATGTCCACAGGGAGATTTAAAAAGTCAGAATGGCACTACCTCCATGGACATCTCTGAAATAATATGACTGCTTAATGACTACCCTGTTTAGTGACTATTGGAAGTTACAATGGCACTGCAAAGTAACTTTATGACTGGTCTTCGCACTTCTGAGCATCGCAGCATCACCACGGTTATCTGATCAAGATTCAGGCACATTGCAACCAATGGGTTGCACATTGCGACCATCTCATCCTCCTGTGGTCATGTGATCACCATTTGCGTGATAAGCAGATTCAGTGGAGAAACCAGAATTAAAATCGGGCATCACAGTCATGTGATCCCTTGCTAAATGATCACAACGGAAACGAGGATGTCATGTCTGTCATGGTCCTGTGATATCTTGCTTATGGCCATGTTGCTTAGTGCCAGAGTTGCTAGTCCCAGTGGTGGCCGTTAAGCAAGGACTATGTGTAAAAGCTCTTTGAGAGCTGGGCTTTCTCATCAAGCACATAATTATTATATTGCAGTTTGAAAAAGAAAGAAGAAAATATTTATTTATTTATTTATTTATTTATTTATTTGTTTATTTGTTTGTTTGTTTGTTTGTTTGTTTGTTTATTTAAATGGATTTCTATGCCGCCCAACTCCCGGGGAACTCTGGGCGGTTCACAACATATAGAAAAGGTAGTGGAGATGGAGACTAGAGTTGACAGGCAAATTGGAATCGTGTGTGTGTGTGTGTGTGTGTGTGTGTGTGTGTGTGTGTGTAGGAAGGCGTGGGAATATTTATATACCTATGATTTAAAGATCCAGAAGTAACTGAGATCATATTTCTCCCACTGACACCAATTTATTGCAGATCTAAATGTTTGCTTGGAGTATGTGTCTCTGCTTTGTTTTCTTATGATAAATTTATATTTTCACTTTTCCAAAAATAATCCCTAGGGCTCTTAAAAAAAATAGAAGAAAAATGTTTCTCTCCCCTCCTCCCATTATTGACAGTAAGAAAGATGTTGCAAAAACCATTTTGATGGGCGGTTAATCTAGCTGTATACATTTAGAAGAGAACATTTTGTATTTTGGAGCAAACTCCAGCTATCTATCTTTTTGGCACAGCTTGTGACCAAGAACACATTCTACCAGTTCTTTGAAATTACATAGAACATTGACTGCTTATATAGGAATTTGGTTTCCCTTCTTCACCTTTCCTCCCCACAAAAATATTTCTGATTGTGAGTCCTTTTGATTTCCCTTCACCACATGTACATTGAGGATATCTGAAGCTTATAAAAAGTCTATCTGGTGCTTATAAAAAGTTGATTGACTTAATCTTCTTGGCCTGTGGAAGGTCTTTAATTTTGTTGGTGCATTTGAGACAGAGTCTATTTAATCTGTGATATGGCAAAACAAAGCGGGTTTACATAAAATTAGTTTCCAACCTCAATGTACGTTTGCATGGAGCAACTTGGATTTAAGAGCTATGGAATGTTGTCTATATATAAGGTCTGTATACCTGCTAGTTAGGAAGATGTAATTCACGGAAATTGATTTTTGCAAGTTTATATGAAATCATCAGACTTTCCAGCCGTCTGTAAGGTTACTTACAGTCACTCATGCCCTTGTTACCTCACGTCTTGACTATTGCAACGCACTCTACATGGGGCTACCCTTGAAGAACGTTCCGAGTCTGAAGCTAGTGTAGAATGTGGCGGCGCGTGTGGTGATGGCTGTCCCTAGATACACCCATGTGACACCCATCCTTCGCGAACTGCACTGGCTGCCTATAGGTCTCTGAGCGCAATTCAAGGTTTTGGTGATTACCTTTAAAGCCCTACATGGCTTAGGACCAGTTTACCTCCGAGACCACCTTCTCCAACATACCTCCCTAAGACCGATTAGAGCCCACAGAGTTGGTCTGCTGGTGGTTCCGTCAGGCAAACAATAGCAATAGCAATAGCACTTTACTTATATACCGCTTCATAGTGCTTTACAGCACTCTCTAAGCGGTTTACAGAGTTCAGCATATTGCCCCCAACAATCTGGGTTCTCATTTTACCCACCTCGGAAGGATGGAAGGCTGAGTCAACCTTGAGCCTAGTGAGATTTGAACAGCTGAACTGCTAAACTAGCAATCAGCTGAAGGTCGCAATGCTGCTTTTAACCACTGCGCTATCTCAGCTCCTGTCGGCTGGCGGGCCCACGAACGAGGGCCTTCTCTCTGGCAGCACCGGCTCTCTGGAATACACTACCCTCCCCCCAAGATCCGCATTATTCCCTGCCAGCCTTCAGAAAAGCAGTAAAAACATGGCTTTGTTGACAGGCCTGGGGCCAATGATTTTAATACAACACTGATCATTCTTGGCCCTATGAATGATTTATTGTATGGGTTTTTAAATTGTGTTTTTTAATGTTTTTAAATGTTTTAATATCTATTGTTTTTAATGCCTTTTATATTTGTTGTTGCATGTGAATTTTTACTGTTGTGAGCCGCCCAGAGTCTCTGTGGAGTGGGCGGCATACAAATGCAATCAATCAATCAATCAATCAATCAATTATAAAGAAAGAAAGAAAGAAAGAAAGAAAGAAAGAAAGAAAGAAAGAAAGAAAGAAAGAAAGAAAGAAAGAAAGAAAGAAAGAAAGGTTCCCATTAAGCTTTTTAAGTTCATAGGAAGCTGCTTTTGCCATCCCGTACCTTCCTTTTCAACAGCCACAGTTGAAGCTGGTTCCCAGCAACAAGTTGGCAAAAGCACCCCCTGCTGAGAATGTATTCTGGTATTGTCTCCAGGGAAAGAGCTACTTCAAAGCGCTCCTGGTACTTTGAAATAGCATCTTCCTGAGAATCAGATGATGTCACTGATGGTGAGCAGGTTTAGGATTTGGAGGTAGATTTCACTTTCATGGTAGTTGTTGATTTGTTTCATTGCATTCCAGATAAAAAATGGAAAACATATCCAGGTCTTACCTTGCATATATAACTTTTTTTAAAAAAAGCGGGCCTATTTTTATTTTTTGTCCAAAAGACCATATTTTGAGGTCTACGTATTTTGTTTTAAATTTTCAGTGTGTTTTTAAATTTGGGTTCTTTTTGATGAAATATTGCTAATATTTGGATGGGGAGGCGTTACCTTTTTTAAAAAATTGACTAAAGTTTGCCTGTTTCTCTGTTCAGAAATGTAATTCTTCTACTTGGTCAAATTCTGAATTCTTCCAAAACATTCCTCAGCTATGTCTGAGTACAAATCACATCATCTAGTTGCATCCAGAGTTATGATGAATTGGATCAACATCTGGATTTTTCCTTTATAAACTTAAACTAAATTCTTTGTTCTTCTTGTACTTTCCTGAATGATGCTGGTAACTGGAATCAAATTCTGTCTTCTCTTTGATATAAATGCTAAATGTTGGGAAAGGTGTTGCTTTCATTACCCTAGTGGTTATGCCGATGGTAGCTCCATATTCAGCCCAACCTCCCTATTAGTTCCCATTGGCTATTCTCTTTGAACATCCTCTAGTTGCAGTTTGCAACAGAACAACCTATCTCAACCAGCATTCTAGCTATAGCTGAGTGTAAATCATATCATTTACTTGAGGATGATGGAAATTGTATCTGGTTGGGTCTGGTTGTATTGCAGAATGCAGTCCTATAATAATTGATACTTTTTCATAATAAATGCTTTATTAATTAAAAGCCTAGGCACTCAAGTTATGTGATAAGAAGTTTTTGAAACACATCTTGGGAAGTTTGTCATGCTTGCTGGATTTTTTTTTAGCATGAGGTCCTATTTTTGGAAACTTTAATCAGCAGCAAGAAAATGGATTTCTATTGATTTATTTCTCTCTAATTGAGAAAGTTGATTTTCAGATGGCCTTGTTGCTATGCAGAAGAATTGGGATGAAAGAAAGATCTTGTTGCTGTTCGTTTTGCTATTACGTTTTAAATTATTTTTACTCTGCTCTTTTATCCATAGAATAGCTTAACTGTTTTCAGTATAGAACAAATGCAGTATAACTGAATGTAATCAATATTGAAACAAGATAGAAATTAAACCAACACACTCTAGATAAAAATGCATTTAGAACACCAGGAGATAAGACAGTTCAGCTAGATTTACATTGTTACACAATGATAATATTGGTTTTGGCTTAGTGTGTTGTGCAACACCTGACATTGTGGCTTGTAAGCATTGACTGCTAGATTCAACACACAGTGGTGAAGCAAAAGCTATCTTAGCGTGCTGTTTGAACTTACCTGTTCGGTTAACTCCCTTACCTTGCTGTATTCCACTATTTCTTGTCATTTCCTATAGTCTAGCTTTGCCTGCTGACACTTGAATGCTTATATGGGTAGTGCTCAACTTACAAAAAGTTCTGTTTAGTGACCAAAGTTACAATGGCACTGAAAAAAGTGACTTATGATCAATGTTCCCTGTAACATCAGAAAACAGCACGCGGCAGTTAGAAACTGCCGCGCGGTGTTCTCTTTTCATGTGCGTGGCTGCGCAGGCGTGCAGCCTCTGCCATTAGAAAATGCCGCATGGAAGTTAGAAACTTCCGCGCGGTGTTCTCTTGTTACGTGTGCGGCCGCGCGGCCACGCAGCCTAGAGGGAACAGTGCTTATGATCATTTTTCACACTTACAACCTTTGCAGCATGCTCATGGTCATGTGATAAAAATTTAGACACGACTCATATTTATTATGATGCAAGACAGTTGCAGTGTCTTGGGATCATGTGATCATCTTTTGCGACCTTCTGTCAAGCAAAGTCACTAGGGAAGCCAAGATTCACCTAACTTAACAAATGCAGTGGTTCACTTAACAACTGTGGCAAGAAAGATCATAAAATGGGGCAAAACTCACTTAACAACTGTCTTGCTTAGCAACAGAAACTTTGAGCTCAATTTGGTAATAAATCGAGGAGTACCTGTACAACAGAGATTGTACAGAAGTAGATGGACTTCTTCCCAAACCAGCTATGTCTACTGTAGTTAGCTCCATGAAAGAAATCCAGCTAATTCTTCCATGTGTAAAAATAGTTCAGAGTAAATATGATTAAATGGCTTGATGACTTAAACTAGTTCAAACTGGGTCTAAAACTAGAATGGATATAAGCTGCACAAGTCTCCACCAGTTATTACCGTGTTTCCCCCAAAATAAGACCCTGTCTTATATTTTTTTGAACCCCGAAATAAGCACGTGGCCTTATTTTCGGGGAGGTCTTATTATGCTCCTTTTGCCGTCTTACCTGATTTCCAGCTCTGTCTCCCTAACTTTAACCATTTTTGGGGAGGGCTTATTTTCAGGGGAGGGCTTATTTTGGGGGGAGGGTTTATTTTCAGGGGAAGGCTTATTTTCGGGGGAGGTCTTATTTTCAGGCAAACACGATAGTATCTGCCCACTTTGCAGCTATTAAAATCACCAATGGGCTGGCAGGAAGTAAATTGCAATTCTGAAGTGCATAAGCAGTTTTATTGCCATTTAGAGCTAGGACTTCTTTTTAAATAAACATTAATGCTTATAAAGTGAGTTATTATGACATTTGATTGTGTTTATTGTACTAAATAATAGTTCCTTGTAATACCTTGTTCAGGCAAAACACAAAGCAACTGGAGCCCAAAATGTCACAAAAATATGAAATCTCTTTTTTAAACTTGGCCCTTGTGAACATGTTCTCTAAATGTTTGATTGATATGGGCAATTTTATTTTCAAGTTAAGTGTTATAATCTAATACTGGCATATTTCCAAGCACTCCCTGCTGTGTATTTCCTTGGTTTCTGTAAATCACAAAATGGAGTAGATGTTTGTTTTTGTTTCTTGATGATAGCTAAGAATCCATCTTGAGCCTAGTTAATTTGTCACCACAGTGCTGCATTGTTTTCCCTTGGTGCAATTCTTCGATGTTTTAGCAATCTTCTGTGGAGAAGATTGCTTGCACAATGGATAAATGTTTCAATAGATATATCTCAATCATTAAAACTTGCATTAAGCCTCTGAGGGAGGATCAGTGGTATTGAAATATTACATTGTGATTGATAGATGTGTATTTTAGGGGCATCCCAAAGTTAATTATTATTAGATATTTTATACAGATGAGCAAGTTAAAAAAAAGTATGGTAGGATAAAAAGTCATCAGAGGGCCTGTGCTCTGGAATGATATCATGCCCTCCCCTCAACGGTCCTTGAAGACTGATATAAGAAAATATCCTACCTGGAGAGTCCATGCCCTTTTGACTCTCTAAGGATCCAATGTGTAAATGATCCAATGTGATATGATCTTGAATTTTATTCTTTAAAAGCAGAATTTTTCATCTCAGGAAGAACTTTAGTTGTATCAGGCCTGGGTGTGTAATGGAAGCTAATTTATATAATTAAAAATAAAGTTACTCCCCTGATTTTAAGGAATGGATCCAGGATTGAGTTAACTATTTTTGAAAAGTCTCTGTGTGCTAAACATGAAAAGATTATACAATACATTACTGTATATGTTGCTGTATGTAAGGCACAGATTTAATGATAAACTTAATTATTGAATTAATTTTATGTAGGTTACATTTACTATAATTATTAGATTGATCTTTTGCTGTTAGAGGTTTTTTACATTTAGTTTATTTTAATCATTATAACATTATAAGTTTCTTTTCCTCACAGTATAATCATACATCACATTTTTGGTGATGTAGACTTTTTTGTATGCTTCATTACTTTAAAATATTCAAAATATATGTTGGTGGACAACGGACAACATGGTTCCTTATTGCACAGCCACCCCGCCTATCTCTCGGGGTTATCTGATGATCTCAGGAGAATGAACAATGTCATTTGCCATTCTCTCTCCCCATAGTTTTTCCATCTGGAAGTCCCCAAAGCACTTTCCATAAGTCAGACATTAGTAAATAGAAATTATTGTGTCTAATTTCAAACATACAGGAAAAGAAAAATGCATAAATTGTCACGATGGCCTTAGAACAATTGCTGTCAAATAAATGCTGTATCGTCTCTGCTGTTTAAAATTCGTCAAAGTATATGAAATTATAGATACCTCATGCATGGAGTTGGGGGAATATTTGTTTGTTTGTTTGTTTGTCAAACCTGTACAAGATAACAGGTATAAGTACAAACATGGACATGAACATAGGAAATTATTACAAATAAATGGGGACAGTAGGACGATAGGCACGCTGGTGCGCTTTTGCACGCCCCTTTACGGACCTCTTAGGAATGGGGTGACGTTCACAGTGGACAGTTTAAGGTTGAAGCTGTGGGAGTTTGAGGATGTAACAACGGAGTCAGGTAGAGCATTCCAGGCATTGGCCACTCTGTTGCTGAATTTCGATCTGCAATCGAGTTTGGAGCTGTTTACCTTGAGTTTGTATTTATTGTTTGCCCGAGTATTATTGAGGTTGAAGCTGAGGTAGTCATTGACAGGTAGGACATTGTAGCAGACAATTTTGTGTACTATGTTTAGGTCAGACCGTAGGCGGCGTAGTTCTAGATTGTCCAAGCCCAAATTTTCAAGCCTGGTGGTATAAAGGATTCTATTGTGAGCAGAGGAGTGGAGTACTCTTCTTGTGAAATACCTCTGGACCCGCTCAATTGTATTAATGTCCGATATACAGTGTGGATTCCAGGCAGACGAGCTGTATTCAAGAATTGGTCTGGCAAAGATTTTGTATGCCCTAGTTAGCAGTACAATGTTACCAGAGAAGAAGCTTCGCAAAATTAGGTTGACAACTATCCATGCTCCTTTGCCAATACGTGCTTTGGTGAAAAGTTTCTAGATTATTTTGTATACAATATGTTTGTGTGTTGTTCTTTTTGAAAAAAGTTAAATTATGAATGATATTTTCTATATTATTAATTTATAAATTGGGAAATATGTTTACTAATGTATCTGTGCAGGGGTGAAATGCTCTCAGTTTGGGCGTGCCTGTCGGTCATCGGAGAGCCAGTCGCGAAGGCAGTGCAAGGCTCCACCCACCCGCCCGGACGCCGCCATTTGGGTTCTTTTACCCTCTGCGCATGCGCAAAGCGTTCTGTGCATGCGCAGAGGGTAAAAGAACCCAAATGGCGGCGTCCGGGCAGGTGGGCAGAGCCTCGCACTGCCTTCGCGACTGGCTCTCCGACAACCAACAGGCACACCCGAACCGGGAGCATTTCACCCATGTATCTGTGGCATCAGAATCCAGATTTACTTTGTCAGAATGCTTCTGTCAGAGTTCCAAATAGCATCCAAAACTAAATCAGAATCCGAGGCAAAGTATTTCTCAAAGTTCCAATTTATTAACAGAGCCATGTTGGTACATCTGGGTGAAACCCGAATCTGAAGTACTCCGGGTTTCACCACCCAGTTGAAAGTTCAAGCCCTTGTCCCCACACCCACAAATCCATCACGTTGTCCAATCTTCAATTGCCATGCTGGCAGAGTCCACCCATCTCCTTCCGTACAGGTACAGAGACAAAGGATGACCTTGGCTTCCTAGAAAGAATTTGTTATGGCTGCATGCCAGCAACTTCAAACAATCCCCCCTCCCATTCTCCCACAATACAAGATGTGTAGTAGAATAATATAAAGTGTGGCAGGGCTAAGTTCCCAATTAAAATAGCTTCGGCCTGACAGCTGCTTAATACAATTAAAACATAAAATCAAGAATTTTAAATTTTCAGTTGAAGACAAAGTAAAATAAAGCCCATGAACCATTATTCTTCAGGTCAGGAAAAAGGACATTTGCTTTCCCAACCATTTGCAGCAGATTTGAAGATTATGCAAATAATGCACAGGGAAACCATTTTATCAGTTGTGCTGCTAAACATAATGAAATACAGCTCAGTTTTTCTTGGACAATTATTTATTGTTGCTCATAATTCATAATGACAAGTTATACCCAGATTTGTGTGTACACACAGTTCTTTCTCTGAATCTTTTGAAATGGTTACAACCTGTACATTTCAGAAGTCCTCAATTCTTTGTGTTTTTCATACTCAAGAGACTGAGCTATAAAAATGTACTGAGAAATGATTTGAAATCAAACAGTGGTCAAGTTAGTCCTTAATAAGTCCTTTTTTTAATTGTATGCATACAATTATGTTTTAGGATATGCTGAGCCACCGAGTAGCCAATTAGATTGCTAGAAAATTGTGTGGACTTATCTATTAATGATTACAATCAGATAGACCAAATGTGTTTTCTCACTGTTGTAATAAATGCCCTTGTTCAATGTGGCATGCTTTTTGCTGGGAAAAGAGAAGTCAAGGAGACATCTTCAAGGCCACTGTGAGGAATATTCTACATGTAAACAAATAAAGTCACTTGGATTAATGTTAGCCTTGTGAGGTAGTCCAGAGAAGAAGCACAACCAGATACTTGCTGTATCTTTATTGTAAGCTTATGTTAATAAAACCTTGCAAGCTTGAAAGTATCTCTCCATTATTTCACTTTTATTCCTCTGAAAACTAGGGAGGATCCTTCTGAGACATTTTCACCACCCCTCCTTGTTTGGACTTAAATTTTATTTATCAGACTGTTGTCTAGGTTGTTGCTCTTCCTTCTGTGTCCCAAGATGGTTCCCGTATTATTATAGATTGGGAATGGAAGGTATTGTAATAGTTCTCCTCCTTTCTCCACAGTCAATTCCAGTAGATACTGGCAGGCAGGAGAGATCAAACTGATGGCCATTGAATTGTGGGGTACTGGAGAACTTGACCCACTCTCCTCTTCTGTGTAACATCTACATGAAGCCACCAAGTGAGATCATTCATGAATGAGTTAAGCATCAATGCTTAATGCTGATAATATCCAGTTTTATGTCTGGATATAAAGAAGCCAAGTGAGAAGTCTGAGGTATTGTCTTAGACCAGGGGTCAGCAACCTTAAACACTCAAAGAGCCACAAAGGTCCTAACCGGAAGCCCCTCATTCAATTCTGGAGCCGACCAAAAATCCGGTTCCCCCACTATAGAGTCTCCTCCTAGCGCGGCATCCTTTTTCCTCTACTAATCCTAACCGAAAGCCCTATCAATTGTGGAGCTGACCGGAAAAACTGCCCCTTGCCATAGAGTGTCCTCCTGGCACGCCCTGCTCCCCCCCCCAACCGGAAGCTCCTCTCAAAATTGTGATGCTGACCAGTGACAGGGAGCCGCAGCAGAGGGATGAAAGAGCCACATGCAGCTCTAGAGCCGCAGGTTGCTGACCCTGTCTTAGACAGTAGAAGGTTGTCTAGGAAGCTGACAGGGTCTGGATGGGAAGGATCATTCTTTAAGACCCAGAGAGGACTGAGTGGCTATGTGTTTCTGGTTCTTCTGCTTCCAAGGTTTTGCTATCTTTAGTTGTAAAAAGGGTAGCATTCTCCCAGACAGAGCTGGTGTACAATTAGGATAACTTTCTGAAATTCCAATTTCTTTTGAAAAAGCATGTGACAGTCATTGCAGGGGGGGGGGGACTTTGTCCAGATTTATCTGGTGTGCCAATTGTGTTTTTTTCTGGACAGGAATTCTTTCTCACAGACTCCTGCCATAGTCACCTCAGCATGTAAATTATTGTAATGCACTTTACATGAGCTGTCTTTGAAGAACACTTGGAAATTGCAACTTGTTTGGAGTGTGTGTAAAAGCATGGACGATCAAGGGTACACTCTATACTGGCGGGGCCTAGGGGGAGGGCCTTCTCTGTAGGGGCCCCTGCTCTCTGGAACCAACTTCCCCCAGAGATCCGAATTATCCCCACCCTGCTGGCCTTCCGAAAAGCCATTAAGACATGGGTCTTCCTGCAGGTGGGGGTGAGTTGAGACGATCTTATATCTAACGTCTCCCCCAGATATGTATGGTGTGTGTATTTATTTTTTAACTGTTTTTAAGTGCTTTTAATAATTTGTTTGGAGTTTCTTTTATAAAATGTTGTACGCCGCCCTGAGTCCTGAGGGAGTAGGGCGGCATAGAAAAGCTACCAAATAAATAAATAAATAAATATACATCTATGTAATAACTTTGTTATGCATGCTGCATTTCAGTATCATGAAACCTACAGAAAAAGCTAATTGTGATCTATAAAACCTTTCATGGCCTAGTAAAATCTGACAAAGTGGGCATGCGCCAAGTCCCAGTTTATAAATGCCTCATCTGATGACACCCAGGTGACATGCCTTCTCTATCATAGCATCTGCCTTTTGGAACACCATTCAAGCTTCAAGTTGTTCCAGTTCTTTTGTCCTTTGAATGGGCTTGAACACCTGGCTCTTTCTCCAGGTGTTGGGATAGGGAATATGTGCCTGGGGGAAGCAGGGAGTTTTATTAACACTTTAATGTTTTAGGCTCAGGTTTTTGCTTTCTTTCAGCTATTTACAGTATTAAATGTTCTTTTTAGCTTATTTGTTGCCCAGAGTCATTAGAGTTGAGTGACCTGTCACTACAGTGAATAAATAAATGTAGAAAGCTTTTTCCCCCGATGAATCTCAATTGTACTTCGGCTGCTTTTGCATTTCATCCAAATGTTAGGGTTTTTAAAAATCCTGATTTGATGAATAAATAATGAATGTGTTTAAATAAAATCCTATTCTAACATCAAAACAAAACATTACAGCTTTGCTTAATGGATGAACATCAAGGTTTTATTTTTTTAAAAGCAAGTTGCTCCTAAATTGCTAAGCTTTGCCCACAGTTCTTGGTTCTCTGTCTAGTTAGCCTTTGTTTACTCCATATTTAAAAATACCTGTAGCATTTCAGTTTATGAAAAACAATAATGAACCTTCCTGCAAGTGTTTTATTTTTAGTGGTACTTAATCCAAGTAAGTCTTTGCAAGATTGCAGCTCTAGTTAATTGTGTGGGTTCCTTTCCTCAGTTTTGAGACTGGCCTTCATCGTTTCCAAGTGCAAAGGGTGAGTGCTGAGTAACTCTTTATAACATTAAGAAAGGGAACAGCTGATTATCAGGAGAATTAGATTACATGTGTGGGACACTGAAATAGGTGGGTGACAAACTGTTTCTAGTTGTTAATGGCATAAGAAAAGAACATGTGGAGGAGAAAAAGTATTTTAATGAGATTTAAATATATTAACTATTCTGCCCCAAAGAAAGAACTTTTTATATTAGTTATCAGTTAATATCTGGCTTTGATAATGCAGTGAAGGAAACCCTCCTGATATCTCAATATTTCCACAAAAATGCTTCAGTTAATAATTTTATATGTCTGGGTGCTATAAAGGGGTCTTAAAATAGTTTTAAAAATCAGGAAAAGATCATCATAATTAAAAGATCAGTTTCAATAATCTGTAAAACTTGCAACTATAAAAATTCATTAATTATTTTAAATTATGAACATACAAGAAGATCAAGGGAATAGGTTCTAAATTGAAGAATCTACCTCAAAAGCCAGGTTTTTATTAGTTGAAGAAGAAGAAGAAAAATATATCAAATTGCAAGGAATGAATGTCATACAATGAAGAACATATGAATTAGTGTCCCTGAAGATTTCTATATGGATCAATATATAGTATTCAGACCCCTTGAGAAGCAGAAGAAAGCACATAGGATCAGAAAATATGTCTAGCTTGTCCTGTTGCTAAGCTGGCATATTGTTACAGGCATATTGTTACTGCTAAAGTTAGTGGTTTGATAATAGTCATCATGACTAGTAGCCATTGTTCTCTGTGAATTTGTACACTTCTTAAGCCATGTAGGTTGCTGACCCATCACTGTGGAATAGCTTTTTATCTGCCCTGAATCTCCCACTCTTTAGCATCATTAATTTTGGCTATTATTTTAATTTTGTACATGGTATATAACATAACTCAATATTTCTTTCCTGCCTATTTTGCCAGTGTTTCTGAAAGGTTTTCTACATAACACCATTATACCCTATTTCCTCTCTCCAGTCACTCCAAACTGTATGAAAACTGAAGGTTGAATTTTCTTGTCACAGGATGAAGCCAACTTTCTTCCAACACGGTTAACCAATTAACATTTTTTCTAGCTGACAAATAGGAGAGGTAAAACCTAATTGGCCAAAGTTCTACCAGACAACTACACTATGAAATAAAAAATTGCCATGACACTCTCCATATTCTCTGTATATACATACTGTATAGTTGTTCATTTTTGTCATGCTGTCACTTTTGAGTTTAAAATCCCATTGGGATGGAATATTGAGTCTTGCAGCCAGGAGTTTAGCAGGAGATCACAGCACCAGGAAAAAAAATATTTTAGGTATAGTGACAGAGTTGATACCATCAATGATCAGCCACCCATGGAATTGTGCTCCTGAAAAGCACAGGAGGAGGATGTGGTGGCACTACTCTGTTGTAATATGAAAGAGAAAGGGGGAAAAAATCAAATAAAGCCGACATGTAGCAGGATGAGGAAGCATTTGCTTGGTGCTGCTACAAGACACTCTTATTCTTCAGAGATCTGTCCCCTTAGCCAGTCTTTTGTTCCATTTTTCCTTTTGTGTCCATCTGTTCTCTTTTCCCTCCATAATCAGGTTGTAGCAAATGTTGAGTAACAACTTCCTGACCCTCAGGATCTGTTAGCTAGTTTGAGTCCGGAGCCAATAGACAAATGGACCAGCCACAACTAAGAGCAGCGTCCCAATTTTTTTAAATTAAAATTAAAAATTCAGTTTTATTTTTTCTTTAAATAAAACTAGTGGGAGGTGAACAAGAACAATCTAAATCAGCGGTTCTCAACCTGGGGGTCATGACCCTTTGGGGGTTGAATGACCCTTTCACAGGGGTCGGGAGACTTCACCTGGATGCCGCCATTTGGGTTCTTTTACCCTCTGCGCATGCACAGAACACTTTGCGCATGTGCAGAGGGTAAAAGAACCCAAATGGCGTCGTCGTGGCGGGGCACGGGGGGGCACGGGGGCAGGGCATGGGTCGCGGCATTAGGAAGATTGAGAACCACTGATCTAAGTCAACTCTCCAAACATACCAGGGGTGGGTTCCACTTACATTCCCTACCGGTTCACATTGCATCGCATCGGAAGTGCACATTCGGGCGAACCGTTCCAAACCAGCACCAAACATACCAAGGACAGTTTGAGAGGAAAGTCTTGTGTTACCTCCAGAGCAATGCAAAATAAACTATTTGAAGATATATTAAGTTAACAAGCATTAAGTATTGTTACTTTTGCTCATCGGTCTTTGCTTCTTCAATTTAATTGCCTATTTCTGTATTATTATTATTTTTGCTCCAGAATACAGGTGCTGTATTCAAGGCCCTAAAATCACATATTGTCCCTGAAATACTTCGACGTTTCCCACAGATCCCATCCAAAAATTGCTTCCAAATTATAATTTAGACAATAGTATCTTCTTTCCACAAAAGTATATCTAAGCAATTTTGTGATATCTTACGGTTTAATAATTTGTTTGAATGATACTCATTCAAATCTGAAAGATTCCAGTTTATATCTTTATAGTTACTGTAGCAAAAACCTAGATCAGAATTGTACTACAAATTGTTATTGTAAGAGTTCATATAATGAATTATATAGATTAACTGCTTCAGAGATATGTATTTAAGCTAGTGCTGACTTTTCCGATCAGCATCACTGGTCTTGTAGATATATAGGGTCATTTGATTTAATCTTAAAGGCCCTCTGTGAGTTCTCTTGGTAACTTTGAAAACCTAATCAAATTTGGTGTTCATGGTATTATCACATAACAGATGTAAGATAAGATTGCAATAGATTGGGTAAAGGAAGTTAGAATCACCATGAAACTCATTTCTGTATGTCTGGTAGGAAACACTGTAGGAAATATTTTTCTACTAGAAGATAAGAACAAATAGCATATTATCTTCTGCTGAAGAGTTCTCTCATAATTCTATTGTAGCTGTATAGTAAGAGTAAAATAAGAACAAGCAAAAAAAAAATAGAACTGATACAGGGTCATAATCAAGGAATGATTACAGATAGAATTGTATCTATGTTCAGCTGAAGATATTTAGATGGAAGAGAAATCTGTGTCCATTTGTATTTTACCAGAAACGTACCTGAAATTACAATTTTGAAACTATGAACTGAATCTGCAAAAGTCATTATGAATTTTGCATCTTAAGTTTTCAAATTTAAGTGTATCAATTTTTGTCACACTGTGCTCAAACCAAAGAAAAATATATTGTTAAATATATTATGTTCAACTAAAAGTTTGACATTAATAATAATTCTTAGAATGGCAATAGCAATGAAAAGTAAGATGATTATAGCCTGTTTCCCCTTGGTTTTGTTTGGAACATGTAGAAATGGATTTTTAAACCATACTGTTTGCTGTGTGAAATATAACTGGCTTTATTTTGTGTGCTTCAGATCAAGTATCCTGCTTATTATTTAAGTAGAATTTTTGATTGTACATGAACAAAATACTAAATGTGATTATATCTGGTCTTAACCTTGAGGGACAAAATTGGCTCTATTCAGCAGATTAGAAGTGCCTAGGAAAAGTAATGCTTTTGTGGACCACATGTTGTCAAGGCCATCTTCCTTGTGGTTTTTTTATTTGACCATATGTTTGGTACTAGTTTTCTTTCGTCTAGAGATGCTGACGCCTTTTAGTCTGGAATATCTGAGTATCACTAGATAGAAAGTGCCTGCATGCATGCGCATGCATGCCTCAATGTGTAGGTATTACATTCAGATAGAGAGAATAAGATTTGCAAAGATTTATTTGGCATTCCTTTTGAAAAGTTAAAGATTGTGACAGTGGCATAGCAAGAGGCCCACATTTGGAACTGAGGTTTGGCTACTATTAAGAAATTGATCTTTCCCTCACACTTTTGGGGTAAAGATAATACCGTAACTAACTAAATCTTTTTTTTTAATTGCAGGTCACTCATGTGGCTAATTTAAATGTGTCTCTTTGTAGTTACCCACTTGTATAAAACAAGGTCAGGCAAACCTGTTTGCTCTTTCGTGATTCTAATCTCAGTTGAGCCAAAGGGCTTTTACTACAAAAACTCTCCTCTTTTTGGCTTCTCTCACCCTCATGGTTTCTGCCTAAGCAAAGGGGCCATCATATTTTGTTCTGAGAAAATTATACTGTTAAATTACTGTGCATTGGTAGGTTTTTCTCATTTTGCCCTCTTGCTGCTTTCAGTGTATATGCTCTGTGTTTTGCAGACATTTTGGAGCCATTTGGTTTATCCTATAAGAAATTAGAAGGGTTAAGGCTGCCGACAAATGTTAATCTGCTGTTTCTTGTTCTGCAGTTGAAATGCAAAAAACAGCTGGCAAAATTCTGGGAAAGATTGGGGAGAATTGCTCTCTTTTCTCTCCCCCCCTCATAAGAAATTATTTTATTAGATTGCCTTGATTAACAAATTCCTTATAAGTTAAGGTGACCAGATTTTAATATTTGTAATATTTGTAAAGTGGGACACCATTGATGGGGGTGTTTCTAGGGGAGCAAGACGGGAGGGGTCTGTCTCTCTTATCCTGCAGCTTTGTGCATCCCCCCCAAACACCCCACTTCATCGCAGCCCTTACCGCTGCCATGGCCGGGGCTCGCCTCTGCTGTGTCTGGCCCGGAGAGGGACAGCAGCAGGAGAAGGAAGAAAGCAAACCGCGGCTGTGGTGCTTCGGGAGGGCAGGTGGTGAAGGTTCTTCATAGCCACGTGCTGCCTCCGTTGCAGAAGCCGCCGCCAGCCAGCCGGGCAGCAGCCCTCTGTGTGGGGAGACAGCCAGGCCTGCGCTTGGAAGAGGCTGCCGCTCTCGCTGCCCGCTTTCTTCCTTCTCCCGCCGCGAAACAAAAGTGAACTGCGGCAGCGCTGCTTTGGGAGGGCAGGCGGACATCTGCAGCCAGGCAGGCAGGGAGAGCAGCGAGAGCAGCGGCCCCTTCCAAGCACAGGCCTGGCCCTATACCTGCCCGGGGGGCTGCCGCCCACCTGGCCACCAGCGGCTTCCGCGCCGCACTTGTAGTTGCGTGGCCGGCCGGATTAACAGGTGTGCTGGGGACGCCTTGCCCGCCTCCGTGCGCTGCGCTTGGCAGGGGCCGCTGCCCCTCTCACTGCCCTCCCTCCCCGCCTGGCAGGAGGAGGCAGGCGAGGCAGCAGGCAGAGGGGTGGGCAGGGCTCGGCTCGGCCGCTGAGCATGTGGGGCGCCCGCCCCAGCTCTTGGGCTGCTTCCCGCTTTGCGCAAATTCAAATTCAAAAGCGGGACTTTTTTGAAAGGCCGCGGGACGCGGGACAAATTATTCAAAAGCGGGACTGTCCCGCCAAAAGCGGGACGTCTGGTCACCTTATTATAAGTGCTTTATTTCCCCCCCCAATCCGGCCTACTCTACTATTTTGTGAGTTACCTCAGGATAAAAACACACCTACTTACCATGTTTGTAATTTCTATAGACTCCTTTTCAATGCTAATGAAATATTTTTTTTCATTGTCCTTAAAAGTTATACTAGAGCTACTAAATCTGAGCTGTATGATCATTAGATGATGACAAAGAATTATATATATATGTGTGTGTGTCCTGAGTTCCTTCTAATGGTCTTCCATATTTCTGTACTGAAGTGTAGGCCTGGCTGGCTACCAGGTTACTTTTTTTTTTAGGAAGTAAAATGGCTGTTGGATTAAATTGTTGTCTTTGTCATTTTTTTTCCAGAGTGCATTGGGTTTGAATTGAAACTAAAAGCATAGGATAAGAAAGAGAAAGAAACTTGAACTTTGGGATGTTTTAGATATGGGTGAATGGAATCACTAATGTGACAAAGCAGTCTAGATTTTCACCTTTGTTCCTTTTTTTAAAAAAAATGGACCTGGTCCATGTTGCTGAAACTTTACAAATAGATAAAAGTTCATAGACTACAATACACGTTTTCAAAATCACTGCATGGTTTTAATCTTTGCTCATCTGCTTTAAGTAATTAAGATTCTAACTCTGATTGGATATATTCACAGCTGAGCTCATCTCAATGCTTAAATCTCACTATCTTAAGGAATGACATTGTTTTCCTATATTAAATCAGAGAGAAACAGCGAAAATAAGATGTAGTAAAAGACTTATGTCTTCTTTAGCTTGTTGCTTAGTAACAGAAAATGCCTTCTAAGCTTATTTTTGTTGTGGAGGTGGGGTGGAGATGGGAGTGAAACCTGAATCAGTCACCATCTGTCCTGAGTTGGTTGGCTTCCTATTGAATTCCCTTTTGTTTCTCTCAAACAATTGGTTCTCTTTAGTGCCTATATACCATTCCAAGTACCACTGGTGGTATCTCTCTCCATGCTTCTTTCTGTAACAATGGATAGCTGTATTTTAATGCAGATAATAACAACAGACACTCTGCAATTACAGGAGGAACAGAGGGAAGCAAGGTGATTTCCCTATAAAATATCTTCTCATAATATGTTATTAAGGGAAAATTAGGAACAAATATTAACATAGCAAGTCCATCATTTGTAGCAATATTCGAGTTATTTTTTTTTGTATTTTTTTAAAAAAAGACAGCCACATATAACAAATTTCAGCATACTTTTTTTTTTACAGAATTGAGGCTTACATTCCAGATCTGCAAAGCTGAACTCTAGATACATAACTCTAGAATCAGGGCCTTTTATATTTATTTTAAAATGGGGCTAGCTAAATGTATGTCTATGTGCCTTCCATGCATATTGGTTCCAGAACTCATATGGATTGTGTTAACTCAAAATTTTGAAAAATGTAAAACCAGCCTATCTGAAAGGCCCCCTTTTGCCAAGCAATGGAAAAAAATTATCATTAAATAAGAGTAGCTGCTACTGGTTTATAGTACTTGCAGCTTCCTCTAGTAATTTCAAAACAATGTACCATATGTTGGGCAATCACATGAGTGTAATTTCTGTTCCAAAAAATAAATTAGTATCCCTTGAGAAAACATTTCAGTGAATTTGCACGTTGTTTAGTGTTGAAGTGTTGCAAAACAATTACAAATGTTTCTAGGCACTAGTTTTTAGTATTTTGAATCTTTAAATTGATTTGTGGATAATGCAGAAAATTTAGCTGATCTCAGTGAGATTTCAATAATTGTTCTGCTTACATGAAGCATAAACATTGTATTTTCAATTCTATACTGTTAATTAATTTATTCTTAGTACCTTTTAACTGAAGAAGAATTCCAGTCTAGTCTGGCAAAATGGTTCTCATACACAGTAGATTGTAGTATTTAGGATGCTGAAACAGATTAAAACCAGTTCCTCGCATTTTCATTTCTGCCAGCCTCTATAAAAGATTTCTAACCATAAACTCCCATCCTAGTTTCTAGTATTTCATTATCTTGTTTTAAATGTATCATTGAAATCATCTTCATTATTAATTACTGAACAATTTTTAATTTGACTTTACTTGCAGAAAGTTTGCAGATTAACAATTTGTTTCTCTAAGTGTCATATCTCATTTGCAAATATTTAAAAGTCTTAAATACTATATTTCAAAGGTATGGTTGTTTTTTTTTCTACTTTTCAGCTTCTAAAACGTCAAAGATCCTTATGAATGTAGGACTTTGTATGATAATAAGATCCTTCAAATGAAACACAATTTGCTTTGCTTTTTGCTGAACTTGTGGTTAAATATTAACTGGGTGTATCTACAAAAGGCTGCCATTTTATTCTTTCTGTTTAGAGAAAGGAGTTATATTGATTATAATTTGGTATTTAGAATTGTGGCTAATGGTGGTTTGCCTGAGAAGTTCACACTGGAGAAAGCTTTCCTTATCAGTCTGGGTAATCAAGAATTAGATTGAAATTGCTTTTAGTTGTCATTCAGGTTTCCTTTCAAAAGCCAAGGACCTGCTGAGAAAAACAAAAACCTAATGAAAGCTTGACTGTATTCCATCTTAAAACCTACAGAATTAGAAATGAGGTTCTGACTGTCTGTGTATTCTTATTCTTCTACATTCTCAGGGTTACTAAGGTAACTGGTTTTCAGAGATTTTACGTCTTCATTGTCAAGTATTTCCTACACTTATTGTGCTGCTTTCAAATTAGGGCAATTTGAACAATGTCCTTTGAAAAAAGAAATAAAATGGAAATTGATGTAATGAATCAATTGGATCTCTGTATATCAGACATGCTGTTTATTTATTTAGAGCTGACTTAAAAAGCACTTTTTTCACATTTCCTTTTTTTCTTGCTCTTCTTTTTCTCTTGTTTAAAACAATCCTGCCAGTGTAACCTTTTTAAATAGGTTACATTAAGAAACAAGTGAATGTGTGTGTTGAGAATTGAAGTTTAGGTACTGGGACTTTCTGATTAAATACCGTACTATAAAGAGTTATATTAGATGCAACATAGTTTGTGCTCTACCCAGAATCGGATTACTGTGAGAGAATATAGTTATTAATGAATTTTAATGATAAAACAAATGCTCTAATTCACATAGACTGATTTATAAATAATTTATACATTTATAAATTGATAAACAATTTAATACTGTTCCATAACTAAGCATTATGCATTTCTGATCCTAAATCATATTTAAGTCTTATGCTTAACTGAGCTATATAAAAGAGGGGTTTCAAACAATTATGAGGGTTGCAATTTGCTGATGATAATTTAATACATAAACATTTACATAAACATTGTAAATAAATATTAGGGGAAATGCACTCTTTTTCATGCACAAGATACTCAGACCATAATTTGCCCCTGAAGGGATTAAAAGAGTTCCCTTTAATTATTGGTTTGCCAACATACAACACAGCTTCAATCCATAAATTTTTCAAAGGGGATTAAAATATTCTTGTCTAAAAATTGGAGAGCTGTTGGTAGTCATTGTACACAATATAATATTGCATGATGTCAGTGGTGGGTTCCTACCGGTGCAGTCCGGTGCGTAGCTCCAGTAGGGAGAGGCCGATTGCGCAATTTGCGCTCGACCACTCCGGTGCCGTCTTCGCCGGTCCGTCACGCGTGTCGCCATCTTTTTAAAAGAATTTTTGGGCTTTTTGCTTCTGCGCATGTGCGGAAGCAAAATCTCGCCAAAATCTCATGATGGGACGTGTACGCGTGATTTCGGCGAGATTTTGCTTCCGCACACGGAAGCAAAATCTCACCAAAATCACATGCGCATGCGCGTTCCCTCACGAGATTTTGGCGAGATTTTGCTTCCACGCATGCGCAGAAGCAAAATCGTGCGAGGGGGTGCGTGCGCGTAGCGAGCGCACGCACACACAAAACATGGAGATGCGCGCGCAGCGCACCGGTATCAGTAAGTGAGCAACCTGCCCCTGCATGGTGTGAACTCTTAGGGGGCTTGACACTTTCTTAAACAGCTTCAGAACATAAGCAACATTACTATTTTCTCTATTTCATACCATCATTGAATTGGATGGGGCCATTTAAGTCCAGTGTTTTACTCATCCCCTCATGAGTGAATGGAGGCAAGTGTGTCATCTCCCCAGGTAGCTACTTTCAAACTGATAAGATGACTCCTGAACTGGAATTTGCTTTTCTGTAATTTAAGACCATTATTTCAAGTTCTTACCTTCTGGAATGATAGAAAATATGTAATGGCCTTCATTTGTCTGCCACCATTTTAGATATTTCAGCGGCACTATCATATCTTTCTTTAGCCTTCTCCTCTCAAAGCTAAATGATTTTAGTCTATCTTTAAGGATTTAATTTCCATTTTAAAATATTTTCAGTTATATTTAGAAGACATATCAAAGTAGCAAAAATAATAATTTTATATTTTTATCCCACCTTTTGTATATATAACTCAAGGTGGTGAACATAACTAATACTCTTGCCTCCCAGTTTTCTCATAACAACAGCCCTGTGAGCTGGGCTTGGCTTGGCTGAGAAAGTGGCTGGATCCAAAGCTGGTTGTCATGCCTAAGGAACAGGGGTGGGTTCCACTTACCTTCGCCACCGGTTTGCATCGTGATGTTTCACGCGTGCGCGCCTAGCCCCTCGTGCAATTCTGCTTCCGCGCATGCTCAGTAGCTATAATCAGCCCGAAACACAGCTGAGGAGCTGATCAGCTGTGCTTCGGGCAAAGGAATAAAGGTAAGTATAAACCCGGGGGCGGGTGGGAGGACCCTTTTTCAAGCAGCAACAGAGGGAAAAAATTTGGAAAAAATTCCTCCCAAAAAGATGGCGGCGCCCATGGACCCGCACCGACCGAACCGGATCCGTGACGCCATTGTGACATCACCAGCGGGTCGCTACTGGTTCGGGCGATCCGGTCCAAACCGGGAGGAACCCACCCCATGCTAAGGAAAGACCAGAATTTATCATCTCCTGGTTTCTAGGGCAGCACCTTAATCACTGCAATCAAAATCATTGTTTTACAGTATATACAAAATAATAAGACTAAATAATACATAATAAAGTCAAGTTGTCTTTTCTGCTTTATCTCTCTGATTAGTGGTGTATTTTATTTTATTTCATTTAAATGCTTTATATGGCTGCCCAACTCATAAATAGTGATGCTGGATTCCTAAATACCATTAAAACATTAACAAAAATAACAAAACACACAAAGAGAAAGCATAACTGAGGCTAAGCCACAGCATATTCTTGTTCCAGAGCTATTAGAAGACAAATTTATCCATTGCTGTGGCCTAGGGGAAGAGATAGGTTTCCAAGGCCTTATGGAAGGCCAATAGGTTATCATTTGAGTTGATTATTATCTGCAAAGAATGATCAAACAGGACAGAGATACAGTTTGAGTGCTTTCATAATTTATAAAACAATGAAACTACCGTTTTCTCACCTGCTACTTCAGAAAGAAAAGGAGCAGCATTTTTTTTAAATCTTGTATAATATCTGGTTTATTTAATTTGGTGATCTGCTTCAGTTATTAAGCAGAAGCAGGGATGTCTACAGAAAGTATTAACTCTGAATACCAGGTTAGGAATAAATAATCACTTTCAGAAATCTGAATTGATCACTTATAGAGGTTTTTTTAAAAAACAACAACAGCCCCAAATTGCCAATTTGGCCTTAGGTCTTAAACCTTATAAAATTATATGACAT
Source organism: Diadophis punctatus similis (assembly GCA_023053685.1). Lineage (NCBI taxonomy): Eukaryota > Metazoa > Chordata > Lepidosauria > Squamata > Dipsadidae > Diadophis > Diadophis punctatus. The sequence goes on from JALIGW010000003.1 coordinate 156,401,640, forward strand.
ATCCACGGGGTTTATCTATATTAGCAAAATAATGCTTTCTAAAATTCAGGTTCATCGCTGGTTAAATTGGCAGCAGTGATTTTCCAGTTCTTCATACATCCATGAAACAATGTTCTAAAGCTTGACTTTCAACATTTTGGCAATTAGGTTCAAGGCAATTTGTGGGACATTGTGACATAACTAGCCAGGAGAGCAGGAGATATGTGGGATAGAAACAACATGCTGTTTTGCACACATTAGTATTACACAAATTGCTCCTAGAGCTGCAATAAAAGCGTGAGCAGACAGCATCTGGCACACTGCCATTTGTTGCCTAATTTAAAGGCAATTCTCTTTTTTAAAGATACATTTTCTTTTTGGCTTGGCTTTTTGAGTTCCATTCTGTAGAATGAATTCAAATAGAAACTAAGAGCTTGCCTAAGTCTAAGTAACAGACTACTATGCTCAGCGTGACTAAAAACACTTTTGGTTTTAATTTCCTCCTTATATGGTCAATTTATGACAAAGGCATATAGAGCTTATGGAGATTATTCCAGGATACAGTTTAATATAGTAGCTTTTTTTATACAATTGGTATGATCAACACAATCACTTTAGAATAATGTATATTGTATTAAAAGAAGAAAAGTATACATCTTGCCTGCCCTGTTTGCTAATTAAAAATCATGAATTTTCATAAAGATTCTGAAAGTCTGTGCAAAATCTGCACCATTTAACTAAAAATGTGCAGTAGGGTGCAAAAACAAATACAAATCATATAGTCATTATATTTGATGTATAGAGACAGACAGTGTACTGTAGTGAATCAACTCATGAACTTGGACAGAGGGTTTTCTAGTTCAAATTTCAACTGATCATGGTGACTTTGGACCTTAGTGATTGTCAGCCCAGCTTATCTAGCAGAGGTATTGTGGTAAGGATAAATGTGAGGAGAACCCCACAGATATTTTCTCAATCTCATAGACAAAATGTAGGATATCAGTATAAAAGCTTCTAGTTCTGCAATATAATCTTTTACATGATAAAAATGCACATTTCAAATGTTGAATGCTTACAATATTTCTTTGTTTAGTTCTGTTCCATTGGGACATATTAGTCCTTTGAAAGAATATCATTTTGAATTAAACATATATTCTTGAGAAGATCTTCGTGCTTACTTTTTTTAAAAAATGAAACATATATTTCAATATAAAAACAAGCACTTCTAGGGCTTAAAGAAATGGACATAACATGTACAAATGTGAAATCAGCCCAATGTCAAATAGGACTTTCATATGCAAAAAGCTATTCACTCAGGAGCAGCAAAATAAAATGTAAAGCATGTTTGACTTTGATCCCCACAATTCCAAGAACAGCACAACTCATACGATTTCCTAAGAAAATTGTATAAGATCAGTAATAAGCTTTATGCTAAGTACTGTTAAGGAAAGGTAGATTTCCCTCCATCTTGAAATGGGTGGGTAAAGGAAAAAGTGCTATATAACAGCTATTACAATATTGTTCGTAGCATTTGTTTTGGAACAGATGCAGTTTGAATTAAACATGTCCCATTTGGTTCAGTGTGTCATTGCGCATTCTTGTTGATTTATGAATCCCATATTTCCTTCATCCTCTCAGGCAGAATACTTAGTGTTGCCTGTTTAGTGTCAGTGAGAAAACAGTTAGGCTCTGTTTGTGCCATGTGGCAGGAGGGAACAACCTTTGGATGGCCAAGAATTGCATACAACATTTTGGGTTGACTAGTGGGGTAGGGCTTTGAAAATTTGAAAAGGTTCTTTGTTTTTTGTTTTTACATGAGATGCCTGCATTCAGGCTTGTATCTGTTTCTTGCTTCAACAAAGGGGAATGGGGCTTTCAAGTTACAGCTATCACTTGAGAATTATATTTTAAAAAATCAGGGCCACATGTATGCTTAGGGTCACAGTTTTCCTCCCCTTTATTTTAATAATTTTTCCATATATTTGTAAGATGCTCTCTGTGGGATTTCCCCCCGCCCCAAATGTACAAGCCATATCCATGATAACCTGGTCAAAGCACACAGCACTTTATGTTAAACCTAATTCTTGGCAAGGATTTAGGATGAAGACACAAAGCTTGTTGTATAACTTTTTCCTTAAAAATCTCAGTCAAATTTCATCTGGTAACCCTATTCCATCTACATATATTGGATACAGTGAATGAGTCCTTGTTCTTATGCTCTCTTTGTGTCTCTCCCCCCACCCATAAATGCCACTCGATAGGTGCTGTAGGAAGTTACAACAGTGCAAAAGAACAATAGACATTCTGCTGTATATTGAAGATTAAGATACTTTTTAAAGGTAACCTGCTGCTTAGGCACTTCCTGAATCTGAAGGATCTGTGTGGTCCTGATGAACAACAGTTTTAAGAATTTAGCCCTTACCAGCTTCCTATGTTGCTACTTCTGGAGAACAATGATGGATTTTACAGATTATGCTAAACTCTAATTTGATTGTGGCTTAGCATTTTGAGTGAACTCAGACAAATGTGGCCATCATGTACACTGCCAGAATTCAACTAACTCAACTCACATAATTAAATCAACAATTATCATAACAAATGGACAATTCAAACCATGTTGATAACATTTTTAAATAGATATTTACAATAAATTCTAGCAGGATATATGATATCTGTAAGTAAATAAAAATAAAAACTATATAATGTTTCTGAAGTTGAGAAGTAATGAAATGGTCTCAAAGGAATTACTATTCCAAAGAGCTGTACTAGTATATTTTGGCAGTTTCTTACTGTGTTTTGAATTTGTCTTCATGTGACTTGTATTTTCCCAAAGAATAATGAAAGAGAGGAAGGAAGGGGGGGGAAAACCATCTAGCATTTAGTGTTTCCTTGACAAGGTTCTTTGCAGGAGTGCCTGTGATTTATGAAGCCATAATATACCTCTTGTGTAGAAGAACACTGTGGGAGGTAAGAGACAACTGGGTGGAACAAATCAAGAAAATAAAGTTCTTGTCATAAGGGGAAAACTCTTGTGTGTCATTGACAGGTCTAATTTCTGTTAATCTAGTGTGTGAAGTTTAACAGTGTTCTTATTGGCTGGTATTATATAAAGAAATGTGTTTTCATACAAATTTAATGTAGCTTTGAGGGTCTCTTTTCCTCTATGTAGTTTGAAATGCATGAATTTTCCCTCCTATTTGCAGAAATTACTGCCACAACATGCTGTGTTCTTGGTGATTACTAAGCACATGTGAATTGTGAGGGCAGAGTCTTGTTTATGATAAAGGCCTACAGTATGCTGTAGAAATGAATGGTCGCTCCCATCTAACAGATGAGTTATGTTATAGAAAACCTACTTTGTTAACACACTTCTGTGGTAAGTGATAGATTCTATTAGGTATATTAAGTATTGGTATAATTTTTTTCGCTAAATCAGTACATTAGTGATTGATGTTACTGATCCTGGCTACTTTGTTTTGAAGATATAGAACTATGGGATGTTTTCGGCCTGTGATTCAATGTCAACTCCTTGCTGAACTCCTTGTTTTGCAATTATTTTCTTGCACACTGCTGTTACTTTTTAGAGAACGCTACTTCGGCTACCTCTCCTTGTAAGTGTGAAAATAAGCTGCTCTTTTCCCCAGTTGAATTCTTGTCTTGCTAGTTCTGTGTTGCAAAGCACTGGCTCTTCCTTGACGCTTGAAGTATATATACAAATGTAGATTTATGCAAAAACATGTTAGGAAAACTAAGCCTGGTCCATGTTATAATCCTGAAACTTGCAAGCATTCATGTTGGTTGCTTGCTTGCAAAAAATGCTGAGATGACTTTTTGTGATTTTGTAGGAGTGGTTGCCTTGCAACTAAGAACATGAATTTTCTTTGTCATATGAAATCCTGATCCTGAAGTGCTCTGTCCTTGTTGTCCTCAGCAAGCTTTATTGAAATGTTCAGAAAAGCTGTTGCATTATATTGACAAGGAGCTAGTTTTTGTCATGAGCAGGATAACTGTCCTGGTAGAGAAGAAAATGGAGAGCTCCATGAATCCCTAAGAAGTCTGCTGTTATTCCCTTTTGATAATTAGAAAGGAGAAGTAATTTGCTATAGTACTTAGGTATGGTATGAAGTCATAAAAAACCTATAGCATTATAGAATACTTTACTTGGCCAAGTGTGATTAGACACACAAGGAATTTATCCCTGGTGCAGAAGCTCTCAGAATAGAATAGAATAGAATAGAATAGAATAGAATAGAATAGAATAGAATAGAATAGAATAGAATAGAATAGAATAGAATAGAATTCTTTATTGGCCAAGTGTGATTGGACACACAAGGAATTTGTCTTGGTGCATATGCTCTCAGTGTACATAAAAGAAAAGATACATTCGTCAAGAATCATAAGGTACAACACAATGATAGTCATAGGGTACAAATAAGGAATCAAATCGCATTAGGAAAACAGTCAATATATAGAAGCTCTCAGTGTACATGCAAAGCAACAGAGTAATAATAATCATACTAATCATACCAATAAGAGGGGATAGTAGAGAAGATGAGAAGGACAATAATGATACTACAGCTATGCAACATGGGTAAATATATTAGACATAAGACAATACTGTGAAGATTAGGTGTTCAGCCGAGTGATGGCCGGAGGGAAAAAACTGTCCCTGTGTCTAGTTATTTTGGTATGCAATGCCCTATAGTGGCATCTTGATGGGAGGAGTTGTAACAGTTTATGTTGTAACAGGTTGTGAAGGGTCTGTAGATATTTTCTCAACCCTCCTTCTGACCTGCACAATATACAGGTCTTCTGTGGAAGGCGGGCTGGTTGCAATTGCCCCCCCCCCCCGCAGTTCTAACAATCCATTGCAGTCTGTACCTGTTATGTTTAGTTGCTGTATCAAACCAGACAGTTATAGAAGCACAGATGACAGACTCAATAATTCCCCTGTAGAACTCTATCAATAGCTCCTGGGCAATCTGAACTTCCTAAGTTGACGCAGGAATAAATTTTTTGTTGTGTCTTTTTAATGATGGTTCTAATGTTAGGTGTCCATTTAAAATCCTGGCAGATATAAAATTGAATATAGTAAGAGGTGATAGCATAGGAGGGCTCCTCCTAAAACCAGCCATCATCTCTACAGTTTTAAGCATGTTCAGCTCCATATTGTTCTGGCTGCACCACGGGGCCAGTTGTTCAACCTCCTGCCTATATGCAGACTCATTACTGTTTCGAATGAGACCAATGACTCTTGTATCATATGCAAACTTCAGTACTTTGACAGAGGGAACTTTAGAGATGCAGTAAAGGTTTAGAGAGAGAAGAGCAATGGATAGAACACACAGCATCAGAAAGTTAAGAATATATCTCAGGGGTTGCCACAAAGAAGAGGGAGTCAAACTATTCTCCAAAGCACCTGAGGGTAGAACAAGAAGCAATGGGTGGAAACTAATCAAGGAGAGAAGTAACTTAGAACTAAGGAGAAATTTCCTGACAGTTAGATCAATTAATCAGTGGAACAGCTTGCCTCCAGAAGTTGTGAATGCTCCAACACTGGAAGTTTTTAAGAAGATGTTGGATAACCATTTGTCTGAAGTGGTGTAGGGTTTCCTGCCTAAGCAGGGGGTTGGACTAGAAGACCTCCAAGGTCCCTTCCAACTATGTTGTTGTTGTTGTTGTTGTTGTTGTTGTTGTTGTTCCATACATCATAACTTGGGAAGTTCTTACTTTAGAACAGTCTGTCTCAACCTGCAACTTTTTAAGATGTATGGATTTCAACTCCCAGAATTCCCCAACCAGCATGCCCTTGCAAAGGTTGAGAAACACAGTCTTAGAAGATCAGTTGCTGCAGCTTGTCTGTTACTCTTTTAACATCTGCTAATGCTATAGGAACCTTGTCTCCTTTGTCTCTGGATAGCTATGGTTATGGGCTGCTTTTTCATGCATTTTTTTCTGTGTTATATTTTGAAACATTGATACAGTAAGTAATGATTGAAAACAATCTGTGTTTATAATATGCTGAAGAGCTGTTCCAAGCTCAAAGCTTCACACACCCTTTGTTGCTTTGAAATAGTTTATGGCTGCTGTGAGCCATTAAAATTTAGTCTGCAGATGTTCTAATGTCCCTTTCCTGACAATAAACCTTCAGAAAGAAAGTTATATTTCAAAAAATCACAAGGGACAAAACCTGGGTTTTCATCCTTCGCATTTATTATAATTTTATGAGTCTGACAATTTATTCTTTTAAATCATTTATTTATTACTGGTACATTTAATACATTTATTTTAATTTCTTGGACTGTTTTTTCCTATATTTGTAAAATATATGAAATAAGTTTATATATCCAGATCTTATTTTTTTTAATAGGTGGATCTCATTTTAAAAATGTTTTAGATTTCATATTTAAGGAGCTTAAAATGGAAAGGGGAAATGTCTTTTCTTTCTCCCACAAGAATAAAAGCATTTTGCCAAAATTTTATTCTAAAACATTTTAGAGCAGTAAAAAAGAAATTTCCTACCCTTGCCCTTTTTACCGAAGGTGGCTGTAAAAATTGTTAATGCAAATGATGTATGTCACTTTCTGTTGTGTGATGCTAATTGGAAATGGATCACTGCAGTTTATGGGCAGTTACCCCTTTCAGTGCCCAGTGAATGGCCTGCTTTGAATGATGCTAACTCATTGATTTCCTGACCTCTTTTGCACCAAAAGAACTGAGAAGAACTAAAGATAAACATGGAATTGATGTTGAAGTTGACATAATATCTGTGAGCAGTGAATTTACATGCATGGGGAAGTAGAGCAAACCATTATGAAATGGTGTTTTCTTTACCCTTTACATTTCACGGTTCTGCTTTGTTTCTTCCAGAGAAATTGAACTGCAAGATCAGTAATTCAAAAGTTGATGTGTATAGTAGTTGAACTAATCTGGAGGTCACCAAAGTGGGGAAAGACAAGATTACTGTGTCTATGTTTGTTTAATTGTTTCTGGCATCATCTGATACCATCCTAAATTTTTCTTTCTTTTTTTGTTCCACAGGGAGATTTTAATTATATATCTACATAACCTATATTGCCCTATTGAAGAGGTACATGTTCTATTTCATTTTTATATTAATTTATTGTTTTATTTTTAAAATTCTGGAGTTTACTGAAATATAATTTCTGGAGTGTGTACAAATATAAGTAAAAAGTTTGAATCCTTTTGCATAATTTTAAATTTCAGTGAGTTTCTCTTCACTAATATTGTGGATGATATGCTTAATATTGGGGAAAACATGCTTAATATTTAGAAAAAAATCAATTATTGCTTCAATTAGTAACACAATTCTATCTGCAGTACAATGTGGCAAATAGCCTTATTTGTTTTATCTTGAAATAATTGTCTTCATTAAAGCTGGATGGTGTATATATCATCTTTAAAAAATGTGAAATCATGTCTATTAATAATATTAGACTCTGATATTAAGTAAACTGTACATAGTCATATAGTGATCTAATACAGAAGTTAGAATTGGTTTTCCACTTCTTTTTTTTACATTCGGCTTTTCTTTGAGAACAGACAATTGAATATTTTTTACATTGTTTTCACACTTAAAGTTGAAGTTCACACTTAAAGGTATTTTTAAATGGTTTCAGATTGGAATTATTTAAAAGGATGTTTCTAAAAGTGAAATGCAAATAAGAAATATAGGATAAATCTTTTTGAATCTATTTATTAAGCTACGTGGTTTCTAAATACTCACTGTACAATAGGATAGCCATTCTCCCTCATCAGACTCTTCTGTAAAGGTGTGATGTTGTTTTACTCAGTAGGATGTCATTTGGCTTCTTTGCACTTCAAAAAGATCTAAGGTTACTGATTATGACTTTGCTATTTCCTGTTTAATTGTTATGTACTTAAAAGGACTTCAAGTTTTAAAACCACATGGTAAAGAACACAAGTATAAATCCTTCAGACTTGTAGGTCTGTAAAGTTGCAATATTTTTTTCCATTGTCTTTCTTTTAAAGATTTATATAATGACATTTGATGTGCATTTTTAACTCCACGAAAATATCTCTACGGAAAGGCAGCACTCACACGGAGTGCGAAATCATCACTTTCCTCTACATGCACAGGAAGAAAAGGCTCCATGCATAGAGATGATCCCATGCATTGTCCTTTTTCTTCTTCAGAGGAAATTCAGAAGAGGAATAATCCAAAATCAGACTAATTTCTACCGCAGAACGTTGGTGGCATAATCCAAAATCAGAATAATTTGTACAGTAGAACATTGGTGGCTTGTGCATAAGTTTATTGATAACATGGACCAAAATGCAAAACAGAACAAAACAAAATCCCACACAACTTTTATTATGATACTGCTATTCAGAAGAAGCATCATTTCTTGAATGATTCATTTTTGTTGCATAAGGAAACCAGTTGTTCTTTAAAAATTAATGTTGGCTATTTCAGAGCAACACTAACCTAAGACCTGGAGTTGTTAAGAGTCGGGCAGCATATAAATGTAATAATAATACCTAGGACAAAATAAGTCCAAATGTATTAAAAACATATTTTACGTAACTTCACTTTACAGCAGTACAAAGATTGTACAAATAGTTAGTTCTCGACTTACAACAGTTTGTTTAGTGACCATTCAAAGTTGCAACAGCACTGAAAAATGTGACTTATGACCATTTTTCATAGTTATGACCTTTGCAGCATCCCCATGATGATGTGATCAAAATTCAAATGCTTGGCAACTGGTTCATATTTATGACCACCGCTGTGTCCCAGGATCATGTGATCATATTTTGAAACCACCTGACAAGCAAAGTCAATGGGGAAGCCAGATTCATTTCTGGCTGCTAACTTATCAAATGCAATAATTCATTTAACAACCGTGGCAAGAAAAATCGTAAAATGGGGCAAAAGTCACTTAACAAACTTCTAAAACAACAAATAAGACCTCCGACTAACTAACTAATCCTGTGTGGTATAAATACACAAGGCCTTATACTCCTTTAGAATAGTGACATTTTGTGTGAGATTTTCTTTCGGAATAACATCTGAGCAATACAAAACATACAGAGATGAACTTCTATTTTCCTGGAATAGATGGAAAGGTGTACTCACCAAACTGACTGTAATGTTGCTGAATATTTTCATATCGTGAAAATGTAAAGATTTTGAAGGTAATATACAATTCTACTTAAAGGTATTGATTTGGTAATTAGCATTTATGAGTGCCAATTGATTTTTATTTTTAAACACAATTAAAAACTCTTTTATTTTAAAATATTATTTAAATAGATTTTAAAAATTACTAAACAGCATCCTTTAATACTGGGTAGGAATTAGTGCATCTCCATGCTTTATGGCAATTGTTAGTCTACCCTTAGCGTCTTCCTTCATAGTTTGGTGTTGTGTACATGGATGGCAACAGGGAAGCTGCTGTGAGAGATAGGTGATGTTGTCCTGACCTGAAAGGTTTAGTTTAAAATAGGAGTGAGCTAATTTCAACCTGCCAGCAAACAGGCATTTCTCCGTCCTAGATGCCTGCTTCTATAGTGGCAAAGAACAGAGAATCGGATGGATAATCCTCCACTTGGGCTTTTGGTTGTCTGACCACTTGCTTCAGCTCCTTGGAATGTGGCTTCTCTTGATGTTATCCTTGAGAGAATGGCATCCTCAGTAGCTGTGATCTAAGGTCTAAACAATTCCATTAGGATTGAAAGGCATTCAAAACAAGCGTTTTGTTATGCAAAAGAATGCAAACAAAACCCTCTCTTTGAATAATTGAACAGCTGTGTCTTTTTCAAGATTTAGGTGGTTGCTTTGAAAGCAGCTTGTAGTGTTCCTGAACTCATCCAAAGACTGCTAGCTGATCAAGATTAGATTGCCCATTCATTCCAAGGTTATGGACCTTGTGATTTTCTGGAACAGAATCAAATATCCACTCATCAAAATGCCTTCAGCAAATATGATGGCTTCCCCCTCTGTCGTGTATTTGACTTTTTTTGAATTATGAAGTTTATTAGCCACTGTACTGTTACTAAGTTACAATTAAGAGGACATGTATTTGAAAGGCTAAAAAAATGAATTGAATTGAATAGAATTCTTTATTGGCCAAGTGTGATTGGACACACAAGGAATTTTAAGAAAAGAAAAGATACATTTGTCAAGAATGGTTGTCATAGGGTTCAAGTAAGCAATCAGGAAACAATCAATATGAATATAAATCGTAAGGATACAAGCAACAAGTTACAGTCATACAGTCATAAGTGGGAGGAGATGGGTGATAGGAACGATGAGAAAAACTAATGGTAGTAGTAATGCAGCCTAGTGAATAGTTTGACAGTGGTGAGGGAATTATTTGTTTAGCAGAGTGATGGCGTTCGGGAAAAAACTGTTCTTGTGTCTAGTTGTCTTGGTGTGCAGTGCTCTATAGCGACATTTTGAGGGTAGGAGTTGAAGCAATTTATGTCCAGGATGCGAGGGGTCAGTAAATATTTTCACGGCCCTCTTTTTGACTCGTGCAGTATACAGGTCCTCAATGGAAGGCAGGTTGGCAGTAATTGTTTTTTCTGCAGTTCTGATTATCCTCTGAAGTCTGTGTCTGTCTTGTTGGGTTGCAGAACCAAACCAGACAGTTATAGAGGTTGCTTTATTAGGTTGCTTTATGAAAAAGAGACCAAAAATAGAAATAGTTGAGTTGGCAACCACCATAGAGGTGAAAATGCACAGAAACACCTGTCACTTATTCAGCGTTCATTCATTTGTAATATATTGATTGAGCAGCACTGAATAAAACATTATCCCTTGAAAATACTAACTGCGGTGGTGAGAATACAAGCCCCAAAGAATGAAGAAGTCAGACACCTTAATCTTCATCAGATTGAATTCTGTCCTGTTAAATATAATACATGCTCTATGTTTTATGATGTAATACCTTGAAACACTTAAAGGTTATTTATTTACAAATTTTCCTAGTGACAGGTTACTGGCTAGTAACTATCAGAGTCCTTTTATTTTTAAAAGGCCTTTTTTGTTTTCCAGAAGGGTCTTCCTCCACTTTGGGTCTCTAAGAATGGAAGAACAGAGGCAATTTTAGTTGAGCCCTCTGTAACAATTCTACATATCACTTCCCATATTGTTCTGGAGGGCTCTAAACCTTTGGAACAGAAATACAAAGGGCTGGAGAGAGAAAGCGGGTCAGAAGTAATTAACATCCTCTTTTTCTATTTTTACAGCAACCCAGCATGCCTTAATTGATATGCTGAACTCAGTTGATTGATCTCAGAATCCAACCTCCTTTACAGTATTTAGGTACCTTAAATACTTCAGTTGATAGTGCTGCTTATATTGATATGTACAGTTCAATCGCATTTGCTCCCTGGGAAAGCAGGCCAGATTGTTAATCTGGGAACTAACTGGTTTGAAAAGCTGTTCTTGAGCAAATTGCTTCAAGAAGAATCAGGTCATTCCCTAGTACAGTCGTGCAAATCCATCTAGTCTGTATTAAACTCATTAAATTTAATGGGGCTTATTGCCTTGTAAATGGGTATTATATTACCCTAAGGCTAATCTTTTTAAATAGTTATGCACTCATTTTACCACGTAACATAGCAAGCATATTTAAGAGGCAAATTCAAATTTTACAGCAGAATTGGCAGCACTCTTAAAGTCTGAATCAAGCTTTAGTCACAGCCAATTTACAGTATAGAACAGTGATGGCGAACCTTTTTTAGCTCAGGTGCCAAAAGGGGGCACGCAAGTGCCCACACCCATAATGCAATGACTACCCCCCGCGCATGTGCACACAACTCCCCCCACGCTGCCCCCCCCCCCGCACATGCACGCAGGCTCACTGAAGCTCCTGAAGCCTGGGGAGGGTGAAAAACGGCCCAACGGTCCAACCGGAAGTTTGTTTCCGAACTTCCGGTAGGCCCGTTGGATCTGTTTTTCGCCATCCACAGGCTCCGGAGGCTTTTCTGAAGCCTGGGGAAGGCAAAAACGACTTCCCTCCCACCCTCTGGAAGACCAAAAATCAGATGACCAGTGTGCACATGAGGGCTGGAGGTGACATAGGGAAAGCCTCGCGTGCCCTCAGATATGGCTCCGTGCACCATCTGTTGCACGCGTGCCGTAGATTCGCCATCACGGGTATAGAACTACGCATCCAAGGAATGTTAGCTTGAGGAAGAGTGCCTTAATAAAATTGAGATAATGTAATACGTTTCCACTGTTTTTCCAATGGATTTAAATCCTAGTGCAAGAATAAAACTGGCCAATTTAGATTAATAGGATACTATTTTTTCACAATCTGTTGCTGTATCCCTCCCTATTAATTATGCATTTAGAAATTGCTGAGAGAAACAGTGACATTTACATCATGAAATATGGAATTACAAAGTGTCTAGTGAATGGTATTATCACTTCTCCACATTAATAGGAGTGGTTGAAATTCTAAATTTCTCAGAATAATTATTTCTCTTTCTGTGCAAGTACACACAGATACTATAGTGAACTTTTTTGCTACTTGTTTTGCTTTTACTTAGCTTCTTGTGTATATTCAATTACTGTAGTTTATAAACCATGATTTATAGTTTAGCATATTGGGAGAACAAATTATACTCTATTTTATTAACTGTATTTTAAGAAACTGAAGGTTAGTGTAATGTGTGAATCTAATTTATCACTCTTATTTTACCAGATATACATACATACACCTTTTTCAGAGGATAGTTTGCCTCAATCAATAGACTCGATCGATCAAAACAATTGGTTGCCATTATTTTTATATGTAAAGCTATTGAATTTGATGTTGCTTCTATTAAGACTCTCTTGTGTAAGAAAATTGCCTGAAATTTCTTAAGTCCACATCATTCTAAGAAGTTTGAAGATGAAATTGCTTTTAAATTTGACAATATTAATGTGTACTGAAAATGTTAACTGGATTTTCTATCTGCTGTGGGTTAAAAAATTAATTGGGTGGGGTACTTTTTTTGTTTAACCTGGACAATCACATGTTTGGTGTAAACCAGCAGTGAAGAGTAACTGTGAACTTCTAGTGGTCCTTGTTGCAAACTGTTGATCTGACAAGGTTTCAGGGTAGTTTTTTTATTTCTTCAAGTAAGGGCATGCATGCACTGTTCTTCAAAGCCCAGCTGACTTGGGGGTGGGGTGGGGGGACTGGCATTGTTTCTGGGAGCAGGCTATTTAACTCCTTCATGCCTTTTGCTTGCTTTCTTGGATGAAGAGATTTGGGCCCAATGAATTGTTTGACTTTGTTGATTTCTTAACTAAAGCATTGACATCAGAGTAAAACAATTAGCAGCTGTTTCTTCCTTCTATTTTCTTATCAGACAGGAATTCTGTATGACTACATTGAAGGGGGAATTGGCAAGGTTCATGGTTGCAAGTTCCCCGGAGTCCAATTTTGAAACATAAGAAAGAAAATACTTTTTTTCATGGTGTCCAAGAAAAAAGTTGGGTTGCTGGGAAGAAAATCTTTGCATTTTTTGTTGTTTCTGCTTGCATTTGTTTTTATTAAAATAAGTGTTTATTGCCTGGAATTTGTGATATTTGAATTCTGCTAATGTGCTGATCCCACATTTCCACTGAGGTTCAGTGTGCAGTGTCAAGGGTCTTGCTTGGTGCCAGAATGGATGCGGTATGGTTTGTTTGAGGGACTAAATCAAATTATCTGCAATGTTTTTAAAATGTGGCATTGGCTTTAGAATGTGTTGGGTAACAAGGAGCAAGTCCATGTTTCAATGATTTAGCTTTAGAGCAAGCACTCTGAAGGTTAAGTCTGTTGAGAAAATCAAATGTATTTTAAGTAGCTACATGATGATTATGATGTTATCCATCCAGTCATGTCTGACTCTTGGCAGTTCCATGGGCCAGGTCTCTCCACATCTTCCGATCTTGCACTACTTTCAAGTAACTACCTAAAACAACATAAAACTTATGACAAGAATACACAACAGTGCTGTTTGGCTATTTTGAATTATAATCCCCGAAAATCCTATCCAACATATCCAGTGTTTAGGGTTTTGTAATCCAACACATCTGAAGAGCATCTTTCCTTTCCTTAGTTTAGTTTAGGTATTATGTTGGTGTGGAGCATGCAATAAGAATGTCATTATAGAATTAATCCTTCATTGTAGGCTTTGAAAACTGCATGTAGGTTTTCACTATTCCTGCCTTAAATTAAGGAAGCATATCCTGAAATAAACAGCTGCCTATTAAATGAGGCAGATGTTAATTCCCTCTCTACATGTATTTGCTGTGTACATTTTAAACATGATTGCAGGGTCTCAAGCCACTTTACACTCCAGTTTAAATTGCTGTGTGTGTGTGTGTGTGTGTGTGAGAGAGAGAGAGAGAGAGAGAGAGAGAGAGAGAGAGAGAGAGAGAGAGAGAGAGAGAGAGAGAGAGAGAGCTTTTCATCTGAAGTGGAGACCTTGGGTAAAGAATTAACCCCTTCTTTTGCACAATTACCCAATCCATATAACTCTCCCAAAGTTCCTTTTAAATGTGTGCACATGCAAATTAGCTGTAAACATTTTTCTATTTTTATCTTTATCCAAATGATGGGAGTCAATACACTATAGTAATGTAGTAAAAAAAATCAGGATTCTTGTAGTATCTAATTCAACCAATACATTTTATTAAAAAGGCATAAAGTTTCATGAGCTGCAGCTTACTTCATCAGATGCACAAAATAGTAAAACTGATAGTAAAAATACATAAATTTTACCAGATTCCTGATTTTTTGTCACCATAGATTAACGCAGTTCTCCTCCTCCAATGTCTGGTAATACAAGTGCATCTACAGCATGAATTGTTGTTGGGCCAGCTTAGCTCCAGTTATCAAAAAAAGACAATTTAATAAATATATGATTCAAGAAGTATGAACAACTTGCCTGGTTCCTTGCTGTTAACCTTACTGGGTTAAATCCTAATCCTTTTGAGAATTGAAATTCAGATGGAAGCGAAAAAAGATCCCTTGTGCTGAATACAGTGCTGAAAGGGTTTATTCTGCAGTAACTTCTGTGTTGTTGATATAATGTCAGAATGGACAGATCAGCTGGGAGTTGCAAGATTTTATTTTGCTTATATAAGAACCTTCATTTTGATTATTTTAAATTACAATTTGAAGATTTTTTTTCCTCTGAGTTTATTGCAGTAAAATGAAAGAAAATAATTTATTCACATTGTTAAAGTCATTGTTCTTGGTGAACTATTTCAATCTCCCTCAGTGGACAAAGACTGGGAATAGATTAAGAATAGGAACAGTGCATAGTAACACCTTTCAAAATGTGCAGTTGTGAAGAAAGAGGAGATGTTTCAACTTCTTACAAGCTTAGAGTCTCTGGATCTCTATAAATATGAAGAATCCCTGAGATCTATTCTTGATTTATATATGGATATAATCTTCCGTGGGAAATTAAAACACAAGATTCTAAACTTGACTTTTGAGAGGGGAGCGAAAATTTGTCAGATAGGTGAAAATTTCATTCCCATGAAACTTCTTGGCCTCCTCTTTGTAGTTCGGAGGGAAAGCTGTCAAGCAGAACATTCACCAGAAAGCAGGGAAAACAAATATTTCTATAATGCAAGCGCCAAATCTAAATAGTCATGGTTATAATGGTACCGATAAACTTGAAAAGTTCACTCAGTCCTCACATCTTGCTTCAGGCTGCTTTTCTTGGCAGTCTCTCCAAAAGAGTATAAAGACTACCATAAACTTTTGCTGTTGTTCCCAGGCCTGCTAATATAGCTTTCTAAAGACTCTGATCTAACTAGCCTTCTCTGGAAACAGATCACTGAGAAGTGAAATGTTAACTGCAAAGATTAGGTATGTGAGTCCATTAGGAAGGTAATTTTTCATTCAAGAAGAGAAAAATGAATATAAAAAACATTGCAACATATTTTTTGTTTTTTTTTTATACTTGTATACATGCAAAAAATGTTTTTATTCACATTTAAGTTGTTGTGGATACTTTTGCGGCAAATTCATCATGAGGCATTTCTTGATTAGTTTTCCTCTATGCAGTTGTTATGTCTAAAGTTTAATCATGTTTCCTATTTTTATTATTAAAGAATGTGTTCATAACTTTCCATCAGGCAACATAATAGGTTGAGGTTGTTTTTTTAAATAAAGCTATATGCACTGCAACCACAAACATAATAAAATAATGAAAAAGATGTTAAAACTAATATAACTGTACAAGTGTTTGTTGTGCTAGTTAGTGTTCTGAAATTCTCTAAAGAAAAAAAAATCCAAATAATTTTTATAAAGGAAGCATTCTGTATCTATATTAATCTGAAGAAGAATTTTTTCACCTGTCGCATTTGCCTTGGATCAAGATCCTGACCTCTTGCCAAGTCTTGCTTTGAATAATGCATAGAAAAATATTGGTAATTAGTATAGACAAAGCAGTGCTCTTCCTAACATGTACAGTGATGGGTTGAGGCACCATTTTTGGTAGCTGCAATTGTGAACCGTTCGAAGTTTCCAAGAACTTTTCAAAAGGAGTATTGGGAAGAGTGCGTTGAAGTAACCAGAGCATTACGTTGTTTGTATGTACACTGAGAACTTATGCACTGTAGACAAATTCCTTGTGTGTCCAATCACACTTGGACAATAAAGAATTCTAATCTATATGAAAAATGCTTATGTCATTCAGGGGTTCCTGGATATTTCAGATTAAAGTGTGTGTGGGGGGGGGAAGCTTTTTGGCCACACATATTTAAGCATGCAAGAACATTCCCAAACAATGAATGATTATTATGGAAAACTGCAGTCTCAATTAGAATAGGCCATACTCTGTGGCTCAATAATAAATATTATTGCATACTTTACAAATGATTTTGAAGAGTTGTTTGAAAAGCAATGATTTCTGTACATCTCCCCCCCCCCGGCAAACCTCTCTCCATATGTTTCAAAGCACATATAATTTTTGATATATTCAATATAATTTTTTCAGCATGCATAGATTTCTTTGCTTCATCCAGACTCTTCTCAGTTGCTTCCCTATAAGTATTTATTTATATTTAATTTATATATCTGCCCATCTTACATAGATGTCTCTGGATATATTTCCAAATTAAAAATACAAACACAATGCAAAAATATTCCAAAAATAAGCAGAAAATGTAATAACATTAAAGCAATGAAAACTATTTTTTTTATTCAAAAAGTTTTATTAGTACAAAGTACAAACATTTTTCTCTTTTCTCCCCCCCTTCCCCCCAAACCCCTACCCACCCCCCTTACGCTCCCCCCTCTCACCCCCCCACCCCCCGGACTTCCCAGAGAAAGTACAGGGCATAGTATTCAATAAAATAAATTTAAATTAAGGGGAGAAGATTTTCAAGCTGCCAGACAGCTGTTCTGGCGGCTTTTACAGGGTTTCAGAAGAGGCACTCGGCGAGGAGCGTCCACGATGTCTGCGGAGCCAAACCGGAAGCCAAAGCAATGAAAACTATTAAAACCCTACAAACATAATCAGCAGGCGAGAACAATTCACTAACCCTATACAGTAGTGCTCACCAGCCATTCATTTGTTTGAAGTTACAATGGTGCGGAACAGGAAGACTTTCAACAGGTACTCAAAGTTGTGTCTGTCATAGTGTCCTTGCTATCACTTGAACGTGATTCAGGCGTTTGGGAACTGATGCTCATTTATAATGGTAGCAGTGTCCCACAGTCACATGATCACCATTTGAGACCCTCACAGTCAGTTTCTGATAAGCAAAGTCCACGAGGAACTCAGCAGGGAGTTTCAAGTCATGGCTATGTGATGTCATATTTAACTACCCAAAGTGATTTGCTTAATGACCACAGCCAGAACTGATGAATTTCCATTTGGAAGTTGGGTGCTGTCACACAATTTTTCATTTTGTGACAGTGTCTCTTAGCAATAGAGTTGCTAATCCCAATTGCAGGCAGTAAATGAGGACAACCTGTAACCGCTCTCTATGCTTCACACCACCATTACCAGACCCCCAAGCCAGATGGCAAAGCTGTGTCTTAAGGCCTTTCAGAAGGAGAAGAAAATTGGAGCCAGTCTGATCTTGGCACAATGATGTTTCCAAAGTGAGTGTCACAGCAGAAAAACCTCTCCTCCTGGGTTCTGTCTCAGAAGACATTTTTTCATGGATGGGAACTGTAGCATGCTGTTTCTGCCAGACCTGATGGGGATGGGTATCAGGGGTGAAATTCAGCCGGCTCTATCTGGCTCGCATGAAACGGTAGGGCCGACTGCGTGAAGCCCCACCCACCTGTGCGGATGTCAGGACGTCCTTTTTTGTGACAATTTTCAGCATCTGAATGCTTTGCGCATGCGCAGATGACGTCGCATGTGAGCGAAGCGAGCACGCACACGGTGCGCACATATTTGCGAGCCGGTAGGGAAGGTAAGTAAATTTTACCCCTGATGGGTAGATGTGATTGAGGAGAGGAATTTCCTCAAATAACATAGCCCCAGCATAATAAATAATAAATAACATAGTCACGACCAACTGACCACACTGGCACACAAGACATATATAAGCTAAAGAGGAATAGGACAAGAAAATCCTGCTGATGATGTTACCTAGTCCGGTAACGAAATGTTCTGAAACTAAATTGAAACAAGCTTGGAGAGCAAACCACTGCCAAAAACACAGCCCCGTGCCATGCAGGTCTTTATAGGCCATTACCACCACTTTGAATTGAATCCAGAAAGCAAACCGGTAGCCTGGGCAGCTTGCCAAGCAAAGATGTAATATGGCACTGATCTAGGTTTGGATATAGCTGCCCTTGCCACTGCCTTTTACACCAGCTGAAGCTTCCAGATTTTCTTCAAGGAAAGCCCCGTGTCGAGTGCATTAAGTAATTCATGTGACCAGGGTGGGAATGACTGAATGTAAGGTCTCTTAAGTCCAGGAGTGGGTGCAACTGGTGCACAACCCAAAATTATGCAAAAGCCTTCTTTGCCATGACAGTCACCTAAGTTGTAAGTTCTGAATGATCCCCATATTGTGCACATAGTAAATTCCCAGATCCTCATGCCCTCCAAAATCAAATTCACTCATTCATGCCAGGGTAGAGCCAAACCCTGTTGTTCCCCATCAAATCCCTACAGCCTCCAGGCAATGAGACAGGACGTGAGAAACATCACTGACTTCACCAGGGGCAGAGAGATTCAGCTGGGTATCATCAGCATGCATATACTTCATCCCATGGCTACAGATGACCTCACCTAATGCCTTCATGTAGCTATTAAACAGGAGGAGAAAGAGTACTTTACAGCACTCCACAGTACAGGAGTGGAGAATGGGACCCCTCTCTCCTAATCAATCGATTCTGAAAAAGATTATTGGATGAGAAGTGAAATACTAAAAAAAAAAAAAAAGTCAAGTTGCCTTTGGGACTTCCTACTCAAAACTAAATAACGTGTGAGCATTAATATTAAAACCAATTCCTTGTGTAAAGATACCGTATTTTTGGAGTATAAGATGCACCTTTTTGCCCCCAAAAAGAGGGTGAAAATGTCGGTGCGTCTTATACACCAAATACAGCCATTTTTGGCCTCCCGAAGCCCTGCCCTCGCATCCAATTTTTGCGAAAAATAGGCTTTCTCTTTTGGTTGCAAAAATAGGGGTGTTCTTGCCTTCCCCCATCCCCTAGGAGTGCTCTGCAGGCTTCCCAAACCCTCTGCATGACCTGTTTTTGCAAAAAAATTGAGTGAAAAATCGGTCGTTTTTTGCAAAAACTGGAGTGTTTTTGCCTTCTGATTACCCCATCTAGCATGACTGGAGGAGGAATTCTAGGAGTTGAAGTCCACTAGTCTTAAAGCTGTCAAGTTTGAAGACCCCTGGGTTAGGGGTTAGGGGTGCAAGGGTCTTCAAACTTGGCAAGTTTAAGACTTGTGGACTTCAACTCCCATTCCTGAGCTAGCATGACTGGAGGAGGAATTCTGGGAGTTGAAGTCCACAAGTCTTAAAGCTGTCAAGTTTGAAGTTTGTAAAAAGTGTATATGGTTGTAAAAAGTGTACATGGTTGTAAAAAGTGTACATGGTTGTAAAAAGTGTACATGGCTGTAAAAAGTATTCTGCTACACTGGTATTTTATTAAATAATATATTATTACACCATTTGGTTCAGAATACTTTTTTCCTTGTTTTCCTCCTCTAAAATCTAGGTGCGTCTTATACTCCGGTGCGTCTTATACTCCGAAAAATACGGTAATTCTTTTTAGTAATTAATGAAATGTATGTTTTTTACCTTGCTATTCCTGGAAGTGCTTGAACTTGTCTGATTTTAGTTTTGCTGAATGACTTGCAAGATGAAGCCTGTTTAGGTACTCTAGGATTTCCCATTGTTTGAGTCTGAATGCCTGCAATCAAGAACTGTGTTTGTAGGCTCCTTCATCAGTTGGAACCCCTTTATTCTTTTCAAACAAGGACAGAGAAGCTGATGGTGAGAGCTATAGGGTGGTGGTAAACAGAACTAAATTCAAGAGCTGTAGTTGCCAAGATGAGAGCAATTGTTGAAATTGCAGGGGTCTTACTAATAAAACAATAGTAAAATACATTGCTAGTAAATAATATCATAATATTTACTCAGTATGAATTTGATCAATGTCTGGAAATAGTCACCATACATATATACCCCCTTTTTCTTTGTCATATTTAGATCATGCTGTCTGCCACTTTTTAGCAGAATACTTTATACCAAGAGTAACTCTCCTCCAATCTGCATATGTTTGAACTGTCCTTTCAGTGAAATATGACTAGATTTAGAATCTAGTTTAGCTAACTTCCTACAGCATAATCAGCTAACTTCCACTTGGTTCTTTTAGATTCGCTCAAACAGCACAATGGTTGGTTGGGTAACCATTATATTTGTTTAACTGCTGTAAAGTAAGTTTCTACCAATAGATTCTTACCATTAAATGGCAATGGCAGAAGAGTGTTGCATCATCCATCATTTAGGCTTCTCCCTCCCGCTGTCTCAGCTGATAGGCAGATCTGCTGATGTTTTTAGTTGGTAAGAAGAGATCAGGAAGCAGGAAAGATGGATCAAAACAGACTCTGTCCTGTGAGGAAATCAGAAAACTGTTTTGTCAAGGCACTTCTTTGTCAAGGCTGCCAGAGATTAATTGTGTTCATGCACACACAACATTTCCCCTACTTGGGAAGACTAGCATGTCATCCTTCTGATTTGTGACAGGACAGGAACTCCAAAGAAAAAGACTTAATTGTCCTTACCTTGCAGT
The DNA here is from genome assembly GCA_023053685.1 of Diadophis punctatus similis. Taxonomy (NCBI): domain Eukaryota; kingdom Metazoa; phylum Chordata; class Lepidosauria; order Squamata; family Dipsadidae; genus Diadophis; species Diadophis punctatus. Next base: position 156,422,882 of record JALIGW010000003.1, read on the forward strand.
TTTCTAAGCATCTTTGAGGGTATTTAGAAAACATTCATCACATTATTTGGCTCAAACCAGGATTGTTCAAAAAAGGCTGTGGATTGATTCTAAGGAGGATTTCCATTCCAAGCATCTTTAAAGGAACTAAATCCTTTAATCTTTGAGAAGGGGGAGGAAAACTTTGCTTGTCTTTTTCAATACTATTCTTACCATTTTGAAATGTGGAATTAAATAACGCCATTAAATAATGATGCAGATGAATATGGGTTTGCAATAAAGTAGCAACAGAGAAGAATCCACATTAAGCAAGTATCTAACAGATTGTAAAATAGATGTTAAGTTAATGTGTAATTATCTAAACTGTAAAGAAAATAGATGCACTATTTCAAAATAACTTTTTAAAAATCAGAAATGCCATGCCAGATTCTGTACACTTAGAATGCAACTTTTTTTTAAAAAAAAATCAAAATTAGAGTTTGAATGAAATGCAGATTTCTGTCAGAAAACAAGAACTTGCTAATTATCGAATTGTTTGCTTTTAGCCAGCTTTGAGTACTCCCTGCTCTCTCCAAAGGAGAACATTGTGTCTGTTTTCAAATGTAGAGTTTCCAGTTTAATGAGAAGTCTGCTTGCATGTGTTAGGTGTACGCTCTTCAAAAGCATACAGAAAGAATATTAATAACCTCTGTTATTGAAATACTGTTGTGAGCTACTTGAACTACTTCTTAAAACACCACTTCTTTATATGTTTTTTTTCTAGCAGATAACATTTCCATTTACAAAAAAATCAAATTCATTGTAAAAATGTAAAATAACATAAAACTATATTTTACATAATATTTACACAAAACAGCTAATAAGCTGTAATGGGTTAGGTGAATCTATAAAACAGAGTTAATTGAATTATGTAATGCTTTAGCTAGCATGGGTAAATATAAAGTGCAAACACAAACTGCCTCCTGAGATGTGTTTTTTAACTTCCCAAACTAATTTAAATATTAGATTTCTCTAGGGGTCCCCTATCCACATGCTAACTAGGCCCAACAAAGGTTCCCCAGATGCAGAGAAACAATCAATTCAATCTTATTTTCCTACTTTTGTATTCAATGCTTCACATGACGTGAGTGAGGAGTGTGCATGAGCCAATTGGTTCTGCTCTCTATCAAATATCCTCATTATTGAAGTCTCCTATAGACTAGGAGCAGTGAGTTCCAGGATTCAAACTGTGGTCAAGGTTGATTTGAATGGCTCCCTGCTTCGAGATGTGAGTCCCCAACCTGTGGAAGGATGTGGGAATGATAGTGAAGATATGTAGAAGGAGGGCTAGTGAAATTGAGCATGTGTTTGGCGTGGGAATCGGACTACCGATTTATTAGTGCAGTAAATAGAACTATGCTTCTATGCAGTATACTCCATTTGCTGTTTTATAATGTTCTTGTACTTCTCTAACTTTGGTTTATGTAAACTTCCCTTAATCATATTTATATGAAAACCAAATAAATTGTATGAAAAGAAGGATTAGGGGTGACATTATAGCAGTGTTCCAATATCTAAGGCAGGGGTCCCCAAACTTGGCAACTTTAGGACTTATGGACTTCGACTCCCAGAATTCTGCAGCCAGCATAGCTGGCTGGAGAATTCTGGAAGTTGAAGTCCACAAGTCTTAAAGTTGCCAAGTTTGAAGACTTCTGATCTAAGGGGTTGCCACAAAGAAGAGGGAGTCAACTTATTCTCCAAAGTACCAGAAGGCAGGACAAAAAGCAGTGGATGGAAACTAGTCAAGGAGAGAAGCAACCTAGAATTAAGGAGAAATTTCCTGACAATTAGAACAATTAATCAGTGGAACAATTTGTTAGAATATTCATGACTGGGAGAGTCATGTTAACAAGGTTAGCCAATGAATAGGCATAGCAACTAAGTCAGCCAATGGGAGCTTGAACACTTCTGAGTCTGTGCAGAAAATCGAAATTGAAATTTAAGCTTAAGGCTGGGTGGCTCCAGTCTCCACTCTGCACCGTCCACTCTGCTCTCTTGTCCTCTCTGAACTCTGAACTAGAAGCTGCTTGTATTTTACTTTTAAGTGTTGCTACATGGAAGAAGAACTCTGCTAATGGTATTGTAAATATATATATATTTATGTTTATAAAGAAGTTATTGAATCCAGCTGAATCAGTCATCTGTGTGTGCTTCTGGTTTTGATTTTGCAACAAACTTTAATACTACTTGTCTCCATAAGTTGTGAATGCTTCAACACTGGAAGTTTTTAAGAAAGAGATTGGACAACCATTTGTCTGAAGTGGTGTAGGGTTTCCTGTCTGAGCAGGGTGTTGGACTAGAAGACCTCCAAGGTCCCTTCCAATTCTGTTGTTCTGTATATTTATATTCACAGACTGAGGCATAATTGAGAGCCATAATGAGAAACATAATGAGAGCAAGTTTGGTCTAATGGTTAAGGCACCAGGCTAGAAAACCCTGAGTTCAGCTCTTGCTTTAGCCATGAAAGTGGGCTGGGTGACTTTGAGACAGTCACTCTCTCTCAGTCCAATCCACCTCACAGAGTTGCTGTTGTAGGAAAAATAGAAGAAGGGAGGTATTGGATATATTTGCTGCTTTGAGTTGTTTGTAAAAATAATAAAGGTGGGAATAAATAAACATAAAATAAATAATTGATCACTCCTTTATTAGATCTGTGTTTCCATCTGCAGACATATTTAGGCAGAAAAGTATGCAAGGCTTGTTTGTGTGTAGCGTATGTTTGTAAACAAATCCCCTTTTAGTATGAAAAAAAAAAACCTAAAAAGAAATGTAAAAATTCATATGAACGTTATGCTATTTTAATTGTATTCAACCTTCCCACAATTTATTGTTTGCATGTTGTGAATTTATTTTGAGAACCACCATTAAAAAAGCATCTAATACAATTCTAATAAAATCTCTTAATATTATAGTCAAAGGTCTTTTTTTAAAGGGCAAAAAGTGTAAATGAATATGCATTTACTTCAAAGGATAATTTATTGCTGTATCCTATAGCAAGAGAGAAGATCAGCTACAAGTTGCATTCACAGGGAAGGATTTGTGGAATGCACTGTTTTCTGAGCAAATAGAGAGAGAATGCTGGCATGGGCAGGGTTGTGCTGACCTTACCTAGTGGTCTATCTACTGACTGACATGTTTAAAAGGTTAAACTAACTGGGGTGGAAATGTAATCGGTAGCATGCTGGTGAGTTTCCAAACCACCCTGAAGAACGCAGAAACCAACAATGATAGCTTTTGGGGGGGGGGATGAAGAAGGTGGCGGTGTAGACATGAAATTCAATATCTGGATCTGCCTATCTTTCTCTCTAGCCCCATACTCTGCTTCACTATGGAAATTGTTATTTGACAAAAGTATGATATGTATGTATGTATGTATGTATGTATGTATGTATGTATGTATGTATGTATTTTTGCTGATAAATTTTTGCTGATAAATGAAAATAAAGGGAGACTATATACTGTATATATCAGAGGTGGGTTCCTGCCGGAGCTGCCCGATGCACAGCTCCGGTAAGGAGCGGCCGATTGAGCAACTGCTCCAGAGTCCTCTCTGCCGGTCCATCGCGTGCGTCGCCATTTTTCCCCGTGAATTTTTGCGCAGAAGCAAAATTGCGCCAAAATATCACGCGTGCGCTTCCCCTCGCGAGATTTTGGTGCGATTTTGCTTCTGCGCATGCACAGAAGCAAAAGTGTGTGAGGGGGTGCGTGCATGTAGCAAGCGCGTGCACGCCTGAAGTGTGGAGGTGCGCGCGCAGCGTACCGGCACCGGTAAGGCAGCAACCCGCCGCTGGTATATATATATATATATATATATATATATATATATATATATATATATATATATATATATATATATATATATATATATATATATACACACACACACACACACACACACACCCCTTTATAATGTGTATATATATATACTCACATGCTCTCCATTTGCAACCTTTGCTGCTTGCTTCCACTAAGCAAAGTCAATGGGAAGCTGACAGGAGGTTGCAAATGACAACCATGTGACATTGTACTTAATAACTTCACTTAATAATGGCAACCAAAAGTGCCAGAACTTGCCATCTGTATGGAAGTAGATGTCTAAGTGACATAGTCACATAACTTTGCTCTTTATAACTGTAATTACTGTCATTAACTGAAGACCTGCCTGTAATGAATAGCTGAGTCTGAGGATTCATCTGGAATAAGATGCAATAGAATCAGTCTTTTCAATGCTGAGATCGGGAAAAGAAGGTAAAAGTTGAATTGTGCAAAGCATATTGGTGCAAGCAAGCCCCCCCCCCTCCACACTGCAGTTGTCTGCCAGTCTTCCACAGCATGTAGTTGATTTGAGAATTTGCACTGACACATTAAGGGCTGTCCTTCAATGCTTTGCACGGCCATATTACCTAGAGCAGGGGTGTCAAACTCGCGCCGTCACAGCGGCATCACGTGATGTATTGGGACTTCCCCCCCCTTCACTAAACCTGGCGTGGGTGTGGCCAGTTCATGATACATGCGGGCTGCGAGTTTGACAGCCCTGACCTTGAGCAATGTTTCTCAGCTTCAGCAATGTTAAGATGGATTTATCAGCTGGGACAGTTGGTCTACCAAATTCTGAAGTTCAGACATCTTAAAGTTGCTGAGATTGAGAAATATTGGTTTAAGATATAAATGCTCCCTGCTTCCCTACATTAGAACATTTTAGTTTCAGGCATCTCAAGATAGGAGAGAATAATTAATGTTGGGTGAAGCAGAGAAATTGTAAGCAGAACAATTGTTAAGTGTTGATGCAGATTTTCTGGAATATGTTGAATTGGCATTTCCCCCTCCCCCCAAAAGAGATTGGGAAGCTTAAGAAGTTTATTGGACTAATGTTCACTAAACAAAGTTTAAAATTATTTTAAAACCAATGTAATTTTTCAGACTGTATCTCATTTTTCCCAATAATTGAAAAAAATCGAACTCAAATATTCAGTTAAGAGGAAAACAGTTTAAACTAGCAAGCTTAAGTTATTGTTACATCCAGACAAGTTCAAATTTTTACTTAGGCCACTTCCATGCAGTCACTGGCTTCCGGCCTTATTATACGGTTCTTTTGCATAGCTGTGGCAGTTTAGTGGGACTTTGATTGATGAGGAAGAAGAGGAAAGGGGGGCCTTCCAGCTGGACAATGGAGAAATGGGAAACGTGGAACTCCGCTGAGCACCGTACCAGCTGCCCTCTCTGTTCTCCGCCATTTTCTTTTACAACAAAAACAAAAAGGATGATTCTGCAGGGTAACAAAACCACCACCACCACCCCATCCATTTCTGAAGAAGAAAAGGCATGAGAAGAAAACACGTACCACAGTGCCTTAACCTAAGGCAGAGAGGGGAAATTCCAGTAGGTGGAAGAAGGTGGAATAAGGTGGGAGCTCCTTATTTTTGCCCCTCAGCTTCAGAGAAGATTTTACAAAACTGTCTTCACAGCATGCAAGCCAAAAGCTAATCACCTGCCAGATTCCAGCTACAGTTAGGTGCTCTGCTTTTAGATTCATGTGGCTCCTGTACTTGAAAGAAGCCTTAAAAACCATTCCCACTGAAATAGTTATAAACATATAGCAACCTCATACATAAAGTCCTTCTGGAAGTTTAAATCTAAAGGAAAAATGGAAGTAGTGAAAACTTAAATTCCACAGAAATGTGTTGTTTCAATGTGGGGTATGTAACTTTAAATGGCATATGCATTTCTGTATTTCTTAGGTGAAATCCCATGGAAAAAGTTAATGATATTCTCAGGAAGTTTTAGCTGGATTGTGATTATTAGTTTTGTAGAACACAGCTAATAAGATTCTTAAATTAATACATTACTTTTCCTATATTTATAGATGTAAAATATACCAGTACGGAGCAATACTTCTTGCTACTAAAATGTCATATTTTGTTCCGAGGAGGAGGTAAATACCATGTCTTGTGTATTTTCATCTAAATAATAGCCTTTGTAAAGTAATGACAAGATAATATAAATAAAAATCTGTACTCAATGGAGGAGTGTGTGTGTATAGAAAAAGGTACGAGGCACTTTTAAAAAAATTCACTGAGTTGAATGGGAGACATTTTCCCATAAAACATCATTATATATATATTTGTCAGAACTAAATTTACTACTAAATTTATACTCTGTACTTTCAATTTCATTTTCCAGTGTAGAAGAAGTAAAATACAAAACAAAACTGTACAATAGAAATGTATAACCGCTGAAAAAATTGTGTGGTAACTAAATAAATTCAGTATCAGGACCAGGCCATCCTCAACATATCTTGTACTAAAATTGAGGAGCTACCAGCGAGAAGATGTACTTTTCAGATAGCAGATCCTTTCTGTTTCTTGAAATAAGAGAAAATGGTACAAACGTGTTTCTGTTGACATTGTTATGTACAAGCAAATTGTATGCAGTGGGACTGGGTTGTTTCAGATGAATATGTGGTAAAACAAGAAATGGATACGTGATGAATGAATGAATGTGTATATGTGTATAAAAATATGAGTGAAATGGACTACAAAAGAAATTGACTACAAAAGAAGTCCATTGTTGTGGATTGATCATAGAAATGAACATAACTATACATATGAATAAATGATAAAATAAATTTATGAAGAAAACATGAAGAGGAAAGGGAAGATAAAGCTATGATTGAATGGAGTGGATGAGAGTCTTAAAAAACCAGAAGCAACATAAAGAAGAAAAAGCAGAATATGAATCATATAACCCAGTGGTTCCCAACGTGGGGCAATTTGATTTTTAATGGGACAATTGAAACCTTGTTAAACCAAGTTAATGGCCTTTTAGGCTTCCTCCACGTGAATAGGAGTTCGCTTTTTGAATAGTAAGAATTATATGTCACAGGGGTGGGCATCAGGATTTTAGAGATGCTTAGTGGGGGATGGCCCAAAAAAGGTTGGGAACCAGAGGTGGGATTCAGCAGGTTCTGACCAGTTCTGGAGAACTGGTAGCGGAAATTTTGAGTAGTTCGGAGAACTGGTAAATACCACCTCTGACTGGCCCTGCCCCCATCTATTCTCTGCCTCCAGAGTCCCAGCTGATCGGGAGGAAATGGGGATTTTGCAGTAACCTTCCCCTGGAGTGGGGTGGGAATGGAGATTTTACAGTATCCTTCCTCTGCCACGGCCACCAAGCCATGCCCACCAAGCCTTGCCCACAGAACTGGTACCGGTAGTAAAAAGATTTGAACCCCATCACTGTTGGGAACCACTTATAACCAATGGGTGGTCATGGTAGAAGCAAGATTGGTTTGCAAGAACAGAAAGGAAGGAGAGGTATAGTGAATGGTGTTGCAAGCAACATAGGTTTTCCTTTCCTTTTTAAAAAATTTCTTTGCATATTACTTTTTAGTGATTTTCTGTGATCTGCATATACTGTAAGTTACTCCAAAGAGGAACTGGGTGATGAATATGTATGTTTAATGTTTTTAAAAATGATGTTGCAGTTACAAGATATATAAGTTACTCATATAGAAGCATCTATTATACCTTGTTTTAAAAAGTACATATTCTGTTTTTAGCAGTTTATATAGACTTCAGGTATCTTAGACAGCGGTGGGTTGATCCTGGTTCGGACCGGTTCTATGAATCGGTAGCGCCGGCAGTGGGAGGCTCCGCCCACCCACCTGGGACGCTTCTGCTCATGCGCATATGCTTCTGTGCATGCCCAGAAGCATCATGTGCACGCAGAAGCGCATGCGCAAACCGGTAGTAGAGGGGTTTTTAGAACCCACTACTGATCTTAGATTATATATGAACAAGCTCTTAGGACTCTCAAAGATGCTTAAGTATTTTGTTACTGAGGATTCACTAACCTAGTTTAACTTTTGTGGCTAACACTTTTTAAAGGAGATGCCTAAGGTCTGCTTAGAGCGATTTCTCTTGCAAAGGTAAAAAAGTGGGTATTTGATGGCATGCTTATAGGAATTGATGGTTGAGAAGCAGGATGAGGCACAAGAAAGCGTCTGCAGTAATTGTTTCTAAAGGTAGTGATCTTTCATAAATCAAACTCAAGGCATCTGGAATAGCACTTGAGTGCATCCATTTGCTCATTCTTTCTTTCATGGACAGGCCTTCTTGCAATTCTTGAGTGCTATCTCCCTCCTGAGTACTGACTGTTTTACTGGGTCAGCAACTAGGGTCAGGGCTTGCTGTCCAAGTTAAGAGAAACAGTAAATAATGGCTGAATATAGAAAATAAAACAACCGGTTGTGGAGTCAAACAAAAAAGGCAAGAACAAAAGCGGTCTGGAATTAGTAAAGGAACTCATCTACAGCTTTTGACTTCTTTCTTTCCAGGAACTGACAAGGGCATTATAACATGGAAAGGCTGTTCTGTAGGGATGTTGAACAGATGCATGCTTCCTCTGGAACAGAGTTTACACCCACACCCACCCACCCACCCACACCATTTATTTATTTATTTGTCAAGCATATATAAGATAACAAATAAAAGTATGAACATGATTTTGCATACATGAAAAGGATACAAATAAAAAGGAACATTTGGACAGGGACGGTAGCACGTTGGTGCGCTTATGCACGCCCCTTTCAGACAAGTGACCATTGGTTGGGCAAGGAGCTGGGTCTGAAAGATTTTTCAAAAATTATGCTTAGAGGTTCTGCTAATGCCGTGGAAAGCTTTTTTAAGAAGTAGGCACATAGTCCATCAGCTCCAATAGATAGAGATGGTTTTAGACTGTGTAGTGCCTTTTCAATGTTGTCTTCTGTAAAATCAATATGTATTGGATCATGGTAATCATTGTAATTATTTGTGGTACGACTGGGAAATATTGGGTATGAGGTGTTGCTGTTTACAAAGACTGAGCCGAAGAATGTGTTAAAGAGATTGGCGTTAACAGTTTCATCATTACAGTCTTTATCATTTGGTCCTTTTAGGGGTGGGATGGATCTCGAGTCTTTAAGTTTGTTGTTTACAAAATTATAGAAGGCACAGTTGGATTTTGTGCGCAGAAGGTTTTCCTCTTGTGTGATGTGATAATTGGTCATAACTGTACCTGGCCTTGTTTGTTTGCCCACTCTTAAGTTTACTACTTAGAGCGCATAAAGGTATTTTGAGCTGCATGCTCTAGAGATAATTAGCTTAAGAGAGATTTATGGAAACTCTTTTCCTGGCTGTTTTGCAAAATGTTTTAGTATAATCTTAATTCTGCAGCTTTTTTCATAATTTCATCATTCATTCAGTAGCTTCAAACAAGCATTTCTGTTAGAAATGTTAAAAGATATGAATTGGAATGAACTTCTGTACCATAGGGATAGTAGCGCAGAAGACAATTGATTTATGGGTATCCTTTATGATTATCAAGAGAGCTATCAATAGCTCTCTTAATGCTAAAGGCCAGTGATGGCAAACCTTTTTTTCCTCGGGTGCTGAAATAGTGCATGCGTGCAGTGCCGCACGCGTTTGTGTGCCCACACCCATAATTCAAAGCCCCCTACTCGCCCCACCCCCTGCGCATGTGTGCGTGACTCCCCCCACTCCCCTGTTTCCCGACTTCCAGTGGGCCGGTAGGCGCTTTTTTCACCCTCCCCAGGCTCCAGAGGTTTTATTGGAGCTTGGGGAGGGCAAAAACGTTCCCCCCGCCACCCCAGAGGCCCTCCGGAGGCCGAAATTGCCCTCCCAGAGCCTCCGTGTGAGCCAAAAATCAGCTGGCGGGCATGCACATGCGCGCTGGAGCTGAGCTAGGGCAACAGCTCGTGTGCCGGCAAATATGGCTCCGCGTGCCACCTGTGGCACGCATGCCATAGGTTCACCATCACGGCTATAGGCTTTCAGCTTTCAGCATCTCTTACAGAGCATCTCTTCAGCTTTCAGCATCTCTTACAGATTGGCTAAGGCTTATAAAGTTTGTAGTTTTGTCCTTCTGGAGAAGTACAGGTTGCCTATTTCTAATGTACTTGACTACAGGAGATGTGCTGCATTTAGTATTCTTTGTTATGTTCTAAAATTCATTATTTGAGGCTTAATCATGGACTGTTGGCTTAACAGGAAGATAAAGACTATTCACTTACGAGGAGAGTTATATTGAACCAAACTGATGTCCAAGTAGCTTGTGTTAGTTGTTTTCAATTTTATAACATGCTGACTGTAAATTCTGGGATTTATATTCCTAGTAATAACAGGAAAAAGATAGGAAAACTTATCTCATATCTAATATATTCATATTATTCACATAACTAATGGTAAGAGATTGAAACAGCAATTATTGGAAAACTATCAAAATGCTCCTTGTCAATATTATAAACATATACAGTTATATCTGTCCCCCTCAGCTTGAAAATAATGAAAATTAAGTACCAGTACATCGCTGTTAATGAAAATTGGAAAAGCAAAAAGCAAACCCTATAACATTTGCAAGTACTTTAACATGCTGTTCCAAACCTTATCCATTAGCAAATAAATCAGTATAATCAAGGATAATATAGAATGCAAGGCCTCTGACACTGTTTAATTAAATCAAATCCAAAAAAGATACATGGGATTAAGCACTTTCTGATGACATTGTACTATCTAGTGAGTATTTTTATTATAAACCAAGTAAGTTCTGTACAGTAGAACATTCTCCCAGTTAAATATGTTTAGGATTGTGGTATAAATAAGAACTCGAGGCATGATTACATATGCTTAATGTTAAAGGAGTTAATGCAAACCTTTTGGTCAATGGTCAACTTTATTTACATAACCATAACCAATATAATTGTTGTGTACTGACAGTTGAACATGGTTTCACCCTGGTCCAGCGTTTGAGTGGGAGACTGAAAATAATTATACTCCTTCCCTAGCTAACTCAAGCCTGATGGAGCCAGAAGACTTGTCTGAAGTACCAGGAGTCCAGCAGCAATCGCTCGACGAACCGGTTCCAATGTCCACGGAGGCCCTGCCCGAAAGCTTCCAGGAGCTTCCAGGCTCAGGCCTCAGAGCAACAGCAGACCTGTCCGCACAGGCTGCTGCCTCACCAGCGACTGAGCTGCGCAGGTTAGGGAGGACTCCCAAACGCCCCACCTACCTGCGTGATTACATCTGCCGCATGGAATGCTCCATCGAGGAGGGGAGGGGTGTTGTGTACTGACAGTTGAACATGGTTTCGCCCAGGTCCAGCGTTTGAGCGGGCGAATGCTCAAATGTTATTGGTTAAAGCATCTAACAGCTCTCTATGAAAGGGCTAGCTGTCAGACTGCAAGTTGCTGGTTGTACAGAGAGTTGCCAATAAAGCAGTGTTCAGAAAGTCTGTCTACTGAGTCGTGATTCCCACAACTTAACAATAATATCGTACTATGGTTAGTTCCTTGTAAAATAGGGCTGGTTTCCTTTTGCATTCTGTGAATCATCTCTTTATTAAACTGGGAAGCTGAAATTAATGTATTGCGGTGAATTGGACACCAAACTACAAAGATTACAGCCTCTGAAATTTAAATTTCAAAGAAAAAACAAGTCTTTATTTGATGTAGCCTGGAGAATGATTTTGAAGAAGGCTGAATTTTTATTTCACCTTCATTATTTATTGAGTCTAAATGTTTTGTCAGTTAAGCAATAGAAGGGCCAAAGGGCACCATTGTTGGGCTCGGCTTAGCACATCCTTGGACCTTAATCTAGTCCTGAGTTAGAAGTTGGAAAGTATTAGATAAAAATTCATTGAGGAGAAGTCCTAAGCAGGAAATATTTGATAAACTTACACCCCACAGTAGTTGGCAAATACATAGAGATTCTCCATCCAATTGTGTGAATTATAAAGCAGCTCTGGTAGAAAGAAGAGATTTGAATAGAGACGAACCCGAGTTCCTCAAATTCTGTTTTGTAGATGAGCTATGCCAGGGGTAGGCAAAGTTGGCTCTTCTATGACTCGTGGACTTCAACTCCCAGAATTCCTGAGCTAGCATGATTGGCTCAGAAAGTCTGGGAGTTGAAGTCCATGAGTCATAGAAGAGCCAACTTTGCCTACCCCTGAGCTATGCAATTTGGGCATGAAAGGAAAACTAGAAATAAATGTTAGATTTTAGTTTGTGTAGGCAATATTCGAATAGGGCAGCTCCTAATTCGATTTTATCTCATTGCTTTTTTAATTTGAAAACATAAGGGAGTTAAGATATGTGTGAAAGGTTTAGCATTTATTTAAATGAAATAAATGCTGTGCTGTTTTTCACTACCAATTGTATAATTTGAGGAAATACCATCTCAGTCAAATATCATTAATTGCTAAAATGTTTTATTTAAAAATAAATTCATTGAAATTTGCAGAGTGAAAGTAGCAGAGTGAGAATTGATGATAACTGTATTTGATGGCTATTGTAATTTATCACTGGACGTAGATTTTGATGTAACAACAGAAGTTATGTATGTGCTATACTTAAAAAGTCTCAAACATATAATTGCAGAATGTGTCCAATACTGAGGGTACAACTCATAAGTGAAGTTAGAATGCCCTCACAATGATTTAAGAAAGTCCTTTTGCCCATTGAAATCTCCATTCATGTTATACTGCAGAAATCATAAAATATATTTTGTATATTGGCTAGTATGTTGTTAATTTAAATTAATTTGAATTAAAATGTGCTGCTTGGTGATGTGATGGGAGTAAAAAAGTAACTTTCTGTCCTCCTCATGCAACCTTGCCTGATCATAGATCAGTGGATTTCAATAGCCAATTTAGGAACACTGTATCTCTTAATTGTAGATTACATGTAAAGGCATGAATTGTGTAAGGATTGAGTCTGGAAAAACAAAATGGTTTTTTTTTCCTTTCAAAACTGGCAGACTTTATTGCTATGACTAGAGGCCAAAAGGAAGATAAATGACACCCACCCTGTCTTTATTTTTGCAGTGTTTTAAATCCTGGGGTTTAGCTGAAGGGACTTAAAGAGTTTTTGAAGTGCAAATAGGCTGGTGAAGGGTGAACCCTTTCAGAGTTTCACTTGATGGATTTTTGTCAAGAGAGAGGAGATATTTTGGCGCTAGCTGTGATCTGGAAAGCTACAGGGATTTTTTGTTTTGTTTTTGATCAATCATGCATTAAGAACTGGCCATGGGGGATGAACCTTTTTCCTTGCATTCATATTGATCTTATTGTGCTTAAGAGTAGCTAATTTTGTAGGATCTTTGGGGGGGCGGAAATCTACCCGTTAAGACATGGGTTAGTAGAGTTGTCATTTCAAGGTCATGTTCTTATCCTGGCAACTTCTTAGCTAATAGATTCCTGTAACGGGAGGAAATGTGTTTGAGCAACCAGTTGTTGTATTTTCTAGATGTTATGAATCACAAAACATGCTTGCTATTTGGATGTTTATAAAATGTAATATTGTTATCAGAAATGGATAACAAAAATAAAGTTTAGAAGAGTTATACGCTAAATAAGCAAAATGAAATATTGTGCTACCTGCAAATTTGTATTAAAAAATGGTAGCCTCTTAAGAAACCCTTCCATAATATTATGGAAAAGTTCTGAAAACTCAAGATGTTCTTAAAACTCAAGAAGCCAAACCTTTATCTCAATACTAATTTGTGCAAGCAGGATTTGGCCTTCATTCTGCACTGAAGAATAATGTGCTTCTAGACCACCAGAAAATCCAGGAGTCTGGACTAGATTAGAAAGTCTAAAAACATCTCAGAAGAATCAGTGGGAAACCACATCTTTAGTACTACCAAAAAACTGCATGATTGTGTCCATGAATCCCCAGGAGTCAAGTTGACTCAGACCATATGTGCATTTATTCAGTCTTGGCAGGATATTCCTTGATACTAAAATTAATGGTGCAGCATTTTCTTGACAGTCTCTATATCTGTCTCTTGTTGTGGACAATAAAGGTGATACTATATAAATCAACTATATATACTATATAAATCAACTACATTCAGATAAAGCTAAATAATATCAATATTTAAAACCACTCATTCAGGGTATATCCCATGTGAATTTTGAAGGAGCTTATTTTCAATGTATATATATATTAATCCTTCAAAGAGATGTGCTACCTCACATGTTATTCTGAAGGATTATTTGCAGCCCTATTTTGGGGGAGGAGGATAATCAACAGTGAAAACATCTCTTTTGAAGGATAAACTCCTTTGCCATGTTTTGAAAGCCACTACATTTATTTATTTGTTTGTTTACATTTAAATTTATTGGTTGTCCAACTCCAGTGGACTCTGGGTCATTACTGAACTAAAACAACAACAACAAAAAAAAAGACATAAAAACAGCTGAAAATATTAAATCATAATCATCCTATTCTTGGGATGTCTAGACAAAGAAATGTTAGTTGGGCTTCTCATGGCTTGTTATCATTGTGGAATGAAAAAATAATTTCCTGATATTTTAGAAACTGGAAACATGAAAAATTATCATCTTACTAGCTTAAGCACTATTTTCCACTAGGAAGCTCAGATTTTGGGGTAGTAATGTACCTAATGTTGCTCTATGGTCACCCAAAACAAAAGAAATCCTTGCTTTTTTCATAAGAGCTTTTGAAGCAGTTTTTCTACCTAGGCAAAACTTTGTAAAGTAAATCTCCCTGGGCAGCAAAAACTGATGTATAACATATGGAATATGGTTATTACATCTTCCATGTTTTAGGAATTCAGTCTACCTATCCATAGCTATATACTACTATTAGCATTACATGTTTGCCGTTTTTTCTGTAATAATTGCAACTTTTAATTATTACTCTGTATATGTGTTTGTGCTATGAGTGTGTATAGATATATATATAGAAATATAGATATATAGATATGTAAGAGAGAATGCTTTGGATTGAAAACCTTCATTAAAAAATCCTTGCCTTCTATATTTATTTCAGTTTATGGATTTTAAACTAATGATTCCAAATTATTATCTGGACTTGAATTTTACATCTATCAAACCATCAACAAAGAAATATTTTAATTACCTATGCTACAATCTTTCTTGTTTCATATGTGGTTTGATATGAAGGAAGTTTCTTAAAATAGTTATTGCATTGAGATATGACAGTGAAAGTTTATTTAGTATTATAAGCATGAGCTACAGTGATTTGAGATTCTTGTACTCACTTCTACCTCCTTCTGTTCCAACAAGATCACAAGGAGCAGATTGGAAGAAATAAATGATTTTTTTAAAATAGAAAACATTATTCTAAATTTCTGGATAAAAATAATGTGGAGAAATGTAAGTTCTTTTGTATAGAACAGCAGTTCCCAACCTTCCTAATGCCGCAACCCGCCCCCGTGCCCCCATCACGACCCACCCCACCACCGCCATTTGGATTCTTTTACCCTCTGCGCATGCGCAGAGGGTAAAAGAACCCAAATGGCGGCGTCCGGGCGAAGTCTCCAGATCCGGGTGAGGTCTCTGCTCGCTTCGCGTGTTGCCTCTGGGAGCTTTTCGAGCCCCGTCGCGAAAGGCGTACGCGACTTCGGCGGGGCCGGGACAGGCGGCTGCCCAGAAAGAGCCATCCCATTCGCAGAGTCTCTCCCGTCTACCTGTAGCGTTCAGGGTGAAGGGGGTGGCTCTCTCTGGGCAGCCACCTGTTCTGGCCCTGCCGAAGTCACGCACGCCTTTTGCAGAGTCTCTCCCGTCTACCTGTAGCGTTCGGGGCAAAGGGGGTGGCTCTCTGGGCAGCTGCCTGTCCCGGCCCCGCCAAAGTCACGCACGCCTTTCGCGACGGGGCTCGAAAAGCTCCCAGAGGCAACACGCGAAGCGAGCGGAGACCTCGCCCAGATCTGGAGACTTCGCCCAGATGCCGCCATTTGGGTTCTTTTACCCTCTGTGCATGCGCAGAATGCTTTGCGCATGCGCAGAGGGTAAAAGAACCCAAATGGCGGTGGCGGGGTGGGTCGCAGGGGCGGGGCGCAGGTTGTGGGGCACGATATGGCCAGGCTTGTGGCAGTGGGGAGGGGAGCTGAGGATGCCGGGGCGACCCCTGGGAAATGGTCGTTCGACCCCCCCACAGGGGTCGCGACCCCCAGGTTGGGAACCGCTGGTATAGAAGAAAGGTAGACATTCAGATTCAGTGGATGGGCTATTTGTTTTTTCATATATACCATCTCTTTAGTTTGTTGTTGGGAGTGTTAATAAAACCTTTTGTTACAAAAGTGATCTATAGCTCAACACAGCATCCTTTCCTTACTCTTGTGTTTACTTTTTCTACTGAAATCATACATTGTGTAATAACTGTTGGTGCTTACTTTACAAGTAAATGTTGTTAGACTAGAAAAGATGTGAATTCTCTCATTGGATGTGGAGTGGTTCCTTTTAATGTTTATGGAGATTCTCAATCATCCAGGTCATGGTTGTCCCAAAGGTGCTTTTTTCCAAAAGGCAACTCTGCTTTTTCGGGGTTTTTTCTTTGAAAACATTTAGTTTTTCATCCAAGAACTGATGAAGCTTTTTGGATGAGAAGTGAAAGGTTTTCAAAAGAAAAAAAAAACTAAGCCTAGTTGCCTTTTGGAAAAAAGCACCTTTGTGATTCCTTTTAATATATAACGAATTTTATGCTTTAAAGTTTCTACCAAAACAGCTGAATTATTATATGAATTACTATTGTCCTGTTGGAGTTTCCACTTTCTCAGCTGAAATATCTGTAGAGATTTTCTATTATATTCGTGAGGAACGACGCTGAGGCTTGAGTCGGACCAATGCTTTATTAACTTCTGAACCTCCTAACTAGAGTCGTCTGACAGGAGCAGGCCCCGATCTGACAGCTCTGTATTTATACTGAACACAACATAACATCAACCAATCACAACGCTTAGAATTCCCGCTCCTTTTGGAGCCCCCTGGTGGAGTCCCAGGACATTACACCCCTTACCCTTTAGTTGGAGCATGCGTACTCAGCGAGGTACGCTGGGCGCCGTCTGATCCGACTAGATCGTCTTAGCTCTTGGGGTTGTTCTCCCAGACTGCGGTCTCTGTCTGCATGGTCTATTGCCGGACTTGTCTCCTCCCCGGGGAGAGGGGTGAACTCCTCTACGACTGCTTCTTCCCGCCCCGGTAAGTCAGCGAGAGCGGTTTGGCTCGCGGCTCGTCGCGCCCCCTCCTCCCCTAGTCGGAGTCCCTCTATAGGGTTGGGGGACTCTGCCAGTTGTGGCTTGGCTCCTGCTGTTTCCCCCCACCAAGATCGCAGTTGGTCAATGTGGCGGTGCCACTCCTGGCCGTTGTCTAACAGGACACGATAGGAGCACGGGCCGCTTGAGCCGACTACCACCCCTGGGAGCCAAAGTGGGCTGCCGGCATAGTTGCGTGCATACACAGGGCTGCCTACTTGGAACGAGCGCCCTGGCCGGGAGGAGTCTAGAGGCTTTTCTGTGGAATAATGGGGGTGTAGTCTATCGAGCTGCGTTCTCAAACGCCTCCCCATGAGCAACTCAGCCGGTGTTTTATTCGTGGCTGTACATGGCGTAGTGTGCTGTGTGAACAGGAGCTCAGCTACTTTATCTCGCCAATCCCCCGGGCCTAGTTTGCGAAGTGTTTCTTTCGTTGTGCGAACCATGCGTTCCGCCATGCCATTACCTGCAGGGTGCCATGGCGCAATGAGACCATGCCGTATGCCTAAGTTGGCGAGGAACCCCTCAAATCGGGCCGCTGTCAGCTGAGGCCCATTATCCGAGATCAATACGTCGGGGTACCCATGTGTCGCAAACAATGACTCCAAACACCTAATCAGGGAGTCAGTGGTGGTCGTGGACATTAAGCGGACTTCCAACCATTTAGAAAAAGCGTCCACGACCACCAAGAACATCTGGCCTTGTACTGGGCCGGCAAAATCCACGTGGATGCGGGACCAGGGGCCTGCTGGGGTTTCCCAAACCTGCGGGGTTGCCTTAGGCGGGGATGCCCTATTCTCCTGACAGATGGAGCACTTGGCCACCCTTTCTTCGATGGCCTTATCCATCCCCGGCCACCACACGTAACCCCTGGCTAGGGCCTTCATTCGGACCACCCCGGGATGGCTCCTATGCAACAAGTTGAGGGTGGCTCGCCTAAAAACCGTGGGGATTACAACCCGCTCACCCCACAATAAACAGCCCCGTAAAACAGACAGTTCACATTGGCGCGTTTTGAATGGGGCAAATTCGGAAGTCACAGTGTCCCCAGGCCAGCCCCTCAGCACCCAAGTCAGTACTCTTGACAGGACGGGGTCTCGAGCCGTAGACTTGGCGATGTCGCTTGCTGCGATGGGTAGGTTGATGTCGTTCAAGTGGAAGACCGTAGATGCAGGTGCCGGGTCCTCCAGCAGGATAGGCAGGGGGCAGCGGCTTAAGGCATCGGCGTGCACGATGTTGCGGCCAGGTCGGTAGATCAGGTGGTACTCGTAGTTGGCGAGGAAAACGCTCCAACGGGTCATTCTTGGGGATATCATCTGGGGTGTCGGACGGTTGCTGGAGAGTAACCCCAGAAGTGGCTGGTGGTCAGTCACGAGGTCGAAACAGCGCCCATACAGATAGTGATGGAACTTGCGAACCCCCGCGATGAGAGCCAGGGCCTCCTTGTCGATTTGGCCGTAGTTCCTTTCCGGCCCAGCTAAGGTTCTGGAAAAAAATGCAATCGGGGCTTCCTCTCCGTTCGGCAAGCGGTGGCTAAGGACAGCGCCCACGCCGTAGGGTGACGCGTCGCAGGCTAGCACTAGTGGCAGTTGGGTGCTGTATTGAGCCAGCACCGTGTTTGCTGTCAAAAGTCCTTTCACAGCGGCAAATGAGTGTGCCTCACGGGGGCCCCATTTCCACGGTGCCCTGGCGTCCAGCAATCTGTGCAGCGGTTCTGCCACTGTGGCTTTGTGAGGCAGGAAAATTGCATAAAAGTTCAAGAGGCCAAGAAAGGCTTGCAGCTCCGCCTTACAATTTGGCCTGGGTGCGTCCACAATGGCTTGGATCTTAGAGGCTGTGGGGTGTATTCCAGTGGAGTCCACCAAGAACCCGAGGAATTCTACGCTGCTAGCCGCAAACACACATTTAGATTTCTTAATTCGTAGCCCCACATCCTGGAATTTGGTGAGGACAGCACGCACTCGAGAGATTAATTCCTCACGTGATGACGCAGTGACCAAAACGTCATCGAAATAAGGCACTGTGCCCGGAATTCCGTGTAACAGGCGTTCCATCAACCCTTGGAAAATGCCCGGGGCAGTGCTTATGCCAAATTGGAGGCGGCGGCAGCGGAAAGCGCCTCGATGTGTAATAATAGTCTGAGCTTCGGCTGCTTGGTCGTCCACAGGCAGCTGTTGGTAAGCCTGGGACAGATCTAACTTCGCGAAGACTTTTCCCCCTCCCAGGGAATGCAGCAGGTGGTGCACGATGGGCACAGGGTATGCGTGGGACTGTAATGCGCGGTTCACTGTGCACTTATAGTCTGCACATAGCCTGATTGAGCCATCTGGCTTAACAGGGGTCACTATGGGGGTCTCCCAACGCGCCTGATCTACAGCTTCTAATATGCCCTGTGCAAGGAGGCGGTCTAGTTCAGCGTCCACCTTTGGCAGTAGTGCCAAGGGCACTCTCCGTGGTTTGAGGCGGACAGGGGCAACCATAGGGTCAAGATTAAAAGTCACAGGTGTTCCAGTATACTTCCCTAGCTGCCCGTCAAATACTGCGGGGAATTCCTGTTCCAATGTGGCCCCCATGTCTTCCCCTTTCACTGCGTTAATGCCCTCCAGGGAAAACCCCAGAGCTGGAAACCAGTCTAGTCCCAGAAGACTGGTAAGGGGGCCATCTACAATTACAAGGGGCAGGCGGCCAGCAAAAGTTTTGAACCTGACTGGAAACAGTCCCCTGCCCAGGATAGGCATGGAGGACCCCTGGTAAGCCCTAAGGAATAATGGGCATGGCTCTAGGCGGCTCTTTGACATGCCAGGGAAAATGCGTTTCAAGGTGCTCCATGAGACTATGGACACAGCTGAGCCCGTGTCCACTTCCATTGGACACGGCTTGTGGCCAAGCGTCACAGTAACTGTGAATTTCTCACCCGCGGGCACCTGAGTTTTCTGAATGACAGCAAGATTCCCCCTAGTGGAGGGGAAAATCGCATTACAGCTGCCTCTTCTTGGCTGACCCCCCCAGGGCTGTCTCCGTGGGCCTGCAGGTGGTGCCTCTCTATAACTCTGAATGGGGGCGGCTCTACCCATCCGGCAAACCCTTGCTAGGTGGCCCCTGCGGCCGCAACGACGGCAAATGGCGTCCTGGAAATTGCATTGGGCCCTCAAATGGTCCCCCCCCACAGCCCCTGCATGGAGAGAGAGATGGAGGCAGTCTTTGCCTCACGTCCCCCTTATTCTGACCCTCAGAAATGCGGCAAACGTCCTCTTCAATTTTGAGCTCCCTCTCTAATGCTTCTGGGAGAGCGGCGATGGCATTGGTCACAGAGGCATTGGGGACGGGCGTTGGGTTAATGCTAATGTCCATCTCAGCGAGGGATTGGTTGGACAGTTCAGCAGCACGAGCCTCATCAAGTGCAACTTGGAATGTGAGGTTGTGCATGGCGAGCAATCGCCTCTTCAGTCGGCAGTCCCTGACTCCAAAAACAAGCCTATCCAAAAGGTAGTCTTCTAAATTGCTGAACTCACAATTTAAGGAAGCCCTCCTGAGGGCAGCCACGAATTGATTCACTGTCTCACCCTCCTTCTGATTCCGATGGTAAAAAGCATAACGTCTAGCACATCTAGAAGGAGGGGGTGCGTAATGATCTTTAAGTTTCTCCATAAATTCATCCCAAGGCACGCTATGAATCGAGCGAGGGGCGAAAAGGGCTAGGGCAGTCTCGAACATGTCAGGCCCACAAAATCCGAGAAAATATGCCCGCTTTCTGTCTCCTGACAGCTCGGTGAACTCATTTGCGATGAGGAAACATTCGAACCGGGCTACATAGGAGGCCCAGGTCTCCCTCGGCGGGTTAAAGGGAATGTATGTTGGGTGGCCATTACTCGTCCCTGACAGTGCTTTCACAATTTTCCTTACGTTCAGGTGTGCTGGAGTCACTCGATGTGGATTCGACCTCCTTCTTCGTCGCCAGTATTATATTCGTGAGGAACGACGCTGAGGCTTGAGTCGGACTAATGCTTTATTAACTTCTGAACCTCCTAACTAGAGTCGTCTGACAGGAGCAGGCCCCGATCTGACAGCTCTGTATTTATACTGAACACAACATAACATCAACCAATCACAACGCTTAGAATTCCCGCTCCTTTTGGAGCCCCCTGGTGGAGCCCCAGGACATTACATTTTCCTTGTAAGAAAGGAATGAAGGAATCATTTTGCCTCTGTTTTAGGAATTGCTGTTTAAACTTTAGATTTAGAATTAACTCTTTACTTTTTAAGCACAATTTGTAAATAAAATGATCTGTATTTAACCATCGGTTTTGCCAGGTCCATTGCTTGTAATTATTGTTTTCTTTTCAAGCGTTTGCTTCATTTCTTCAATTTGTAAGAGGTTTGCAATGTATTTATTGACTGATGTAGGGACATGCTATCAAGGCTGTTGTTGTATTTCTCCCTTGACTTCCTAGAAGTGATGTTATCTTTTGTTCACTGAGCAGTATGGTTATTTCTAAGAGCATCTGTCACTTGAAACATCCTAAGATGAATGAGTCTCAAGTGAACTGCTGGTTGAACCAAATGGTGAAAATAAGAAAAGACAAGGGGGCTGGAGGCTTTCACAAGAAAGAAACAACATTGTTAGAAGGAAAACACCAGGATGGGTCACAGATTGTCATAGTTGAACCCTAACAGTCATGATCAGAGCTGACTTTTGAAATCATGGCAATCTCCTCCATTTTTAAAAGTTGCATTTTGTTATCCTTT
Organism: Diadophis punctatus similis; assembly: GCA_023053685.1. Lineage (NCBI taxonomy): Eukaryota > Metazoa > Chordata > Lepidosauria > Squamata > Dipsadidae > Diadophis > Diadophis punctatus. The sequence goes on from JALIGW010000003.1 coordinate 156,444,718, forward strand.
GGAGAGTATACGAGGAAAAAGAACTGTATGAAGTTTTCTGTCGGTGTAGAAAAAAATATTTAGTAATGTTTTTCAATGTGAGTAAATTATATTTACAAATCTTTCATTTTGTGGTTCAAAAAAGGCAGCATTTTGTATGGTTATTTTTCTTCTGAAAAATATTGTTTTGTTGCATGCTGCTTTATTTCATTTGAAATTTTGTCAGATTATTCCATTAGATCTTATTTCTTCATTAAGAAATCAAAGGATTTAAATTTTAGCATTACTCCATTATTGCAGAATAATGTAGCCAGAAAGTAGCTGTGTGGGTTTTCAGTTGATTTGATTGCATTTGACGCATATATCTGAATGGAAACACAAAGCTATTTTTACCTTAATTTTAAAAAGATTGACCTTTGCTGCTAAGGACAAAATGGCAGAACGTGTCTTTTACTTGCAATAGGCTTCTCTGATTGTGCCTAGCCATTAGAACCAGTGGCTTGAAAATGATTTCATCACTTTGCTTGCTTGCTGTGCTCAGCCATGAGGCGGGAATCAGGAGTGGAAAAGGCAAAGAAATTAAGATGATTAGAAGCTTTAAAGCTTTGTGAATAGTAGAGTAGCTCCCTCCTCAATGAATGTAAATAATAGATGAAAGACTGAGAATGACAACAAAGGCTCAGGGTGCTTAAGAGAATGTGTGCAGCCTGAATGGAGGTCTGTGGCTCAGGGCCAAAGGTCTTAGCTTTGAGTGTAATTAGAAGACAATACAAAGATGTCATTACTAGCAGGTGAAATGTTCAGCACGTGGCCTCAAAAATAGCAGATTTAGCCTTTATGACTGTTGAAATTGGATTATGGACTTATAATTATTATTTTTTTAAAAGTCTTTGCAAGGTCTCCCCGCAGTTTGTTCTGAAACAATATAGCTTGACTTTGATCATCATCACTGTTGATTCTCGTAAAACTAAATACAATGGTGTGGATTAGAGTTGAAGAAACCTGCATATCAGAAAGTGTTGATTTCCTAAGGATCTCCTGCAATATAGTGTTAGACATATATGTCTTCTGATCATTCAGAGGCTAATTAATTTGCCTTAAATTCTTGGATGTTGTGGAAAGCAATCAGAGGCTTTGTTCAGTGTAATTAATATTTCACCGTTGGAAATGCATTGCCTGAACCTAAGTTGTGCCGCTTGTTTATGAGGGCATCACCACCACCACCACCACACACACACACAGAAAAATTTGGATTAGCAGAACTGCCATTCAAGGTCATGTTTCAGTGCCAGCAGCTCCTTCCAAAAACAAAAGCTTCCTATAGGAGGAAATATTTCTGGACACCTTGAACTTTCAGTTCCCAAATCAGAATAGGTTATGTGAAAGAACGGTAGAATTATATGACCATTTAGCATTTGCAGATAAAAACTGTGGCATTTAGTGAACCACATGACAACCAATTATATGTAGCCTTATTAAAACTTGGCTCTCCGCCACTCCTGCAACCATTCTTGTGTTCGATAAACTTCTCTGTTGCTGAGACTGACAAAAAATGGTTTCCTCCTGTGGTTAGACCACTTGTACAAGTTTTTTTTTAAAGTAACCTCAGATTACAATGTAATTTATTTTCCCATTCTCCTCTGACTTCCCATATGCCAGGGATTCAGCCGAACATCTTTTTAATTCAGCTGTTTTAGAATTGCATCAATACAATATGAATTATTATTCAATACTTCCCTGAGTACATGACTAGCCTATGTAAAGGTTTTTTTTTCAAAGTTTTTAAACATATAACATGCTTTGTTTCTCGATTTTTATTTGAGAGGGTTTTTTAGGACACATTAAAAAAAGAAGTAATCAAATGGTAGTCCCCTGATTACCCAAACTGGCTAGAGACTATTCTATGGTGAATAAGTTGATGTTGGTACAATTCCCTAAATTAAGAGGAAATTTGTCTGTCTGTCTGTCTGTCTGTCTGTCTGTCTGTCTGTCTGTCTGTCTGTCTGTCTGTCTGTCTCTCTGTCTCTCTGTCTCTCTGTCTATGTGTCAAGTGTCTATCTACGTATCTATCTATCTATCTATCTATCTATCTATCTATCTATCTATCTATCTATCTATCTATCTATCTATCTATCTATATCTATCTATCTATCTATCTATCTATCTATCATCTATCATCATCATCTTCTATCAAATTTGTGTCGTGGCCATCTAACCAAAAGTGACTTTGAGTGGTACTGATAAAAACATAAGTATTAAAAATATAAACATAGTATACAAAACAAGTCTCTCAGTGTGTGTGTAACATTCTCACTGTTTCCAATATGGTGAGAGAAAAATTTGCAGATTTTTCTTTGTTGTAGTACTGTAGTTGTTTGAGGAAATTAAAATGCTGGCCAGTACAGTTTGGTTAGGTTTTATGATCAGGTATTTTGACAGAATATGTATAGTAGCCTTAGATGTATTTAGCAGTGTTAATGAGTTCCATGGGGATTACTTCAAAGCTCAAAGCAATAATAAATAGTTAAGGACAAAATAGTACAGCTACTTTGGTGTAGGGTGCTGGCTTAGCAAACAAGAGACTGTAAGTTCTAGTTCCATCCCATCTTGGGCATGAAAGCCCTTTAGGTCCCATCTCTCTCTGCCAATCTATCTGTCAGGTTTGTTGTTGTTGGGGAAATAGGAGGAGGAAAAGAGTATTATGCATGTTTTACCCTCTTGAATAATAAAGGCAAGATAAAAACCAAATAAATAAATAAATACTGTTAAGAAGCTTTGCCTTTTTTGCATAGTCTTTAAATATTTGCTGCTATATCAAGATTTAAATCCGTCGTCTACAATATTAAACTATTTTATTATTTCACAGGTATCTAAAATTTTCAACAGCCTGAATCAAGTAGCAGCAGAATAACTTTGAACAATCATCCATCATGAATGTATTTAACGAAGGTTGAAAAACATAAAAGAAGGTAGTATTGTTTCCATATTTGGGATGCATTTATCATTGGTAACATTTTCAGTGGCAGCAAGAGTACAAAAATAGTTTGTGTCAATTTGATATAATTATGCTGTTTGTATGAAGCTATTATGATTAAATGGTTAATTTCAATCTTTTAATTGAGTGCACTACCCTGCAGCCTTTATTTTACATGATCATCAAAACCTTTGAGGATCACCACTTAAGGCTTGGTCTGTGTTCACCACAGAATACAGGGACATCTGTAGGGTTCCAAAATTAAATAAAAAAACAAATTTCTGTTTTAAAATATTTTTCAGTTGCTAAAATGTGGAATCATCAAATCTTGCAAGATTTTGGCAAAGCATATTGACAATATCATGAAATTTTTGCCAATGAAAAAAATGGAAAGATCTATGTGTTCACAGAGAAAACACTTGTAATACCCTTACTGATTGTCTGTTGTTGCTAGAATATATGTTGTGTACCATTGTCATAAAATACACAAATCTTGAAAATTGTGTTAATGTGTGCTTCTATGAAATCATTACATTACAATTACTGAAATTTATGAAAAAAATATGTAGTCTACTATTAAACTATTAAAAGAGTTCTACAAGTTGTACTCGACTTATGACCACAATTGAACCCAAAGGTTCTGTTGCTAAGTGAAACATTTGTTAAGTGTGTTTTGCCCATTTTACAACCTTTCTTGACACAGCTGTTAAGTGAATCACTGCAGTTGTTAAATTAGTAATTCAGTTGTTAAGTGAATCTGGCTTCCTCATTGACTGCTTGTTAGAAGGTCATAAAAGGTGGTCACATGACCCCGAGATGTTGCAAATGTCATAAATATGAATCAGGTGCCACGCACTTGAATTTTGATCATGTGACCATGGGGATAGTGCAGCGGTTGTTAAGTGTGAAAAATGGTCACATATATTCTTTTTTCAGTGCCATTGTAACTTTGAACGGACACTAAATGAACTGTTGTAAGTCGAGGACTACCTGTACTTAAAATGTTTTAATGTAATGGCATTCCACCATTAATAAAAGGTTAGGGGTCCTACACATGTCCACAAGTAAGAAGTTCCACAATGAAAGCTGGCATGATTAGTACACCACCCAAATAAACAAAGCATTCTGAGTTCCTATCACCAAACTAAAACCCAATACTTGAATTGGATTAATGAGCATTCCCAAATCTACAAATGTGCTTTCAAAGGGAAAGCAAGCATCAGTGGTAGGTCTGAGTTTTCCAGTCAGGAGCACTTCATCAGACTTGTGTACCTTAAACTTCATCTTATTTACCCATATTTAGCATACATTACAGCAGTGTTTCTCAAATAGTGGGGCGCGCCCCCCTGGGGAGGTGCAGAGCGATACCAGGGGGGGCACGTGTGACCCCGGGGAACATGCGTGGTCCCTCTTGATAGATTCCCCCGGATGGGGAGTGTTTTCCCAGTTGCACGCTGCTCCGAGCCCGGAAGAGAAGGCGGCCAGGCGGGGCGGGGTGGCTGTGTGGGTTCTTGTTGTTCTCGGCGGGCATCACGGTAGCCATGAACGGCGTGGCGAACCTGCTGCTGGACAAGGAGGAGCATCCTCTGCAGCTGGGCGAAAGCTTGAGAACAGCACCCTAAAGCCTCCTTCCACACCATTCGCTGTGAGTGCCCGGTAGAGGCGGCGCTTATGGGCCAGGCCAGCGACCCCAAAACATCGGCTTGATTAAGCTGGCCTGGCCCCGTGTCAAAAGAGGGCCCTAACCATGGTAGCCTATGCCTGCCTAACCAAAAACAGGCTCCACTGAGTTCAGTGTGACTTACTTCCAGGTAAGTGGGTAGAGCAGCCTTCGCAGCCAATAGTTTGCTTGCAGCTTATAATAAGTAAAATGATAAATATTAACACTAAAATTCCATTGGGGCCCAGATCGGAGAGTTGGGGGGGGCGCAAAATGTTTACTTCTTCCTGGGGGGGGGGGGCGTAACAGAAAATAATTGAGAAGCACTGCATTACAGCAATAAGCCACAAATTTAGAAATTAAGAGTCAAAATCAATTTAACAGTGAATCTGAGTGAATCCTGTTTTAGTCCCTTGAAGTGTACTTTCAATAACAAAGGAAACAATATTGATCCTTAGAGAGAGAGAGAGAGATCCATGACTTTGAGTCTTAGACACCTTTTATGGGAAGGTTTTGAAATGAAACAGAGTAACTATAATAAATGAGATGAGGCCAGAAGTGATGCTTTTTGAGGTTTTCTCTAACTAAACTAATTTTGTAAATTGAAACAGGTTTTATTTAAATCAAACACTTGATATGCATGAGATATTTTTGAATTTTTCTGTAAAATAGAATCTATAGAAATCAAAGGGGGAAATGTAGAATGTGTATTTCAACAAGAGAGGTCAAATAACTTATATGTTCTTGCTGCGGATGAGTTGAACTGGCTTGACTTACTTTATTTGTAACATTGGACTCCTATTGTTTCGTGTCGTTCTTTAAAAAAACAAAAAACCTCTCGTATTTCCCAGAGGCTGAAGATCTGTTTCTGTTTTATGACCTGCTGTATCCTTAAGGCCAGGAGGCCCCATAGGGCATTCAGACCCAGTAAAATAAGAGGGTCATTGCCATCATCCAGGTCCTAATTGTTGCTTTCTGATTGCCACATAGACACCAAGGCAGCTGTGGGAACATCTGGGTCCTAGGAGTGGGGGGAGGGTGCTGCTGGCATTTTGTTTCACCAGGTGCTCGGAGGAAGCGGCCGTCCTCCTTCTTGATATAGGAGTTAAGTTCTGTGGCCCCTGAAGTGAAGTTGCAACAATTGCAGAGGTCATAAGACAGCTGAGTGGGGGTCAGACACCGTGGGGTGTATTTTGTTACTTAGTAAAAGAAGGGATATCCTAAAACCTTTAAAGGGTTTTCTTGAAATCTCTGTTGTGGGAAGGTTTTTATGAGTCTGATGCAAAAAGTGCTGATTTAGGTAAGGAAGGCTGCTTTTGTCTAAGTGAAAGGACAACCCTTACCAAATGTTTGCAGCTTTGGTAGTACATTCAGCGAAAGATAAGGAGACCAAATTACAGAAAGGAAGCCAGACTTAGGCTTTTAAATCGTATTTCTCTCACTCTCATAAGATTTGAGCTCTCTTCAGTTCAGATTAAGCATTTTTAAGTCATTTGTTACTTGGGAAAAAATGGAGCAGAACTTGCTTGCTTTTTTTGGTTTTAGATGAAATGAGAGTGAATAATAGAAATCATTTTAGCTTAAGTGAGCTGTTTTTAAGTAGATGCTGAAAGGAAGGGCCTCAGTTTATTAAAGATAACAATTTAGAAAGCAAGTCTGCAACCCCCAAGTCTTCAGTCTCCAATTGTTTTATTTAAACTGGAACTCGGAGACAAATATAGAGGGGACATGCTTTCAGATTAAAAATACAAGGAAGAATAAATCTTTGGCACTTGCCCAAAAAATATTGAAATGTGCAAACCAATATAGGAATGGTTATTTTTGTCTGAGGCAAATTACTCGTTATTTTTTAATGCTGTCTGCCTGTCTTACATTCAAATAAATGAAGAATACATATAATATTTGGCGCCAACTTTTTCTTTATTTTCTTAAAATAATAAGGTTCCAAATGTTCCGTGGGTTCTTGTTGTAGCTACAAATTGCAAATATAATATTGGCGTATTAGTCAGGCAGTGAGAGGAGTGAGAAAATGCATTCCTTTTTATGTGTGACAAAGGACATGGAAGAGGCACATATGCATAAGTATAATGCATTTTACTGTAGTTAATAAATATGACCCCAATTTTCACTGGAAACTGAATTGGAAAACAGTAGCATTCAGGAAAGAAGACAATTGTAAAATTTTAAAATGGAATTTCTAATACTCTATTGAGATTAAGAAATCTTTTGTTTTGTTGGATTGTTAAGATCTCTTTGTGAACCATAGATATCAAAAGTTTCTATCATATTTTAATGTCTATGGAGATTCTCAGTCACCCAGATCATGGTTGTCCCAAATATGCTTTTTCAAGAGGCAACTGGAGTTTCTTGTTCAGCTGAAGAAGCTTCTTGGATGAGAAGTGAAATGTCTTCAAAGAAAAACAAGAAACTCCAGTTGCCTCTTGAAAAAGCGAGAGTTAGTTGTGCATTTCTGCCTTTTTTTCCCTTCCATATTCTTTCCATTATTGTAATTAGTTTGTTGAAAAGAAATTGAGGAAATGATTCAAGCATGAGAAAGGCATTATTTCCTTTCTGCTGCTATGGAATATACTGGAATTGGACAGTGAAAGGTAGCAACTCTGTTGCCATGGCACTGAAACATCATCACCTGTTCCCTTCTTGATCAACTTGTTTTTAAGCGAGAAAAACTGTTCTTTGTTAGAACCAGGAAGGCAGTGTTAGTTCATCGGTAATGACCATGGAACTTTTCCAGGGCCTCAGATTTTACTGAGATATCTGCAGGGAATCCTTGAAAAGTGCAGTCCATAAGTACTCAAAGTTGACTGCAGAAGTTGATACACGGTACAAAAGTGTTTTAAATGGACAGTGTTCAAATGATCAGTATTTGCTAAATTGAAAAGAGCTGTAAAATGTAAATGAGAATCCCAATGGGTTGTCATGGGTTGGGAAGGGTGCTTAAGAGGTCATCCTTCCATCCCTTCTTTTCCTTCCCAGCAGGCAGGTAACTGGCTGCTGCTCAGTTGGGAAGAGAGAGATGGATTGTGAGATGGGTTGGGGAACTGCCACAGATCATTAAAAATGAAAATTGTCGGACCACATCAGCAGCCAAATAGCACTGAAGCAGCTACAAAGTTCTCAAATTTCCCTTGGGGGGGTCACGTGTTCCAGATTTTGGAAATATTCTGTAAATTAGTCTACTTAAGGTATCTTCGTTCAAAAATTGTTGCCCTATGACAAGGGTGTCAATAAACTCGTGGCCCGTGGACCAAATGCGTCACATGCTGCCCCCCCCCCACACACTCCAGTTTAGTGAAAGGGGGAAAAGTCATGATATATCACGTGATGATGATGTGACAATGCGAGTTTGACACTCCTGCCCTATGATGTCTAGGTAATGGTTATGACAAGAATTTTAGAAGTACTGTATATAAATTGCATTTACACAAATAATGATTTGTTGCAGAAGGTAGAATTACTATAAAATTGTGAATTTTTAGAAGATGGATGATATCAGTTAATCACAGGTAGGGGTTTTAAGTAATTTGAAAAGATTTATGTAATCTGGGAAGATGGAGAAGAAATGGAAAAGAAGATATAAAGCAAATATATAAGAAATTTGTTGGCTTTCAAAGGGCTTACAATCTTGGCAATTTTAAGAAAGACTAATAGTTTTAAAAAGCTACTGCAAATTCAAAAACACTGAATTATATAATGAGATTATATAGCTACTGTGTTACTGAAGACATGGGTTAACATTACAAGTATGCCAATATTGTAATTTAATACCTTGCATCCTATTAACTGAATTAGGGTTGCTATGGTAGTAAGCTAGAAGAATACTAGGAAAATTTGCTTCAGGCTTACAGTTACAGTATGTTACTGTAATTCACATGCCATTCAATTGCAACGTCAAATGCAATGAATTATATTTAAAGCCATAAATTTATTGAAGTTCCAAAGACTTATCTGGACTTAAAAGCCACATTAATTATGAGAAGAGGTGTGTGGTAGATCGTATCTTCAACGCAACTATTTAAAAATGCATAGCGAAGTCTGTCCTTAACTGAACTTAACCCACTTTAATGGAAAGTGTTCATGTGCATTTCATTAAGTAGGTAAGCATCTGCTGAAGTTACTTTAACTTGAATCCTGAACATTTTCTGAGCTTTTCTTCAAGATGGTCTTTTTCATGGCATATTGATTATAATTTTTTCTTCATAGGCACAGGTTTCCTTTTCAATACTATTTTTTTTTATTAAGGCATTTGTTTTTCTCCTGGGCTTTTTCAGACCACCATTGCATTTTTCATCATTTTTTCAGTCATCCGAAGGATTTAAATTTCAACTCCCAAATAGCCATTGTGCTAATCTTAATACATTGGGGTATGTCACTGAGAAAGTTCTGCAGCAGACTTTGGGGAAAAGCTGTAAAAATATAGGAAATAATTTTTAAGACTGTTTGTTGTGCTTGCATATATGTGCATTTTAATGTTCTAATTTCATGTGCATAAATTTAATTGAGCTCTATGTGTTTTGTATATATATATGCCTCCCTCCCTCCCTCCCTCCCTCCCTCCCTCTCTCTCTCTCTCTCTCTCTCTCTCTCTCTCTCTCTCTCTCTCTCTCTCTCTCTCTCTCTCTCTCTCTCTCTGTGTGTGTGTGTGTGTGTGTGTGTGTGTGTATTTGTGTGTATGTGTAAGTAAAGGGATTCTCAGGGTCAGAACAACAGGGAAAATTGTCCAATGGAAGTCCATGGCAAACTGAAGAGATGGACAGCTAAGAAGTGTGAAATATAATTAAGTGAATTTAAAAAAATGTAGCCTGGAGTGTATGTATGGTGTGCAAACTGCTGTCACTTCATCTCTTTTCTGAAGGATTCTCAAGCTCAGGACAGGAACATTTTAAGAGTAAATATTCATTTTTCTGTGATTCTAGAAAGCAGAAATCTGAACGGTTTGTGTATATTTTACATTTTAAAGGTTTTAGTTTATTTGGGTTTTTCAGTTTGTTTGCTTTTTGTATTGCATGGAAACGTATTTGATGCTAAAATCTATCATTTAATATTTACTTCACCTCAGTAATAATTTATTAATGTATTAGAGTTAGAACTCTAGAACAAAAAAACCCACTTCCTATTGAAAAGCAATCCAATAGCAATTTTAGAGCAGGAAATACTCCCAAGTATTTTTAAAAGCAATGATTTAAGCAAGTTCTCTGTCTCTTAAAATCAGTGTATTTCAGTATCAATTAATTCACATGTATTTAACTGGTTTGTTTGAGAAATATGTTCAATTTCTTTGATTTATTTCCACACCCCGCCCCACAACACTACAATATACATGTTAACTAGCAATCTGCTGGATTTATGACAACTGGGAATTCATGATAGTCCTTTATGACAGCTAGGAAATTAAAGTTGAAACAGTAAATTATGCTTTCCCAAGTGGATCTCTGTATGACCTCCATTTCATTGACATTTTGATGTTGGTTCAGTTGGGGAAGTAACCAGTCCAGCCAAAACAAAATTGCTATCACATTTCTATGAAATAGAGTAGAAAGCAAATACTCCCAAAACAGATAATGTTTCTAACTATTTATCCTTGAAGATCTCTACATACTGACTTTTATGTGAACATTTCCTGTGCTGCACAGGATCCATTTTAATTTACACTGATGCTCAAGAGAGGTAAAAGGTAAGAGAAAAGGTTGACAAAAAAGAGCTCCATCAGTGAAAAGCAGACTGGCAAAATCAAGAACAAACACTCCTTCTTCAGGATGGTATTTTAATGGTTTCTTTACCATTGCTAATAGTTTATCCTTGCAATGTGCACTGGTGCAAAATACTGGTTCAAACATCACTTCTGCTTTCTATAATAAAATAATGAAATGCTTAGCCTAATTATTTTTTTATTTTTTATTTTTTTATTTTTTATTTTTTATTTATTTATTTATTTTTTATTAACAGATCATGGGGAATTCTTATGCAGGGCAACTGAAATCTGCCCGTTTTGAAGAAGCTCTTCATAACTCCATAGAGGCCTCCCTCAGATGTAATAGTGTGGTTCCTCGCCCCATCTTCTCCCAGCTCTATCTTGATCCTGAGCAGCCTCCTATTTTGCCGGAAGGTAACCAAGCAAGTATGGCATATTCTAGTTGTTCTTATGCTATGTAAAATGTTTATTATTATTTTTAAGAAGTTTTTCAGAAGTATATTTTTTAAAAGGTATATGTGATTGACTTTTTTGTTTTTAAAAAACACATACATTCCAGATGTGAAACCAAAAGTGGAAGAGCTAGACAAAGAATTGATGCATCGTTACACTCAGAATGGAAGTTTGGATTTTTCCACCAGCCAGACTATTAATGAAACAGAAGAAGATGAGGAGGATGAAGACATGTCTGATTCCAATAGTCCGCCAATCCCATATGCACAAAAACCTGCCCCAGAAGGATCTTGCACTACTGATGGTTGGTTTAAATCTTCCCTATCTAACATTTCATGCAGAATCAGAGGTGTCTGTGGCAGAGCAGTTATCAAATGATGAAAACAGTTTGCCTCCTTTGTATATGTTGCACATTGTGATGTCACAGGCATACAGGAAAAGGGCAGCGGTTGCTTTATGATGGTTCTGTTACTTTCACAGAAGGGTCAGACCCTGCAGAATACTACTTTGTCCAAAGTTAGAAAGAAATAAATTATGCTAAGGATACATTTGTGATATGAACGTATAACCTTTTTTTTGGTAACAAAATCTAAAAAAAAAGCCATAAAAAGACAATATAATGTCTGCTTCTAATTTGAAGCTAGTCCTATTTGTTCAATAGAATTTCTCCAAATCTGTAGGTTTTATTCAGTGGTGAAATCCAATTTTTTTTTACTACCGGTTCTTTGGGCGTGGCTTGATGGGCGTGGTGTGGCTTGGTGGGCGTGGCTTGATGGGCGTGGCAGGGGAAGGATACTGCAAAATCTCCATTCCCACCCCACTCCAGGGGAAGGATATTGTAAAATCTCCATTCCTACCCCACTCTGGGGCCAGCCAGAGGTGGTATTTGTCGGTTCTCCGAACTACTCAAAATTTCCGCTATCGGTTCTCTAAAACCTGTCAGAACCTACTGGATTTCACCCCTGGTTTTATAGTACTTTTTGACATGTTATAATATCTAGGGCTCCTTTATGAAATATTTTTATTCAGTTAAAATTGGACTTTTGCATGCAAACTAAATGCAAGATTAAAGTATGAATCTGTTTATAATGTTACTTGAGCAACAAGCAATATTGGAAATAGCTCAAATTGTTGTATTCTTAAAGGGCATTGTAAGAAGTGGTCCGGGAGGAATAGTTTATTTAAATCCTATATCATAAATATTAATAATAATTTTAGTTAATATGTTTAAGATCCAACATATTTTTCAATCATTGTCCTTTATGAAAATTAATTTTTTCTTCTAAACTATCTTATAAATATCTTCTAATTATCTTCTAAAAATGCAGAATAAGTCAGGTAGTATTTTCCTTAACCCAAAAATGAAACATGGACTATGTATTTCTGGAATAGTACTATTCTGGTCAACTTTACAATTAAAATAAGAAATTTAGATTATATTTTTAGATACAATTTGGTTTGTCTTTCTGGTGGCACCAGGCAAAAGTATATTTTAACAACTTATATGAAGAAAATGTTTTGTTCATTAAAGAAAGCAGTCCCTTTCCCACTTCCCAAATCTGAAACTTTCTACATAAAGTGCAGTTCAGGTTGCAGAGAGTTCTAAGGTGAAAATACACCAGAAGAGAAATTTATTTACAGAAGTGAGATTCTTGAGAATTACTATGGAGGTTGTTTTAGCCAACAAATAAATGCTTCTCTTCAGACTAGTTTCATTTTAAACTTCATTCACTTCTATGACCTTTGTGCTTTCCTGCCCTTATTTCTCTTGCCAAAAGATTGACAAATTATTTGCACTAGATTAAGATTGCAGTATGAAACATGTTTACCTGGAAACAGATTTCACTGAATTTACTGAGACCAAAATAGACATATACTGAATCATACATATAAATCATAGCAATTACCATATTTTTCGGAGTATAAAACGCACCGGAGTTTAAGACGCACCTTAGTTTTTGGAGAGGAAAATAGGGGGGGAAATCTACCTACCAGGTATTCATCTGGCTAGCGTCCTTAATCTGGTTAGTTTCAGCACATTATTTTATCCCCTGGTTAGGGCTGAAAAAAATCTTTGGAGGGAGTAGCAATGAAAACAAGCTGCAAAGACTTAGGGCTGGAAAAAAACTTCTTTGAAGGGAGTAGAAATGAAAAAGCCTATAAGCCGGGAAGATCGTTAGCACCTCGTTAGGGCTGGAAAAAAAAGCTTCAAAAAAGCTACATTTGGAGTATAAGACGCACCCAAATTTTCAGCCACTTTTAGGGGGGAGGTGCGTCTTATACTCTGAAAAATATGGTACATTGCTGGGATCAAGGCTGTATGAAAAATTTAAGTTATTGGATAGCTGCATCAAACAGGCAACAAATAGTTAAAATTGGAAATGCTATATCAAATCCAGCACCAGTTAATAGTGGTGTTCCCCAAGGCAGCGTTCTAGGACCAACACTCTTTCTGCTATATATAAAAGACCTTTGTGATCATATTGTAAGCAGCTGCGTCCTCTTTGCCAACGATGTAAAACTATTTAATACCACAGACAATTCTACTACCCTACAAAATGACCTAGATTATGTATCTGAATGGTCAAACAATTGGCAATTCCAAATCCATGCTAACAAATGCTCAGTCCTGCACATTGGCAGTAAAAATCAGAATATCAAATACAACCTGGACAGAAACGATCTAAAAGATGACCCACACTCTGTCAAGGACCTTGGTGTGCTCATTTCAAAAGATCTAAGCCCCAGAGCTCACTGTAACAACATTGCTAAAAAGGTATTAAGTGTTATCAACCTTATTTTACGAAGTTTTCTCTCTGGTAACGTTATACTTCTAATAAGGGCACACAAAACCTTTGCCAGACCTATCCTTGAATACTGCTCACCTGCCTGGAACCCACACTGTATTTCGGACATTAATACATTAGAGAGGTTCCAGAGGTATTTTACAAGAAGAGTACTCAACGCCTCTGCTCGCAATAAAATTCCTTATTCCAGTAGACTTGAAATTTTAGGCCTGGATAACCTTGAACTACGCCGTCTACATTCCGACCTAAGCTTAGTACACAAGATCATCTACCTTAATGTCCTACCTGTTAACGACTACTTTAATTTCAACTGCAATAACACTAGGGCTATCAATAGATACAAACTAAATGTATTCCGCTTTAATCTTAATTGCAGGAAATACGACTTCTGCAATAGAATAGTAAATGTCTGGAACACTTTACCTGATCCTGTTGTTACCCTTTACCTTAAACTGTCTACCGTGGACCTTACACGTTTCTTAAGAGGTTCCTAAGGGGGCGTGCATAAGCGCACCAGCGTGCCTACTGTCCCTGTCCTACTGTACCCATTTGTATGTACTCATTTTATGTGTTTATGGCTATGTTTTGCTTCTTTAATCCATTTATTTGTGCCATTTTTTCATGTGTCCTGTTTCCTTGCACTTGTTGACAAATAAATAAATAAATAAATAAAATAAATAAATAAATAAATAAATAAATAAATAAATAAATAAATAAATAAATAAAATAAATAAAATAAATAAAATAAATAAATAAATAAATAAATAAATAAATAAATAAATAAATAAATAAATAAATAAATAAATAAATAAATAAAGTGGTAGATATGGCCCTACCATTGGACAGAATGTCATCTTGGACAACAGATGCTCAACAACAGCACCAGTGTTCTGGTCTTTCCCCTCCATTAGAGAAGCAAGCTACCGTATGTAGTCTGGCACCCTACCTTGCAATCTTTGAATTAATGTATTGTCATCAGTTGGCGTCAGTACTGACCTGTTTAGGTATTGAAGGAATATTAATTGTGGACTTATTTATATTCGGAGGATGGAATGATGGGATGGGAAAACCTCTTTTGGGGGGGCGCTCTTGTAATATATACTCATTTCTACATGATTGGTTAGATTTAGAGGGAAACATTGGCTGCTCTGACACATTGTCCTCCCTAATGAATTGCGGGGGTGTGTGTGTGGAGATAAAAATATGCTAACAGTTGGTAGTAGCATCTTTTGCTGTTTCATTAGCTTTCAGGGAGTTGTAGCGCAAATTAATTTTGCAATTCGATGTATTTTTCTTATTTTAGTGTCAGCAAACATTAATTCAATCCCTGTGGTCTTTCTACTCACCTGTTTATTTTTTAGTGACTTTAATAGAGCCTCCAGAGTATGTGTTAAATAAAAATATTGCTTCATTTATAAGATGTGTATTCTGTTTTTATTGTTTTTTTAACAAGGGTATTATTTATTACTGATGATGTGGTTTGGTTATTAAATGCAATATGAGAGAGAGAGAGCCAAACTGAGGTCCGAGCTACTCAGCAACTGTGAAAATACCAAATGGAAGTGACTGTGAACTGCATTTAGTATGTCATTTCTAATGCAAAATCCTTATCTTAAAGTAGCACAAAAACAGGTCTGTACCTCACAAAAGAGATGGTAATTGTTACTGTTAAAGAAAGGGGGGATGGTGGGGGACAGAGACAATTTTTGCTTTATACAATTTCAGACCTTTTGTTTTGTATTTTCACAGCTGTGTTGGCCAAATTCCTTTTCTTCTTAGTTGCTTAAAAGATGACTGTAGAATGCAAAGATCAGTATTTCTGGAAAACAGAAATATCTTATTGGCAATTTATTAAAGGATATGAATATGTTGATTCAATTCTGAAAAGCAGCAAGCTCTTAAACTCCAAGTAATGATTGATTGAATGGACACCATTGAAAATGGAGCCTAATGAATTGCTCCAGGGATTTGTATTTTGCATTTCTTTGGAATAAGAATGTAAGGGGTTTTTTTTTGTTTGTCTTTGCTTTAGAGAAATAAATTTGCATCCCTTAATTATCTGCTGTTCTGAGCTCATGCTGCAGTCCTTAATTCAAAATGCTAATGTCTCTTTTGTTCAAAGCAACAGAATTGCAAAGACACTCATTGAGTTCTGGAAAATAATATTGTACTCTTGCCTTAAGACAATAGCTATTGGCCAATGTTGGCTAAAATGAGCAGTCTGCATTTTCATAGAACTGTTCAATCTTTAATTTCTAGGACCTAATGAATGCTGCATCTTTGATATTCACTAAGTTTCAAAGGATCCAAGGACCCAGCTCTCAATTGTAGTTAACAGAATAATCAAATGCAAAGATTGTAAATTAAAGAACAGATACTGTAGTTAGTTCAGATACCTTGCTCCAGAATCTTTTGGGCTTACACTCTTTAAAGAGAAATTTGTTTAGTTTCCTTTCCTTTTTTATCTCTATTGCTGATCTAAAATGTTTTTAATAAGAAAGGAAAGTAATTTTAAGGACATTTCAACATATTGCAATGATTTCTGTGACCCAGTATGTTACAGAATTTAAGGATTTCCAATCCCATAGCACTTCCTCCATCCAGTTTTTGCTTAGACAAGAAAGTTTGTTATACCTTAGCACTATCTAATTCATCTAACAGCAATAATGTATGTGACACAGCTTAACAATGGTGGGGTGAGACGTGAGAGAGGCTGGTGCTACTTCAGTCAGAAATAGCTTACAGAATGTATGATGGTTAAAATTAGTAAGAAAATGTAAATAAGAATATATAAAAATGTACTTTAAAAAATCTAGTGTCTTAGAAGTCACATAAAGAAAATGAAATACTTGTCTTTCCTAAAGGAATTAGCAAATATGGATGGATGGATTTTTTGTTTTACTTTCAGTAAACAATAGATTTTGGCCCATTGAAGTGTTCTTGAAATGAAAACATTAACACGTTTGAACTTCTCTTGGAGAATTAAAAAAATGGCTATAGTTCTTTCTCTTATATTCTATTTCTATGATTAATTAAATGTATTTTGCTCTTTGTAACACCATTTTGTCAGTTAATACCCCTTCTAGCACTTTTCCAGCTAAAGTTGTGGAATACTGTTGGTTGTAATTAAGAGTCGACCACCCTGCTCTTCCTTATCACTTGTGGTATTTGCTCTCCTTATCTTCATCTCTATGTGCCTCTGGCCATAGCCATTCTCTCTTATATACTATAGCAGTAATTGCTACTGTTCATTGCTCATGGTAATTGTTACTGCTGAGTGTTTGATCTAAAAAGATGATTACATGCATAAGGAACATTTAGATCATTTGGTCACTGGTAAACAATATGCCCCAAATAATGTTGGATGAGCACATTTTGGCAAACAAACAATAAGACATATGTGTGTAAGGCTATGTGACTTTTTAATTATATTTTATATAAACACAATAGGCTCCTCAAAATGTTATTCAACCAAATATAGCAAAAACAGATGCTACATAGTTAAAGCTACAAAGAAGTAAGTTCAAGATAGACATTGTGAGGAACTTGTAAACTGTATTGTAGGAACTATAAGACAGTGAAACAGGTTGCCACTTGACTGGAGGAATTCAAACAGCTGTTTTGCTCTAGAACTTCCAAACCCTTCCCCAAATGAACCAAGACTGAACATTTGGATGTTCCCCCTTTGGTGATGTCACTACATCAACAATCGTACTTCCTATAGTCCTAGGGTTTTTCCCCTTCTCTTTTGTATGTGTGATCTACAGTGGAGGAAAATTGCTTGCCCCAGCTTTAAATTGAGAAGCAAATGGCCCTTGCAGTTTCAACATTGCAGGAATGAGCGAGAAGTGGTTTTGGAAAAAGCGTGTCTTCTGAATAATTCCTCTGTACCAAAATACCGTAGTTGCAACAGGCACACTGTTTTCCATCTGCAGCGGAAAACAATGCCGTGTATCTTTCTTTGTAGATGAAAATGTTGTGCATGGTTGTAGACATCGATGAGCCTGAGACTCACATTCATTTTTCATCAACCTAATGTTCTCTATTAAAGCAGAGTTCCCATGAGATGCTGTAGACCAGCGTTTCCCAACCTTGGCAACTTGAAGATATCTGGACTTCAACTCCCAGAATTCGCTGGCTGGGGAATTCTGGGAGTTGAAGTCCAGATATCTTCAAGTTGCCAAGGTTGGGAAACACTGCTGTAGACTACTGCTAGTTTAATCCAAATAATCTGGAGCAGCTGGGAAAGCCTGTTTGGATTTAGGAATTTAGAGGCATCTTCTAGTTGTTAAGGCAATTTACCTGTATTGCATCCAGACATGGCATCCTATTGAAAGTAATGTTGTTTAGGTTGATAGTACACAGCTGCACATTTGATTAACAAAGAGAAAAGGAAGGCATCTTTTGTATTCAATTGTTTTTCAGGAGCAGGAAGAAGGAGGAGGCAAAATATTATCTTTCTATTTGCTATGACATTTTTGTGTATGAGAAATAAACTCTGTCAAACGTATTACGTGAAAATTACTAGCACAATACACTACTGCTAAGTTCTCTCTCTGTGAGGAGCACAACACAGTGCATAAAGTCCTAATTTTGTTTCATGAATATACATTTGTTTTATATATCTAATTCATCTAGTGTCCTTTGCCCATGATAAACTAATGAACCAGGTAGCTGTTTTGTGAAAGGGGAAGGGGTTAGAGATATGAAGGCCAGAGTGACCAGTGTACTTGGAAGTTTTTCTAAATGGCTGTTTCACGATGTATCATTTCTTTTCAGGTTTTTGTCAAGCCGGCAAAGATTTGCGATTAGTATCGCTGCGTATGGAACAGATTGAGATTCCACCAGGCTTCCTGTTGGTTGGAGCTAAGTCTCCAAATCTTCCTGAGCATATTCTAGTCTGTGCTGTTGATAAAAGATTTCTGCCAGATGACCATGGAAAAAATGCACTTTTAGGTAAATGAGAATTCATTCATTATTCTTCATAATATAACAGATTTACAGTGGACTGAATTTATGTTATATTGGATTGATTCACTTCAAAGCTTTCTCCCTGTACTATTCTGAAATACTTTTTGAAAGCTTTTTCATTAGAAAAGAATTTGTTTGGAATCTTCTACTTTATTAAGTGCAGTCTATATATTTGTCAGTATTAGCAAACCTATTAAGAGCATCATTATAGACACAGGGTTGAGATCCAATGGATTTGTTTTTCCTTCAAAGGGAAAGTTTATTAAGGAAGTTACATACTTTACTAGAATGACTTGTCTTTGACCTTTCTTTTTTGTCAATTCTCTTGGAGGGTCTCAATTTACAACCATTCATTTAGTGACAATTTGAAGTTACAATGACACTGAAAAAAGTGACATGACCGTTTTTCACACTTATGAGTGGATCCAATCTGAGTTGGTTACCAGGACCAGAGGTTTAGTCTTTCAAATTTTTGGACTTGTGCTGGAGCCCCTCCTCAGGGAACTTCTCACTACCAGAATGTGTACTTTGGCTATTCTATGCATAGTATTTATGTGGTACCTGGTTGGGTGTGGCTTCTTATTGGTTGATTGGGGTGTTGATTGCCAGTCATTGGCTGTTGTTTCCTTGTGCTGTCAAGTCCTCCCCTCCTAAGTACCTGATAAGCTCATGGTAATCCAGCACTCCTGTTGACTGAGAAGAAGCCCATTTCCAAGACTTCAATCATTTCCCTGGCTATCTTTGTACCTGCTCGGCCAACAATCTTATTAGCAGTGAAATTGAATGTATGTCCTTGTTCATTACAATGTGAGGCTATCAATGAGTTTGGATCTCCTCGTCTGACCACTCACTTGTGTTCTTGCAATGTGGTGGTTAGCTTCCTCCCCACTTGTCCTACATACTCACAGGTGCAATCCATGCAGGGGAACCGATAGATTACATTAGTAGTATCTTCCACCTCCACTTATGAGTATTGCAGCATCCCCGTGATCAACTGATTAAAATTTGGATGCTTGATAAAAACTGGCATGTCTTTATGACAGTTGCAGTGTCCTGGCGTCATGTGACCACCTTTTGAGAACTTCTCTGAAGCAATGTCAATGTCAGATTCATTGCATGCAGGGATATATTTTTTTAAGCCAGAGACAGCAAATACACAATAAATATTATTGTGCAACTGCAGTGATTAACTTAACAATTGTGGCAAAGAAGGTCTTAAAATGGGATAAATCAATTAACGTCTTGCTTAGCAATGGAAATTTGGGGCTCAAAAATCGAGGACTACCTGTATACAGTTGTAGCTTATATAATAGCTTCTTTTGATTTTCATGGCAGGAGGTGCTGTTGTAATATATGCAATGAACTTTCCTGATTGCTTATTTGTATCCTATGACAATCATTAAGTGTTGTACCTCATGATTCTTGACAAATGTATCTTTTCTTTTATGTACACTGAGAGCATATGCACCAAAGACAAATTCCTTGTGTGTCCAATCACACTTGGCCAATAAAGAATTCTATTCTATTCTATTCTATTCTGTTCTGTTCTGTTCTGTTCTGTTCTGTTCTGTTCTGTTCTGTTCTATTCTATTCTATTCTATTCTATTCTATTCTATTCTATTCTATTCTATTCTATTCTATTCTATTCTATTCTATTCTATTCTATTCTGAACTGGATCATACAGTAATTTAATGTGATCGGTTTATATGGCCTGGTTGAGCATTGTCTGACAGGGCTTGGCTGTAATTATTTTCTCCCTGATTTTCCCCAGTTTGGAATATGAATAAAGTGATGTTATGGCTTTTTCTGTTAAACCACATAAGAGTACCGTTACATGAGATGCATATTAGCTTGTACAAATTTTGTATAGCTTTGATTATTTTCCCCCAGTTTCCAGATGTATTAGATTTCAGCTCTCATAATTTTCCAAAATTGACCTGTGCTGGTTAGAGCTTATGAGAGATGGAACTCTAATAGATAGTTGGAAAGTATTAGGTTTCGGAAGCCTTTAGCAATTAGAAGGTATAGTTGCAACTTTTTTCACCACATTCTTTTTCATCATCCTGGAAATGATGGTATTTCTACAGGATCAGATCAGAATTATAGCAGTAGCTTAACGATTACTTTGTAAAAGCCTGTTTGTGGCAGGAATGCAAGTATATAGGTTAGTCCAAGATCAAAGACAGATAACAGAACAAAGCAAGGACTTTGGAGATTGGCATAAACAATTCAACTGAGACAAGGGCCAGCTGGATTATAGTGTTCAAGTTTGCTCACGTTCACATGGAAATTAATGATTCAGGGAAGAGTGAATTCCTCTCATTTGAAACAATCAGTTTCTAATCCTCTAAATCAGCCCTCTGTTCTAAATAAATTGCATTATAATTCCCAGTTCAACCATGAATAAGCAGACAATCTGAGAACCTGTAAAAACGTAGGTTTTGCAAATAATTTCTGTGGAATATCTAAATTTCTATACTGTGTTGCACGTAAAGTTTTGATAAATATTCTTTTCAACTCTCATTTAATTGCTTTGCAATCCAATGTTCCAATCTCTTTGTTCCTGGTATTAATGTAAAAATGGTGACTTTTTAAAACCCTTTTTAATTTGTGCAATGGAATAAATGTTCAAATATGTGTAAAGGAAGGAGTCTTCTTCCTTTGCTTCTTTAGTAATGGACCCATTTTTAGTTTTTGGCAGATGGTATTTCTCTCACAGGACTGAACTATTGAGGAAGTTAAATTAATACACTTTGTGTCTTTGAGTCAGTCTTGACCTTTGGTAACTGCCTGGACACATTCCTCGGAGTTTCTTGGCAACATTTGTGGAGTTTTAGAAGCAGATTAACTCAAATTTCATTTAAACAAGAAAAATAGTCTTTAAGCAGAATTTACTTTGAAAATGTGAGAGAAAATTTCAAAATATAAATGTGTATTCTTATTTATTTATTTTTTGTTCAAATGTTTTTGTTTCTAAATTTATGGACTGTAATTTATCCATCTTTTTAGTTCCAAATCAAGTTTTTAAATCTAGTGGTGTGACAATATGAGACTATAAGCAATATTATATTGATAGGCTTCTGCTACCGCTTCCATTTCCAAACATTTGGAAGAGATTTCTGATTGTGGAAAACGGGGAGCTACTGGTAGGTAAAAGTATGTGCGTTGACAGCTGTTCCAATTTTTTTGTTGCTATTGGATGCAACCCATAATTAAAAAAAACAAAAAACGGACAGTAGCATTGTTTTCCTTTGCCACTGTGATAGCTAAAGCAACCAACTAACAAAGGTGTTACAGTTGAGAATGTATTTACCCCGTATATTTTTATGCTGAACAAGTCACCTAACCTTAGATTATAATAATTAAGAAAATATATTGACGGCTGTGCAAAGTCCTTTCTGAAATCAGTAGAAAGTCTACAGTAGATCAAACACAATATTTATATCCCTTACTATCTGGGAGAATTCAATTCAAGATGTAATTAGACCACCTTGCCAAACTGGTTTGACCTGCTGGCCTTTCTTTTGTGTTTTGAAGAAATTACATTATTGTTCAGAATAATGAACTTTCAATTTTTGTTGAAATTTACATATTTATGCCTTACTATATTGCAAAAAATTTCTGCAGTGACAATATGGATTATTTCTTACATCAGGAATTTCCATAGAACTGAAAGTATAGGTGTTTTCCATTCTCATCTCCTGTAGCTCTAAATCATTTACCCATATCAAAAGAAAAAGCCTTTGAAAATTCAAGCAAAAAGGTAGTATTATTAAAAAAAAGTAAGGAGATATTTTTTTATGGAAAAAATACAGCTTTGGAATTAATTCACTTAGTAGAGAAAGATGTCTTTGTAAAAAGATCTTAAATGTCTTGATTGCTTTTCCTAACAACTATCCTTCCATGACAGTGCCCACAATTTGGTTTTCTTTGGTATTTTGGAACAGGAATGGGAATGTTTTTTCCTATTTAGATTTCCTATTTACTTCTGGTAAAATCTATTGGAGCTTCCATTCAGCACTGAATAGTTGATATTCCAAAATAAGTGAGGCTATTATTCAAAATTGGAGATACAAAGTTAGAGATGTTACTTGCCTTTATGTGGTATCTAATGAGGACAGGGGAAAAAGACATTTGCATCCTGATGTTCTTTTTCTCCAAAGTTTTTCTCCAAAGCTTTCCAAATGACTTTTGTAGTTATGGAACAAGGCAAGATGGAATAACTTAAGATTGTTAAGCTTAAATGGAACCAATGATGATGGCCTGGGAAAGGTTGAAGCCTAACATTTAGACACCTAACAGTTTTAATATAATCCACAAATTCAAGCATTGACATCCACACAGGGAGAGTGATGTGTGACAAAACACTACAAAGTAAATTCTGCCGTTAATATTATGCAAAGTTGTAACAAGAACAAAAGGGTGGGACTTCTGTCATGATATCATGTTTGATGATATTTGGAAAATGTAAATTTCATTCTTCTTCTTTGTTCTTTAAACTATCAGTGTGTGGCGGAAATACATTAATAAGCCAAGTGGATTCCAAGAAGCGAACTTGAATAGAAACAAAATTATCAAATATCCAAGAAAAACTGTAAAACTATCATGCTTTTCTCCAACCCTGCAGGTTTTTCTGGAAATTGTATAGGCTGTGGAGAAAGAGGATTTCGATATTTCACTGAATTTTCAAACCACATTAATCTGAAACTCACCACTCAGCCAAAGAAGCAGAAGCACTTAAAGTACCACCTAATAAGAAATGCTCAAGGTGTGCTGTCAAAGGGACCTCTTATATGTTGGAAAGGTAAGAAATACCTTCTTGGATGTACTTGAGTGTGTGTGTGGAACATTAAGAGAATTGAATTTTAGAATGGCTAAATAGTACATTGTTTTAGTATGCTTCTTCTTAACAGAGGGAATTTCCAGATGATATCATATAGTAAACCTAGCTTTTTAGTTTGTAAGATGTTATATATGGTTTTAAGTGTTTCTTATCAGCCACTGAAGGACCTTTTTCCATATTAAAGGACAGCCTTCTTCAATCTAGGGTTATCCAACTATTTTTAAAGGACATAGAATTCATCTTTAAAGCATGTTAATTTTCTCTTGCAAAGTAGTTTACATCATTTCTTCTTAACCTTACCCTTCTAATAAGGAACATAGGACAACTTTTGCCTCAAAGCAGCCCATAAAGTAATGAAGTTGAAAGGTAAAAGTTATGCTTATGTCAGTGAAAAAACAAAATATATTTTAATGCTTCTGATTGCTAAGCCTAAAAGAATTATATATACTAGGGTTTGATTTTTTTCTAATTGGTAGAAGATTGCATAATTCCCCCCCCCAAAAAAATATAGCTTAATTTCAACATTATTTCTATTGTGTAGAGGCTAACTCCCAAAATATAGCTTAATTTTGGAAATTAGCTTCTACACAATAAAAAAAAATATTGTGGAACAGGTTGCCTATCTCTGGTCTAGTGCAGTCTGTAACAGATCAGTTCGTGGTAAATCAACACTAATATAACGACTCTGTGCATGTTTTCTTGGAAATAAATTGCCTTAGTGAAATTCCCTTCTAAATAAGTGATTGTAAAAATACAGCATAAGAAATGTGTAAAGATAATGGAGATAAAGTTAGCCTAAGCTAATAGAAATATCATGTTGATCAGACACAACATAGAGTAAAACACGGAATTCCAAGAATTCTACGTAACAGTTGATGATGAGCATATGTGGATATTTATTCCAGAAGTTGCCAAAAATTGTGTTTAACATGATAGTCTTGTCACACTATATCCCTATAATCTAGTCCTATCGCTATTTAGACTGTTTTCTATGCCAGCAGCATCTCATTATCATGGCCTAATTAATACAACATTCTTGTAAGTGTGGTTGTGCTTGATATATCACTATCCCCGTGTCTTGTGCAAGGCCTTATATATTAGAACAATAACTAAGGCTTGTCTAGCGCAATGTCCTAGAAGTGTTTTTGTAGTCAGTATGAGGAATATACTATGTTGCAGTTCTAGAAGAGCCCTTTGTTCTGATGTTATCTTTTCTCCCATGCACAAGAAACAAGGAGAATAATAATATCAGACATATTTGATTTTAAGATCTCTCTGTATGAAGGTATGCTTTCTTTGAAATTATTCTTGTATTTCCCATAACAAAGTTAGGATCATGGCTGCTGCATGAATTTTCTAAAGGTTTCTAAACTGAAAATAATATTTAACAAATTCCAAGAACTTTGCTTTTTAATTAACTCTTTTGATTGCACAGTAACTACGTTTTGTTTTGTTTTGTTGCATACAATATCTGTCCTGCTACATTGTCTCACTGTCAACCTGGCTGCTTAATATGTACTATAGCTGCTTTACTTGCAGAATGTAGAAGTAGGCACTCTTCTGTTGCTAGCCATTCTGCTAAACCTAGTTCTTCAGCATCTCCATCTGTGACTCCTGAGAGTGGAACAGCCAATGGATACAAGCCAGGGTTCACCCAGACAGGTAGGAGCTGAGAGTCCATTGCATCCTAGAGCTGACACTTGTGAAGTAGTGATTATGATGCCATTACAGTTCTTCTGTAGCTGTGAAGCCCCCAGTCATAAAATTTCTGGTTGCAATAATCTAGATGGGAGTGCAATGTTTGAACTTATTATGTAATAAAATATTTTAAGTTATAACTTATTCTGGAGTCTGTATCAAGAAAGAACATAGTAGTTGCCAACTATCAAAAGATACACTACCTTATTATGATGAAGCTTCGCTCTATATATTTGGTTCAATAAGGCTTGCAAAGACTTCCTACTGAAGTACAGTAAAAACTCTTTGGGGCCTCTGTTCCCTCAGGATTTTATGACAGGTTATCTCTTCCTATCGTTTATAGATTAGTGGGAGGTTCGAGTGGAGGTTCATGATTCATTAATACAGGCTCCTTGCATATTTTGGAGTCTTATATGGAGACTTTAAATATAGAGAGTAGATGTGTTACTTCGGGCCTTTACCCTACAGCGTGGACGTAGGAAGTAAAATTTTGTAAGGGTAGAATTCCTCAAGCTCCAGAACAGCAACTTTAGATGGAGGACCATTGGGAAGAGGCCCCCCCCCCATTGTTACATGCTCCACCAGTTTCTACACATGAGTAGTTATCATTTTAACGCTACTATTTTGTATACCAATATAAAGTGGCCAAATTGAATTTTGAATTTTAGGTCTTTGTTTTTTAAGACCACTGTGGCAATAACCATACTTACTGACAGATTTTTGCAGTAGAAATATATCATCATTATTAAAGTAGATTAATATTAATTACTAATACTTTATCCACTGTTTCGTAAAGTAAGAGATAGAAAATACCATATCACAAGTGCTTAGCACTGCCTACTAGGTTATCTGAGGTTAATTGTGTTTTGAAAGTATAGGTATTATACAGTATATACTGTGTTATTGAACTTCATAACCAGCTTTGGAATATTTCAGCACAAATGGAAAGAATATTTAGAATGATATTTTGTGAAAACTTTGATTTCCATAATAATGAAATGAATAATGTGTAATAATATGTAAAATAAGTAGTTTGGCTATTTCTGCCAAGTTGGTCAATCTATCTTCGATACTCCCCTTTTCCTTATCAGCTGATCATGGTTTTATTTACTTGGTATCTTCTGTATGTGTGTTTTTTGGTCAGGGCAGAGTTGCTAAATCCTTTTTACCTCCTGCCAAAAGTGTAATCTTTCCCTGAAAAAAAGTCACGTTATCCTTGTCAATCCATTTAAGTTTCATCAGCAAGGTTATGTGGGTGAAAAGAGGTGTTTTTTTGTTAAAAAAAGTGTTATGGGAGTAACTCAGGGCAGATATTTTTTAAAAAAATATGTCATTGATTATTGATCCACATACTCATAGACACAAATCAATGAGGAAGCTACAAGTTAAGTAAATAGCACTGAAAGTTCTGAATAGCATTATAAGAACCATAAATAAACACTAGAGCAGTGTTTGGAATAGCCTTTCTCAGTGTGATGCCCAGGAAGTGTATTAGTCTATAACCCATATTGTCCCCAAGGTGATGATGGGAGATACAGTATCATCCAAACATACCGGGAAATCAACAGGTTCTCAAATCAACTCTGGTTGTTCAAGTTCACTGAACACAGGAACAATATTTTTAAATGAACTGGTTTATTATGGCATAATCTTCCAGGGATTAGAGCAGTGGGAAATATTTCAGATTTTATTTACCAGAGCAGTGAAATTTACCAACTAGAATTTGGCATAACATCACATTTAAATTTAAGGAATTTATTTTGGGAGCCAGTACCAAATATAAGCTGCTGTCTTTCTATACAGAAATCCATTCCCAGCTATCGACTCCCACACAAGCTTTTCTATTTCACAAATATAATTTTGAGTAGGTGGTGAGGAGGAGTCCTTTTATTATATAATTGTCAAAAAAAGGACAGATAAACATAAATGGCCGATTTTCTGCTAATTGCTTTCAGATTTAATAATATATTGCAGTCTGCCTTTGCATTTTTCTGGAATTTTTTATCTATTTATAAAACTCATAAAGCTCCTACATTAATGATAATTCATCTAAGAAAACCATATAGTTTACCTCAGATGTTCCTAATTTTATCTGTGCAGTATGTAAAGTAAGTTGAGCTGAGAAAAAGTGACTTGTTCAAAGTCATCAATAAGCAACATGGATGAGCAAAGATAATTTCCCCTTAAAAGTAGAGTTGTACTATATTATCGCTACAGATTAACAGCTTGACAGATGATGTATTTATCCTGGGTGAATGGACATGAAGATATGCCCCTGCTTCCTGATGGTATGGTTAGGAACATGGTTGGGGTTGAACCTGGAAAGGTTGGTTTAGCATGGTAATGCTGTTTCTGCTGAAAAGTTCTGCAGCACAAACGCCCATCCAGGAACTGTTTTAATTAATTAGAAAAGGTCAGTAGGATGGCAGAACTGGAAAACCAATAGTGTGTCCTCCTTTAATGAGATCCAGTTAGCTGTTCTCTTTGTTGGTTTTCTCTCAAGGGTAAGACATCCCCGCCTTTTGAGGTGGACATGCAGATGAAATTAATCATAGTCCACCTGACCTTTTTGTGAAGCTTTTCCTGCACTGACAAGTGAATCATTTCACTATTGCTTGATTTGATTACATGCCATTAAATCAATGTATCCACGTAGACCAGTGGTGGCTAACCTATTCGTCCTCGCGTGCCGACCTGCGTGCTGGAAATGGCATGCAAAACCATCCTGCCTGGACCGCACGGCCTTGCTGGCCTATGCGTGCGCGGGGGTGGAGAAAACCCGGAGGAGTAGTGTTCTGGTGCGCATGCGCGCGCCAGCACCCAAACTTCTGGTTTCTGGCGGGGACGCGCATCCAACAAACAGCTGGCCGTCGCGCATGCGCCTGGAGGTAACCCGGAAGTTTGGGTGCCGGCTTGCGCATGTGCACCGGAACGCTGCTCTTCCGGGTTTTGCCACGTGCGCGACGGCCGGCTGATCGGTGCGTTTGTGTGCACAGGAACGTGGCAGAGAAGCCAGCGAGGCCACGTGTCCTGCGTGGGATGGCTTTGCGTGCCGCTTCCAGCACGTGTTCCATAGATTCACCACCACAGACATAGACAGACCTTCCCAAGATGATTAGTTCCCAACCTGGCCCTCAGGACTCCCAACAATGCACCCATCATCATTGCAATCGTGTCTTCCACCTTGTTGCTGGTTTTCCTCTTTTACTCGTTCTTTCCAGATTTCCCAGCATTATGGACTTTTTAAGGGAGCCAAGTCTTTGTATGATGTATCCAAAGTATAGTAATTTGAGCCTGGTTATTTGTACCTCAAGTGAGTGCTTGGGATTGGTTTATTATATGATACATGTGTTTGTTTCTTGGCTGTCCATGATATTTGCAGTTCAAAAGCTATTTCTATTTTGCTTCTTCGGAGTTCAACTTTTGTTTCCATGGAGTCTACAGAAAAAAACCATTCTGATCTTTGTAGGTATAGAGATGTCACAACATCTGAATATTTTTTCCAAGGCTTTCATTGCTACCCTGCCAAGTGGTGTTGTGTATTTCTTGACTGCTGATTAATTGTCAGTTCTAAGAAGAAGCTATCCACCAATCTTCATTGTCAGTTCCAAGAATGGTTTGGTCATCTGGTTGTCTTTTTATATGTAACTGTAATCTCATTTCTTGACTTTCTGTTCTGTGTATATATTTGCATCAGATGTAGAGAGCTATAGAGGTGACATTGAAGGAATGATGCAGAAAGAGTTACAAAAAGAAGCATTTGTTAAGCATGGGAAACAGGGAAAACATTTGAAAGAAGCTCGTACTGGCTATTCCCTAATCAAGTGGGATAAAAGAGGGAAGGAAAGAAAACATAAGGAGGCTTTTAAGATTCTTTTACTATAGCCTACATCAATAAAGAATAATTCCAATCGAACTTGTGAAATCTATTTCCTAACCTGGCCTGCTTTGAAGAGATAACATGAGAACAATAAGGTGTTCTAGGATTCCCATTTTCCTAAGGACATTCCACAACTTGACATGGTTGATACAATTTAAAGACCTTTCTATCAAGAAAGCATATATTGACCTTGGTATTGTTTGGCGTTCTCAATTGCCCATTGTGCTCACCTCTTCTAATTTGTTGGCCACTGGGTCATTTTCAGGATTTGCTGGCATAGTTTGGTTAGAACTCTCCTCCTTCTTCCCCCTGTAGAGTTTCCATCAGAGTAGCTGTTTGACTTTACAATGTCTAGAGTGCTGATCTAATATCTTTTTCTTAGCTATCTTAGATAACTTCATACAATATAGCATTCTAATGTACTTTAATGTACATTAGATCAGTGGTGGGTTCCTACCAGTGCGGTCCACTCTATAGCACCGGTAGCGGCCCGCTGGTGACGTCACAGTACCGGTGCGGTCGGTTGCCGGTGCCTGAGCGCCGGCATTAAAAAAAATTTTTTTTAAATTTTCTTCTGCACATGCCCAGAAGCCGAGTTTCCGGCACTGCTCGTGCGCTGCCTTCCTACCCCACATGAGTCCAAGCAGGGGAGGATGGCTGAGGGAGCGTGTGAGACGCTGAAAGAACGGGCGGCAGGAGCTATCTCAGTTCCCCTCCCTTCAGCAGTCCGAGAAGTCACGAACGCGCAGTGATGATCCTAGGCATTTTCGCACGTTTGCGGCTTCTCGAGCTGCTGAGGGGAGGGGGAACGGGCGGCAGGACCTATCTCAGTTCCCCTCCCTTCAGCAGTCCGAGAAGCCCGCCCACCCGGTCACATGGCTGGCAAGCCACACCCACAAAATAAGCCACGCCCACAGAGTGGTAGTAAAAAAATTAGGAACCCGCCCCTGCATTAGATGTACATTATTACTAGAGGAAAGAATTGGAGAAGACTGGCTAAAGGTAAAATAAAATTTTATTTGAGTCAAGCTCAATTCCTAGTAACTCCCATGTAGTTTTCTTAGCAAGAACAAGCTCCTATTGCCTCATTACAGTATTTTGATTTTTACTTCCCAATCCAGGATTTTTCTAGTAGCTTCCAATTGAATAATTAAACATTGTGAATACGTAAGATGTATAAGCATGGTTATGAATACATGAGATGGTTACGAATACATGGGGACATTAGGACAGGGACGGTAGGCACGCTTGTGCGCTTATGCACGCCCCTTACAGACCTCTTAGGAATGGGGTGACGTCAACTGTAGACAGTCTAAGGTTAAAGTTTTGGGGTATATATACTTTGTCCTGCAAGGAAAAGAAAATTGCAGTTGTTGTAGATCCCTGTACTACACAATTGTTAAAGGTACTAGATTCCTCTTTCATCTGAGTTTGCCACTCTATTCTTCTTTCCTCCAGATATATGTCCTTGGCTTAGGTCATCTTCTGAGAGTTTAATATTAATATGTGGATTAGCTTTCCATTATTGCTGTTGTAATTTTCAAACAGCCTACTAAATATTTACCTTGTTAAAAAGTAGTCTCTTAATCTTACATACTTTTTAGGGGGAAATGGAAGGTAAGGAGGGTCTAGAAATGATGCAAATATTGTAGATTAGTATAGAATTACTGTTATGCGTCTTTAAAAGCAGAATAAGACTCTGACTTCAAGGGAGGTTTTCTTGTAAGCTATATTTGCCATCAATCTTCAAAAGATAAAATTATATATCTTCTCTTCCTCTTGTTTGTTTTTAACTTTTTTGTAATAAACATCTTCAATGTGCAGTATATTGCACTTTTTCTTTAAGAAATCTAAGGAGAGAGAAAGAAAGATCTCTGGATTATGCTTCATTTTATGCTCAGAAAACAGTCATGGGGCTGGTTGTGACTGATACAAATCCCCTCGGGAGCTCTCTAATCATGTGTGAAGTTGAACTAAGATCTCCATGGTCACTGCTCTCCAACCCAAAAACTCCCATACATGTGTGGAAGATTGGGTAAGGTGGTGTAAATCTTTGTCATGCT
Source organism: Diadophis punctatus similis (assembly GCA_023053685.1). NCBI lineage: Eukaryota > Metazoa > Chordata > Lepidosauria > Squamata > Dipsadidae > Diadophis > Diadophis punctatus. Next base: position 156,475,757 of record JALIGW010000003.1, read on the forward strand.
ACAATTTGTTCTCTACCTTTGCTGGTTAAACATAGTCAACTAACCTGCCATTAAATGCTGACGGGCACCCAGGCAAATCATTTTGGAAAACAGTGATGGGAGAAGATTCTTCTCTGAATTCCTTGGTTATATTTCCATGTACTGCTAAAACGAAATCATGTTACAGCTGTCGGGCCTTTTGCAAAAGAGAGTTTTCATGTCCATTCTCTAATTGCCCAGTGTCCTCCTTTCTACCTTTCTTGGCCTCTCCTCATTCCTGAAAGCTGTGTATTGTTTCCAGGGTCTGTGATCTTGGCACAGTTTTTAGGAAATGTCCCTTCTATCTTCTTTCTGCTTCCCCACCCTCCCTGACTACTTTTAGTGGGATTGGTATAGCTTGAGACTAGCCTGTTTGCTTTTCTCAGATTAATTTATCTGGTGAAAACCAGTTTACATTGTTTCCAAGGAAAAGTTCACTGTTGGGTCACAACAATTTCCGACAAGTTGGGGATCTCAATAGCATTGAGAAGAAGATTGAGCCCATGTTAAAATGTAACTTGGGGACAAAAGAAGTCATTTGTGTACATTCGTATGAGCAGGAACTACAGTTCAAGTATATCGGAGCTCCTTCTTTCTAAAGTTGGTTAATCTGTCATAAAATGTCAGCAACATTCTGTGCTGTGTAAAGCTGAATTCTGCAAAGATTCTTATATCTGCACACTTTGCATAATGTATAGATTGAATTATTACATGTAATTGATTCTTCTTTTGTACCTTCAAGATATATTGAACTACAGCTTTCATTATGGCTAGAACCCATGCTGACTGGGAATTATGCATAACATTTTTACTTCCTCTGATTGGGGAACAGTATATTTTAGTTTAATCATACTTTAAGTAATAGAGAATTCTAGGCAAGAATAACGAGAGCACCTTAATTTTAAGAGTCATTCATTAAGCATTATTGATAATGGCAGAAATGCTTGTTTCAGGAAAACAAGAAGAAAGAGATACTAAAAAGTGCAGAGACCTGGAAGAACAAAGGAGACAGCACAAATATACGTATATAATGGAGCATAAAAAAAGCCCATTGCTCAGGTTTTGAAATATGTATTGTGCCATATGAAAATATTTAGAACAGAGATCCACCCATTTAGTCTTGCTTCAGTAAACGATTAAACTTTTCCTTTGATTTTTTTTTATTGCATGTCTGTTTGAAGTCAGGGACAGTCCCTTGAATGAGGGGGATTTTATCTGCAGAGAAACATACAGTATTTCAAAACTTTTCAAAGTACTAGCATCAAAATAGGAAGTTCTCACTCTTCTTTATTATTCAGGGCTACGATTATTATTGTCTAGATATGCATTGCAAGCCATTCTCGCAGGGTTCCCTGGGAGCAAGTAGGTTCGAAATATAAGAAAAAAAAAAAAAGAGGCGCCATTGAACAGGCCCAAACTGTATTTCTAAGGTGTCCCAATTGCTTCCAAAGTTCTGTACAGTTTTGATGCTGATTTTCCTACCTCCAGTTTCAATTTATTTATTTTATTTATTTATTTTGTGAGATTTATATACCGCCTCACAGTGCAAGCACTCTCTAAGCAGTTTACACCAGTAAGCAATGTATATTTATATTGCCCCCAACAATCTGGGTCCTCATTTTACCTACCTCGGAAGGATGGAAGGCTGAGTCAACCTTGAGCCGGTGAGATTTGAACCGCTGACCTGCGGATCAGTGTCAGCTAAAGTGGCCTGCAGTACCTGCCTCTAACCGCTGCGCCACTTCGGCTCTTTCTGGATTGGAAGGAAGGTCTAATTTGCCATATTTTCCGTGGGAAGCAGAGTGATAGAGTTCTCCAACTCACAGGTGCAGTTCAAAGATCCCGAGCTTGATTATCTTAAAGAGAGTTGAAAGGAGTAGCAGCAATAATTAATCTCATTATACATTATAGTCATTATACAGTCATTAGTATGGTAGACAGAGATACAGAACATCTTTCTTTCTTGAATGAACTAAGAGGAAGAAATCTGCCGTATTATTTTAGAGGCATTAGGGACTCAGTAGTTTTGCTGGTGAAATGAAGGCTTGAACTAAGCTGCTGGTCCCGTTAACACCAATTTGGTCTAGGCATTATCATACAAATTATCTTTATCTACTATTTTTCTTTCCCACTTGCTAGGACTCACTGTGCTGTACAGTACAATCAGAGATAGCTCTAATCATTGTATTTGTCCTTCTCTCTAGTGTTTTGTCTCTAGTTAAGCAGACCTTGGAAATTCTACATAAACCAAATGATTTAAAAGGAAAGAGAGTTAAGATAAATGTACTGTATAACCTTATACTGTAGTGTGACCATGTTTGGTACAGTGGGAAAAAAATACATTTGGCTTCAATTTAATACATACTCATATTTGGTTCTGTTAGATCAGGGGTGTCAAACTCACGTCGTCACGTGATATATCGGGACTTTCCCCCCCTTCACTAAACCGGGCGTGGGCATGATCAGCAAGTGACACATCCGGCCCACGGGCTGGAAGTTTGACAGTCCTGTGTTAGATGATTGGAATATGCAATTGTGAAGAATAAAACACATCCGCATATTCTTTGGCATATCAATTTATTCATTATTTATATATGTATTAATAGGATATTGCATCTACTGGATGGATCTAGGAGTTCAGGTTGCAGTTCTGAACTCAGTTACTGAGTAGCAAGTCTCGCTGAAAAAAAAGGGACTTAATTTTTTTAGTGTATCCAATAAATGGATTAAGCCATTTATCTCCTAAATTCTGGAATTATGTGAAAAAACATGCAGGAATCTCTCTTAAAAAATACCGTAATCACAGGTCAATTATTCAAAGATTCAGCCTACTCATTTGATTAATATGAGTGGAGTGGAGTGGAGTGGAGTGGAGTGGAGTGGAGTGGAGTGGAGTGGAGTGGAGTGGAGAGGAGAGGAGAGGAGAGGAGAGGAGAGGAGAGGAGAGGAGAGGAGAGTAGAGTAGAGTAGAGTAGAGTAGAGTAGAGTAGAGTAGAGTAGAGTAGAGTAGAGTAGAGTAGAATAGAATAGAATAGAATAGAATAGAATAGAATAGAATAGAATAGAATAGAATAGAATAGAATAGAATAGAATAGAATAGAATAGAATAGAATAGAATAGGAATAGAATAGAATTCTTTATTGACCAAGTGTGATTGAACACACAAGGAATTTGTTTCCAGTGCATAAGCTCTCAGCACATACATACAAACAGCAAGGTGACACCCATAATGGGAGAAGTACATTATAAATTATAAATATGATGATTTAACAAATGTTCAAAATTCATAATAGCATTTGAAAAAAACCCTCTTGTGATGGTACTGTATCTTAGACACATTTTCAAAAATTATTGTAGATTTTTTTAAAAAATAGTTACAATTATCTCTTTGACAGAGTCCTCGGTATTCAGTGAAGCACAGTCTTCATCTGCTGTTAATTTAAGTGGAATTCAAGATTTGACTCGGAATAAGAACATAGTGAGACCACTTGCTTTGCCTGGGCAACTTGTAGGAAACACATTTGCAACAGGTAATATATTTTCACTCAAACTCAGTGCAGTCTAGGACTACTTAGACTCTAGTATGTAAAAGTTATGTGTAAAGTATCACAAAATGTAAATAATTTGCTATAGAAGTGTCTTTGTGGAACAAAACAGATGATAAATACCTCATACTTCACATGTCTTCCTGTTAGTATCCTTCAAATATGTTTAATTCTTACCATTCTCAGCTAGATCAATCAATATAATGGCACAAAGTATATCAGAAAGGCTTCAAATTAGTGAAGACAACTTTAAAATGATGACGACTTTAAAGTGAACACAACTTTCAAATCAGGTTTCTGTGATACTTATTACCAACACTAGGATTACCAGATTTAGGTTGCAACAATCTAGTTAACCACTAGATGACAGGAAAGAATTAAATTTTTCTGTATTTTCTTTGCTGCCAACTAGTGATTGCCACTTTTTTGTAATTCACATTTGGTAGCTCCAAACAATACACTGTCCTATTGGAATGTTATTTTTTACTAAGTTCATGTACTTGTTACATATATAATTTGCATTTCATCTAAACAATGTAACCGATTTAAATAGATGTTTCCCTACCTCTGTTCTTCCTCCTCCTTTTCTTCCCCATTTTATCTTTGCTCCAAAGCTAAGCTGGTAGGGTTAAGAGGTTGTAATTAGTAAAAATCAACCTGTGAGCTTCATTGCAGAACTTGAGTCTTCCCACTGTTAGGTCTTAATCACTAGCCTCATCATTTTACTCTTATCCTTAACAGATTAATATTGTACACTAATTCATTTATTTATTAAATAATAAACCCACTAAAATAAAAGGTTGAAACACTATGTCATCTGTAAAATGCATGTTTTCTATATTAGAACTCCAATTGGCAGTTAAAGTTTTCCAGAACTGCCCCCAGCATCTTATTATTTAATACTTTTTTGTAAAGTAAGCCATTAGTTTTAGAAAGATTATGCCCATAAAATTTATATTCTACTGGATATTTTTAACTTTTTAGACTTATTGCCATTCCTTTCCCTGGACCACTTTATTTTGTACCATGTTATTATTTATTAGTTTTTATAGTTACAATATCACAGTATATTGCATTAAGTTCTAATTCAGGATATTTGATCAATTCTAGCTTGAAACATTTTGAAATAATATTAATTCCCAAGGATCTACCTGAAGCCAGTTAGGGGAACTAAGATGATGAACTCTTTTTCTTTTTGTGCTGTCAGTAATCAAACTTACTAACTGATTAATTAGAATAAAATAGATTCAAAATAGTTGTTTTGAGAAATAGAAAAATATGCTGGAAACTGAAGTTTGTCAAGACTACTCAGTAACACATTGTAAAAAAGAATGCTCCCATATTGAAAAAAAATACTTAACTTTTATTATGAAAGACTAAAGAACCAAATTAGTCTTCCAAAATAAGACACGTAAGTAAATTTACTATTCTACAATTAAAAATGCATTTCCTTTAATTTCAGTTAGCTTCCATGTGACTAGGATTCAAGCCAACTTTCTTCGTTTTACTTTTCATAAATTATAGCTAAATAAAAGGCTCATCTTCCATATTTTTAAACAAAGAAGACAAGTGATTCGGAACATATATAAGTATTCGATTTTTTTAAAAAATATGAAAAATTGTATAGATTGTAGCCTTCAGAATAGCTCAAAAAAAAGCTGTCCCAACTGTTATTTTTAATAAGACAAAAGGTGAAAATGAATTCCTTGGGGATAATTATAATAATTGTCAACTGTGGAACAGAAAACTTAGCATGCTATCCAAATATCAAATACTGATCTTGCTTATTCTTGCTTTGCATAATATTCAGAGATATTGTACATAATCTTTGTTGTAGGAAAGTCCAAAAAAGTTGGGTGATGCCATACTGCCATATTGTGTTTTTTTACCCACCCTGTTAACTCCCCTGCTGTGTTATCTTCTTACAGTATTCTTCTGGTCCACAGTGCAATTGTTTTTTTTACAATTGTCTAAAAATATTTGTAGTTTTTTTGCGTTCAGTTCCCCTTTCTCTGCAAACCACTGGTGTTACTACCTGGCTCTAATATAGCTGCAGAGAAAAGTAAAAATAACTTCTTGACCTTGTTATTACCTACTTTACTATCATGACTTCAGCAGTTATAAAGTTTTTGAAAGTCAGAGTTGTCAATAAAAATGCTTTATTACATGGAGTAGACATTAAAGCATATAGAAGGTAAATATCATTTTTGTTATTTATGTTTTCTTTGTGTGTATTAAATCTTCTTAGCTACCCTGACAAGTTCTGGCCCACCCAAGAAACGACACCGAGGATGGTCTCCTGGATCCCCAGTCCCTCCTCCTGGTGTAATTGTGCCTGTTCCTGCCATCCGGCCTCTTCCGAGAGCAGGCAAGATTCTGATATATGTGTGTGTTCAGCCAGTGGCCTGGTGATATACATCCACCTTAATTAATTAATTAATTTCTGGAATTGATAACTAGCCTTTGCTACAGCAGCTCAGGTTAGAGAACAAGATCTTTCATCTCCAAATTAGGCTCTACCAGAATCTCCCAATAATTTCATGGTCAAATGGTGGATATGAATCCAAGTCTCCCAATTGATGTCTGTACAAGTTGTATTTAATTTCTCAATAGATTATCTCAATAGATTATCAATACATGCATATGTATGCACATGTAAACAAACATCATTCCACACGTGCCACAAGTGGCATGCAGAGCCCTTTCTGTGGGCACGTGAGCCGTCGCCCCAGCTCAACTCCACTGTGCATGTGCACGTGCCTCCCGCCTGATTTTCGGGTCCCTGCTGTGCATGCACGGGAGGTGGAACATATGTGAGAGATGTGCGCACATGTGCGGGGGATGGGAGTGCGGGGATCATGTGCAGGGGGGTCACGCACGCATTGCATTATGGGCTATAAGTGCAGGGAGGCATACTAGGCCCAAAACGGGGCACAGGGAGTGTGGTGCGGCTCCCCACTGCCCATTTTTGCTCCCAGGAGGCTGCAGGGAGGCCTATTAGGCCCAAAATGGAGAATGGGGGGGGCATGGCCCTCCTGCGGCCCATTTTTGCTTCCAGGAGGCTGCAGGGAAGCCTACTGGCCCAAAATGAGGCATGGGGAGGCAGCACGCCCCCCCGCAGCCCATTTTTGCTCCCAGGAGGCTTCAGGGCGGCCTACTAGGCCCAAAATGGGGCGCCGGGGGAGCGTGTGCACATGTGCAGAGGTGGGGGGATCCTAGGAGGTCACGCGCACATGCGCAGGGGGCGGGGCACACGGGGAAGTCATGCACAAATTGCATTATGGGTGCGAGCGTGCGTGTGTGCTGTTGTGCACACACACACGTGCTTTTGGCACGCGACAACAAAAAGGTTAGCCATCACTGGCATAGATCATTGATCTACTTATTAAACAGACTTCCCCAGCACCATCTTATGGAAGCATCCTCACAGGAAGGGTCACAGTAAAGCACTGCTAACAAAGCCTGATTTTGCCAGATGGCCCAGAAGGACATTGCAGGCACTAGTATAAAAACTACCAGGAAACCCCAGGGATGGTAGCAGGATTGTATTTTCCCCACCTTGCTTTGACCTGGATCATCCATCAAAGGGTTTGCTAGCTGAAATGGGATTACTTTGAAATAGAATGTTAATGGATAACAGTATTCTGTACTAGAGATTTTTAAAAATGCAGATATTTCTCCTGGAGAATTACAAACTGTGTAATTCAAAGCAAAAAAGATTTATGTGGCTTAAAAAAAGATGTGTTTTTTTCTCTCTGTGTGTGCTTAATTATTGCAAATCATTAATTCAGCTTTGCAATAACAGGATTTATACTTAGTGCTTGAAGTAATATCTTTATCTTTAAAAATCTCTATGGCTCCTTTGTGTCTAAAGTTTTGATTTGATAGAGATTTTGATTAGGATATGATAAATTAACATTCAATTAGTCCGTGAGAATGTTTCACTATTAATTTGCGTGTGATTGTTTATAAGTTAGTATTGAATCTAATTCTTTGTATAGATAACATTTCAATTGAATTTTTGTAAACAGCTCTGTTATAATACCTGGCTTTGAGGAAATTGTAAATGCACCCTTTCCTCTCTAATTCACCTCCATCAATTACAAACTTAGATTTTTTTTAACGATAACTTCTTTTGGAAGGGTGAGCTAGGGAAAGAGCCTTCATGGTTTGAAAGAATTCACTAGAATTTCAAAAGGAAATGCAGTGTAGTTTGAATTTTATTGTGTTTAATGATTTCTAGAACAAGAATGGTTGTTTTTTTTACTGTTAAATTGTTCATAAGGCCAAATCACAGCATGAGCCTTTTTATAATAGATCTGTCCCCTTTCTGTATTTTTATAGAGCCTCTTTTATCTGTCCCAGTTCCGCAATCAATGTTAACTGGAATTTTACAGCCTCAACCCATCCCTGCAGGGGAGACTGTAATAGTTCCTGAAAATCTGCTGATTAACTCTGGAATCAGACCAGTGATTCTAATAGGTAAGCTCTCAGGTAATGTAGTACAATAATCTACAGTTGTTACTTTCCTGGTTTTTTGTTACTGTTGTTTATCTTTGGATTAAAATTCTGAAACCTAAATATTGTATCCACTCTATGCAAGCTTAAAAATGATCTTTGTAGAACTACATTTCCTTGGATGGAAAAAATGTCTTTATGATCCCAAAGGGATGAAAATTGACTGCGTAATGTACCTGTACCTATATTACATATATTCCACGCTACACTGTGGTTTGTCATTCGTGCTCTGCTTTCGTCTTCTCCCTTCCAAGAATTAGTAATCTCATTCAAATCAATTTCACACCTATGAAGAGTATACATTTTAGTGCAAGATTTTAACATTTGTATATAAAAGAATAAAATAACAGAATGCTATTTCAGTTTCTGAACTTGAGGCCTTGTCACGTTACTAAGACAGAAAGAGTCACTATACCTAGAAAAAAACTATCATCGATGTAAAAAAAAAATGTTGAGACTCTAGAGCACTGATGGCGAACCTTTTTTTCTTCGGGTGCCGAAAGCGCGTGCGTACGTGCTATCGCACATGTGCGAGTGCCCACACCCATAATTCAATCCCTGGGGAGGGCGAAAATGGCTTCCTCCGCACCCCCAGAGGCCCTCTGGAGGCCGGAAACGGCCCATTTCGCAACTTCCGGTGGGCCTGGTAGGCCCGTTTTTTCGCCCTCCCCAGGCTCCAGAGGCTTCCCTGGAGCCTGGGGAGGGCGAAAACACCCTCCCCCACCCCCCGGAGGCCCTCCGGAAGCCAAAAACACCCTCCGGAAGCCAAAAACACCCTCCCACAGAGCCTCCGTGCGAGCCGAAAATCAGCTGGCCGGCGTGCACATGCACACTGGTGCTGAGCTAGGGCAACAGCTCGCGTGCCAGCAGATATGGCTCCACGTGCCACACCTGGCACCCGTGCCATAGGTTCGCCATCACTGCTCTAGAGTGCAGAGAAGAGCAACAAATATGATTAGGAGACTGGAGGCTAAAACATATGAAGAACGGTTGCAGGAACTGGGTATGTCTAGTTTAATGAAAAGAAGGACTAGGGGAGACATGATAGCAGTGTTCCAATATGTCAGGGGCTGCCACAAAAAAGAGGGAGTCAAGCTATTCTCCAAAGCACCTAAGGGTAGGACAAGGAGCAATGGGTGGAAACTAATCAAGGAGAAAAGCAACTTAGAACTAAGGAGAAATTTCCTGACAGTTAGAACAATTAATCAGTGGAACAACTTGCCTCCAGAAGTTGTGAATGCTCCAACACTGAAAGTTTTTAAGAAGATGTTGGATAACTATTTGTCTGAAGTGGTGTAGGGTTTCCTGCCTAACCAGGGGGTTGAACTAGAAGACCTCCAAGGTCCCTTCCAACTCTGTTATTCTATTCCATCATCACTTGCTGTGGTCACATGATATTGCACTTTATGATTATGTTGCTTAGCAATGGAGTAGCTGGTCTGAATTATCATTGTTAAGTAATGGTCTGTAATGGTCGTTATATCCCACCTAAAAAAGAGTTTTTCATATTTTTGTGGGAAAGTGTATTTTGATTACTTGCTTAACAATAATTTTTATTTTATAATGTTTAAAAAATTGGAAAGCAATTCTGCAGTAATTTGAACTTGTCTTTTTGTTTTTTAAAGGTTATGGCACTTTACCTTATTTCTATGGGAATGTTGGAGACATTGTAGTAAGTCCATTGCTAGTGAATTCCTACAAGATTCCTCAGCTGGAAAACAAAGATTTGGATCTTTTTGGTTTAACTGGGAATCAGTTACTAAGTGTGGAGAACATGATTATTTTAACAATACAGTATCTTGTCTGGCTAGGTAAGAGATTAAAAAGGATATTGCTTTTCTTTTTACATAAATACTATCTCCTACAAATCAGCAGATAATAAATTTTAATTTTTGTAATAAGAGATTCATCTTCTGTGTTCAATTTTTGTGAGACTAAGTGTCACAAAAATTATGACATAAGTTATTCTGCCCTCATTCTAGGAATATTATCATCTTTTTCATTTTTTCAATTTTCAAAATTCTGATTTACTTTGGGGCAACTTTAAATTATAACCATCTGCTTTCATTGAGAACGGCTTCTCTGCATGAACTGTTAATGAATAAATTCTACCCTGTAAATGTAAGCAAGTAGGGCAAGCCTCTACACAAGGTATATTTGCATACAATTCCCATTAAGAAAATAGAAAGGACTTAATCAAATAAATACGTTTCAGGATAATTTTCTACCTTTTTCAAATTTTGCAACTTCATTATAGTAAGAACCCAATATGGATTGCTTGCTAGTTACAAATTAGTCTGACTCATAATTGGAATGGTACCAGTGTTCCTTGATGAGTAGATTCCCTCCCCAATATGGCTAATCTGTATTTGTAAAAGCATTAATGGTTGATGTTGGATACTTGAAATGCCCTTGAACTGTATTATGAAATCATCAGCAGATAGCAATGCACATGACCGCATGCACACAAATTATCTGCCTTTTAAGCATATTTTACGCAGAAACATACGTGGGTGTTTTTTTAGCCAAGAATTTTCACAAATTCTTTTTACAAGAGTTTCTCTACTGGGAAAATATAATAATAATTTATGAAGTTCTTGTTTTGAAGAGAAATACAGTGTTTCAAATAATTTTGATCTGAATGGTTAAAGTGTGTAATTAAAAGTTTAAAAAACACACACTTCTCCACAATAGTCATTATTTACAGCTTTTTGTATCTATTTTCTTTCTTGTAAAATTGCACAATTCAACCGTCATTCAGTTTTCAGCAGATTCAAGTTTTTTTTTTAATCTGTTTTCTCAGTATTTTACTGGGTACTCCAGGAGTTTTGCTTCAGGAATCCTGTATTTGGGAAAAGGTGTAAAATCAAAGAAGCAGTGTTGAAAATTGGGATGGATTTGAAAATATATGGCTATATATAAGACTTGGTTCTAACCCTAACTGAAAAACTCAGTTGATATAAAAATTATTGAAATCTAACAGCATGTTAACCACACTGTGGGAAGACAAATTTTCCCTTGAGCTTTATATAGTATTGTATCATCTGCGTTTGTTTATGTGTATGTTATTTTTAAAAGCATAAACACCCACAAATCAAAAGCTAAATATTTGATCGAATATTGTACATTCTGGCTGCTTTTCTAGGGAAAAATATGGAAAGTTCCAGTAATAGGACTTTATATTCCTGGTAACTGACAATGGTCACTCCCTCTCTCCCCTTCTGTCCCAAAATAACTGAATGTTTTCTCAAATTTAGGCTAAACGTCACAAGAAACAACTCAGGAGAATGTTTTCAGTGTCATGTAACAAATGTGGAAAATTAAGATTAAAGAGTTGGATTAAGTGTTTTGAGGTTTTTTTTTTAGTAAAAGCAATGTAAAAAGTACACACATGTCTCCATGTGTTTACATACATTGCATGTTGCTTCATTTTTTACAAAATGCACACTAACGATTTTGTTTCCTACGAAACTCACATTGCATATTTACAAGTACAGTAATTACCTGCTCAAAACCACAAACACTGAATTTTGCTACACATCTGATTTGATATGAAGTTTCTCTTTCATATTAGATGGTACATATTACAAAATCAGATGTGTAGCAAAATTCAGTGTTCATAGTTTTGAGCAGGTAATTACTGTACTTGCAAATATGCAATCCACGTTTCACAGGAAACAAAAAACAGAAACAAAATTTTGTAATATGTACTTTCTCTTTCTGGGCTGGGGCACAGTGGCTCAGCAGTTAAAAATGCTGAGCTTGTCAGCTGGAAAGCTAACAGCCTGAGTTCGAGACCCAAGCACCACCCAACGGGGTGAGCTCCCGTTCCTGCCCCAGCTTCTGCCCACCTAGCAGTTTGAAAGCAAATGTGAGTAGATTAATAGGGACCACTTCGGTGGGAAGCTAACAACATTCCGTTTACCTTCGGCATATAGCCATGTTGGCCACATGACCACGGAAACTATCTTCAGACAATGCTGGTTCCCTTGGCCAAAAATCAGACATGAGCGTCGCTGAGAAATATAATTCCTTTTCTGAGGAATGTGTTTTGATTCCAATATCCATGCTAGGGTATTGATCTGATTGAGCACAGGTCAAAATCTGAGAGCAAAAGTTATTCTTTGATTCCTCTGTGCCAATCAATATTCAGTTACTATTGTATGTGCTGATTTCATAATGGAAACATTTTCTTGGCAACCTGTTAGCTATTTCTTGCATGAACCATTATCTCCTGATCAGGGGCGGGTTGCTTCTCTGTCGTTACCGGTGCGTTGCGCACGCAGCACCATCTTGTGGGTGCTCACTCGCTACACACATGCGCCCCTTTGCGTGATTTTTCTTCCGCGCATGCGCAAAAGCACGCCGAAATCTCGCGAGGGGACGCGTTCATGCGTGCACGATTTCAGTGATTTTTTGCTTCCTGCGCATGCGCGAAAGCAAAGCCGCGCGAGGGGGCCCATACGCGTGCGTCCCCTCGTGAGATTTTTGCGAGATTTTGCTTCCGCGCATGCGCAGGAAGCAAAAAAAGCTGAAAAATTGCCAAAAAAAGATGGCGGACCGGCGAAGACCGCACCATAGCCGTCGCACGCAAATTGCGCAATCGGCGGCTCCCTACCGGAGCTGCGCATCGGACTGCACTGGTAGGAACCCACCCCTGCTGCTGATGCAACTGGCTAGGTGAGACAAAGTGGGGAAAAGCTAACTTCTGAACACCTCTGATCAAAATAAGAACCATACTCATTTTAATGCCCTTACAAAAACAAGTTTCTGTAATAATGGAACACATCCAAACAGTAGGGCAGTGCTTAGTATCTGCTAACACTGGTGGGATAAATCTGTGTGTGTGTGCTCAGGTTTCTTTCAATATTAGAACAAAGGGTGAGAAAATGGAGGAGGGTGTTGCTAGCTACCAGAAAAGATGATGCATTGATCTCTTCTCAACCACCTTTTCTAATAACTTTTGCTATTCATTTTTTATAAATATCTGGCTAACTGGCATGACTAGTAATAAAAAGATGTCAAAGAAAGGTCATTTAAAAAAAAAAGGAATTAAGGCTTCCATGTTTGATCCCAAAGCGGCACTCCACTATAGTAACAAAAAAGACATGGTGGGGGAGGATGGTTTTACAAATATAGGAAAATTGAGCACCATTCAGGATGAAGCTTTCAAATTGTCCATTGGGAAATCTATTTTAAGAACTCAACTAAAAATTAAAGATATAAAGGGTTAGGTTAGCTCATGCGATCTGACAAAACTTGGCAGTTATGTTTGAAGAAGTTAATGAACAGCTTAAAGAATTTTCTTCTCAGGTTGTGGAGGTTGTCCAAAATGCTGGCAAAGCATATGAAGTTGTTACCAAAAATAAATATTGATATTGGAGAAAAGTTACAGACATTATTTGGATTTTCTGTTCTTCAGGATCAGAATAGAATAAATAACGTGAGTCTTAGAGAAAATGTAGAAAAACTGTATATTTCATTGCAAGCTTGATGGAAAGCTATCGGACATAAAATGTTCTGATAAACATGTGGAAGGGCTATATAATACTAAGATTTGTAAATGCTATGGTGAGAGACAGAACTTAGCAAAACATTTGTGGGCTGGAAGACATAAATTGGGACAGAGATAAAGTATTATGTTTTCAAGATATTAGTTCAACCATGTTACAAAGAAAAGTCATTAGCCTTTGACGGAAGAATGATCAAAAAGCAAAATATGGTATTAGCCTTGAAAGCCAGCTGGGAGACCTTGGACCTGTCATTCTGTCTCAGCTCAACTCACAGGATTGTTTTTGTGGGGAAAATAGGAAGAGGAATGTATGTTGGATATGTTCACCACCTTCAGTTATTTGTAAAAATAATAATAGCAGGATACAAATAACATAAAAAGGGAGTTTTGTTTCTAATGAATGTCATTTTATCCATAAAGAAGATTCCTATGTTTCAAGAGATGAGTAGAGACATAATTGTTGTAAGATGTTTAATATTTTTCATATTAGTTGGGAAATAAGATCAAATATAGAGATGAGAGAATTGTAAACAAGTTAATGTAAGAATAAGAGGATCTGGGAATGGGGAAACTACACCTCAACTAAATTGTCTATAGTATTTAATTTTAATTAATTTAATTTAATTTAATTTAATTTAATTTCTCTGTCACTTAACTCCAAAATAACTCTGGTTGCTTTACAATGTTAGTAAACAACAGTAGTATATAAAAGAACGGGTGTCTGAGGGAACAATAAACCATTCTTCCACATTCTCCACAGTTTAAAGGGGTCCACCCAACTATTCTAAGGGAAGGCCTGGGGGAAAAGTCATGTTTTTAAATTAGAGGGTTTAATTAGTCCTCTGTGAACTGCTTTCATATGTGGTCTAAATGGGTTGTGAAATAGTTAGTGGGGAGGGGAGGGAAATGGAGAGAGAAACTGAGAAAGGGTGGGGAAAGGCAAAAAACCCCCATTTTTTTGAAGATTTCTCAGACTTAATGCAAATGAATTGACTTGGAATAAAGTTTCATTGTTAATGAGTTTACTGTGTAAAAATGGTAGGAACAGAGAAGTGTAAATGGTCAGCAGGTGAATAACATAGGATAGTTTTTCTAAATGCTAGGAAGTTAGGAGATCAAATGAAAAGAATTAGAATTGGTAAATATTTAAATTTGTCTATCTGTACTTTTCTTATAAGTAACATATATATTGGTGGAAAAGGACAAATATTTTGGAATAAAATTTTTGGGCAAAGATGTAATAAGCCAAAGCAATTGCATTTTACATAAAACTAATGTTGATTTCACAGTAGAAAAGATTCAAAAAGAGATATTTTTAATTAAAACGAAGTTTGATAATAAAACCATAACATTGGTTTCTGTATATGTACTTAGTCAGAATCAAATTGGGTTTCTATGAAAAGTATTGTCATGAATATATTTATTTGAAGAATTTATTTTAGGGGGCAAATATTGATGCAGGCACACCTGGGAAATGGAGCAAGTTTAGGATATTTAGGAATTAAGAATTTATGGCTTAAATATAATAGACCAGGACAGGGGTGAAATGCTCCCGGTTCGCTCTTGCCTGTCGGTCGTCGGAGAGCCGATCGTGAAGGCAGCGCGACACTCCGCCCACCCGCCGGGACACCGCCATTTGAGTTCTTTTACCCTCTGCGCATGCACAGAACGCTTTGTGCATGCGCAGAGAGTAAAAGAACTCAAATGGCGGTGTCCCGGCGGGTGGGAGGAATGTCGCACTGCCTTTGCGATCGGCTCTCCGACGACCGACAGGCAAGAGCGAACCGGGAGCATTTCACTGCTGGACCAGGATCAATTAATCTATATAAGCAACTGAACATATTAAAAATGGAAAATCTCTGATCCTGAAGGGTTAAAAGGTGAATTTTATAAGTAGATGGAGTTTTTCTTGACATTGAGCAAACTGAAGCATCAGGGAAATTTTCTGTTCTCTTACAATTCTAAATAATTCCTAAATCAGATGAAATCCATTAGAGGTTTTTTAAATAGACCTATAGTATTTTTAATAGACCTATTATCAATCTCTGGTAATAAATAATAAACTGTTGAACAGTCATTTCAAATTTATTATGAGAAAAATTATATATCCTGATCAGTCAGGCTGTTTGTATCATCTGGTTTAGGTATATTATAGCATGCTTAGACATACAATAGCCTTCACATAACACGTTTATATATTTGTCCTTGTGAAAGCTTTCTTTTGGAGACTACACTACAGCAACTTTCAGATATTGTGGGCATAGTAAAATAGCTCATAATAATGAGAATTGTAATCCAATGCATCTGTGCTTTAGAAAGCTGTAAAAATAGGGTTTTTTCATATTATATAAGTGAACCTTCCACAGGCATGCAGATTTATACACATTCTTCTTACACTTCTGTATATGATGATAACGTAGAATTGCTGCCATCTCTATCTCTGTTAGTGTACTAATACAAGATTGGAGGCAGCCTAGTGGATTGTGCATTAAGGCAAAGGGACAATGCAGTGGTGAAATCCAATTTTTTTTACTACCGGTTCTGTGGTCATGGCATGGTGTGGCTTGGTGGGCGTGGCAAGGGAAGGATACTACAAAATCCCCATTCCCTCCCCACTCCTGGGGGAAGGATATTGCAAAATCTGCATTCCCATCCCACTCTGGGGCCAGCCAGAGGTGGTATTTGTCGATTCTCCAAACTACTCAAAATTTCCGCTACTGGTTCTCCGAACTACTCAAAATTTTCGCTACCGGTTCTCCAGAACCTGCTGGATTTTACTCCTGGGACAACTGCTGGCTTCTTCTGTCACTGGCTATCCCCCTAAAAACACACTGTGATAAAATTATTGCAATGGTAAAAATAGAAGAATCTTTTATTTCCATTGTTTCCCAAGCATTTATGCAGATAGTCATTATCAATCCAATATAGTGCAGGTTCTAGAATGCCACTGAGGTGGGAACAGTAGCCCACTGCCAAAAAGATGGCTGCTAAGAAGAGAGTGAGGGAACCATTGTAAGAGACAAACCAAGTAACCTGTTGACATCTTATTCTGTAGCTAGCATCTTAATTTCTGCCAAACAGAAATCTATTCACAGTGAGATGCTGGTGTTTTTAAATGAGGAAGCTTTCTATTTTGAGTGGATTATTTTGGTAGGATTCTGACCTAGTAACAGAACAAGTTAGGTTGATGGAAGAGGTGCTTATGATATGTTTTGATTCCCTATTTAATGACATTGCAGGTCCTGATAAGATACCTCTCAGGGAAGAATTTGAACAGATCATGCTGAAAGCTATGCAGGAATTTACTTCACGGGAACAGTCCTTACAAATGAATGCACCGAGCATCTCCTTGTCACCAGCTCAACTTCCATGGCTTGCTAAGTTAATTGCTAGCGTTTCCCAAGACATGGTACATGTGGTGGTTACTCAGAATTCCTTGGCAGAAGGCATTTCTGAAACACTGCGGTCACTGACTGAAATGAAGCACCAACAGAGGATGCCAGATTATGTGGTTGCTATCTGCACCTCGAAGATCAGAGGAAGTGAGTTCTGTGTGATAGTTTTAGGTAGGTATTTTTTTTTGTATAGTATCTTAACTACATTTTTACTGAAATGTAATACAAATATTTGGTGTCTCAGCATGCTTTAAACCAGCGGTGGGTTGCTCCTGGTTCGGCCCGGTTCTGCGAACCGGTAGCGGTGGCGGCAGGAAGCTCCGCCCACCCGCCCGGGACGCGTGCACGAACCGGTAGCAACAGGTTTTACAACCCACTACTGCTTTAAACATATAGTTTCTGTGTTATTATTGGATCCCAGTCAGAGAGATAAACAGACAGAAGTCTGACTGAAATCTACTTTTAAATAACCTGCTTATACTACCAACTCCAAACAAAAATCATAAATAGACAACATTAAATACTCACAAGACAACATACAATATTCTGTATCCTGGCATGTTGGTTATACCATCAACTTTAACCATCAAAAACTTTCCACAGAAGTTAGTCTTGACTATCTTAGAAATGTAAAATGGGTACCTTCAGATTTTCAGAAACATTCTAGAAACATGTTTCTCCATTCCCCACCCCACCACCCCGCCACCATTCATTGGTGGTAGGAAGAACATTGGTACCTTTTGAGAATGGAGGGAGTAAATGATTTCTTCAGCCCTTTAATTCTTGTACCTTTCCAGGCCCCAACTGATTTCATATCCAGAATGGTAGTCTTTGTTGTGGTTGAAGTGCCCTCTCTCCTGCAATAATATGCGCTAGATTTCTTTGGTAAGAAATAGAACCAAAGAACACAACACATACACACCCAAGTGAGCAAGGTTTCATTTTAATTTTAAAATAATATACTAGATGTTAACCCCTCAGGCAAATAATCTGATGTCTGATGTGGAGAAAAGTAGATTTCACTCTGACTTGCACAATGCACTAATCTACTGGATGGGAACTAGCTTGCAGAATGGTCTGTGTTAAAATTTTCTACTTTTACCTGTTGCTGTTTTTGGTGCTTGTTTTACAAATATTTAGACTTTCTCAAGTGGCATTAAATTCAGCTAAAGAGCTGTGAGAGTTTTTGTACCATTTCTCTGTGTTTGGTTTTTTTATTTAGACCTTTTTATTCCACCTTTATTATTTTTAAAAAGTAACTCAAAATAAGGTGAAAAAATATACCTGTTGCTGTTTTTGGTCCTTGTTTTACAAATATTTAGACTTTCTCAAGTGGCATTAAATGCAGCTAAAGAGCTGTGAGAGTTTTTGTACCATTTCTCTGTGTTTGGTTTTTTATTTAGACCTTTTTATTCCACCTTTATTATTTTTAAAAAGTAACTCAAAATAAGGTGAAAAAATATACGTAATGCTCCTCCCTCCCCTTATTTTCCCATAACAACAAAGCTGTGAGGTGAATTGGGCTGAGAAAGAATGACTGGATCCAACGTCTCCCAGCTGGCTTTCATACCTAAGATAGGACTAAAGTTCACAGTCTCCTGATTTCTAGTCTGGTGCCTTAACCACTAGATCAAACTGGCTATTATTAATAAAGGTTAGAATCCAAATATGGTGACAAAAAGAGACAGATTTGTATGTTTCAATCACTATTTTGCAGATTTAGAGTGTTAAATGGTTTAATGATCTTACTGATGTTTACTCAAATATACCAGTGTGTGGTTAATTTGTTGGACTTAGACCAGGGAAATTCAAGTCCTGCTTAACCCCTGAGTCAACTGGATGACCTTGCACCAGTAATACTGTGTCATCCTACCTTAAGATGTATTTTGGGGAGGATAAAATTAGGGACAGGCTTCTAATTTATGCCTCCTTGGAATCTTGAATTAATGTAATAGTTAAATAAAACTTGTTTCTATGTGAATGTATGTAGGATTTTAAACATTAGCACTACACATGAATACTTATAGGAGTTGTAATTTAATTCAACCAGATATATGGCCCAGAGATGTTGGGAATTAATAATCGACAAACCAAATTTGTATTTTAATGATTAGATTAGAATGCAAAAAGCATTTGAGTAGAGTGAGATCTGAGGTAGTTGGGACTGAAGGCAGAGTTTCCATCAATAAATCCTTTTTGTTAATGTTGTGTTTTCTCTTTTAGAAGGTGAGCTACTGATAGGTTTCTGGAAGAGTAGCTTAAAAAATTATATTGTTATATAATGAGAGATTACAAGCTTATATATCCAGAAGTTTTAGATTTTCCAGATGATTGGGTAAATAAAAGATATACAGGAGTCTTCATTACATAAGGCTACTTGGCTTTTCTGGGGAGTGTTAAAAGACACACAGGAAGGTAAAATTCACATAAACAAAGTCTTGATTTTTTTTCTCTTGTCCCACCCCACCCCCTCGCTTTTTCCATAGGTCAATACCAATCTAGAGCTCTGGCAGAGAGTATGCTTACCACCAGTGAGTTTTTAAAGGAGATAAGTTACGAGCTCATTACAGGAAAAGTTAGTTTTCTGGCATCACATTTCAAAAACACATCTTTAGGTGAGTGAATGTTACAGTCTGCCATTACTTTGAATTAATGATGTGGCCATTAAAAAAAATTCACCTCAGAAATTAACAAATTTAATGCTGATTATCGCAGGCTGTCATTTTAAAAGATTAAGGTAAACTTAATCCATAAAATTGGTTCAGAAAGTCTTCAAATTTTATGAAGGAGTGCATGTGTAAAAGTAAAGAAAAAGAGATAATGGGAAGAAAATAATTTTATTTTCCTCAGTTCTTAAAAGCATCAATTTATTTCCTCTTAATGTTATCTTATGCTGTAAGAGCTCCCCCTCCTGTTTAATACAAATGAATCATTTGGTACAAACTTTATTAATTTAATTATCTCTTCTACCAAGCTTGTGTGTTTTGCCCAGGCAGAAGAGAAATTGGAGGGCAATAGACTTTATGTTTTCTTTTCAAACAATGCTGGTAATCAACTATTATTTTCGATCCTTTGATTCTAAAGTCTAATGCATTCAGACTACAGTATCCTCTTTGAAATTAACTTTGGCAGGAGGCTCCTAAAGTCACCCAATCATTGCCATGGCAAAAGGACAGTAATAAAAACAAAACATTGCTTCAGCATTGACTGAGTGAAACTTCACATCACAAATGGTGTTCTTGCCTTAAAGTTGCAGGTCTTTTAATTGAAACACCTGGCTTTAAAGTGCTGACACGACCCTCCTGAGCAAATCCACTTTGATACTTCTCCACATCCAGATTCATACCTTGAAGTAATGAAACAGCCAAGAATAAATGAGGCTCTGGGTCCTCATGTTTAAAGTAATGCATGACTTTACACCATTTCTTACAAAATATTTAATGAAACGAATAAATATTTATACTATGAGTGACTTCTCTACCAGGTGACGAGTTGGACAAGTTATTAGAGATGATGCAACAGAGACGGGGAGATAATGTCGTCATTCCATTCAGTGGCGATGTTAATGAATGTGTATCATCTCAAGAAGCAGCTGCCATGGTTTCCACTCAAGTACTGGGTAAGGATTATCTCATAAGAAATAATTTATGTCAAACATTAGTCTGTACATAGCAATAGCAATAGCACTTAGACTTATATACAGCTTTACAGCCCTCTCTAAGCGGTTTACAGAGTCAACATATCCCGCCAACAATCTGGGTCCTCATAGGAACTGGATAATTTTGCATCACCTACTTAAACAGTGAAACCACAGAAAACTTGGAAACCAGATGCTGCCATCATGAAACTACTGGTGGTGGTTTCCTCGAGTTTGGAAGGAGTTTGTATGCTGATGAATGTAAAAATGGAAAGGAATATCTGTTTGCATGCATTTTGGACGTCAATATTGCCATGTTTTTCTCCAGTTAGAATGGATTTTTTTCTAAAATAATAGCATGATATTTATCCTATTGGCAAAAGGTGTAAGTGACAGCTTTAAATTTACAACTGGCCATTTCTGGCCTTCGGAGGGCCTCTGGGGCGGGGAGGCCGTTTTTGCCCTCCCCAGGCTCCTAGAAAGGCTCTGAAGCCTGGGGAGAGCAAAAAAAACAGGCCTTCCGGTCCAACCGGAAGTTGGCAAACGGAACGTTTCCTGCCTCCGGAGGACCTCTGGGGGGGTGGGAAAGGCCATTTTCGCCCTCCTCAGGCTCCTAGAAAGACACTGGAGCTTGGGGAGAGCAAAAAATGGGCCTTCCCACTCCCTCTGGAGGCTGGAAACATCCCGTTTCCCAACTTCCAGTGGACCCAGAAGGCCCGAAAATCAGCTGGCGTGCGCCGGACCTGAGCTTGCATGCCCATCGATATGGCTCCACATGCCACTTGTGGCACATGTGCCACAGGTTCGCCATCACGGGCCTAGGCATAATTCACTTCAGAAATAAAACCAATGGTCAGACTTCTCTAGATCAGCATTCCCTAATCCTCATTTTCTAGATGTGTGTGGAATATGACTTTTAAAAGTCTGTCCAGAAATTTTAGAATTCTGGGAGCTACAGTAAGCTCACATCAGGAAGGTGCCAAATTAGGTAAGGCTGCTCTAAGTCACAAGAGAGAGAGACATGGTTTGGTGTCCAGGAGCTACAACTAATATTGTTTGTGATGGAGAAAGCTACGTTAAGCAGAATGATGACGCAAAATGGATGCATATGGGTGGAACAAAAGTTTTAGAGGTTAATTTTAGGATGTATATTAATGTTATGTATTTTTTGTTTTAAAATAGTGACTTATAGAATACAAGAGACATTGGGTTTTGGGGCTACATATAGCACTGGATTTCAGTGTCAACTTCTGGACCAGAAAATAAATGATGATTCTACTTTATCCTAGACTTAGATACTGAAACTTTCCAGATTTATCAACCACAACTCACAGCTGCCAGAAAGCTCTTGTCACAAGTGTGTGCCATAGCAGATAGTGGCAACCAAAGTCTGGATCTGGGCCACTTCAACAAAGTAGATTTTATGGTTGTCGTTCCTCGTTCAGAGGTCCTTGTTCAACAGACCATCCAGCGAATTCGACAATCAGGTAAACAACCAAAAAGCTTATTAAATCCAGCAGAAACTTATTTTTCAGAATTCTATTTTTTCCTGCCAAGGGGAGATAGAAGAGCTATATAGGAGACTGTTCATTGAAAGTCGTGTTGGGACTTTTTATTATGATTTATAATTTCATAGGCCTCTCAACTGAAGCAATTTCAGTAAAGCTTAAATAAAACAGCTCTTTCTGAGTCATATGAAGAAAACTGAGCACCGTCTGAAGCAGTTTGATGAGCATTGCAAAAAGCACAGCTGTTTTTGTTGTTTAGAAAGAGATGCTCTGCTTACATTGCACTGTGAAGCAATTTTCTAAAGCTTTACAAAGTGGTAGCACAAAGTGTTAGTGCAAATACCCACAGGGCTATTTAACACAGAAGGTTTTGTAGTTGAAAAAATAGTCTCTGAATCTGTTGAATGGCCTCTTTGGGGTAAGAGGCTGTAAGAAAAGTAAAACAATTCTTGTTTGTTTGTTTGTTTGTTTTATTTGTCAAGCATATATGATTAAAGCAAAGTATAAACAGTAAAATTATGATTGTATATATACATAATAGTACAAGCATGAATAAGAGTATAAGAGCTATGAATATATGGGTACATTAGGACAGGAATGGTAGGCACGAATGTGCACTTATGCACACCCCTTACCAACCTCTTAGGAATGGGGTGAGGTCAATGATAGATAATCTAAGATTAAAGTTTTTGGGGTTTGGGGAAGAAACTACTGAGTCAGGTAAAGTGTTCCAGGCATTGACCACTCTGTTGTTGAAGTCGAATTTTTTGCAATCAAGTTTGGAGCGGTTTACATTAAGTTTGTATCTGTTGTGAGCTCGTGTATTATTGCGGTTGAAGCTGAAGTAGTCGTTAACAGGTAGGACGTTGTGGCAGATAATTTTGTGAGCTACACTTAGGTCGGATCGAAGGCGACGTAGTTCTAATTTTTCAAGTCCTAAAATTTCAAGTCTGGTTTCATACGGTATTCTGTTGTGAACAGAGAAATGTAATACTCTTCTTGTGAAATATCTCTGGACATTCTCAATTGTGTTAATTCTCATCTATCATTTGTTCACAAAGATTTTTCTTATTCTTTTCTAGGTGATTAGAGTGAGTAAATATGCCACTATATGCCACAATTACAATATTTTTGGTCTTGTGACAATGGGTGCACATTTATATATGATACTATATATACAGATATAGCATGGATTTTATAGGCATATACAGATTGATAATTGAAATCATACCTTTCACGTGCTGCTTTGACACTTAAAAATATCTTTATTAATTTTGAATAAAACTCTTATTTCTTCTTCTAGGTGTTCTTGTAGACTTAGGGCTTGAAGAAAGTGGAACAGCTTACCAAAGAGCAGAAAAATACGTTGTGCAGCTTGACAATGAAGTCCAAACCAAGTTTGATAGTTTCCTGAGACGAGTGAAACAGAATCCATATACTCTTTTTGTGCTTGTACATGACAATGCCCATGTGGATTTAACAAGGTAACGCATTGCAGTAAAGCCGGATAAGTTTGAAAATGAAACCCATAGACTTCAGATTATAAACCAATAGTGAGGGTGTGCTTTTCAGATTGCTTATAATCAGTTATGTTGCAATAAATGTCTTTTATCATTGAACTATATCAAACCTGTTTTAAAGATGCCTGGGAGGGGGGTTTGATTCAGGAGGAGGCAGTTACAACTGTAATGATTTGATTTGGTTTTGTTACCAGAATGAGGAGTTACGTGTTTCTAAAATTGGTTCTCTGTTGTTCTAAATGTGTGGAAATATTTTTAATGAAATAAGGGTAACCTTCCTTGGTACCAATATTTAAGCAGGAACAGTGCTACAGGTTTCACAGAAGTGACTTTTGTTGGTTATACTACAGGGGTGGGTAAAGCTACGGATCATGCTTCTTTTTGAACTGAGTGAATCTTGCCGTTTCTGTTTTAATGTTTTTTATTTTGGTGTACTAGACATGTTATGTTTTGACTCTCTTCCCAGTGCTATCTCAAGCTCACTGTCTCATGGAGAGCCTAATCAAGGACTTGCTGATAGAGTGATAAACTGCAGAGAAGTCCTTGAAGCTTTCAATCTCCTTGTCCTCCAAGTGAGTTCTTTCCCATATGCCCTTCAGACTCTCCAATCCCGAATCAACTCAGCGAATGAGGTGCACTGGATACAGCTTGGCAATATGGTAAGGGTCTAAAAGTTACAAATAAAATACTTAGGAAATGTTGTAGTATTCTGAATAGCATGGATTCAAGTACACTGATAATAAAGAGGGGGATTGCCTTGTTAGTTAATTTTGATAGTTCATTATCAAAATCTGGTTGCATTGAAGGAGGGGGTGGTTTCATTAGCAGGGGTGGGTTCCTACCACTGGTGCGGTCCAGTGCACAGCTCCGGTAGGGACCCGCAGATTACGCAATTTGCGCGCGACTGCTCCAGTACTGTCTTCACTGGACAGTCGCGCACGTCGCCATCTTTTTAAAAGAATTTTCCGGCTTTTTTGTTTCTGCGCATGCACGGAAGCAAAATCTCGCTGAAATCACGCATATGTGTCCCCTCGCAAGATTTCAGCGAGATGCGCATGCGCAGAAGCAAGATCTTGCCAAAATCGTGCGAGAGGGCGTGCACGTGTAGCGGGCGCACGTGAAATGTGGAGATGCGCGCACAGCGCACCGGTATCGATATCAGTAAGCAAGCAACCTGCCCCTGTTCATAAGGTAGTCATCTTATATAGTACTCAGTTTACTAACCAGCCAGATTATCAATGCCTTGATTTATCTTTGATATCCTAGAAATTATTTAATCCCATCTTTATTTTCAGGAATTTAAATTTTGCCTTTCAGTGATGCATTGGATTTCTGGATTGAATTACACAAGAAAAGAAATAAAATACTGGCTAAAATTTTCAACTAGTAGTATTTTAAAAGAATAATTGACTTCAAAATATAGCAATGTAGAAAAAGCTAGGAATGTTTTTTAAGTCTTTGACCACAGAGGGATCCTCACTTCAAAATCCCTTCTTACCATTTGCCTTAATTTTGAAGATAGGGAATACCTAAAAAGAAACATAGGCATAAATCACATCATATGACAAAAATGGTGTCAAACTCACGGCGTCATGTTGCTGCCACGTGACGTATCACAACTTCTTTCCCTTTGCGGAGCTGGGGAGGGCGTGGCCTGCGCATGATGCATCTGGCCTGTGGGCTGCCAGTTTGACACCCCTGATGTAGAGGAAGATAATCTGGAATTTACTGTACCTAAATTCTAAGAAATGAAGACTTGTAAAACCACAGTACTTAAATTTGGACTTGTAAGCCAATAAAGTGGTTTCAAAGTATGTGTAAATGAGTCTAAATGCTTGATCCCTGTTAGTAGCCTACATTAATTGAAACATCCAGACTTATTGGCAGTAATGTAGCTTTCCCCCAGGAAATTGGGAGAAATTAAAAACTATTGTGGTGTAGTAGTTAAAATATTACACTAGGAACAAAAACATTTAGGTTCTGTTCCACCCTCAGCCTGGAAGCTCATTAGATTATTATGGGTTAGTTCCACTTTTCCTTACTGAGTTATGCTAGAAATTATGGAGGGAGTACTGTGTATGCTGCCTTCAGCTCCAGGATTAAATAAATCTAGTGCTTGTGGTGGTATTGCGCAGGCCTTCTGTTTTTTTAATTGATTGTGTGCCATCAATTCCTTTTCATCTCCTAACAATTACCGGTATATAGATCCCCCCCCAACAATCTAACCCTAACCTGATATTTCAGTTCTTCCAACAGTGCACTCATTGTCACTCATTGCTGCTGGTTGTCCTCTTTCCTTCCACTTTTCCCAGTATTAGAGATTTTTCCAAAGAGTTAGGTCCTTGCATAATATGCCCAAAGTACAGGCAATCCTTGATTTATGGCCACAAGTGGGATTGGAATTTCTGTCACTAATGATGTAGTCATAAAGCGAGATATCACATGACTGCATTGCTTAATGACCACAATCCCAGCAGTCTGTGTGGTGATTGTTAAGTGAATGCAACTGGGCGTTAGCCAAGGATCCACCACAATCCAAGCCACTCCAGGCTTGGTTGCTCCCAGTCCCAAGTTTCAGCAAGATAAGGGGCTTCCTCCAACTCCTCCCACCTGCCTATCTCCTTCCCATCTTTGCCCATTTGGTCATCCTGCACCCTGCTGGTAAGGCAGCAAACTGCATGGCTCTGGGGCTGCTTGCTTCCTCTGGGAAGCTGCAGCTGCTTCAGTCCTATCCCAGCTGAGTTGCCTTAGTCACTCTGTGCTCTGAGACCTCTGCCACCTGTGCTTCTGCCCCAATTCACCTTTGTCATCTTTTTGCTTCTGCTGCTGTCAAGGCATGCCCCCTGCCTGTCTGCTGGATCAAGTTGGGCTTCAGCTGCATTAAAAATCAGGGTGGGGGAAATCAAAACGCAGCCCTTGACCTGCAGGGCAGCATCTCTTACAAAGCCTAACCACAGGAAGCGCCTCCTGCAAAGCCTTGCCCCTGGAAGCATCTCTTGCGAAATGCGAGGCTTTCCAGGAATGCTTCCAACACAAGCTACAAAGGATATACTGCATCTCTATAAATCCACATTCCTCCAGTTCTGCCACCATCCCCAACAGCTTCTCCCACACAGCCTCCATCCTTTGCCTGGGGAGCCACTGCCAGCCCCCCTACCTGTGCCTTACTGTCTAGTAGGCTCCATTGGCAGACAAAACTGCTGGCCTGGTCAGCTCCCTTCAGCAGATGAAGTTCCGCTGCTTTGCCTTGCTCACTGTGTGCACATCCTAGCGCTCCATCTCAGCTCAGCACCTGAATCCTGGGCAGCGGCAGGAGGAAGAAAACATCAAAGATTAGGTTGGGGGGTGGGGGGAAGCAGCAGGAGGCAGTAGGGTTTTGTGGCAGCCAAAGGGCGATAGATGGGGAAAAGATAGACAGGTTGGGGAATTTGAAGAGCTCCTGTGATTTTAAGTGTAGGTGGCTTGCCCAGTGCCCATATTTTCAGCTTGTGATCGCAGGGGTACTTAAATGACCATAATCTTGGGCACTGGTTGTAAGTTCCTTTGTTCAGTGCTGTCATAATTTTGAACAATCACTGAATTAATAGTTGTAATTTGAGGGCTGTAGGATAATTTCAACCTGGTCATTTGGGCCTCTAATGAGACTTCTGGGTTGGTTGGTTGGTTGGGTTGGTTGGTTGGTTTGATGCAGGGGCGGGTTGTTCACTTACCTTGCTACCGGTGCGCTGCACGCACATCACCATGTTTTGCGTGCGCACGCGCTTGCTACACGCATGCACCCCTTTGCATGATTTTGCGCATGCGCATGCGCGGAAGCAAAATCACATCAAAATCTCATGAGGGGACACACGTGTGTGTGCAATTTCGGCGATTTTTTGCATGCGCGGAAGCGAAATATTGCTGAAATCTCTCACGCGCGTCCCCTTGCGAGATTTCGGTGTGATTTTGCTTCCGTGCATGCGCAGAAGCAAAAAATTGCCAAAAATTTCGCAAAAAAGATGGCGGCTCCTAGGCACCGGCACCGGGTCGGTCGCCTCTCGATGACGTCACCAGCCCGCCGCTACCGGTGTGGTAGAGTGGGCTGCACCGGTAGGAACCCACCACTGGTTTGATGATATATTGGTTCTCTTTTGGTTGGATTTTAATTCAGTTATAATTTCTGTTCAGAATTCTATTCTGAAGTTGATTCTGGAATAATATATATGAAGGATTGGGATTGTGTTAATTTTTATGTTGTTGTATATCTTACAATCTTTTATTTGGAATTGCAGTGGCTCTTCTGGGAAAGATAGTTTAGCTAAACAACCAGTTGTGTTTAACAGTTGCATTGGAGGAAAGTATTAATGTATACACACATAATTTTGTTCACTATTAAGGGGGAAAGGGATAACAGCTCCATGTTTTAAATGCAGGCTAAGTGTAATCTGATTCTGAGAATCGCTTTGTTTGAAATGTATCAAACAGGAGGAAATAACCCAAGATGAGAAATTTTACTTTGGCTTGAATGAATACAGCAAGTCTCTGCAGTGGGGAATCACAAGCCCTCTTCTGAGATGCGATGACATTTTTGAAAAAATGGTGAATACACTCTTAGAGAGGTAAATGCTTTGGGGACAGTACTTAGTTAGGACTGTATGTTTCGGCACTCAGAAAGTCTCTTTTATTTAATAAATTCAATATGTAAATAGGGAAACAGTAAGAATGCTAATACTATCTAGATCAGTGGTTCCCAACATGGGGCCCACGCCCCACAGGGGGGCAATTTGATTTTTAATGGGGGCAATTGGAACCTTGTTTAAACCAAGTTAATGGCCTTTTAGGCTTCCTCTGTGGGAGTAGGAGTTCACTTTTTGAATAGTAAGAATTATATCTCACCGGGGGTGGGTGGGGCATCAGGATTTTAGAGATGCTTAGGTGGGGGATGGCCAAAAAAAGGTTGGGAACCACTGATCTAGGTAAACTCTTGCAATATTGTTCATATTGAAATCTTTCTGGTCTAAATCTGAGGAAGGCTGTTAGAGGTTGTCTTTAAATTACATTGTGAGTGATCCTACCTTTTAAGACATGGTCACCTTAAAAGAATAATGCTTTTCTCATATATTTCAAAAGGAGTAGTATATGATTTTTTAAACTTCCCAGTCTAACTCACAGCCCTAGTATTTACTTCCGGGGGGTGGGGGGTTGTCTTTAGCCAAATATTAATCAGATCCAGTCCTTTGTAGCTTTCTAAGTTCAGTAGTAAGATCTTAAAAATGATTAGTATGTACCTAATCTATCATTATTATATTTACTTATAAATTAATTTCTCTTATATTTAACATTTAAAAGCTTTTTATAATGGCTAATAATAAAATTGCGCCAAATTGTGGTAATGCAATAAATTTAAGAAATAATTAGTAGGCTTGAAAATTGCTCCCCTGACATAATCTTTCAATAGTTTAAATTTAGTTAATTACTGAGACAGTTTTGAGACAACAATAAGCTGTTGAAGTAAAGCAATGTGTCTTGTAACATTTTAAAGCACAGGTGTCAAACGCATGGCGTCACGTTGGCATCACATGACGTATCGCAGTGTTTTCTTCTTCATGGAACTGGTGTGGGCATGGCCTGCGTGTGACACATCTGGCCTGCGGGCCACCAGTTTGACACCCCTGCTTTAAAGACTGACAAATTTATTATTGGTTAATGTTTCCTAGATCACTACTTTATTAGATACATACATGCATCTGATTAAAGGGGCAGTAGGTTTTTGTAATAATAAATGAATTTGTCTCTAAGGTGCCAAAAGGACACTTAATAATTTGTGGTAAACTTATCAATTATGATAAATCAAAGTGTTAGCTTAGATCTCACTATTGGTTTGTTTTCAAGCATCCACTCATTAAGGAGAATGTTGTTCATAAACAATATTGGGTTCTTCCAGTATTCTTCGTATAAGTCAGGAATAAATTCAGTTATGAAAATACTAAGGCATCTTTTCCAACCCTATAGTACCGTGATGGCGAACCTATGGCATGCGTGCCACAGGTGGCACGCAGAGCCATATCTGAGGGCACGCGAGGCGTTGCCCTATGTCAGCTCCAGTGCACATGCGCGAGCTGGCCAGCTGATTTTCGGCCTTGGGGAAAGCCATTTTCACCCTCCCCAGGCTTCAGAGGCTTCCCTGAAGCCTCCGGAGTGTGAAAAACGGCCCAACGGCAAACCGGAAAACGGCTTCCCCAAGGCCGAAAATCAGCTGAGGGTGAAAAACGGCCCAATGGGGGGGCACATGTGTGGGGATGCATGCACGCACAGTGTGGCACGCATGGGGGTTGTGTGCTCTAGCGCGCGCACTCCCATTTTTGGCACATAAGAAGAACAAGGTTTGCCATCACTGCTATAGTACTAGATGTGTTGGGATACAAATACCAGAATTTTCAGCCTGTATGACCATGTTTGTTGGAGGTTATATTAATAAATAAATATTAATAAATATTAATATTACTTCAGTGGGAATTTCTTATATTTGCTTAGATTATGTCTACTAGAGATCATCTGTATGACTGTAACCTTTCAAACTAAAATATATATTTAAACACAATGCTTATATGCCCACAACTGAGCACAGGGGACTCCCAACTATCCAGAACAGAAGTATCATCTTTCATGCCAGATATGTTTATATCAAAATGACTAAAAAAGACCTCTGTTCTTTCAAGGTATCCCAGGCTGCACAGTATGGTGATTCGCTGCTATCTCCTCATTCAGCAGTATTTGGAAGCCTTGATGGCTCTCACTACCATGTCCTCACTAAGAGACCACAGCACACCAGAAACACTCAGCATAATGGATGACATCATCTCTGCTCCTGGCAAGGATAAGAATGGCCGCGGCCACATGTTAGTGATCCGAATTCCTTCTGTGCAACTGGCAATGCTGGCAAAAGAGAGGCTGCAAGAAGCACGAGATAAACTAGGTCTGCAGTATCGTTTTGAGATCATTTTGGGGAACCCAGCTTCAGAGCTTATGGTTGCCAAGCACTTTGTGAAAAGATTAAAGGTTAGCTTCAAAGGCTTGTTTATGTGTGACTAATAGCCCAATCTGCTAAGCTTGCATGGAAGCATATAGCAACCCATTGTTTGATTTCTCTGTTAAACAACTTATGGAGAAGCCACAGAGATGTTAGATTGGACAGAAGCAGGATATAGTAGGGGGATATAATACTGGCATTCTCTCTTCTTTAATGAAATTGTATATATTTTATAAAACAAAGGAATCTATCTTGCAGAATTGTGGCCACAAATTATGAATGTTAACTGAGAGACATGAAACTATTCTGATCAGCTTGTACTTGTTCAAGTGCTAATGATAGACTCTGATAATAGATCATCACACATTGAATGTTTTTGTGCAGAGTTTAGGTATGTACTTTCCCCCCTAATTTTTTGTAGGTTTGTTTTTACAACAGATGAAATTCTTACCAAATATGGCAAGAAGATTTAAAGACAGATCACACATAGAATAGAATAGAATAGAATTCTTTATTGGCCAAGTGTGATTGGACACACAAGGAATTTGTCTTTGGTGTGTATGCTCTCAGTGTACATAAAAGAAAAGATACATTTGTCAAGAATGGTTGTCATAGGGTTCAAGTAAGCAATCAGGAAACAATCAATATGAATATAAATCGTAAGGATACAAGCAACAAGTTACAGTCATACAGTCATAAGTGGGAGGAGATGGGTGATAGGAACGATGAGAAAAACTAATAGTAGTAGTAATGCAGCCTAGTGAATAGTTTGACAGTGGTGAGGGAATTATTTGTTTAGCAGAGTGATGGCGTTCGGGAAAAAACTGTTCTTGTGTCTAGTTGTCTTGGTGTGCAGTGCTCTATAGCGACGTTTTGAGGGTAGGAGTTGAAGCAATTTATGTCCAGGATGTGAGGGGTCAGTAAATATTTTCACGGCCCTCTTTTTGACTCGTGCAGTATACAGGTCCTCAATGGAAGGCAGGTTGGCAGTAATTGTTTTTTCTGCAGTTCTGATTATTCTCTGAAGTCTGTGTCTGTCTTGTTGGGTTGCAGAACCAAACCAGACAGTTATAGAGGTGCAGATGACAGACTCAATAATTCCTCTGTAGAACTGTATCAGCAGCTCCTTGGGAAGTTTGAGCTTCCTGAGTTGGCGCAGAAAGAACATTCTTTGTTGTGCTTTTTTGATGACGTTTTTGATGTTAGATGACCATTTTAGGTCTTGAGATATGATGGAACCTAGAAATTTGAAGGTCTCTACTGTTGATACTGTGTTGTCTAGTATTGTAAGAGGTGGTAGGATGGGAGGGTTTCTCCTAAAGTCTACCACCATTTCTACGGTTTTGAGTGTGTTCAGTTCCAGATTGTTCCGGTCGCACCACAAGGCTAGTTGTTCAACCTCCCGTCTGTATGCGGTTTCATCGTTGTCTCGAATGAGGCCAATCACTGTTGTATCATCTGCAAACTTCAGTAGTTTAACAGATGAATCGTTTGAGATGCAGTCATTGGTATATAGAGAGAAGAGAAGTGGTGAGAGTACACAGCCTTGGGGGGGCCCTGTGCTAATTGTACAGGTATCTGATGTGATTTTGCCTAGCTTCACCTGCTGCTTCCTTTCTGTTAGGAAGCTTGTGATCCACTTACAAGTGTGTTCAGGTACCGCTAGCTGATTTAGTTTAGTTAGAAGAATGTCCGGTATGATGGTGTTGAATGCTGAACTAAAGTCTACAAAGAGGACCCTTGCGTAGGTATTTGGAGATTCAAGATGTTGTAGGATGAAGTGCAGAGCCATATTAACAGCATCATCTGTCGATCTATTTGCTCGGTATGCAAATTGCAGGGGGGTCTAACAGTGGATCCGTGATGGTTTTCAAGTGGGACATCACTAGCCTTTCAAAGGTTTTCATAACTACAGATGTTAGAGCAACTGGTCTGTAGTCATTCAATTCCTTGATGGAGGGCTTCTTCGGCACTGGGATGATAGTGGAGTGTTTGAAGCAAGAAGGAACATGGCATATCTCCAGTGACTTGTTGAAGATTTGGGTGAAGATGGGGGCCAATTGGTCAGCACAGACTTTTAAGCAAGAAGGAGTTATCTTGTCTGGGCCTGGTGCTTTTCCTGGCTTCTGTCTGTGAAATAGATCTTGCACTTCCTTTTCTGTGATCACCAGGGGTTGTGAACCCAATGCGATGGGTTCAGTTGTAGGAGGTTTGGCTGTTGTTGGTGTGTCTGGGATGGAGGTTGTGGGGATAGGTGGCTGTAGTTTCCTTTCAAACCTGCAGTAGAACACATTCAGGTCATCTGCCAGTTGCTGATTTCCTTCAGCTTGGGAAGGTGGTTTGCTGTAGCCAGTGATGTTTTTAAGAGTTTTCCACATGTTTGCTGGTTCATTTGTTGAGAACTGGTTCCTTAGCTTTTCAGAGTAGTTTCTTTTTGCTGCTCTGATCTCCCTTGTTAATACATTTCTGGCCTGATTGTACAGCATTCTATCACCTTTTCTGTAGGCTTCCTCTTTGGAACGACGTAACTGCTTAAGTTTAGCTGTGAACCAAGGTTTATTGTTACTGTATATTCGCAAGTTCCTGGTTGGTACACACATACACATAATGCTAATTCATAAGCATGCCTAGTGTGAATGTAGCCATTTTTACCTGCCAACTCCAGAACTACCACAGAGACCAAAGAAGAAAGCACAGAGATTCTCTGTCAAAAATAATTTTCTGCCATGGAGTTTCTGAAGGTTCTCAGTCATGTCTTGTGACCTTCAAAACAGCCAGTATGCCTGAATCCTAATAAAAGAGGCAAAGACATGGAAAATGCAATTAAAAAAGAAAGAACTGAGAGATTTGGAAAATGCCGTAACTGCATTTATATAAGAAAGGATCCACTGTTTGAAACTGCCATAGTTTTCATTGTTTTTGTTCTGGGAGTTGAGTTGTAGAAGATTTCTAATGCAAGAGTTTCAATTTGTGTACATTTCCTGCTGTTTACAGACTTCTAAAAACTGATGTTCTGTTTTTTGATTGCTATCCTCTACTAGGATTTTTTTTTCATACAAAAAGAGTTTCTGAAACAACCTTAATGAGATTGAAAACTTTTTTGTTATTCTTTCCTGTAGGCATGGAGAGGAAATGAAGAAGATGATTGGTTTCCTCATACTTACCAAGATTTAGAAGGTCTACCTTGCATTGTTGTTTTAACTGGCAAGGATCCATTAGGAGAAACATTTCCCAGGTATGCTGAGTTACTCCACAGTGCAAATATAAAAGCTTCCTAAAATATCTAGATTATTTCCAATTTCTTTCTTTAGGTGACAATCTGGTAATCTTCAACATCACATTTGTAATTTTTCTGTCTTATAATTGAAGGGGGGAAAACAATGCAACTGCAGGCTGCTGTGAAAATAGACAGCATTGACTGAAAAAAAAATATTTGATTGAGTTTCAAATCCCTAAGATCATAGTGCACAGTTTGTTATAAAACCTAAGTATAACATATGAAAGAAGCCAGCATATGTCTTCAGTAATACAGATAGAATTTTCATACAATTGATATGAGCTATAATCTGGATAATAGAAATAGCTTTTCTTGGGTTCAGGATGTGTCACAGAGGGCATTTCATAAGTGCAATGCTGCAGTTGTAAAAAGGCTTATTTTTGGCCCTTTAGCTTCAAATCAATTTATACCAATCTGGTTGCTGCCTAGTTGTATGGTATTCTAGTCCAAGAATTTTTAGTAATGATCCTGATGCCTGGGAGATTCTGGGAAGAGAAGTCCATACATGTAAATGGCATCATAAAAGTTTGTGAATATCTTTGAACTTTCAATATTTTTGCATAAATATGACCTACAATCTGATCTGTTCTCCTCACAAATCCTAAAACTAGATGAAGAGGACCTAATTAAACATACTAATCAAAAACATTAGATTTCTTCATTGATTTGAGGAAAATGATCCAATCTAGTCTTATAATTTAAAACCCTAATTAAAAAAAAAACACTCCGATGAGTAATTAGACAAAATGTTGTTTGACAGAATGCTGAAAAATCATGGTGACTGCCTCTATATCCTAAATATCACAACCAAACAACTCTTAACAAGTTCATCTTTTATAAAGCACTACAGTTCGTTTGCATTTTATTTTATTTGTATAAAAAGTCTGTCCTACCTTCTTTTCAATATTTTTTTTACTTTATTAGCAAAGTTAAAATACAAAGTTAAAAAAAACCTCAAAACCCTCCTGCCTTGTGCATATATTCACTTATCACTTTAAATGACAAGAATTATAACCGCATCGTCCAGCAAGCCTTTCTATATTGCTTTTTCCCCAGGTCTTTGAAATACTGTGATCTTCGACTGATTGATTCAAGCTATTTAACTCGCACAGCCTTAGAACAAGAAGTAGGCCTAGCATGCTGCTATGTTTCCAAGGAGGCAATTCGAGGGCCTATTGTAGCTCTTGACCTTAGTGAAAAGGAGCAAGAGAAGACCAGCATTGGTGAGAATGATACTGATGAGCTGTTGATTGACTTGGAGAGGCCACAAAGTAATAGCAGTGCTGTGACTGGAACTTCAGGTTGGTTCTTAATTTTATCATTCACAGTGCTATAGCTTGTAGTAAATGCCTTTTGTCCAGGAGGCACTGCTAATCCAGGATATAGCAGAGCAAATTTTGCAGGGTATAAGAAAATGGAAAAAACCCAGTAATTTTTAGGAGAGAATAGGATAAGTGGAAAATGGAAAGGAATGGATATTGGTGAAGTTTGAATACGATCCAGATTTATTATTTCAGAATGAAGGGGATGGAGATGAAAGAGATGAAATGGGTATGCAAAGGCGGTTCAAGAGGAGCCATTATTTAAAGTGGAAGTGTTATAGCCATCCTCAGAGTTGTCACAGTTTCCTCCTTCACTTATTAATGAGATACTCATCCAATCAATAGTCTGCCCATAGGAGAGTGAGGCATTGTAAGGTGGCTATGGGAGTCGCCCATGTCATCATGCGAGAGGCAGCCACTGTAGTCCCTTTACTCATGCATTGCTATTAGGACCTTGGATACTCTTCAAGTGAGAATTGACATTGTGACAGCTCTCTGGAGTGGCTGGTCAGCTCAATTGCCTGATTCTGAGTGTCCTTTCAACAGGCTGCATTGAATGGTCAGAGGTGGCCTTTAATATGTATTAGGCAAATGAGGGCCATAACTGGCAAGGACTGCATCACACCTGTGGGTAGCTCAGTTTATTTCCTAGGTTTGAAGCAGGAATTTTGTAAGTTTCATTTTCTTCCTTTGTTTTTTAGTCTTTTAAAAATGGTATTTAAAAAAGCTCTGCTTTAGGGCTTCCAGAATATTTTTCACTTAAAATAGTAGGAAACTCTTGCCAGTTAATGATCACTTAGGTCAGGGGTCCCCAAACTTGGCAACTTTAAGACTTTAAGCATAGCTGGCTTAACCCAAACTTGGCACTTTAAGCATAGCTGGCTGAAGAATTCTGGAAGTTGAAGTCCACAAGTCTTAAAGTTGCCAAGTTTGAAGACCTATGACTTAGGTTAATTTATTTATTTATTTATTAGTGAGATTTATATACCGTCTCATAGTGCAAGCACTCTCTAAGAGGTTTACACCGTTAAGCAATGTATATTTACATTGCCCCCAACAATCTGGCTCCTCATTTTACCTACCTCGGTAGGATGGAAGGCTGAGTCAACCCTGAGCCGGTGAGATTTGAACAGCTGAACTGCTGAATCAGTCAGCTAAAGTAGCCTGCAGTACTGCACTCTAACTGCTGCTCCACCTCGGCTCTTTTTGGTGTCTCTTTAATGGTGTCTCTGCCTTAGAAAAGGGTTCAGGAACTGCTTCTAGATATCAAACCTCAAGTTTTCTACTCTGTCTTACAACAAAGTGTTGGGGTAGAGTGGCTATTGCCTGTTCTAGTCCACCACCTGTTTGTTTGTTTGTTTGTTTGTTTGTTTGTTTGTTTGTTTGTTTGTCAACAAGTGCAAGGAAACAGAACACATGAAAAAATGGCACAAATAAATGGATATAAAGAAGCAAAACATAGCCATATACACATAAAATGACTACATACAAATGGGTACAGTAGGACAGAGTCGGTAGACACGCTGGTGCACTTATGCACGCCCCCTTAGGAACCTCTTAAGAAACATGTAAGGTCCAAATTGAATGGCCATTTTATCTTGTCTAGACATAGGACCATACCTAGCGTTCAGTTGACTTCCAGGAAATTGGCAAGTGGCTATAATGGGATCTAAATATAGCAATCTTCTTGTCTGAGATAGTTTGAAGGTAACTGCATAATATTAGTAGTGGATATATTTTCCTTTATGCAGGATTTCAAATAGCCTTGAATGCAGGTGGAAGGCTGAAACATTCTTCCAATTAGCATTATGAAGAAAATGATATTGTTTCTTTTCTAAGCCAATATTACACATATATTTTCTGATGTGGACAGCAGTGAGCAGGAATGGCACAGTC
Source organism: Diadophis punctatus similis (assembly GCA_023053685.1). Classification (NCBI taxonomy): domain Eukaryota; kingdom Metazoa; phylum Chordata; class Lepidosauria; order Squamata; family Dipsadidae; genus Diadophis; species Diadophis punctatus. The sequence continues at coordinate 156,512,914 of JALIGW010000003.1, forward strand.
ATTGCTGCCAGCTGAATAGCAGAGAGAATCCTGGCCTATTGTGGCTTTTTTTCTTGTCTAGAAAATGAACATAATAGCCAGGGTATGTAGAACTAATGCTAGAGTTGTTTTTATTCAAATATCTGTTGAGCTCTGAAGTCAGTGAAAGTCTCTTTCATACATGCTGTAGTTAGAATGAAATATTTGTAGAGAGAGGGGAAAAAACTAGGTACTTCTTCCAAGAGTTATAATCTCATTGACAAAATAATAAATATTGATGTGACCATGACCCAAAAATGTTTATCAAACCCTGACTCAGATCTGCTTTTTCCTTCCTGGACAGGATTTCTGTTCTTATTCTACTGTAAGATTTGTGCTGGGTCTACCAAGTCTTGACTGCAAAAATCCAGATAACCATTAGAGGGCATCAAAGAGATGCAAAAAACTTGCTATCTTTACTGCCATATACAGGTCATCTGGATCTTTGCATCCCAGACCTGGTAGCCCTAAGTCTGTGAAAATTATACTCTCATTAGATATTCCTTTTTAGATCATTGTATTTGAAATTTGGAGAAATTAGACTTGTTGGAGTTTATTTTCTTCTGTTAATCTTTTCAAATAACCATTACTAAGAACTGGCAACAGGATGTTATAAAAAGTTTCACAGTACAATAAATCATGGCTTGTGTATCCATAATTTATTAAATCCAAATTGGCACGTTATATACAACACACTAAGCCGTAAGAAAATTACATTATGGGTTGGTGCTCATGCTGTTTTTAAGTCCTTAATAGCAATAGCACTTAGACTTATATACTGCTACACAGTGCTTTTACAACCCTCTCTAAGCGATTTACAGAGTCAGCATATTTCCCCCAACAATCTGGGTCCTCATTTTACCCACCTCGGAAGGATGGAAGGCTGAGTCAACCTTGAACCTGGTGAGATTCAATCTGCCAAATTACAGGCAGCCAACAGTCAGCAGAAGTAGCCTGAAGTACTGCATTCTAACCACTGCGCTACCACGGCTCTTACCACGTTAATGACAATGTTTAGTTTAATACTGAAGGAGGTTATACCAACTAGTGGCATAGGGGAATTTATGATAGGTAGGAATATTATAATTCCAGTGCCTCATTGTGATCTCATAACATATTTTAAAAGGTTGAATATACACTGATTTAAATAAAAAGGAACTTTCCTGGGTCTAGACTTAGTAATCCAGTGTTCCAGTGATTTTCTGATTGACAGAATAAGCACTGTTGCTGTAAGATTTTCTCTTTTCAGGTCTTGCTGGCGTACTATTGACAAAAGACAAAATATTTTTATCATTGCCTTCTTCATAGTGCAAACTATATTTACTTTTTGGCTTTCTAGTTGCTATTAATATCACAGGGCTGGGTGAAGAAGAAAAAATGATAGTATTTTTTTGTACATGAATCCTTGTCATCCGAAACATTGTACACTAATAGTTTGACAACATGGCACTACAATGACGCATTTCTAGATTACATGGCTGAAATTTTGTGATACTTAAATCTTGCATGAATCTACTTTGTGATATTTCACAGATTCTGGCCATTTGTAATGTATCTTTTAGAAAATTATTCAAAATATTATCTTCTTTGTGAAGATATTTTGTGGAATGATGATTACACATTAAACATTTGCTGATTCCTGCTGCATTTTTGCTGATGACAGATCTCCTACACCTTTTACAAATTGTAGGAATGTGATGATATGGACTGTTCTATTTACACTTCTGCATGTCCATAAATGTGTACTATAGAATTCATTTTCTGTTCACGTCTATTTACCTATCCTCTCCTGATCTTTTGTGCTGTTCCAAAGTTCCAGGTGTAAGCGGGATATTTTTGGTATAGAAGTTTCAGGACAATGTATTATGCATTATATGTTACTGAACATCCTTCAGCCCTTCCTTTTCCTTCCTTTCAATCTACCTTCCAGGTTCTATAGCAGAAAATGGAGTGAGCTCCTCTAGTGCCACAGAGAAGTCTCAAAAACAGTCACAGTCTATGAACTTCCAGAATGTTGCTACTAGCTCTGTTGATGAAGGCTTTGCTGCTGGGGAGTCTTTGAAACAAGAATGTGACTCTCTAGCCAACCAGATAGCCAGCAGCACCACGTCTAAATTGTCATCAGCTTCCCCTTCGGTCAGCCAGACCTTCCGATGGCCTAACCAGCCAGCGAAAAATTGCAAGACACTGCACATATGCTTACCCCGAATTGTGATCTTGTCAAAAGCTGCCTATTGCCTCCTTGGTTCACAGAAAAGTGGGCAGACACCTTTTTCTTCTGCTTTGTTACCTCATGCTGACGTATCTTGGGTGAGCTCGCTAAGGCCTTTGCTTCACAAGGATATGACCAGTGAAGAGCAGTCTCTTTACTACCGACAGTGGACTACTGCACGGCAACATCATGCAGACTACAACAACCATGGTGAAACCACTAGCGGCAGGAGTTTTCATCCACGACGGCTACTTCTTACAGGGCCACCTCAGGTAAATAGACATTATGGGGACTTCTCCAGCCAGGCTTCTTCCAGATAAGTTGGGAAGATGTGCCTGTGATTTCCCATCTTTAAGTTATGTTGGCTAGGAATTCTGGAAGTAGAAATTCCTAAAACATCTAAGCAGGTTAGGGAAAGTGCTGTTAAATAAGAAGGAATAAAATATTTAGTAATTCACATCTATTAATGATAAAATACACATTGGGAAATATAATTTATAAGCAACTGTGACTATTTGGAGCGTGTAAATTCCCTAGAATATTTTATTCCAGGTTGTAATATTAAATGCTTCTATTATAGCATTGATGGCTAACCTTTTCCGGACCAAGTGCCCAAAGTGCATGCATGTACCCGAACCCTCAAAATGCAATGTGTATGTGGCCTAGCGCATGCACCCCACCCCCACACATGTGTGCAGGGGCCCCCGCAAGCACCCCACTCCCCGAGCATGTGCACACAGCCCCCACATGCTCTCTCCCATACATGCACGCATGGCCCCCACATGTGTCCCGCACATGCGCGCATGTGCCCTGGCCCCTACGCGAGACCTGAAGACAGCTGGTTGGATGGAGGCGCGTGCGCATGCGCAGCTGAGCTGGGCGACAGCTCGCGTGATCACAGAGAGGGTGTTGAGTGCCATCTCTTGCACGCGTGTCATAGGTTCACCATCACGGTATTATAGTGTAAATCACTACATCCTTGGAATGAAATTTACGATTGTTTTGATGTCAGTTGGGCCCAAACCAACTGACCTTCTAGAGACATTTACTAACTATACTGGGTCTTTTTCTCTCTCAACCTGTGTATAATAAAGCCATGAAATCTATGCTTCAGATGTGATTGCATTTTCACTGGATTCAGAGCAGAGCTCTGGTTACTCAACTCTGTGTGTTTCTTAACTGAATTTTGCATGCTTCTGCATGTTTGTAAGAATGAGCTACAAATTAGTGCATGCTGCTTGTTTCTGTGACTATGTTCTTCTTTTATGGACATTAATAAAAATAACTAGGAAGGGCTAAAGTTTAATGCTATCTAAACCAGAGTTCTAGTTAATTGTTCCTGAAAAATCTAGAATTACAATTATAAATTAGGACAATTCAAAATTACCTGGGGGTAATTATACAGGAAACAAGTATTCTGGAGCCTGGTTTTAGATGCTATAATATCCTACCTGTTAGTTTGAGTTACTCGTGGAAAGAGGCACTAATGGAGTAAACAGCAAGTCTCAATTTATCAATATGTGCAAATATAGCCAATTAATTTCACAGTATTTCTTCCTATTGAGTATGAACTACTGCAGAAGTGCAGCTTCAAATAGATTTCTGAGACTTCACGTAAGTAGAAACGGTAGTAATTATTACCATATGAGAAAAGAAAGCTCAAGCGTGTATGATTAGTTGGGTGCCAAAAATGTTCACCACCTTGATAAATCTCCGGCTTGCAAGCTTTTGCAAGGAATTCCAGGGATCCTTTTGATCCCATGTTCCCACTTTAGCTGTTTTTTTCCCTTCTTCTACTGCCTCAGTCTTGCCTTCATAACTGAGGATTTTTTTCTCCTGATTCATCATCTGCTCATATCATATGCCCCAAATCCCACAAGTCTGCTGGGGGACATATTTTTAGCTTTTACAGCTGAGTAATAATTTTTAAAATAACCTTTTGGTCCTTGCATATTCATGCTTGTTGATGACATACATCTGTTTCCTGCAGGCAAGGGGAAATCCGTAGTCAGGGATACAAAATATTATTTTCTTTATATATCAGAACATGGTGGAGATTGGGGTCTATGTAATATTTGTAATAAATTTTGTCCACAAAAATATAAGTGGAGCTTCTTGCAAACAAATATAAAGCAGGAAACAGTTGATTCTCCAAACAGTATCCATTGAAATAATTTCAGCCCTCACCTAACACTTCATCTTAGTTTTAAGGCAAGTTTTTTGAGGAAGCCACTTTCATTTTATAAATCACGGTTTAAAGGTATCGCCCATCCAGTTGTGACTGACTCAAGGGGCCAGTCTTCATCTCTGATTCTTAGCCAAGGAAGAATTGTCTGAGATCCATCATCTTGTGGGCAGCGTGAAAATACAGAATGCAGTAATCTTCCCACCGAAGTGGTACTTAATTATCTACTCTCATTTGCATGCTATTGAACTTGGTTGACAGGAGCTGGAGCATGTAATGGGAGCTCACCCCATCGTGCAGCGCTCGTGTCTCATATCTGGGCTGTCAGCTTTTCAGCTGAGAAGCCCAATGTCTTAACCGCCAAGCTGTCATGCCTATAAAGAGAGTATCGGAGAGTATTAGTTAGAGAGTATTAATTTCCAAGGTTGATGAGACCTCTGCGATGATTAGTAATAATACCTTTCCAGCAATTCAAAACGAATGGATTGTTTTGTTAAGGTCCCTGTTCATTCAGTGGTTTTCTTTTCACAGTGATCAAGTCTATTAAACAAATGATAATAAATTCTACTCACCTCAGTACACAGATAGCATTTGCAAGTTCTAACATTTTTGGTGAAAGCTTATCTGAAAGCTGAAATCTATGATGTATAGGAAAAATTACAATGTGTAGTAATTCACAATCGCTATAACAACTTAGTTCATGTTAGACTTGTACTATTGTCATGTTCCTCCCACAGGTTTTAGTGAAAAGAGGTTTTTTGAAATAAGTGATGAACTTTACCTGAAGCATATGACTTGAAAAGCTCTCGGTTCTTTTAAAAATGGAAAAAAACCTGATTTAAATAAAAATAATTTCCAGCAGCTGATAGTATATTTGTATGACTGAATCAGTCCTGTATTGATTAAAATATTTGATATTGGATAGTGAGGAAAAATAGAATGGATAAATGAAATAATGTTATTGAACATTTTATTTCCATTAAGAGAAGAAGAGCTGATTGATTATGTATGAAGTTGATTTAAATATTATTAATATTAGATAATAATATTTGAATCAAATAATTCATGTGAAGGTTTTGTAATCTGAATCTTTGTTTTGTTAAATAAGTCCAAATGTAAGCATGCAATTTTCTTACCTGCAAGAAATCACTGAATCTTCGGTAAATTACAGCAATGAAATTTTGGGCAAGCAAACATATTAATTAAAGAAGATTTCTGTGAAGAATGATTTGATTTTATAAGCTGCTCATGAATTATTGACATCTCAGAGCTTTATCTAAAAGAACTTTGAGGCATAACTATTGCTTTTGAAAAAATCATTGTGCAACAAGATAGGTAAATTTTTATTTTAAAAAATTAATATTATCCATCCTGGGGTGGAACCAGCCTTCAGGATGGATAGACCTTGACCAATCAGCTTGAGGACCGAGCGAGTCAATTTGAATAACCTGTAGGATCCGCCTTCCGTTCCCCAGATCTGACTTTGAGGCATAACTACTGCTTTTGAAAAATTCATTTCAAAAATTCATTTCATGCAACAAGATAGGTAAATTTTTATTTAAAAAAATTAATATTCTGAAACTCTACTTAATAGATACTTAATAGATAAGTGTATTGCCATGCATACATTTTGTTTATGACAGCTTGAACGAACAATGATTCTTTTTTGAAATGATTGAAGCAGGAGATCCCAGAATAAAATGAATACACTTTTCTGATAGTATAGTTTCAGAAGCTGTTTTTTATTATTATTATTTAGGTTGGGAAAACTGGCTCTTATTTGCAGTTCCTACGAATTCTCTTTCGAATGCTGATCAGATTGCTGGAGGTAGACGTGTATGATGAAGAAGATATTAATATCAGTGAGTACTAAGGGCCTCTGTTCTAAATTCTGAAGAAAGTTCTCTTTAATACGTGTGAAGCTTACAGAGTACTCTGAAAAGAGAAAACCAACTCTTGTAATACAAATTTGGCCTTGTGTTAGCACAAAAAAGTGAAGGGAGTAATGACAAATCAGAAGTAGGAATATCAAATTATTCTTGACCAACGTTCTCCCTGATACTTTCCCTGATGATAAAATATTATTTTTAGAAACATTTATCTAATTTCTCTAAAATACTTTGTAGTTTTTATATACTTAACATTGTTATTGTAATATTTACTGAAAATATTGTAATCTGTATGAGGAATCTAGATAACACAAAACTATGATTTGGGTATTAACTAGTTATTCATATTTTGTTTTAGATCACGTGGAAGAAAATGAAATTGCCCAGGCTGGCAGTGATCAGTGGCCTGACGTTGAAATTGTCAGGAAAATGAATTTTGATCCCAGTGTGCATGATCCCAAATATGTTCTTATGAGTCCAGTCTACACAGAGCAACTGCAAAAAATAAAGCAGGGTGAGGGAACACTAAATTATAGTTTCTTCGTCCTATCTAGATTTTCAGAAATTTTATTGGAGTATTTCAACAAATAATTTTTAGGATTTGTTAAGTTGGCTGTTTTCCTTTTATTGCCTTTGTCCACAGAACCTGACAGAGAAACCAAAATGGAAGAATCCAGAAAGCGTAATACTGTTTCTATGATGCTGACGAAGTACGCAGCTTACAATACTTTCCACCACTGTGAACAGTGCCATCAATATATGGACACAAATCCTTCAGCTCCGGTATGCAATGCTTCCATCTAGCAGGCATTATTTTTTTTATACCAGGGTCCCCTTGAGGGGGAAAAATAGTTTCTAAGAGTGATGCTTTTATGAGAACGGACTGGAATAGTGGTTAAAGTATTGAAAGCGTTTTACAATTTATATGGAGCTTCTCTTCTCTTTTGGAAAAAGCTACTGTATGTTAAATACATGCCTGCAGATGCTTTGGCTTTTGATGAAAAAGGTTCTTTAAAAAACACAGGAATATGAGCACAGCACTACTGATGACTTATTAACGCAGTTGTGTCATTTTCTGGGATTGTACAGGTATCTGCTGTATCCATATGATGCTGGAAACATTTATCTATATTGCAGATAAATGCTATATTCATATCCCTGTGTGTTATGAAACATCTCTTCTGAAAGCATTACATAGCTTTAGCCAATATTCCGTAGTATGCAACTATGGGAAAAGTTTTACTAGCAACATGAAAACATTCTTATCCTAAATTGTGATGCAAAATGAAGATGAGTCAAACAGCATGCACCATATTCTTGCAAAATCTCATTTATTGAAAATAGACTATTTTTCTGATATTTTCGTAAGAGTAATCCAAATACGCTGCCCACATATATAACATTTGATAATATAGCCGCACAAACTAAAGCTGGTTAATATTGCCAGTTGGTCTCTTTAGTGCGTTACAATATCTTTTTCTCCCTTGTATGCAGATGTCTGATTCTACCCTACATGCCTTTACATTCTCATCCTCAATGTTAGGAGAAGAGATTCAGCTACATTTTATCATTCCTAAATCCAAAGAAAGCTATTTTGTCTTCAGCAAACAGGGCAGACATTTGGAAAGCATGCGTCTTCCTCTTGTGTCTGATAAGGTTAGTGAAATGTCTTTTGACTGAGGTGGTGAGTTATATAGATACATGCAAGGATTGATTTCAGTAAGGATTGATTTCCTTATTGATAGGTCCCAGTTTGTGCAAGTTGGAAGAAGAGTTTCTTCTTGAGTACAGGTTGCCCACAGGGCTGTGTCTTGAGTCTGCTACTGTTCACCTTGATGACCCACAACTGCTGTGCCAAGTCTTCTACGAATCATATTGTGAACTATGCGGATGACACGGCAGTGGTGGGTCTAATCCGGGACAACATTAAAGATGCTTATAGGGAAGAGGTGAAGGCTCTGATGGACTGGTGCAATAAAAGTAACCTGGTTCTAAATGTTAATAAAACAAAGGAGATCATTGTAGATTTTAGAAAAAGCCGGCATAGTCATACTCCACTCAGTATCAAGGATACAGCTGTAGTAGTGGTCAGCAGTATTAAGTATCTGGGGGTGCAGATAACTAACAATCTGAATTGGCCTGAACATGTCATCCTTAGTAAGCGTGCAAACCAGAGTCTGCATTTCCTGCGTCAGATTATAGTCTGTTTCTGTTGCATCCCTCTTGGAGGATTTTTTGAAGTATCTCTAGCAGGACTACCAGATTCTGTAACAGCTTTGTTCCCTATGCCATCCATCTGGTAAACTCGCAAGATTCATTTTTATCACCATGTAAATGTATACAGCCGAACTAGACTGTGTTGTTTCTTTGTGTCGTATAATATATGTGGGTATATGGGTATATGCATAATTTTTTATTTACTCATTTTTTAAAATATTTATTTTATTTATTTCGTCATGTTTCTGTAGTGTATATTGGAGGTGGTGGCCCTTTGAGAGCTGTATGCAACAAAATTTCATTTTAATGTATGCCGATTAGTGTACAGTATATTTAAAGTGACAATAAAGTTATTCTGTCTAAGTTCTAAGTCTATAAAAGAATATATCTAAGAGGCTGATACTCCGTTCCAGAGTTTGAACTAGGTGTCTTTTTCTTTACCTTCAATTAACTCATGGATCGTCTATTTTCCAGCCATATATAAGCAGCATCTTGTTGCTCAGGGTTGAGGCCCATGTGTATGTCCGTATCCATGTATAAATTAAAAACCAAAGATGTATAGGGACTAAAAACTGCTGCGCAGGATTGTGGATTTCTTTCACTACTTTCAATAGGAAACCAGCAAGCATTGAGAATGGTTGCTGGGAGAAAAGCAGGAACTATAAAGCACCCTTCCCCAACTAGTAGAGAAGTACAAAGAGGGCCTTGAGGAAGACATGCAGCAGCCATTCAGAAAACATAAATTTACCCCAGAAAAACAGGAAGAGTGAGAAAGAAGCTCAAGAAGCTTCATCTCTATTTAGTATAAGACAGGGGTAGGCAAAGTTGGCTCTTCTATGACTCGTGGACCTCAACACCCAGACTTTCTGAGACAATCATGCTAGCTCAGGAATTCTGGGAGTTGAAGTCCATGAGTCATAGAAGAGCCAACTTTGCCTATCCCTGATATAAGAGACTAGGAAAGAGAAATGCTGTCAAACTTTCCATTTTCTGATATTATAATCTATATCAAGAAAGTAGAGTTCTGGTATTCATTTGTTTCCTGACCTTACTTGAAGGGATGACGGTATTGGAGATCATTGTTGAAAATTCTGCCCACCCACTTTTAATCTAGATAGAGCAGGGGTCTCCAACCTTGGCAACTTTAAGACTTGTGGACTTCAACTCCCAGAATTCCTCAGCCAGCTTTGCTGGCTGAGGAACTTGGAGTTGAAGTCCACAAGTCTTAAAGTTGCCAAGGTTGGAGACCCCTGAGATAGAGGATCACAACCATTACCGGTGAGATTTTACCATTTGGTGAGATTACATTTAGGGTGCACTGTGAGGGTTTTCTGGATTCAAACTACTGATAAACTAGTAGGTATTTTAGATACTCAACTATCAGCTCTTCCTTTCCATCTCTCAGTTTTATAAAGTGATCTCAGCCTATCCAGGTTTTATTTTAGGAATAAAGCCAACATACACGAATTCTATGTCATATAACTATATAACAATTTAAAATTATTCTTCACAATATTTATGGGGAAAAGAGAGAAGGCAATGAAAATTGAAGAATGTTCTGGTTGGCAGAATTCTCCCAACATGATTTTTCCATATATCACATAGTCCTGAAAGTAAGCAACATTAAAATCATGGACAATGAGCACATATATGAGACACATTATATTTCCTTTGACTTGTCATCCTGCAGAATTTGAATACAATAAAGAGTCCTATTTTTACACCTTCAAGTGGACGTCATGAACATGGTCTCTTGAATTTTTATCATGCTATGGAAGGCATCAGCCATCTCCATCTTCTTGTGGTCAAGGAATATGAAATGCCACTTTACCGCAAATATTGGCCCAACCATATCATGCTGGTTCTACCTGGCATGTTCAACAATGCAGGAGTTGGTGAGTAAGACAAGATAAGAGTCTAGAACAGTGGTGGCGAAGCTTTTTAGGCTCGCGTGCCTAAAAAGGGAGAGGCGCGCTCATGCGCGCTCGCGTGCCCACACCCATTCACTCCCCCCCACGCATGCGCACAACACCCCCCCATGCTGCCCCCTGCGCATGCGCACCCCCCCCCACCCCCACGCAAAGGCTTACCAGAGCCTGGGACGACGAAACCGGCAAACCGGAAGTGCGAAAAAACGCACTTCCGGTTTGCTGGTGTGCTGTTTTTTGCACTTCGGCGGGTTCAGGGAAGCTCCCTGAAGCTCCGGAATGCAAAAAACTACAAAACGGACAAACCAGAAAAGTGCACTTCCGGTTTATCCGTTTTGTAGTTTTTTGCATTCCGGAGCTTCAGGGAGCTTCCCTGAACCCTCTGGAGTGCAAAAAACAGCACACCAGCAAACTGGAAGTGCGTTTTTCCGCACTTCCGGTTTGCCAGTGGAACCCTCGCGTGCCGGCTGCTATGGCTCCGCGTGCCACCTGTGGCACGCGTGCCATAGGTTCGCCACCACGGGTCTAGAATATGGGTATTTTCCTTTTGTTCGCAAGACAGAAAGAAGAGAAAAATCAATAAGGACAAAAAGATTTCAGTCTAGTTAGCAGTAAACTTTTAAATAGCAATAATTTCCATTCTTTGTAGCATCTTTAAGAGTAAGCTTGCCTGTTTCTATTGTTAAATTCATGTACATTTTATTATTTTTTTAAAAAGAATTTATTTTTCTAAAAAAATTATAGATGCACAATTAACAAAACAATCTTTAAACTTAAAAAAAACTTAAAACAGTCCCTTTTAATAATTTAAACCACACAGCCAAAAGACGAACAGAGGTAGATGCAAGCATTTCGTATTGACTCATCAGTACCTACATTACAATAACGCAGTTAAAATCAGCCCCACGGGAGGCGTAGATTGACATAAAGCCGTTTCTGCATGCACAAGGCGGCTTGCCATTAGTTGCTTTCCTGCATACGTTATAGGCTTAATTAATGCTCTTGCAAGATCCTATATTTGAGGCTGATTTTAACCATGTTATTGTAATGTAGGTATGATGAGTCAATACAAAATGCTTGCATCTACCTCTGTTCGTCTTTTGGCTGTATTGTTTAAATTAAAAATAACTTGAAAAAATAGAGAAACAAACTAAAAAGACAAACGAAGAAAAAAAGAAAGAAAAAACCCTCCTTTGTATCTTAAAGTTGCTGAGGTTGAGAAACACTGATCTAGCTTTAATTTAGAATCTGTTCCACTTTGGACTTTTCATGCAAGCCCATTTTTGCCACTCAAAAAAATTAGAAAAACCAGTCTCCCTGTTACCTATTTTCAGGTGCTGCGAGATTCCTAATTAAAGAGCTTTCTTACCATAACCTGGAACTGGAAAGAAACCGTTTGGAGGAACTGGGAGTTAAACGTCAGTGTGTTTGGCCATTTATTGTTGTAATGGATGATTCTTGTGTCTTATGGAACAGTCATGTTGTCCAAGAACAATCTAGGTAAGTTTCTCAAAGCTGATATGGTACTAATGACTAGGAGCAGAATCTTGGATCAGTCCTAATGTCGTATCCACTGGTTCAAGGGAAGAAAGGGCAAGTTTGCTGTGATGATGATATTTGATAACATGAAATAGATATTCCTTTAGGAATCTAAAATGGGATATTTTATGACACGGGATAGGATTAGTATGCTGGGACCCTTGCTTTATTAGGAAACCTTCATCGTATAAATATTGCACTAAAGTAACTAAAATGCTTGAAACGCTGTTCGGTACCTTAGCTGTATCTACAGCTTTCTAAAAAAATAAAGGGCAATATGCTAAGGATAATCTCAAGTGGATTCAGTGGTTTATCTTTCTGATTTTAAAGCCATTATTCAATATTATAATGCAGTTGTATGTGTCCATGAATGAATTTGATTTAATAGAATTGAAAATACGAATCGGAGACTGTTGCAAGCAATTTATTTAGTTTCCCTTTTCCAGGAAGTAGAGGGTGTAAGAGAATTTTGTTCTTCCAAAATGGAAAAGGTTGGAATGATGCATTGAGGACATGATAATGTCCGCCGCCCTGAGTCCCACGGGATTGGGCGGCCTATAAGAGCGTTTAAATAAAATAAATAAATAAAATAAATAATTTTTTGCATTCTTTTGTTGATCAGATATAAAACATTGATTAGCTTATGGTGTTCCTTGTCTATTTTCTACATGCTGAAATCTGCAGGAGTCAAGACAATCGCACAATCTGCTTGAAAACAATTGAGAGATATTGGGGAGTAAAAATGGTGCTATGTGGAAGTCTCCTAAGGCATCCAGTACTAGTATCTTCATAAAAATAGCCACTTCTTGATTAGCTTAAAAGACTGAAAGACTGTAGAATGTCAGCTTAAGTCTGGTTCACAGTGATCCAAAGAGAATGCTGCATTTGTTGTGCCATTTTCCATGTTTATTTCCTAAGCACATTATCTTCATGTCTGTGTTGTAGATATCACTGTGTTTTAATCTACTCATGTTTTTTGGCTTTCAGTAGTCAGTGTATGGATCAAGGATCAACCAGTAAAAACGTATCTCTAAAGAGTGTCCTACAGCATATTGAAGCCACACCCAAAATTGTTCATTATGCAATATTGGGCATCCAGAAATGGAACAGCAAATTGAATTCTAGAGCACCCAAAGTCCCCTTTTCCAGATGCCACATACATGATTTTCTACTGCTCAACATAGACCTGACCCAAAATGTGCAATATGATCTGAACAGGTGGGTAAAAGTATGCCAGTCAAATATGGTGCTAGATTGGATGTCTTCATATGTTTTCTCTCCTTGTCCTTGCCTGCCTACATTTGCTCTCCTGAAAAAGATCAATGAGACAAGTTCCTACATGCCATTTTTCTTTAATAGTTATTTGGAACATGGTAAAGTAGGAGGTTGATGTCTGCTGGAAAGAGGATTGGACAATGAAGGGCAGAAGGTTTGCCTCCGTTCCTCTTGAGCACTTTGTAGAGAACTCAGGTGCAAGAACATCTTATTTCATCCATGAGATTTTGATCAGCATTTTATTTCATCAGGTTAAATGAATACTAGTAAGGGGTGGGGGAGGGAGGGAGGAGGAAAAATTATTTTTCTGCCTGGTGCTAATTCATACCTTCCCTCTTTGGCAGCTTGGGACATTGTGACATTGTATGGGACAGAAATCAACCATGGGAGAAAATTGTCTTGTAACCAAGCACTTTCTCCATGAATATTTTCATTCATTTTCTAATTTGGAACTCATTTACTATCCAAGGTTCAGAATTGGGACCAAGGAAATTCACTTGTCTTCCCAGGGGCTATCTGGTAGGAAGAAGTAACTTTGGGTTAACATTATTTTAAGTGTTTTATTTGGGAGGCGATGTAAGTGAAACCTCTAAGTAAGTAACTGTATCTTAATGTGTAAATTATATGGAGCATTAACTGTAAAATATTTGTACATATACAGCCTTTTCTTGTGATTTTATATTGTAGAATTCTAAGCTAGAAGTCCTAATTAGCTTTCTAAGCCTATGATTTCCAGCTAAGATTTCAGCTCTATCAAAGTCTCAATGAGCCTCAAAGCTCTATCAAAGTCTCAATAATATCAAAGAGAAATTCTAGGAACTGTGGTATCAACTTATTTGGAGAGCATCAGATTATATAACCATATGTAAATCTATGTTCATTTGCTTAGGTATTTCTGTGAAGATGTAGATTTTAATCTGAGAACAAACAGCAGTGGCTTGCTTATCTGTTGTTTTAACAACTTCAGTCTTATGAAAAAATATATCCAGGTTGGCGGTCAGAAAGATTTTGATATTAAACCGAAAATCATGGTGAGTAGAAAAAGATGCTTTTTGTGATCCCCTCTCTTCTCCCCACTTCCATTTCCTTATGAAGTCATAGATATGGGGGAATGTTTCCGAGGGACAAATCATTGATCTGTCTAGGCCAGGGGTAGTGGTCCTGTTATGACCCAGCTCCCCAAACATGACAAACCCTCTGAAGTTAACTCAAAGATTCCTTTAATTAAGCAAGCCGGCAGCCCTGGCAAAAAGTTTCTTTCTCACCGGAGGCTAACAAGTCCGTCCGCCTGGAAGATGAATAGTTGTCTGCCACATCTATTCATCTCCGCCCCCTGCCTTTTATCCTCAGAGCTAGGGTGGGGCTTTGCTAGCAGCGGTGGCTCTTCCTTCCCAAGGATCGGCCCTCGGATTTCCACTGCTCTCCTCTTCTCTACCTTCTGCGCATCCGCGCATCAGGCACTCGACCCAGCTGTTCCTCCTCTTCCTCATCAGCCACCTCCAGACCTGGGGGCTGTTGACTCTCCATCTGAGGGCTGACTGATGGTCCAGGCTCCGCCTCTGTCTCTCTCTCTGCCAGCCCCATTCCCTCTTTCCCCCTCAGAGCTCTCAGGTTGCCTTGATGCTGACCCTGACTCCCACGCTGCCTCCTCCTCTGATTTGGATGCTGGAGGGGCTGGCGGCTGACAGGCCACAACAGGTCTAAGTGATACATTCAGTGCTTGGCATTGGGTCATGGTAAGATCTGGTTGATCTGACTGATTTGCAATTGATTTGCGAGTCATCAGGAGTCAGGTGACATTCAAACTTAATGATTGTAATTATTATCGTTATTTATTGCCTCTTTAACAAAAGGAGTAACCTACCTACCTTTCCCAGTCATTAAGATACATTACTAAAATAAGAAATCATACAAATCATGCCTAACCCTAGCCCTTGAGAATCTATTGGCGGATACTCTTAATGGTCTTGGTTCGACTCACAAACATTTGTTGTGGTAAAACTTCCCTAAGAAAGGAACTAGGTTTCCTCACATTCTCCCTTCATTTGTATCTAACCACTTGATAGAGTTCTAGAAAAACAAAAGAAAAGCACTCCAGCAACCTAGGATCTGCGCATTTCCAGAATAGGGGAATTGTCTGGAGAGAGGAAGGAAATCAGGTGGGTGAGAGTTACCCAGCAACTTTTTCTTCCCCGTCTTTACATAGCCATTGGCAGCAACTCTCTTATGGGAAAGTCCTGGAAATGTGTTACTTTGCATTGCGCCCTATTCTAAGTCATCGACATGGATGTGCCTCAAGCATTCGCCTTTGGTTTCAGTCCCACTTGACTTTTTATAGGTGTCCAAATGACAAAGCAGCTGGTTCATGTCCTGATCCTCTCACTATCGGACAAACTTGTTCACTGGATTACCTAGAACAGTGCAATTGGCACTAGATTCCATCCCTACCACACCTAATAGGCTCTTCTGTAGATTTATAATCTCTTAGTTGATTATTAGATTAAAAAGAGGAAGAGAATTTCTTGTTCTGTTTGAATGAGTTTTATGACTTATAGTCTCTAGTCTCCTTCCATTTCAAGCCATTGCTTTACTTATTCATTGGTTATATTTCTGTACTTGCTGACTTCTCCATGTGATACAATCTTATTAGTCTCTTTCCATCCATATGCTTTACATATATCATGAAATAATTTAGCTTTGTACAGGAACCCTGTTTGGCAACTCTGGCTCTGTGCTCTTGTCTTTTTCTACTCACATGGCCTTCAGTTTCTTTCTTGATGATCATTCAGCTATTTGAATTGGCTAATCATTGGATCCGTAAACAAGAAATCAAATATAAACATATTTGATAGATACTTTTACTTCTGCAGCTGCCAGATGTGCTGATTGCTTCCTGACTGATTTCAATTAATGCTTCTAACAAGCTGTAGTGCAGTGCAGGAATCAGGCCTAGAATAAAGGCTGCTTTTAAAAATAATAATGAAAATTTCACACACAAAAACCTTTGGGGTTGTAAACCATTTTGAATTTGAAGTAGTTTGAGTTCAAAAGAGGTTGCTGCAATATATAGCTCTGATTATTTCAGAAGTGCTTCATGCTTAACAAGGCCTTTGATTTTGACACAAATGTTTTATGTTCATAGCTCAGTATGTTAGGAACAATTTACTTACTATCTATCTATCTATCTATCTATCTATCTATCTATCTATCTATCTATCTATCTATCTATCTATCTATCTATCTATCTATCTATCTATCATCTCTGTCTGTCTCTCTCTCTCTCCCTATCTCTGTCTGTCTGTCTGTCTGTCTGTCTGTCTGTCTGTCTGTCTGTCTGTCTGTCTCTGTCTGTCTGTCTGTCTGTCTGTCTGTCTGTCTGTCTGTCTGTCTCTCTCTCTCTCTCTCTCTCTCTCTCTCTCTCTCTCTCTCTCTCTCTCTCTCTCTCTCTCTCTCTCTCTCTCTCTCTCTCTCTCTCTCTCTCTCATCTATCTATCATACACAACCACTACCACAAGAGAAGGTCTAGAGAGGGATAGTGTGCCAAGACCTGTTCAAGTTTAACTCCATTTTTTTCCACTCTGTCCAACATTTTAAACTGATAATTGAATGCTAGTTGTACCCTGAACTGCCTAAATATTCTCAGCATATTTCACATGGATGTATTGTTTTCCTGTCTAGGTCTCAGAAAGTTTGACTCCACTAATACCTCTTCAGTATGTTTGTGCTCCAGACAGCGAGCACACCCTCTTGGCAGCTCCAGCTCAATTCCTTTTAGAGAAGTTCCTTCAATATGCCACTTACAAGCTTTTCCCAAAGGCCATCTACAACTTTAAAAACCCTGTCTTAACTGTTGATTGCTATTTGAATATTGGGCCTCAGGTATGTATTCAGAAACTTTGTATTTTACAGCTCAGTAGAAATAAAGTATTTTCTTTGAAAGGAATGAATGTGACAATCTTGAGACTTTTATCTTTTATTGGTCAAGCTAAAGCACTGATGCTACTCTTTTTAATTGCTTTATCAATATTTTGGATGTTGAGAACCGTTTGCCAGGATATTTTACCTTTTAAAAATGTTTGGATAGACAATCTAATGCTCTTCAGCATATTGTAGATTCTTCCCATCTCTTTTTTACTGTTTAAACAACTTTTGCCCTAATTTTCTTAAACTCACTTTGTCTGTTTTGGAAACAGTTGTGATTTATTAAAAGGATGATCTACATTCTAAACATGAATGTGTTTGGAATTTACCATTGATTGTTAAAGCTAATTTGATAAGATATTTATGTTCATGTTGAGATAAGAACATTTTAAGGAAAGAAGACTTAAATGTATGTATCTGTTCCCATTTCTGGTATAGGTAGCTCTTTGCTATGTAAGTTCACGGCCACATTCAGTTAATGTAAACTGCGAAGGGGTGTTTTTCAGTGGTCTTCTTCTCTACCTTTGTGACTCCTTCGTTGGACCAGACTTTCTTAAAAGGTTCAAATTCCTGAAAGGTAATGTGATTTCCGTATAGAACTGGCTGACTGGTTTCTAACAAGGATAGACTGAACAGACATTGCCATTATATGCTCTGCAATGATGTGACAAAGTTGTAGAACTGTTATTACTTGTAGAAGTAATAAAGGTGATAGGCCCGTGATGGTGAACCTATGGCACGCTTGCCAGAGGTGGCACGCGGCACCCTCTGTGTGCACACATGAGCCATCGCCCCAGCTCAGCTCCGCCGCGCTGGTCTTCAAGTCTCGGCCGTGCATGCGGGGGGGCATGGGGGGTGGGGTGTATGTGGGGGCCACACGTGCATGCGGGAGGGATGGGCCGCATGCAAGGGGCTGCATGTGCATGCATTGGAAGATGGGGCACATGCGGGGACTGCATGCACATGCCCAGGGAGGCAGAGCACATGAGGGAACCATGCACGCATTGCATTTTGGAGGTTCGGACGTGCACATGCGCATTCACACACACACTCACATGCTTTGGGCACTCAGTCCAGTGACAGCCATCACTGTGATAGGCTGTCAGTTTGCTCCATTTTTTTCCCCAGTGAATGATAAAAGGTGAGGTCAGACTTTTAATTCCATGTAGAAGATTAGTTTCTACCTTGAGATTCTACCTTGCATTTTGTATTACTTTAGTATATTTTAACATATTATACATTGTTTTTATCCAGATTCCAAAAATAAACAAAATAATAAAAAACACTATAGATTTAATAAAATCTGTAACGTATTAATATATTGGTATTTCTATGTTTTCTTAGGTAGGAAAATCAGGGAAATACTTTGTATATTTTGAGATTTACGTGATGATCTGAGTCATAATTTGAAGAACTTTATACCAACATATAGTACTTTACAGCACTCTCTGGACGATTTATGTCGGCATATTGCCCCCAACAATTTGGGTCCTCATTTTACTCATCTTGAAAGTATGGAAGGATGAGTCAACCTTGAGCCGGCCAGGATCAAACTCCTGCATTCTGTATTCTGTAATGGTCAGAATGCAATACTGACCATTGCGCCACCAGGGCTCTTTTATTATTATTCTTTACTGTTATTTTTTTAAAATGTGCAATAATGTTTCCAAGGAATAGAGAGCCATCGTAGGAGATAAATGTTATGGAAATCAAACTGTGGTATAAACTGTCTGCTATTTACGGTAATTTCATCTTTTAACTTTAGGCGCAACACTGTGTGTGATATGCCAAGACAGGAGCTCCTTGCGTCAAACCATTGTGCGGTTAGAGCTGGAAGATGAGTGGCAGTTCCGTCTGAGAGATGAATTCCAAACTGCTAACAGCTCTGACGACAAGCCGCTCTATTTTCTGACTGGGCGCCATGTATAAGCTTGAGTCAAAGGCACAAGATGCAAGAGAACCCGATGAGCTGAATTTTATCTTTTTACCTTATTTCAGTTAATGTACAATCACTGCGGAGCAAAGTGCAACTCAAGACTTGTGTTCAATCACTATTTTAAGGATTTCCCCAAATTCAGGCCCAGTTTTAGAAGTTTTCTCTCTCATTTTATGATTGAAAAAGCATTTATCTCAAGTTAATTCCTTCTGGGTCACTGATTTGGAAGACGATATAACCACTGTGACTAAGATATGGAGAAATCTTTTCAAGGGGTGGGGGGTGAAATTACTTTCGTCCTCTGCCAGCTTGAGTTACATGAGACACATACAAAGCAAGTGGGCTCGTCTGGAGATGTACTGAGGAATGCTGTCCATTTCTCGTCATATCTGTACTTTTGGTACGGTCTAAACTCAGGGGTTTAAAACTACAAAACACAGCTATTTGTGTTTGAAACAATAATCTTTATTCACTTTCTGTGCAGTGTTAGGTGAAGGTTTGTAATTTTTTTTTAATGTATTGAAACTGTTTTGGCAAAGTTTCCACAAAAGTTAAAACGTTTACTTCAAAAGCCTGAACAAATCAGTGAATGTACGGCAGGCATTTTATATAAAGATGCAGCTTGGAGGTATCGTTAATTGGTTTAAATCCAGAGATCCTTTGTGAAGAGAGAATCTGTGTAGGTGACTTCTTTTTTTTCCCTTCGACAATATATATGGAACTGGATCCCAAAGGAGAGGCTGCGTACAACAAACCTGCTTTTTGCACTCAGATCATCACTGACCATGGTTTGAAAAGTATCTGTTCAGCCAGCCTAAATAGATAGCTTTTGCATATTGTTTCCTCAGTGTATTTAAGCTCCACCAATGATTTCTGTCCTCAGTGTTATGGTATGTTGTTTTGAAATGGCTAAATAACCTTGTTTCTTGCATAGCTGAAATTCCTGGAATTGTTTCTGCAGTGGATGCCTCACATGCTTCAGCTTTCTCGAGTGCTGGGGATGGAAAATGTTAGTTTTGTGCTTTATGAAGAGCATTTTACTATTCTGTGATGAAGAGACTGAGCATAGAACAGGAAAAACAGAGCTCAGTACTTTATTATGTAATTAAATTATAAAAGCCCTTTAAGAATCACTTTCCACTGAATTGGGACCAGCAACAGACGCCATGCTTTCCAACAATCTAAAACACACCTGGAAAAGTGGGCCGGTCTACAGGGTTTGAAGCAGTTGAACACTGGCCCAGCGGGGCTCGTACAGCTCTGTTCCCCCTACTTGCCAGTGTGAGCAAATGGCCAAATGGAGGCACCGTAACAGGACAGTAGTCCTGTCTGGATCTGGCACCTTGGCATCATGCTTCTGCTCCAAAGTTCAAGGGATTTTAGATGGCACAGAATTAGGGAAATGGGAGGTAGGTCCAGAGCATCTCTTGCTGCAATGCCTCTTGCACTGCTTGCACATGTCTGTACTTTGGCGGGGAATGGGAGAACTGGAGCTTTCCTGAGCTTAGCACAACTCCTTCATATGCAAATACCATGTATGTGCTTGACTGGATCAAGCCCTGTACTTTTTATTTGTTTGAATTAGAGAGAGAGAGATGTATTAAATTTTAAATAGCCATTAAGTTGTGTAAAAGTGAGGTTCTTTGCACCAGCACTTTGTGCTGTGAAATATGCTGAGTGTTTAAATGAGTCTAGTACAATCAGGTCTTCATACTGCAGTTAACAATACAGGTAGTCCTTGACTTAACGACCACAATTGAGCCCAAAATTTTTGTTGTTAAGTGAGTTTTTCCCCCCATTTCATGATCTTTCTTGACACTGTTGTTAAGTGAATCGCTGCAGTTGAAAAGTTAGTAACACAGTTGTTAAGTGAATCTGGCTTCCCCACTGCTTTTGCTTGTCAAAAGGTTGCAAAAACTGATCAAATGACCCTGGGATAGCAACAGTCATAAATATGAACCAGTTGCCTAGCATCTGAATTTTGATCACATGGTCATGGGGAGGCTGTAAGGGTTGCAATTGTGAAAAACGGTCATAAGACACTTTTTCAGTGCCGTTATAACTTTGAACAGTCACTAAACGAACTGTTGTAAGTTGAGGACTACCTATAGACAGAATTCCCTTTATTTCCTGCTTGTTAGTCAGTTTTCCATTTCTTTTATGTTATCCTTTACTGTAGTTCTTCCTTTGGACACAAATCTTACATTTCTTGCACAGATATTTAAAATTGTGCAGCCTATTTCATAAGATGGTGAAAACAAATATTAATTTGTTTGGGGCTGTTTAAATACAAAGGATAATACCTGCAACTCTCAATGAAGCACCTGCCCAAACTGCATTTAGAACAGTGTTAATCATGCAACTTTTTTTACCTTGTGAAAGAGCTGTTTACAAATAATGAAAAGCATAATATATTGAAGTTGAAAGGGAAGTAATGGTTTTCAAATCTATTGTTTTTATTGTACTTTTACGTAAATGTAGCATATTTCAAATGAACAATTGTTTACTTTAGTATATTCTTTTTTTGGTACCCTTATAACATTTGCCTTATACTTTAATAAGTACCTTTACATTTTGGGAATAGAAATTTACATAAAAGTTACAAGTAGGGGGTGTCAGATAATCTAGGTTTCATTGTAGTTTTATGAGGCTGAACATAATTTGTAAATGTTTCCAAAGAGTTGCCATTTTATTGCAAATTTTGCAGATAGAAAGCTTTTGAAATCTTCTTTATATATTTGAAGTTTGCACTATGTTCTTAAAATTCCAGGTGCTTTGACCCTTGATAAAGAGGTATAAAAAAAGAAGCTGAGAATTTACTGATAAAGGGTCTTTTCACACAATCGGAGTTTAGGGCCATATTTGAAGGAGAATGTAAGTGGTTACAATATCTGAGCAAACACTATGTTTTTATACATAAGAAAATGTATTTCCTGAGTAGCAGGTTCTTATTTTTTTGATGCACCATATGGTTTTTACTACTGTTGAGTTGTAATCACAGAATGAAGTGTTTAACTCACACGCTATCCAAATTGTGCAGTTTTTGTTTAGAATTTACTAGTGCACTCCCTGTTGAACAAATTGTGCGGGAATATATTTTGTTTGTTTATCATTGACTGATGTATAAAAACTCTATTCTCTCTTATTACTAAGCAATGTTTTGTGTGATTGTGTGGAAAGATCTTAAAAGATATTTTCTAAATTTGACAAGAACAATTGATAGTTCAACATAGTTTCAACGAAAGCAAAGACAGAAGAGTTTTGGTTAAATATTCTTTGAAACCTCTTCAGTAAATGTCTTCACAACCTCAATGTTAAGTTTTCTGTAATAGTGAAATAAATTCTGAATGTGATCAGTGGGACAGGAGATACCAAATGTTATGATGATATTATTTCATTTACAAGCCTTGTAGCAAGGTGATGATATGAATGTATTAAAAGGCCAGCATTATTTTACCTGTGAGCTTGTTAAATATAAATAATTGACAAGTCTCAGGCAGGGGTGGGTTCCACTTACCTTTGCCACCGGTTCGTATCGTGACGTTTTGCCCGTCCCCTCGTGCAATTCTGCTTCCGCGCATGCTCAGTAACTATAATCAGCCCGAAACACAGCTGAGGAGCTGATCAGCTGTGCTTCAGGTGAAGGAATAAAGTATAAACACAGGGGCTAACACTTTTTCAAGGAGCAGCAGAGGAAAAAACTTCCAAACAGTAAAAAATTTGAAAAAATTCCCCCAAAAAAGATGGCGGCGCCCACGGACCGGCACCGACCGGATCCGTGACACCATTGTGACATCAACAGCGGGTCGCTACCAGTTTGGGCGATCCGGTCCAAACCGGGAGGAACCCACCCCTGGTCTCAGGTTATACTGAATATAATCTGTAATTTTTTTAAAAAAATGACTCAGATTCTATTTCTGTAATTTATATAGTTGCTTTATGTGAGTAAATGTTGCTTTCTTAGGACTGCTTCACACTTGACCAGTTTCCTACTGAGATAAACTTTTAAGAAATAAAGTACGTGATCTGTAAATCAACAGTGTGATAATGATGTAGATGCCACATTTGTTATGGAGAGTTGGTTGCTACTTGTGATATATTGTGATATCACAAACAAACACACATTCAGCTTGTTAACAATTCCTTGTTTATCTTGTTTCCTACATAGAACTACTCACTCTATAGGAAGTTCCTCAGATTTGAAGCAGTCCTTGTTATAAAACTTTTAACCAAAACACGGTGAATTTAGCTTCACCAGTCAGTCTACCTCACATTTATTTTAACTGAAGTTGTCTGCAATTGTGTCTATAGTATGTTTATAATGTTCTTTCATTAAATTCAGTAATGTTATTACTTTTCAAGTGTTGGTCTTAATATAGTGCAAACTCTCCGTTGGTCCATATGAATGAAATACTTTTAAGGGTCTTTTTTCCACTATACAATCAATCTTTTAATTTGGTTTTGGTTTGCTTGTTCTATTTTTTTTTAAAGGTAAATGATGTACATTTTTTAGTTTAGAATTAGAATTTGAAAAATTAGAAATAATGTTTCACAATTATTTTGAGTAATTACACTTTCAGAACCCAATAGTGTCTAAAATCAGTGGTTTTTCAGCTTGGCATTTTTAAAATGTGTGGACTTCAACTCTCCCGGCATGTGGGCTGGGGAATTCTGGAAATCAAAGTCCACATTTTAGGATTGCCATAGTTGAAAAACACTGGCATATATTATGCTGTTTGTATCACTTCAGATAAAAGTATGCTAGGTTACTTTTTTGTCCATTTCAGAAGCCTAGCCATACTGTGAAGGTACAAATCCATATAAGCAGGAACCAGTGTATGAATATTTCAATTTTCCTTTACACTGGCATATGTCCAATGTAGAAAGCTGCAATTTTAGTATGTCTCCAAGATGCCTCTTTGCTGATGGAAAGAAAGGTATTATTTGGGATTAGATAGGACTAAATGATCCTGTAGAGCAGTGGTTCCCAAACATTTTCAGTCCACTGCCCCCTTGGTGCTACAAACTCATCCTCACTACCCCCACCAGGTGGGCGTGGCTTGGTGGTCAGGTGACCGGGTGGGCGTGGCCAACTTGTAAAATGTGAAACTCAGTTAACGCTCTTGCTTAGCAACCAAAATTTTGGGCTCAATTGTGGTCATGTCTTTTTCTCCCTTTTTTTCTTTCTTTCCTCCCTTCCTTTTCCTCCCTCCTTTCTTTTTCTGTCTTCCTTCCATCTTTCTTTCTTTCCTTTCTTTCTGTCTTCCTACCATCTTTCTTTCTGTCTTCCTTCCTACCATTTTTCTTTTTCTTTCTTTTTCTTCCTTCCTACATCTATCTTTCTTTCTGTCTTTCTTCCTTCCTACCATCTTTCTTTCTGTCTGTCTTCCTTCCTTCCTACCATCTTTCTTTCTTTTTCTTTCTTTGTCTGTCTTTCTGCCTTTCTTCCTACCGTCTTTCTTTCTTTCCTTTGTCGTCCTTCCTTCCTATCATCTTTCTTTCTTTCTGTCTGCCTTCCTTCCTTCCTACCATCTTTCTTTTTTTCTTTTTCCCTACCATCTATCTATCTATCTATCTATCTATCTATCTATCTATCTATCTATCTATCTATCTATCTATCTATCTATCTATCTATCTATCTATCTATCTATCTATCTTCCCATCTCCCCCCCCCCCCTTTCCAGGCTCCCAATCCGGAAAGGTTGGGGAACTCTGATCTAACA
Source organism: Diadophis punctatus similis (assembly GCA_023053685.1). Lineage (NCBI taxonomy): Eukaryota > Metazoa > Chordata > Lepidosauria > Squamata > Dipsadidae > Diadophis > Diadophis punctatus. The sequence continues at coordinate 156,537,757 of JALIGW010000003.1, forward strand.
GATGGGATTTGCAGAGTTGTAAGAGAACGGATCCTAAATCTCATGGGCCCATAAGCAAAGGGCCCTTTCCCAACTTGCCTTTTAACCATGGCACCAATAAAAGTTCTGGGTTTGGTCCTGGTCCGGATGTCATTACCTCCATCTTTCCCCAGCCCACAAGCTGCTTTAAATTATGTTTTTGTCAGAATTTACTTTATAATCCATGTAGGTACAAAAATGTAGCCCAACAAGAGTTGAGGCATTTCATCTTGCATGTCAAAAATTGAATGAGGACAATGCCTCAGTGATTTTAGTTTTATGTAATAAAATTGTCTTCTAGACGCAAGCTCTGAAGAAAACAATCAAGTGGATAGTAATTCCATAATTATTTTCATAAATATGTAATATCTACTTGGCAGGCAGGTTTCAAGAGAATGAAGTCCAGGAATGGCCTGCTTCTGACTGCACAAATATTATTATAGTCAATCAGTACAATAACTTTACATTTGCAGTATGTGGAAAAAATTCAGAATATTAGTTTCACAATTCATGTAAACATAATGATCTCTGTGCACAACTGTTTCAGGATCTGGCAAACAATGGAAGTACACACTTAGGAGCTAGCACAGAGAGGAAATGTAGTTTCAGCGGATGTATGTTAATGAATTATCAGTTTCATAGAGAATTAATAGACTTGTACATTCTGCATGGGAACATTCCAAAGATCAGAGAAAAATAAGGAATGTTATACTTTTCTCTGTCTATGACCTATTAAATAGGCTGTATAAAATGTTGTAAAATTATGTTCACCACAAATTAAGAAAAAATGTTTTAAATTCCATATATTGTTTACATTTGCCACACAGAGCATATATTTGAATTCCATGTAAAAAAAAAAGTACACAAGACATTTGTTGCTCCCGGAGCTTTCCAAAAATCGGTGGAAGCCTTTCATTGTACTGTCTACCTGTCAAGTGAATCAAATCATCCAATTCTTCTATGAAAACCCCCCTGTATAAGAAAGGAAGCTCAATTACTTTCCAGCGGGGAGCGCAGGGTCCTATTTCACACCTAAAGCTGCCTCCCTTTCGAGGAAGCCAAGGGGCCAATTCTGCCACCGAGGTACGTTGTGTCACTACGGAGACCGCAAAGAGCCAGAGCCAAAATTGAGGGAGGGACCACAGACGACCAGCAGCTCCAGGAGACTACGGCCAGCTCCAGTACGAAGCAGAGGGGTTGCCGGGCTCTCAACCTATTCTGATTCAGACTACAAGAGATCTCGCTTCACCCTCACCTTCCCACTTCTCTGGGACACCCCGGATAACAGTCTTTTTAGCCAGTCTGGGTCATTCCCCCCCCCCTTCCAGCGTTGTCCTTTCACAAACCAAGACAACCAGCGCGCTTGACCCAAAGCGCTCGGAGCCGACTTTTCCCCACTTCTTACAACTTAGCAGACTGTCCCAACAGCCACTGCAAGAGCCTGCTACCCACCCTTTTACGGCAGCTGAGAAAGAGCAAAATTAGCGAAGTGCACTCATGTGCCGTAATTAGAAACGAAGGGAGGCATTTTTCTGGGTCACACGCACCCCCCCAGCATCGCTCCAAGACCCCCAAGGGGGGCGCTCCACTATTTGAGAAGGACTGCTTAAGAGAGGGTAGATTGGCGAGCGGGCGATTAGGTGTACATGGGCAGTGGGGGTGCGGTGACAGGACTGGTTTGGTGGCATGGCCAGCCAGCTGTCGCTACCAGTATGGCAAACCACCTGCCGCCCCTCTGGCCCCTCTTAGTGTCCCCCTGCCGCCCCCCAAGTCATCCCACCGCCCCCGAGGGGCGGTACCACCCACTTTGGAAACCACTGCTGTAGAGTAGATATTGGTGACATCAAGCCTTATCAAGCGTCGAAAAGAGTAGTGTGATTGTTGTCCACAATGCATGGGGGAACTAACCTCTAATCCTGATTGGAATTTAATACTAACCAGTTAAAGGATGTAAGAGCCTTTACTGTAGTTCATTTAAATCCCTTATCTACTGCTACTGGAACAATATTCCCATTGTTAATTATATATGTGTAGACCAATGTAATGGATCCTTTTATCGGGAACTTGATTCAATTCATATAATATGCTTATTAGTCTAAATATAGACCAGGGCAAACATATCATTTCTCCATTGTTGAACTAGCTAGATGTACTACTGTTTTATTGTCAGATTCTGCACCATGCTAGTGGTTAATCAATTAATGTTTTCTATATTAGGTTTACACTATGTTGATTCCTCAGAATTTTTATTTTGACCAATTACTAATATAACAGCTTAGTAATTACTTGAACAGCCAATACATAAGCTAACAGTTAAACTTCTACTAGCTAATTAATCAAAGGTGACTGTAGATGCTTAGTATGTCAGGAAGCAATACTACAATATTTGCAAGGAGTTTTATTATGCACAGAAAAAAGCAGCTCTTTGTTAAAAAGCTATTGCCTTTTCCAAGGCTCATATAACGCTTCATAATTACAAAGACAGCCATAGCAACTCCTAAACCATTCATATAAGCCTTGCAAAATATATGGCTCCTGTTACAAAGAGACAAAAATTACCTTAAGATTCAGAAAGTGGTGGAGAAACTGTCTTCTGAATGAAGACCGACCAGAACTCATGAACTGATGACTCACATGGTCCAAACCTTACAGTTAAGATCAATAGGCCTGCCTCAATAAAGAGAGACTTGTTTTATCCCCTTAGGAAATATGAATTATAAGTATCACCGAGATTTAAGGGCTAGAACCAACCTTAAGAATAGCCAATGGGAGTTCTATCCCTCCATTTTAACTACAATTCTGTAAAATGATGACAGACATACATTAAAAAAAAGTTCAATAGAAGGAAAAATGTTAAGAAATTCATGATTACAGCATTTCTTTTGCAGGCTCTATGAATGTTTCCAGATTTTAAGTTTTAGAAGGTAAGCTTATATTTTGGGCCTAGTATAACCTCAAATTAACAAGTTAATAAATAATTGATCTACATTATTTGACAATATCTTCTCATGAAAAGGAGCTCGTATTAGCACTGACTAAACATGAAGGTAGCCATTCTGTCAGAGACATATTCAGGGTAGGAAACGGCTTACATACTACACACCCAGTACTAAATCTTTCTCTCTCACACAATTATCCAGGAATGGGACCACAAGCCTGTTTTGTATATAATGAACCTGAAGATGTACTAGCATCAAAATCCATTGTATTCCTGAAGAACAGACCACTTGGAGACATTTCTAGCAAACATTGGAACTAGAGTATTAAAACTATATAAGGCACTGTTTTGAACCACTCAAGCTACTTGTAGATTGAAAACTTCCTTTGAAATATTAAGTTACGTGTCGTGATCAGCAAAATGTAAATACTGCAACTGTTAACAACCCAAAATCATTATTACACCAGACCAGTGTTTCAATCAACTTTTAATAGTCAATAATATCAAAGAAATTGCTTAAATACATTTATCATTAGTAGATTATTTAAAAGTTATCAAATGTTTTCTTTTTAAATCTACATTATATACATGTCAAGAAAGGCCACAGTAGTTTTTCATTATATACACTCTCTGAAATAAGAGGGGTTTAGGCTAAAGTATCAAGTGAAGTCCACAAATTAAAGTATATACCCAATTTGCTATTGCTAAAGTATAGTTGGAGGCATACTTTTCAAAAGAAGCTAGTATCTTTTTTTTAAAGTATTATTTGCATTCAACATATATAGCGGACCAATTATACACTTTGATTAGACCCTAGTTTTTATTGATCTTGAATACAGAAGACTTTCACACCTCTAAATGTCTATGGAAATTGTCAGTCAAAATTTCTAAGGAGATTCTCAGATTCACACCTCTACCAAATACAGACTGACTTTCTCCTTGCCTTAGGTATACTATTACATTGTGAACTTCAAAATATACTTAAAAGGCGACCATAGTTCTTGCACTAATTGACAGTCCACTATGAACAAATTATTTGCTGCATGTAAACATGGCTAGTGTACTAGAGATAATACATACTTTTTTTTATAAAAATATCAAAATTATTCTACTTCTGTGCTATTTACAGTTTTAATAAAATACAACCATCATCTTTTTTGGTTGTTACTACTCCTGAGTTCACTGCTAGTAAAAGTCCAAATCTGTTGGTCAACTTCAAGCAACAGAGTTAATGATTTCTCATTACCTTTTATTATAAATGTTACCACTTTGAGGCTGTTGTCCACTAAGAAAATTATATACCAAAAATTGACTAGTCCCAAAATACCGTGTTGCAAACAATTTTCCATCCGGAGTAGGGTCAGAAAAAGCAATTTCTTCTTTACTTAAATATGAGCCATATATAAAATTGTTTCTGATTAAAGACAAGATAAAAAAAATCACTGTGACAAAATAAAACTGGCAAAGAAACTTTTTAAAAACATACACTGGGCAAATAATACCAATTAATCAAGGAGCTAACAAACATAAAAATACTGCCCCAAATACAATGTATTTTCATGCTTCTCAAAAACCAGTATTCAGATGCTACCTAATCTTGTCTTCCTCTTAAAATTATCACATCTCTGAAATAGTCACATCTGTTCTCATAATTAAAAGTTTCCAAATAACAAGTAGTGAACAATTTAACAATTCTTACTTGTGATTGGTTTACTTCCAATTTATTAAATTATATGAGGTATTTTACTACTCTAAGATAAAAGTAAAAGTTGAATACAGACTGTAACTTAAGCTAGGGTTCGGCAACCTTAAACACTCAAAGAGCCACTTGGGCCCGTTTCCCACAGAAAACAAAACACGGAGCAACAAAACCTGGGTGGGCGTGGCCAACTCGATGTCACTCCCACCCAGTCACATGATCCCCCCAGCCACGCCTACCCAGGTTTTGTGATTCCATGTTTTCTATGGGAAATAGAGGTAACTCCCTCTCTGTCTCTCTCCCTCTCTTTCTCATCTCTTTCTCTCTTTCTCTCTCATCTTTTTCTCTCTCCCTCTCCCTCTCCTTCCCTCCCTCTTATCTTGCTTTCATCTGTCTTTTTCTTTCTATCTCCCTCTCTCTCTCTCATCCCTCTCTCATTTCTCTTTGTCTCTTTGTCTCTTTCTCACCCCTCTCTGTGTCTCTCTCTCTATGTCTATGAGTGTGAGTGTGTGTGTGTGTGTGTGTGTGTGTGTGTGTGTGTGTGTGTGTGTGTCTTCCTCTCTCTCGCTCCCTGCCTCTGTGTCTCTTCTCTCTCAGAAAGCCCTGCAGCCCTGCTTGAGCTCTTTGGGGCTTTTCGCCAGCTGTTTTTTTCTTCCTTTTGGAAAGCCGGACTGGCGGAGCAGAGGCTTCCCTCCTCCCCCCCTCCTCTTGTGACCCCCTGCCCGGCTGTGGTGGGGCCAGGAGGCTGCGCATGAGAGGGGGAGGAGGAGGGAAGAGGAGGGAAGCCTCCACCACTCATTCCTCCACCAGCCCAGCTTTCCAAAAGGAAGAAAGAAAAACAGCTGGCGAAAAGCCCCAGAGAGCACGCAGGGTTGCAGGGCTTTCTGAGAGTGAGACACAGAGGCAGGGAGCGAGCGAGCAAGCGACACACACACACACACACACACACACACACACACACAGTCACAGAGAAACACACACACATACAGTGAGGGAGACTGGCTGATGGGTGAGTGTCTTTGGTGAGGGCTGAATTGAGCTGAATCTGTCTCCCCCCTCCCTCTTGCCTGACTGGCGTAAAACGCCGGGCAGCTACTTCCGGGTTTGCTCTCCGCCCCGAGAGAGAGACAGAGAGAGAGAGTTGCCAGGGGCGACTGGGGCAGGGAATGGGCTCCAGGAGGAGGAGGGGACCCCGTCTCTCCCATTGTGAAGCGCGCTTTCGCTGCAGGCCATGGAGGGGGTATTGGGTCTTCCCCCCTGCCCCACGCCAAAGGAAAGCCAGCCGGGCTTCTCCTTCCCTTCTCCCTGCAGCCTACTCAATCCTACCTCGAGACAGAGGAGCGCGCGCTGGAAATGCATGTTGGGGCGACGTCGGAGCGTGTCTTCTGACCCTCCGGCGCTCGCCCACAACTCTCCATATTCCTCCAGGCCCGTCTTGCTGAGGGGGGAGCAGCCCTGACACCTCTGCTCTCCCCCTCCATGGCCCCAGCCATTGCTGCCCGGGGAAACGAAAGCAAACAAATATAGCTCTTGCTGAAAGAGCTGATATCGGGGAAGGCACAGGAAACAAAGTGGCGCATTCCGCTGCGAGAGCTGGACCACGCCTCTCCACTGTCCAAATCGCCAATGGGAACGCTTCTGTCAGGCCATCTCCCCCACCCCTGCTGGGCTGTTGTGCTCGGCAGGGCAGGGGAGCGCTTCCCCACACCACCCTCTTCTTTCTCTTGGCCTCGCTGACAAGGCCAGGCTTGAGGGATGGCCCCCACCCCGCAAGATCCGCCCCCGCCGTTCTCTCCCAGCAGTCTTCGCTGGTAGCAGCAGCAAATGTACCAGGCGGAATGCTGTTGCCACGCAAAAGCAAGTGCAGGGGTGCTTTGCTCCTGCACTAAGGCTCCGACCATGCCACTGCCGCGACAGGGTGACAGTGAGCCACGGCAGAGGGCCCAAAGAGCCACATGCGGCTCCGGAGCCACAGGTTGCCAACCCCTGTCTTAAGCCATAACAGTCAGGGGCAATGGCAGGGAGGGTGTCAGAAAATTTAAAATGCCATGTGAGCAATCCCGTCCTTTTTTAATGTAATGTAGATGCCCCTGTAAATCGTTCACACTAATGCAAAGGTCCTTACCTCAAGCATTCTAACATCCGAGAAGCAATTTTCTTCCGTCGCATCATGCTGAACACCCAAATGCGACTAATCCCACAGATGGCTGGCTCAGGACTTGTTGAGCAGCACCAGGCCTTTTGCCTTTCAAAAGTGAGCTTATCATTTTCTGAACTAATATCTGGAATCTTTTCTTCAATAACTCTATATCCCTTGGGAAACAATAACAACAGCATTCTTTAGGATTGATCTTAATATTAACGTATTTGTAATAACAAATTCCTATTTTAACTATCTCCTTTCCAAATATGGTATTTACATCCAGTTATATTTGCTGAATAGTCCCACACAACGCTATTTGAAACAAAACAAAAAAGATGGCTAGAATTATGGGAAAATCCACTTGCCACATGCACTTCCTTTTCCAACAGATGGTTGAAGAACTTTACACATCCCCTCTCCCATATAAGAAACATCTTTCTACAGTCACCACACAAGGAAATAGCTCAAAATGCAAACCTGCTGAGAGACCTTTCTCCAATGGATGAAAAAGTATGGCAAGAAAAACCAGCACAGGGATTACAAGGCAGCAAAAACTTGCTTCTCTTTGCAGCCATCTTCAAATCATAATGAATTTTGCACCAGTATTTGAGAGATTTATCAGTAGCACTAAGAATTAAAACACAACTGACTGCTATAGAACTTAAATTGCTCTGTTTTCTGCAACCAAGTGCTGCACTGCAATTTTCAAATTGAAGCCTAACAGATGAGAAGACGTCTCTGATACGTATTTCAGATGGCCACTACAATAACTATTATCTTAATAGCAATAGCACTTAGACTTATATACCGCTTCATAGTGCTTTACAGCCCTCTCTAAGCGGTTTACAGAGTTCAGCATATTGCCCCCAACAATCTAGGTCCTCATTTTACCGACCTCAGAAGGATGGAAGGCTGAGTCAACCTTGAGCCTGGTGAGATTTGAACAGCTGAACTGCTGAACTAGCAGTCAGCTGAACTTGCAGTGCTGCTTTTAACCACTGCACCACCTCAGCTTCTTAAGAATTGTTATTTCTTTTTTACAGTCTATCTCCATCCACTTTTCCCATTTTAGGTTATAAACAGAAATTTCCTTACTTTAATTATTAACTTTTCACAGGAAATATTTTCAGCGGTTCCAACATTTTAAATAAAAATATACAAACTTTCTAAGAAAAATGTAACAACTAAGACAATAGTTATCCACAGTTTACTCACCCATTGAATATATTCTGCAATTAAGCAGCCAATTACTTTTTTATCGTTAGAAATAAATAATAGAGTCTTAGTTCTGGAGCATGTTAGAGGAGCTTGTTGGAATCCCAGATCATTATCAACCATCTCTCTGATCTCATCAACCTGCCAAATAAGCAACATAAAAAGCCTTAGAACCAATATATTCAAAATCATATTTTTTAAAAAAGAACAAAATATGCACTCTAACCAGAACACATTCAAAAAGCATAAAAGTATTGTTGCATAATTGTTCAAAACTCAATACATATAGGTACAGATTTAGAGTATTTGGGTACGTAATTTATATGGAATTTAACCTATTTGGGGAAGGAAAATCTATTTAACCCATCTACCCACACAAGCACAGAAAATGTGCATAACAGAAAAACAAAACTGCAATAGTGAAACAAAACTTTAGAATGTGCAATGTATATTTGAATGTAACAGAGCTATAATTCAAATTATAGTAAAGTTATGTAAATAAGCTTAATACAATCATAGAGACACTAAGTTTGTTCTAGCCAAAATTTTCTGACATTCTGCATTCCAGTGATATAGTACACAATAAGTTGTCAATCTTTCTCACATTGTAGAGTTTAAGACACATTGGTTTGTTTCTGCTACTAAACTTGTCATGTCATGCAAACAATTACATTTAAATCTGCTAGGGAAGATGGTTTATTTCTCTCTATGATCTTTCAACTGAAAATTAAATTCATAGGTCAGTGATGGCGAACCTTTTTTTGCTCGGGTGCCAAAAGGGCACACGTGTGCGCTATAGCACACGCGCAATAGCACGCATGTGTGCCCACACCCATAATGCAATGCCCTCCCCCAGTGCATGCGTGTACAACCCCCCGTGCTTCCCTTCCCCGCGCATGCGCGCAGACCTCACTGAAGCCTCCGGACTTCCGGTAGGCCCGTTGGGCCGTTTTTTGCCATCCACAGGTTCTGGAGGCTTTCCTGAAACCTGGGGAGGGCGAAAACGACCTCCCCCCACCCTCCGGAATGCCAAAAAATCAGCTGGCCAGCGCGCACATGTGCGCTGGAGCTGACATAGGGCAACGCCTTGCATGCCCTCAGATATGGCTCCTCGTGCCACCTGTGGTAACATAGGTTCGCCATCACGGTCATAGGTTCTACCGACACATCAATTTTGATATTCCCTTGTCCTGCCGGTCTCACGTTAATACAGTAAGAACAATAGCTGAAATAATCAAAGCGTGGAAAGTCCTGTATTTGGCAACTTCAGTGATCAGAAAATATATTTGTAGGTGTTTATTATCACATTCTTAACAATAACAAACCACTGTAAAAAACTTAGCAAAGCTTTTCCTGTCCATTAAACAAAATACAGTTCAAGACATTTCACCTACCTTTCTCAGTGCATACTTGGGATCATCAGGAAGGACCATTATAATCTTACCATCAGGATACTCAGACAAAATTCTCTCCTTTTTCCACCCCTAAAAAGGAAAAAACAATGCTCAGCTAAACACAAAGCTTTCATACTTTTAATACATTGTTTATACTTATACTTTTAGCTCATGTTAAATAATTCACATTTGCTTAGCAAACAAAAATCCTGACTTGATTATACTTGTCCATAAATATAGCTTGTATAACTCAAAAGCTTCCACAGAAAACTATGAAAATATTTTGCACTTTACAACTCTTTTAGGGCTGAGTGATACTTTGGATAAAAGTTGGTTCTAGATACGTAGGAGTTCAAACATAGCACATGCCCTCCATATCTGTTACATAATCCTAGGGAAAGGTGGGCTGCTTTCAAGAGTTATAGAGAGGTGCCGATCCAGCACTTTGTTAGATTCAAACATGAAGCATTGGGCAGCCCTAGTCTTTCCCACCAGAATAATTGTAAAATTCATCCATTAAGAATTGGCAAGCATATTTTGTTCATTCAGCAAATTTCCCAAAAATCAGTCCAGAGCTTGTATGTGCAAGTAGGAGTATGTATATATAGCATTTCTTTAACACAGTTACCTCCACAAATATGTGTACATTTTGATAAGTGGCATGCAACAGACCTCCAGGAGGTTTTTCAGTGAATTGAATGGCATGCAGTGGTTCAGTGGTTCAAAAGATGAAATCATTTATTGTGTCACTAATTATAACTAATAGTCACAAAAATGAGACTATAAACGAATAGCTACCTTCTAACACCCTAAAAGGGAAAGTTGCTACGCTGTGTGTATCTGAAGTGAAACATACTCAAAAATGAGGTAATTAACTCTTCTTCAGATCCACACTGATGGTGATAAATGATCAGTACCTGCATGAAAAAACAAAACAAAAAGCCACTTAAGTCTATTAAGACTTAATTTTATCCATAAATTAGAGTTTATGTTATTTGCAAAGGCTGCCTTAAGCGGTATTTATAGGAAATGTAAAGAAAAGTACCATAACTAGGCTAATGAATTCAAAAGCTTAACCTATATTCATTTTAAAAAGGGGAGAGAGAAAAAGAAAGCTCACTAAAAATTAAATAATTAACTAAATATATTCCAGTGACACTTATATACATACTGTTATATGTATATAACTACATACTGTTACATACTGTTATAACATTCACCCAAGAAAAGAGGCTGAAGTGATACTACCAATTTGTAGGAGAAGAAGAGGCAGAACCTGGGGACGGGGTCAAAAGAGGAATTAGCTTAGAGTTTCTTTATATAGTCACAAACAGATTAAGTGCAATTCCTTTTGAATTCCGTTGACCCTTATTTAATGCCAAGATAGGTAGTTGTATAGATTCTTGTGCATAGGCATGATTAGTAATAAATCAGTTTAATTGGAACTTCACTTGTAGTCCTGATCTTTTGAGGCTAACACAATAACTCAAATAAAGATCTTTCTGGTATCATTTGCGATAACAATTACAATTGATCATTTCATCAGATTTCTAAACCCACCTATTCATAAAGCAAGTCATTTTAATTTTAGAGTTCCAAAATATTATTTTAACACCTAAAAACGTTACTTGGATGATACTTTTCTAGCATTTATTTTATTTAGAAAATGTATATCCACATTTACGCTACCCACTCCTTTAATGGCTTTAGGTAATTTACAAAAATATTGTAATAATAAAGCTATCATTAAAACAAATATAAAACATTAAAAACTCAATAAATATGAATATTATAGCCTTCTCTTAGAGGGTAATAAAGAAGGATTTAATTCAGCTTCAGTGGTAATTTATTCCAAAGCAATGGCCGTATCATTCCTCAATAATTGATTTATAATTTTGTGTATTCTTTTTCTTTTCTTTTATTAAATTAATTTAAAAAGCTATTTTAAAAAGAAAAGGAAGAATTGTTAATGTCAAATACATCTGCAATGGCATCTACAGCAATTAATTCACAGATGTTCTAAGAATGAAGGAAAATTATATGAGCACCTTGAGCTGAGCTTTGAACTTTTAAGTTTATGGCATTAGATTTTTTTATGGTGTTTAAAGTATTTTATTTGTTGAGAATAATTTTAAGACACAACCATTAATTAAACTAAAAGAAATAAAGGGCTACAACAATAATTGAGAATTAAGGTTTTCAAATAAATTGAACAGAATTTAACTCATAGTTCAAATTATTATTTGTGATATACAAGGACACAAAATTATATCACATAAAAGATTTAACTTATTTTCCATAAATCCACCCAGTTTGGTTAGGACAGTGTTTCCCAACCTTGGCAACTTGAAGATATCTGGACTTCAACACCCAGAATTCCCCAGCCAGCATTTGCTGGCTGGGGAATTCTGGGAGTTGAAGTCCAGATATCTTCAAGTTGCCAAGGTTGGGAAACACTGGGTTAGGATGTTTCAAAAGTCCAGTTTCAGCTGGAAACAAATACTAATAAAAAAATTGCACACATTTGGACTGTCATGAAATATTAATATATGCTACTATATAAGAAGAAACCTGTATTCTAGCTTCTGGGTTTTCTATTTTGAATTCCAGCCTAGCAAAAATGTTTTAAAAAATAGAAACGGAATATAATATATTGAACTGAAAAGCAAAGAGGTTAAAAAAGCTGATGCTCAAATTTCACCTTAAGCTCTGATCATTCAATTATTCAAACATTTTTTTTTACTGTCCCACCACCACTGTTTTTCTGGATGCTTTAAAACTTCTGCTCTCCAGAGCTTTAGTAATGTATTTCCTCCGTAAGTAGGCAATAGTTTACAGGTAGGTCAATGAGATTATGAAACTAGTAAGAGCTTTTGTAAATCATTAAATCACCAGCTAGATTTGAACCAGTCTGTATTTGTGTGGTAGACTTTGGAAGCAGCTGGGGGAGTTCAGTTCAATTATCCTGGAGGTCTTATCAATATCAATACAAGTTATGGAAGGTAACATATATGATAAAGAAAACAGAGTTCTAGTACTCTGAATATAAATTGCAGTGGCATATAATGGTCAGTTCAACAATCTTATATGAAATATGGTTTTTAAAAATAAATTGCGCAATTAAATGCTAATTATTTTCTACTAGCCGAACAAAATTTCATACTAAAATACCACTATGGGCAATATTATTTCCACTGCGTATGTAAAAGCATAAAACAATGCATGAGCAATAGGGCTATAGAGTGCTTTCGATCTGATTCCAAAAGAGCTTCAAAGCATGCTTTCTGCAGCTGCCACGTGATTCCTGGAAAAGACACAGGGTGGCAGACAGGTTTCCAAGTGCTTTTAAACACCTTTTTGGATTTGAATTGAATCCAAAGCACCATACAGACAGTATTAGGTAACTTAGATGATATAATATTCACTCACTGAAGAATTAGTTAGGAGAAACGTGAACAAGGATGTTTCATTACTTTATTTAAACTAACAAGTAAAACATTTCTAAGTGGATTTGACTGTTGCTTTAAAAGTATGATTTCGGATAATACACTGAGATTATATAAAATACTTTATGCTTTGGAACAAAGAAAAAATATTCTTACCACATATTTTACTGCACTTATAAACTGGTTATGAAAGAACAGATGCTGGGTTTCATCCTCAGGATTTGAAGCTGTATAAAGCATTCCACAAATATTACAGGAAATAGCTCCAAACCGTTTTTGTCCTGCATCCTATATATTAAAAGTTAAAATATAGCTCGTGAAACAAACTTTCCTAACAAAATAATACAATTTACTGAACATAAATAGCTGCAAACCCATGTCATTAAAATACACAAAGTACTTTCAATATCAAGGATAGCAACTATGAAAAGCATTCAAAATACATTTGTTGGGATTTGGAGCAAACTAGGGTCATGGCAATATTTTCAGGGCTAATTCATTATCAGAAAAATAACATGATCTTTCCTGTCAATTAAAATATGTATGGTAAAATAGCACATTCTCCTATTATTTTCTGTTAGTCCAGGGAAATCAAGAACTGGGAAACCAATACAGGTAGTCCTCAACTTACAACAGTTCGTTTAGTGACCGTTCAAAGTTACAACAGCACTCAAAAAGTGACATACGACCATTTTTCAGAGTTATGACCACTGCACCAGACCCATGGTCATGTGATTTAAATTCGGAGGTTTGACAACTGATTCATATTTATGATAGTCAATCTCAGGGTCATGTTATCACCTTCTGTGACCTTCTGACAAGCAAAGTCAATGGGAAAGTCAGATTCATTTAACAACGGTATTACTAATTTAACAACTGCAGTGATTCATTTAACAAACGGGGCAAGAAAGGTCGTAAAATGGGGCAAAACTCGCTTAACAAATTTCTCACTTAGCAACATAAATTTTGGGCTCAATTGTAAATATCGGAACACTGCTATCATGTCACCCCTAGTCCTTCTTTTCATTAAACTAAACATACCCAATTCCAGCAACCGTATTTTGTTTTAGCCTTCAGTCCAAGAGAATGGATGGCCATATCTGCTGTACATCAAATACATATAATAAGAGCCGCAGTGGCACAGTGGTTAGAGTGCAGTACTGCAGGCTACTTCTGCTGATCACCAGATGCCAGCAGTTTGGCAGATTGAATCTCACCAGGCCCAAGGCTGACTCAGCTTTCCATCCTTCCGAGGTCGATAAAATGAGGACCCAGATTGTTGGGGGCAATATGCTGACTCTGTAAATTGCTTAGAGGGCTGTAAAGCACTGTGAAACGGTATATAAGTCTAAGTGCTATTGCTATTGCTATATAATATGTTTCTTCACTACAATGAATGGAAAATTATACTATAACAACAAACCTTTAAATTAGATTTAACCCATTTTTCTACTTTCACAATAACAGACAGAATATTTTTCTACTTTATTAACATTATACTTTATTAACTTATAAGATAAAAGCCTGACACACATTGAATAATTGTTTTAAAGTAACAACCAGTAACTTGCCATACACATACTTACTATGATTAGCTGCTTATCACCATCTTTTGCTGCTTCTTTTAATTTTTGAATATGTTCTTCAGATGTAAGAAAGCCACCACATTTTGTTGTTAATGGAATCTTTGGCACAGATGCCCTTTATGCATAAAAATAATTCACAAAAGTTTCTGTTTATGTATGTATTATAATAAAAATGTATTTCTCTTTCACACAATTCAACTTAATTAATATTAAATTAGGGAACAGAGTGCAGTACAAGACACCGCCTAAGCTCCTGGAAGAAAGGCAATCAAATAAATAATTTAGCTATGCTTCTGTCAATTTTACACCAAGCAAAGTTTGCAAACGAATTGGCCAATCCCTTTCTGGGCTGAAAAACAAAGGCTGCAAATATCACCTTGATTGTCCACAAAGAATAAGGTTTTATTTAAGATGATCAGAACCCTGTCTTATCATGCTGGGTTTTAAAAATTGTTTAAAGTGAACCTAATCTGTTGAGATGTGGTGTTTGCATGATGGTATGATATGCTCTTAGCAAAAGGGGAAAAAAGACTACCTCTACATTCTCCATCATCAATCCTTCTTATTTCATAAATGGAAGCAATTGCAGCTGGTCCTTGACTTACAACAATTTATTTAGTAACTATTCAAAGTTAAAACGGCACTGAAAAAAGTGACTTATGACCATTTTTCAGTTACGACCTTTCAGCATCCCCATGACCATGTGATCAAAATTCAGATGCTTGGCAACTGTCATTCCCCTGTCGGAGTCTGACTCTGAGATGGAAGATGAACAGCTGACAGAGAGCGAGAGTGTGGCTCCGTTGGTTGTGGAGGAAACCGGGGAAGGGCAAAGACAGGCTGGGCAGAGGAGGGAAGAGTTAGAACAAGGGAGAGGGGGTTCTGATGAAGACCAAGGCCCATCTCCTCCTCATCCTAGGGCACACAGGGAAGAACGGAAAAGAGAGCAACATGGGTTGCGTGGCTTATGAGGAAGGAAAGGCCCCGATTTCCTTCACAAGGCACACCTGGGGATGGAGTTTAAAGGAGAGGCAAATGGGAGGGGCGGTTGTCGGGAACAAACATTGAGTTCATGTTATTTTCACTGCTTTTTCTGAGTTCCTGGCATCCTCCCAATGGGTTTGATTTATTTCCATGCTACTTCAATTCTGAAACTCGTTATCTTGCTTGCCTTGCCGGATTAATTACCTTATATTGCCTTGTTGGATTTATAGTTGGAAGTTTTTTCTGCTTACAGGTTTGTGTGGGAGTTTTTCTCCAGACCGGAAAGTAAAAGGGATGTTGGGGGCAAAGTTTGGAGCTAATAAAGGGACTACTACTTATTCTCTGGCTGTGTTGCCTTTGTGCCACACCCCGGGTCATCACAGCAACTGGTTCATATTTATGACTGTTGCTGTGTCCCAAGGTCAGCTGATCACCTTTTGTGACCTTCTGACAAGCAACTTCAATGGGCAAGCCAGATTCACTTAACAACCGGGTTACTAATTTATTGACTGCAGTGATGCACTTAACAACTGTGGCAAGAAAGGTCATAAAATAGGGCAAAACTCACTTATTTGTTAAGACAACATTTGTTGTCTCACTTAACAACAGAAATTTTGGGCTCAGTTATGGTTCTAAGTCAAAGACTACCTGTATTTTACTTAGATATCCATAAGATGGAAGTTGGAACTATGCCTCCTTTTTTCTTCAGGATAGAGGGAAGACTTCCTATTTGAGTAACAATTCTGTTCCTGCTTCCTTTCAGCATCAAAAAGGAGGATATATAGAGCAAATGCTCTCAAAGTAATAATAACAACCACAATAAAACAAAAACATGCAGAAACTCTCCTTATCTATTAGGTGCAAAAGTCACAACCTTTTAAAAGTCTCTATTGAATATTTGCTTATTTCATTTTAATACTGCCTTCTCACAAGAGTCAGGCAATGTACAAAAGTTGAGCCCCTAACAATAAAACAGCATAAATCCATTAACTCGTATTACTGACAGTCACACAAAGAAAATTGCTAGGTATTAAATTTCTGTTTAAAAAGTAAAGTTTTTGATGTCTTATGAAGTGTCAGAAGTTTTAGAGTTATCTGGGGGCAATGTACTTCCAAGGACAAGAGCTACCGTGGAACAGTCCTGCATCCTAGTCCACACCTGTCTTATGTTCTGTGGGATGGATCTCCTCTTGTATAACTATACAAGACAGGCAGAATCATACAGGTTAAAATGGCCTCTAATGTGATTGGAGTTGTAGTGTGTAGGGCTTTTAGGTAATAATTAGCTGTCTGGATGGAGCTTGGAAGTCTATGGGCAGCCAACATTGGTGTGGCTGCAACATAGGTATTTCCTTCTAACATCTTGGCTGCCACAATCTGATGCAGCTTGGAGATTATCTTCAAAGATAACAAGCATATGATGCATTGTAATAGTGCAAATCTCACAAGAACTAGAATAGAAGTTTACAACAGCCAAGTTTTTCCAGCTTAAGTAGGGCTGTAACTGGTACACTGTCCCCCTACCAGGGCTTCCACCTGCTTCTCCAGCAGGATCTGCAAATCCAAGAGGATCCCCTAATCATAGATCTGATCCTGCAGGGGAAGCACAATCACTGGAAGTTCCTAGAACTTACTAACTTACTTACTAACAAACAAACAACAGCTTTTCTTACCAAACTTTATCTTGTATCTGTTTGTGTTCAACATTTTAATAGTATCCCTATCTTGGCCTTGATGGTTATACAACTGAGTATCAATAATATACTGACACTTCACTGCGACAGGTGACCCTGTGATTTGATGATTTTCCTCCCAGAACTGACTGAAACAACTCCTTTTGGTACAAGCAGAGCTCCTGCACAGCAGCACTCAAAACATCTGCAGACAGTCCAGATGCCATTAGAATACAGAAGTATTCACATTTTGCCAGTCAGTATCTGATTCTCAACATGGGTTTATACCCATGTTGAGAACCATTACTGGGTTGTACTGAGTTTTGGTATTGTAGCACTGTTATACTAGGGTTTTTTTTCACCTGTTTCATCTCTCTTGACTCCTCTAACAAACAGGGAAGTGTTCAGGATCAGCAACTGGGAAGAAACCAACAGTCACACTTATCATCCCTTGCAACTATTATCTACAGTGCAGTCCTGCTGGGCCCATTAGTCTCTCTCTCTAAAATTGCAGCCAGCCTTTCTTCTGAACCTTGGCATCATGACAGATGTAGGATATGCAACCCAGAATTCATTCAGGGCCACATTCCTAATTCTACCCAACCAGAGCTGCCAGGTCTGTGTGTTTCTTCACCCAAACATCTCATCACACAGAGATCTGCCTTTATCAGCCTGAGATCAAGGTGTCTGATTATTTGGCCAGTTGAGCTCAGGGTATATCCTTAGGAAAGGGAACATTAAAGAAATAATGTTAAGTCTGAGTTGATAATACTTAGATATTTCTTAACAACTGACTGGCAAACTTAGTACAAACTTGTAAAAGTTTGCAGCATAAAATATAAGAAAATATAAAATAATTTTAAAAAATACTGTACCTGTTCTCATGTATCTCAGAGGTTTTATTAGCAGGAGTCTGAACCATCTGTTTACCAACTGGATCTATCAATAAATCAATATGTTACTGCATTAGAAGAGAATATATGTAGCTCAGGGTTAAGCTTGGGGTCCTTGGTGTTCCTGAACTTGGATGTTTCTTTGAAACATCTGTAATCAAACAACCAAACTCAAAGACAACCAAGGACTCCATATTACTTCATATTTATCAATGAATATATAATAGAGACTACTTGGGGGATAATTATCTTTAGCCAAGTTCTCCTTCAGTTTTATATTACCTATGAGTGCATAAGGTGAACTCATAAACAAATATAATGAAAGGCACACACTTCGTGTGATTTAGAGCTACACAGGTCAAATAAATTATGAATTGTATCTTTAATGTAACAAACTATAGTTGTCTTATATTGTATAAATAGAGTATATAAAAGGGCAATATTGGGCTTCAGGGTTTAATGAATGTGATCTAGGCAACAGATTTCCTTTCTTTCATTGACAACTATAAGCTGGCATCTTTAGGAGCAAGATGGACTGCTATGCAGACCACAACAACTGTACAGGGACTGACTAGCCTGTTGTCTAGACCATGGCACTAAACCCTGTAGTTCAACACTGCCCAACAGATAGCAGTTGTGAAAGCCAAACAAATAAGATGGGTCTCATTTAAAAAAAACAAAAACTTCAGTATTTCAGTTTTGACTGGGGAGAGTGGAGCAGCACCATGTTTTTACTAGTTTATAAATCATGTAACTATGCATTACTTCCAGCAGCAATTTAATGCCTGTATTATATTAGAGTCACTGGGTCTAAATCTAGAATCCCATCTTATTCCTATTTAGTTTTTCTGATCTGTTTTCTTCTTGATGCTACAAGGGGAAAAAAACCAATAATTGATTCAACAAGTAGTGATTACTTTGCCTGTCTGCAATAAAACTGAGTTCATACATCAAGTTGATCGATGATATGGTTTGTTACATTTTGCCCTGTGTGTTGTTATGAATCTAATTCATTGCGACATATCACAACATATTGAAAATATCATTATTAAAACAAATTCTGGCTTACGGTTATGCATACTGTGGTCAATATATTAACAAATCAGTTAAATTTAATTTGCCAATGGTAAGATCAGTTCAAAAAAAGCTATAAGTAGCCTCATTTTGGCATTTTTATGATAAGCCTTATAGTCTACTATTAGCAATCCTCTGAGCCAGTGTTTCCCAACCTTGGCAACTTGAAGATGTCTGGACTTCAACTCCCAAAATTCCACAGCCAGTGAATGCTGGCTGGGGAATTCTGGGAGTTGAAGTCCAGACATCTTCAAGTTGCCAAGGTTGGGAAACACTGCTCTAAGCACAGGTTATCCTATTAATGGAAATAAAGTTGCATCCGATTACCCTTGCTTCCTTCCAAGTTCATATTCCATGATTATTTGGCCAGATAGTTTTTTTTAATATATCATAATACATAAACTTGGATTTAAACTATAAATTACTTTCTCCATAATTAAAGATGCTTCAATATGAAATATAATTTGAAGTTTACCTTGAGGTTTGATTTCTGTTGTCTCTCTTTTTACTTGCTTCACTACTGATGCTTGTTCTGAAATTATTTTCACTGAAGTATTTTCTGGTTGTGTAGCGAACTCTAAATTGAAACTCTAAAGATATACATATAAGAATCATTTATTCAAACATACAACAGATCTTACCAATTCAAAAATTTAAATTGTTTTTCCTGTTCACTTTAAGAAACTTCTACCATGTTTGCATAATTGAGCTGTCTAGATGAGATGCGATAAATTATAAGGACTGCTGCAATAGCTGGGCTAGAGGTAATTTATCTCATGAGAATATTAACCAGTTTTCTTGAGTCTTTGTGCAAATGAATAAAGAATTTAGAAATTCTAACGCAATACTTTCAATCTTCTTCAAGGAATCTTTGAATCTTAGCACAGCTTCTGATTCAAAGCAAAAAGGTGCTTTGAAGCATTCAGGAACATGTATTTCAATGTAAACTAAATGTCCCTTTCCCTAAGATCGCACAGCACTACAATGGGCATCTAAACAGGCTCTGAAAAAGATGCAGCTGCTTTAAGAAGTTGCAGAAAACATGTTAACATTAGAAACTTTTCATCCTTTGAAGCACCCTATAAGCTTAGCAAATCATACTGATATATAGCTGTTTGCATATACCACCTATGGTTTCATGAGGTATAGTAAATAACTGTGTAGTACCTGCACAAACATTTTCAGAGATACATCTAGCTCCCAATAAACTAGAAAAAGAAAATCTCTCAAATCTAAAAGATAATAACTCAACTTATATTATGTTGAACTTAGCTGTCTTTCCCATGATAAACTCAGTTGCCTATATGAAAAAAAGGTAGACAAAACATTTCAAGTCATCTTTTTACAGTTAGCTTTTAGTAATGTATTGCCTCTTAGTGCTGCCCTGCTAGTGACAGATCAGATGGAGTCAGGTGAGAGGTCTCACTCTCCCTTGTCAAAAGCCTGGGTGAAGAGCCAGGTCTTCACCGCTCTTCTGGACATCAGAAGAAGGTGGGGCGGGGCGCAATCTGGATCTTCCAAAGCTCAAGCACTGTCACAGAAAAGGCACACTTCTAGGGCCCCACTCAATGATACTATTTAATTGAAGGAACCCAGAGCACGCCAACCCTGTAAGATTAAAGTGGTCAGACGGATACAATGAGGGACAGGCAGTCCCTCAAGTAATCAGTCCTGATGCCAAGTAAGGTTTTATAGATAGCAACCAGCACCTTGAATCACACCCAGAAGCAAGCTGATTGCACTGGATGCAACCAGTACAGCTTACGAAGCAGAGGTGTTACATGGGCATACCAAGACATGCCCATCATTGCTTATGCCGCTCTATTCTGGATGATTTGAAACTTCTCCCAGTTCAGCCCCATGTAAGTGTGTTGCAATAGTCAAGCTGCAAAGTTACTAGGGCATGAGTGATAAATGATGTAATAAATTATAAATGATACATGCATGATAGAGATAATGGGTTACTTTAAACAGAATGCACTACATTATACTCATCCTCAAAGTAAATCACATTGTCCCATGAAACAAACTAATTCCGCAATAAAACACAAAGTCATACTGTCATATCACAAAATTACAAAATGTTTACCTTATCTGGTGTTGGCCCAGGACAATGTTTTGCCTCAGACAAACCATTCTCTATCTTCTGTACAGTGGGCTGTTCGGCATGTAGCATTCTATCTTTAATCTGGATTCCTTCAAAATCAGATGTTCTTAACTTCTGTTCACATATTGTGCTATCATTGATTTCAGATAATTTCCTTGGAACTTCTGGAAGGTGTATTTCTACAGTTCTGGCTTGTTGTTCCTCAGGATTATTACATTTTAAAACATCAAGCTTTGGAGTACTTGAGATACTCTGGCTCACATGATTGATCTTAGTTAATTTTATTTTGGTCCACTTAGAATTTTTGTTCACTGTGCTATGTCTGCCATTTACAGTACATTTGACAGACTTCCCTTTTCTGCTGGGAAAAAATCGCTTACATTGAGAGTTCTGGTTAGTTTTCTCATCATTTAATACTATGTCCTGTGGCAATTCCAGCACTGGATTTTTTCCCTCCTCTTTTCCATAGTCAGGATTAGGAGAAATTCTTTTTACCTCTACTGTGTCCGATTCAATCTCACCTGCAATTTCTTCACACAGTTCAAGAATGCTAATCTTTTTGGATTTTACCACATCCTCTTGTTGGCAAACAGGTTCTACTGGCAAAACTCTATCTGCTTTTACACTGATTTTTCCATTTTTGTGCTTTGACTTTGCTTTGCTTACTATACTGCAAACTGAATTTATAGGACAGGAAATTGTGTTGGCAACTTCCTTTTCAGATTCTTTATTACTTTCAAAATTATTTCTCTGTTCTCTTGGCTTATTTTGAGATGTAGTTGAATCACCGATTTCAGAATCCACTTCATGTTTTTTGGGGGAGAAACAATCCGTTTTCTTATTATCTGATATTTTTCTTCTTTTAATTTGATGATCATTGTCTTCCACAGACTTTCCTGGTTTCTGGTGGACGTGTTTCAACTTTTCATGTTTAAGTTGCGGTACCAGCTTTTTCATCTGGTTACATTGCTTTGTAACAGAAGCACGTGCTTCTTTAACTTTTCTGCTTCTCAAAGATATTGTAGAAACATCAGAGGACTGCTGCAATCTTGGCGATCTTCTAGTTTGATGCCCATGTGAAACAGTATGTTGTGACTTTGGAAGGTCCTGCACTGTGTCCTTCTGAGATACTTTCTTAGTTTGTTTGACAGGTAATTGTTCTTGCCTAATTCTGACAGCTTTGGCAGAATCAGTGCCCACGGATTTTTTGCCTATCTTTCTGTGGTCTGTATCACAAGGCTTTTCACTTGACGTTTTAGTCCACCTTGCTTCCCTGTTCTGAGAAGCTGGTTTTTTTAGAGAAGGGGTTTTAGAATTCTGAACCACTAAGTTACTACTACTAATATATTTTCCAGATTTTGTAATTCTTCTGGTATTTTCTTTGATCGGTCGTGACTTTGAATGCAGGTTCTTATGACTTGTTTTACCACACCGAGCTGGATGTCTTTTACGCCGAGCTTCAGTAGAATGCGTTTTAGAATCTACAGATGATTTATTCGGTTTCTTGTTTTCATAGGAAGTTTTATTTTTGACAATGTTGCATTTTCTCTTCCCCCTAGAACAGATTTTGGAAGAAGATTTTGAAAAATTCAGAGAATTAGCATGCTTTAGTTTGGAAGATTTCAGAGATGTCTGTGCAGGACATAATTTACCTAAAGATGTTAAGGAGGTCCTTTTCATGCACATCATTTTACATGCTTTCTTCTTTAACTCATTTAAAGTCTGTTTGGAGTTCCTTTGCGCTTGTTTATTTTGGGAAGATGGCAGAGAAGCTCTATTTATAAACTTATTGACAGCTGACCTGTTAGTTGAGGCAGAGAGTTGGGGCACTTCTTTCTTCGGCACTGCTTTCTTATTTGATATGCATTTAGCATCCTGTAGTTTTCTTTCTTTGCTAGTAGAAACTGATTTATTACTTTTATTCAATTTCCGCCGCTTAGCAGAGGATTCTACCAGCACAGATTTCCTTTTCTGTGCTGCCATTTCTGAAAGAAAAGGATATTCAGTTATAACTATACTCTTGAAAAATACATTTTAAATGAGAAGCTTAACATGTTGACTTGGTTTACTCACAAGTACTGTTTTGTAAGCGAATTCTGCCTCAGGAGAAGTGTGTGAAAAAGTCTGTGAAAAATGCATTCCTTATGAATTTACATCCAAAGAGAGCATTATACATATCCTATAAACACAGGAACAATAAAATATTAGTGGGAGTGCCACTAATTTTGAGCACAGTTGTCTAATTAAAAAATAGTTTCATTGCAATTTTTAGGGCATGCAACATATACTTGGAAAACATCTGGATTATATGTCAGATTTCATCCTTTGATGTTTATATTGTTCTTTATCTTGCTTTTCCTACAATATTCTAATGTCAGTGAACATTAAATTGCACATATCATGAAAAACCAGCAATCTAACAGTTATGATTCACTATTGTATATCTAACATTATCAGTGTCATAAATCTTACTTTTTTATTTTACATCATCCTCTAAGAAGGCTTATGGGCCCAGAAATTATTTTTAAATTCCTGTAACTTTGCCATTATATAAGGTTTGGGGAGAAAATAAACTTTTCTTACTCATTAAACAACAACAAATAGAGATTTAATATATTTGTGCTAAATATATTAAAGAAATATATACATCCCCTGAATGTTCTACTGTAACTTGGAAACTTTCAGTGCCGAGAAACGAAGATCTATGTGCATTTCATAAACTAAAAAGAAAACACTCATAAGTATCCCAATTACGGTGAGGAGAAGAGCCTCTAATTATCTACTGTCTTCCATTTTAAGCCTTTGTAACATATTTCCAATTTAAACTTATTCTAAACTCCTTTGCTTGGTTGTGACAGCAGTTGACTTGGATACTAAATCAACTAATATCAGACAGTTGCATCTATAAAAAGTCTTTTCATGATTAAGTACATCACACAGACATTATACATATAACACACATATTTCTCAACTTATTCTTTTTCCTAAGAAGTTCTAGCTGAAAGGCAGTCTTCTTTTACCCATTTTGTTTTCAATTAATCCCGAGGCAAATGAGTATAGGTTTGAAGGAATGGAGGAAAATTTAAGACTTTGAAGCCAATAATACTACTATAGTAAACTGTTTTAATATAATAATGAGTAAAAATCTGGGAATAACTGATGCAACGTGTAGTAGAACTGACTACACCCCAATTTTGTGTATATTGGATAACAATCTAGGGTTAGGGTTATATAAAGATGCTACCTACATTTTACACTGCCACTTTCTCAAACTATACAGAGGTTCCACATATTTTACACTATGTAAATACCTAGAAAATTTAGCCAGGTTATAGAACACTTATTAACTTACACATTTATCATGGAGAACCAGTAATACAATTTTGGAGTGTATGTAAGGTTCAGGCTTATTATCAAAGTAGGACAGTGCATATTACAGAGGAAACAAAGCACAATCCCATAGAAGAGAAAATCACATTGTTTAGATCAAAGTAAGCAAGAACAGTTTGAAATCAACAACAATCCACAGCAGATATTAGCTTCAAAAGTCTGCTTAAATGTCTGCCTTAACCATCAAAATACATGGTTTCTTTAATTAAAAAAAAGCCAGCTTGTGCACCTCCACAAACCACAGGCTAGAATAACATTTGAACTGCTTCCAGAGGACAGGAGAAGAGCCAGGAGAAGCATGAATTTCTAATGCTAGTGTCAAGTTAAACCATTTTGGGATTTGACTTAGCAGCAGAATGTGCACAGCAACCACTCCGGCTGTCGCCATGGTTTATGACTCAACATAGCCTGTGAAACAGATCATTAATGTAACAAGCTATGATTAAAACAAGGACCACAGATTAACCCTGCAATCCCATAAGAAAAGCAAACAGAGTAATGCACATGCCTCAAAAACTGCACATTGAAAGAATCCCTTTCTACCCCAGTTAGGAAACCCTGATGCTCTGCGGGCCCCAAAGGGAATCCTTTACAGATTTTCCTCAGAAAGTGGCATTTTACCTAACATTGGGGTACAGGAAGGTAGGCCGAGCCACCCAGTCGCTTCTCCGCCCCCAGCCTCTCCAGCAAAGGCAGGTCCCGACAGAAGAAAACATTTGTTGTTCAGGTCTGGTGCTCTCTTGAGCTTGGTGGCTTTCTCGCAGACACACCGATGAGGTTACCTAGTTTGGCAATGAAACGTCTGCGAGAAAACCACCAAGCTCAGAGACCCCCAAAGGACCTCCAAAGGCTGGTTCCTCACCGTCGAGACCCTTCGATCAATAGCCCCGCCGCTTACCGGGCATTAGGGACGGGCGAGAAGGATTAACTGAGCCGGGCGCAACAAGGCCTCCTCTGTTTCCCCCCCCCCCCCGCCGCCGCTTTTCTCTCTCCTCGTCCACTATATATAAGGGAGGCGAGCGAGCCCACCTTTTACCACCGGCAGGCCTCACCTGGCCAACGGACCCACAAAGGAGGCGGAAGAGCGCAAGGAACAAAAGTGGCCGGGAAGCGACCGGTTCGTCTCAGCTTCCGCGTCAGCGCCGCCAACTCCCCATGTCACCCGGCCGGCACGAAAGAACGAGGCGACCAGAACGCCTCTCGCTTCCGGATTGAGGCGAGGAAGGGGGGTCGAGCCTAAATTCGCTTCGGAGATGGATTTCCGGTTGTCTGTTGCAGGTTTCAAGGCCTCCCATATGCGGGGCGGGGGGAGGAGGCCGGCGTGTTTTAAAGGCCGTAAACCTTTTACAAGTTCCGCCCCTCCCGCGCGTTGGGAGGCGAGAGACTCTTGCCGTTCGCTAAAGGACAGGTTCGCCTCGCCCCCGTTAACGGCACTTTTGCTTTTTATGTCAAGGAGAAAGTGAGTTAGAAAAGCAAGAAAGCTAGCGGTGGGGAAAGGTCCCCACGTAGAACCTATTTAGGGCCCTCAATCTGGAATGCAAAATAAAATAAAATAAAATAAAATAAAATAAAATAAAATAATAAAATAAAATAAAATAAAATAAAATAAAATAAAATAAAATAAAATAAAATAAAATAAAATAATAAAATAAAATAAAATAAAATAAAATAAAATAAAATAAAATAAAATAAAATAAAATAATAAAATAAAATAAAATAAAATAAAATAAAATAAAATAAAATAAAATAAAATAAATAAAATAAAATAAAATAAAATAAAATAAAATAAAATAAAATAATAAAATAAAATAATAAAATAAAATAAAATAAAATAAAATAAAATAAAATAAAATAAAATAAAATAAATAATAAAATAAAATAAAATAATAAAATAAAATAAAATAAAATAAAATAATAAAATAAAATAAAATAAAATAAAATAAAATAAAATAAAATAAATAATAAAATAAATAATAAAATAAAATAAAATAAAATATAAAATAAATAATAAAATAAAATAAAATAAATAATAAAATAAAATAAAATAATAAAATAATAAAATAAAATAATAAAATAATAAAATAAAATAATAAAATAATAAAATAAAATAAAATAAATAAAATAAATAAAATAATAAAATAAAAAATAAAATAAAATAAAATAAAATAAAATAAAATAATAAAATAAAATAAAATAAAATAAAATAAAATAAAAATATCGGACGACCGCTAGATGGCAAAAAAAAAAAAAAAGCATGCAGAAAGCTCGGATTACATCAAAGTCGTCCAAACGTTTGCTGATCAAATTTCGCAGCCCACCTATTCATCGTTTATGGATTCATCTCTCTATACTACCTAAAGTTTCACCTCGGTGGAAACTAAAATAAATGAAAATGTCAAAAAAAAAATCCGATGACTCGCATCACAGTCTTAACCAGCTCCGACAAGTTGCCTCCATGCCTACCAAATCTGCGAAGAAAAGTCGTTGAGAGTCGGGCGACATGCAGGTTTAACACATTATTGTTGTCAACGTCATCCAGGTAATGTGGCTAACAGTTTAATGAACAGATTCAAACTTGTGACTGATTTCTTTCCTTTGTTCTTTGAGGAAATGTTGGAATCCCGAGGATAGCTTTGTCATAGGATTAAAAACATTGCTTCGCACGCTGTAAAGCTACTAACAATAAGGAGCTTCAAGTTATTAAAGTTTACTAGTATATCTCTTACTATAAATCAAAGAAATCGAATTCATATAATAAATGCCCAATGTTATTTAAATCGATCCGCTTTATTTCTGTTTTACTACTTTACTGAAAGATCAACAGCGGCCACCATTACATTTTAAATTCGGCAAAGTATTCTTTTTCCAAAGTTCTGCACTGAGGAACCAGAAGTGTATCGGCGATTGCCATTTCTCTCTCTCTCTTTATACCAACAAAGTTTCCGCCCCAGAACGCTACCAGCTGACACCTGACAGGCTCGCTTGTCTCCTTAAATAACAGTGATGTCAGAACCGGATTTCCGAGAAAGGAGTTGCGAAAGTAGCTGTTGCACATGCGCAGTTGATGAAAAGCGCCTAGAGCCGCTTTGGAGAACCATAGAGTTCTTCAAAGCGAGTTCTGTTTACAGTCAGGAGTTTGTCTCTTACTGAGCATGCTCAGTTTTCTTCAGACTGTTTTAGCTTCCTGCTTCTGACAAACGTCTTAAGCAAGGTGCGAGCACTGGTTTGCCGCAAAGAAATATTAAATAATGATACAATATGATGTAATATGATTGGAATGCCATATGCCTTTATTTCAGAAAGCTGTCTTTTAGATTATTTTTTAAAAATCTCTATCGTGTTCTTTAGTTGTTTAACTTGTATGTATAAATGGTACAACCGTAATTAAGGCGGTCTTTTCATGGGAAAAGTATGAAAATTGATCTTTTAAAAAAGTAAATTTACATGCAGTTCTCAGTTACATGCATAAGGGCGTGCATAAGTGCACCAGCGTGCCTACCGTCCCTGTCCTAATGTTCCCTCTTATCAGTACCCATCTTATGTATATAAACAATGTTATATCTATGTATATTACTAACAGTACTTGACTAAATACCAGTAAATAAATAATGGCCATGTGTTTGTCAACGGTTCAAAATTATGATGGCTCTGAATAAGGGGGACTTAACAGCCAGCCCCGAAGTTCTGGCTGTCCCAGCATTCCTGCAGTCAT
Source organism: Diadophis punctatus similis (assembly GCA_023053685.1). Lineage (NCBI taxonomy): Eukaryota > Metazoa > Chordata > Lepidosauria > Squamata > Dipsadidae > Diadophis > Diadophis punctatus. The sequence continues at coordinate 156,566,029 of JALIGW010000003.1, forward strand.
GTGATTGCAATTTGGCAACCACTTGACATTTGTGCTGGTTGTGGTGCCTCTCAATCTCAGTTCATTCATTCATTGGCAACCTTCAGACTCTAAAGACTATGGTATCGTGCTCTGGAAAGAGTTCCTAAAACAGCATCTAGTGTGGCTAAAAAGGCCAATCCGAGAGTGGCAATCCCTTCCTCACTGAGGGCAGATCCATTCTGTCCCCTGCCTGGCCCCCGGATTTCGCTGGTTTCGGGACTGCCTTTTTGCCTCAGCCTGCTGGACAAGTGTGTCCTCGAAATGGAGAAGCCATACTGTATCTTTAGCCTCCAAGCTGAACGATCAGAGGTCACGGTTTCCCAGCTGTTAATGTCCATTCCCAAGGCCTTTAAATCCCCCTTACAGATATTCTTATATCGCAGCTGTGGTCTCCCTCTGGGGCGCTTTCCCTGCACTAATTCACCATACAGGAGATCTTTCGGAATCCGACCACCATCCATTCTCACAACATGTTCTCAATCTCACAATTGCCAATTTACAACCGTTCCTGCTGGCAGGGAAAGTTGCAAGTTGATCCAGTAAGTCGCTCAGAGCCCTGTGCCGGCAACAGCCACCCTGACCCCTTCAGCTCATACCATGTTTCTCTGGCTACCCACGTACCCTTCCCCACCCAGCAGCAGCTGCTTATCTATCAATAAGCTTGTTTGCAAGCTGCCTAGGTCTTGTGAATTCCTCACAGCTTCTCCATTTCTTTGTTGCAAGAATACAGGAGGTTGCAAAGAGCTCCTCACTTAACAACCCCTAAGTCTCACTTAACAACAGCAATGGGGAATGCCTGGATTTCTGATGGTAAATGATATAGTCACTGTCGTGCTTTACAGCTACTGTCATTAAGTGAGGTTATCTGTACAGGTATTCCTCATTTACCGATCCTCCTTTTATTGATTGTTCAAAGTCGCAATGGTGCTCAACAAGTGATATGACTAGGTCTTGAAGTTCTGACTGTTGTGGTTCCCCCATTGTTGTGTGATCCCAATTTGGGTGCTTGGCAACTGGCTCACACTTATGATGGATGCAATCATGGGATCACCATTTGTGACCTCCCTGCCAGCTTCCCAAAAGTAGTCAGTGAGGAAGCTAGCAGGGCAGGTTGCAGATTGCTTTCATAATCCAGGGGCTACTTGTGTACAATTTGATCTTAAATATTGTTATTAGAATATGCTTTTTTGTAAAGTTTTTCTTGGCTTGCTTTTGAATTTTCCTTTCTAAAGGAAAATAATAAAGTTAAATTATCCTTACGAAAGCTTCAGCTTTGCCCCCTTCCCAGGTTTGTTCTTTATTTTTTCCATGAAAATATGGTCATGAATATAATGTAATATAATATGATGTAATATATGGTAACATTCCAGATTTTTACAGTCTAGGTCTACTAGTCTGCTTTTAAGAATCCTCTGAAAAAAATGACTTACGTACCTCTTACGTTGTGCCATTTGGGCCGTATTAAGGAATGGCATTTGGGAAACTGGTTCCACTTAAGGCTATTAATATCAGTCATTAGCTTTTGACACACACAAACACACCGCCAAGCGCCAATAGAGAGAAAGGTTTCCCAATGCCAGTAATCTTTGTGAGCCTCTGATGAATGTGAGTCAAAAGGGCTGGATGAAGCGGTAATGAAAGCTCTGCTAAAGAGCAAGGAGGAGACATCTGGAGAAATGATGCATCATCTGCAAAATACCCTGGGAGCAATCAAGTTACATGGAAAGAGAATGATAAAAATGAATGTGATAATAAAAATGAAAGCTTGCAATGTATTGGATACATTAGAAAATGTTACTATCAAAAGTGGAATGTAATAGTTCTATCTACAAGCTGAATAGGATAAAACATAACTTGAAAGATTAAAAATATACAGTATGGTACTAGTTTTTATGAATCTTGGAAAGTGATCTCAAAAAAGGAAACTGAGGTCAGATCTGGTTAATATTCAGACGGGAAAGACACTCACCAGGAAATTAGAGAACTACAAAGGAAATTTGGGGAGGGGGGCATGAAATGAGCAGGAGTTGAGCTCAAAGTAAAAGACTCTTGAAAACAAGCCATAAAGAGAGCACAGCAGACCACTTCCTTGGGGTTGCAAGATAACTACTTGGACTTGGAAGATAACTTGTCCAATACTAATTCTGATAAAAGTATGGTTTTTGAAAAAATAAGCAATTAAGAATACTTCTCCTTATAGATTTTTTTGATAAAGTTCCTCTATCTAATATATCTTATCTGACAATTCTGAGAAATTTGAATTTGTGATTTACTGTAATACTGCTTTTGGACATTACCAATGGATTTTCCCCCAGCCCAAAATAAACTCTCGTCCTAGTTTAAACTCAACTCTCATTGAGAAAACTCAGAATTCAACTACACTCCTGAGTAAAGTAAGAATGCTGTGTATGCATTCTAATTAATCAATGTAAATAAGAGTGTTTTGTATTGCATGTAACAAATGATCTGTTTATTTTAGGGGGCAGTTCAGAAATGAGACTCTGAATGGAATGTAGCTATGACTACAGTATTTTAAAATATTCCTTCTTGGAGCCTTTCAGATAACCTTCTGTTTCTGATTTTTCTTATCATGAGCTTATAATTCACCTTAGGAAATCGTAACTCCAAATTCCTGCTTGATTTTACAACATACACTCAGTTTTCATCCTCACCAATGTTTTGTCTTTTACAATGGAAAAGCCGATAATAGAACCAGTTTTTGAACAGTTTCAAGATTTTATTAGAATGATGAATGAGAGAAAGATGGGAATAGGTAGAGGAATCTAATTCATCCAATGCCAACTAGAGTTAACTCACCCTTTAATTCTGACATGGCTGTTCAGTACCATGTGCCTTACCCACTAAACATTATAAAAACATTTTGGGAGGAAGCAACTGTAGTCCGTTTCAATGACCTTCTAAAATTGTAAAGAATCGCCTCTTCTTTTTCCTGAAGGTGTTGAAAATATTTTGTAGTTTATTCTAAAGTCCTAAACATAAGGACTGAGAACTGGGAAAAAAATCCAGTGGGAGTCAAACAATTTACAGTACTGCTTTGTTCCTGTCAACTCTTATTCAAAGAAAAGCTAAATTGTCTTCATATAAACCATATTTTACCCATCACGATCACACAAAACTATGTAAACTATGTAAGCCTTAAATGCAAGAATTATAAAACTAAGAATTAGCTCTTGTTTTTTTAAAAAGCAGTTTATTTCTGTTCTGCATTTTAAGATAATATACTTGGTATAAATATAAATGTTATAATTTAATAACAAATTTAAAAATAAGACACCTAGAACAACTTAAAGATTTAAACATAGAGTTTTACAATGTAATTGTGTAACAGATGCAAAAATCAATAACTGCTACAATCTATGGCTTCTTGAACTGTTATTTTTATTACTTTTTAAAATATGTATTTAGCGTTTCCTAGCCTTTGCCTGAGCCCACATAGAAGCTGTTCCTGTGCTCTCACATATTTGTGAACATAAAGTGCATTAGAACAAGTAATCAAATGTCTCATTCCTACATTTGAATTATTAAAATTAAAACACCTGAGTAATATCTAATTATTTTAGAAAAGTGCAATTTTATGACTGCTTTTAATTATATTTTAAAAGGCATATGAGACAAAAACAATAATACTGCAAAAATATTTAAGCAAAATTATATTTTGCTCTGAATCATGGATTTTCTTCATTTTCTGGTTGGTTGTTAAGTATGTGCATTAAGATTAATTACTCTGACACTGTGCTGCAACCATCATTTGGATAAATTGCTAGAGAGTAACAATTTTTCTCCCATGCTCAAACACAGCTTGAACAAATTGTTTGAAGATTCTGTCCATATACGTGCACTTTCTTGGCCACAGTCCTTCCAGAAAACCAATATGGCCTCCATAGGAAGTAAGGATCAAAGCTATATTAGTATTTTGTTTTGCAATTTCCACTGGTATAGCTGAAGAAATAAAACAGGGTAGCGGGGAGAGAAAAGTAATATTTTAATACTCATAAAATTATTTGCAAGTAATGTAACTTAATGATTTACTTAAGTGCAGTTCTGATTTGGGTGTAGGATACTAGTTAATAAAAGATAAGTACTGGTCATAACAGAAGTTTGTGTGTGTGTGTATGTATGTGTGTGTGTGTGTGTATGTATGTATGTATGTATGTATGTATGTATGTATATATATATATATATATATATATATATATATATATATACACACACACACACACACACACACACACACACACACACACACACACACACACACACACACACACACAATATGTAGACATTCTTTTGGATTACAAGACTATAAATTAGGAATTGACTACTTTGCATCTGGATAAAAAACTGGATGCCGAGAAGTTACCGGTATATAAAATCCCTCTTTTCAAATAAGGCTATAAACTATTATATAAAACCCCTCTTTTTAAATCAGGCGATAAACTACAGTCTATAAAATACCTTTAACGGAAACAAAATTTGGCAATGTTTGTGTTGGCACATCCGAATCCTATTGCACTGCTGCCTTACTCTGTAAAGGCTTTTAAATAATGCAATGCAAATGTATTTCTATGGACAGTCAATTCAAGATCAATCAAGAGCATCATCATAAGAGAACAAAAAATAAACCTTGCCATGATTTGGTGAGAACACGTCATCCAGAGAATTTAAGCACAACACTGGAATTCCAATTTTCTTCAGTTTATGACATGGACTGGCATCTTCATAGTAAGCTTCAACTGAAGGATAGCCAAACATGACTGTGGTAAACTGTCTGTCAAATTCCCTAATAGTCTTAGCCTGAAATACATAATTCAAATTATGCACTTACATCTGCATTAATAAAAAATAAAGTTTAGAAACAAATTATTCACATACCTTCATTACAAGATTCATGTTAAATAGCTTATCAAATACTTGCCGGTGCCTATAAAAAATACAGAAATCAAATTAAAAGCTGTCAAAGAAATCTGAATTTGCACAATGTTCTAGTCTACATAGTGATTGTCTAGCTTGTGGTTCAAGGTCCCAGCAATTGTGACCAATGAATTTAGGCAAAAATGCTAATTTAGTAAATAAATCATGAATAAGCAAGTTGTGCATGAACAAATAAAATTATAGTGACTGAAAGTTTATATCTTTGGCTCAATTTGCCTTGAGGATATAATCATTGGATGCCTGAAAGATATTATGCTCCATGCCATAAAATAGCACCCATGTCAGTTCAATGATAAATAGCTCAATGGCCATCCTGTACCATATTGTAAATATTATTTACTGAAATTCTGGTGGGCAGTAGCATTATTACAATGTTGAAGAGCCAGGAACGTTTCAGAGAAATATTAAAGGTAAAAGTTTTGATCTCTCCCGTAGTGGGAAGAATAAGACATTCAGTTATGAGACTAAAACTCGTTTCTGGACTTTGTGATTGAGATAGAAAAACTGAAACTTTGGGTTTTGCTGATAGATTTGTTGTTATAGAACTGGCTAGTATATATTATTATGTCAAAGTAAAAAGTTGAGGCTGTATGTTATTATCTTATTCTACTGCACTACAAAGAGTCGGAAGTCAATGCTTTCTCCCCTTTCTTCTACACTTTTTCCTCTTTCCTTTTTCCTCCCCTACATTCCCACTATTTTAATTTTTCTTTGTATTTTATATTTTGATAAACTACCGTATTTTTCGGAGTATAAGACGCACCGGAGTATAAGACGCACCTTAGTTTTTGGGGAGGAAAATAGGGGGGGGGAAATCTGCCTACCAGGTATTCATCCGGCTAGTGTCCTTAGTCTGGTCAGCTTCAGCACATTATTTTATCCCCTGGTTAGGACTTAAAAAAACCTTCTTCTGAGAGAGTAACAATGAAAGAGCCTGCAAGCCGGTAAGAGCTGGGAAGATAGTTAGGGCTAGAAAAAAACTTATTCGGAGCAAGTAGAGCAATGAAAAAAAATTCTGCAAAGACTTAGGGCTGGAAAAACATTCTTTGGAGAGAGTAACAATGAAAAAGCTTGCAAGGTAAGAGCTGGGAAGATCTGTTAGCACCTAGTTAGGGCTGGGAAAAAAAAGCTACATTCGAAGTATAAGACGCACCCAAATTTTCAGCCACTTTTAGGGAGGAAAAAGATGCGTCTTATACTCCAAAAAATACGGTAATAAAAATTTTGGGGGGAAAAGTTATGAGACTAAAACTGGTTCTTCCTTCCTTGGTCCCTTTTGCTGGAGAAACAATGAGAAATCACTAATCTTCAGAATCTTAACATCTGCATGTTAAGGCAAAAGCTGAAGTGATGGCTTGACTAAGCTTTGCTGGCTGAGGAATTCTGGGAGTTGAAGTCCACAAGTCTTAAAGTTGCTAAGGTTGGAGACCCCTGGTTTAGAGAACCTACAGAGATTAAGCCTATCCAGGAAGTCTATAGAACTAAGTTCAAACAATGTTGGGCTTCTATCAGAAAGGACTTTTTATCCCTAACTTCCAACATAATTGTTGTTCTAAATGGATAGGGCAATAGACACCAATCTTCAGCGGGATGATCTTGGGTGAAGTTGATTCTTTGCACAACATATTTTTCACTGGAACTGAATTTCATAGTAACATTTTTTTCTCCAAAATGTTCTTGGCTTTCACTTACCTAGTGACTGAAGACTTTAGACAGCTGGTTAAATAATAATTAAAAAGAAGCCAATTTACTGGTTTTTCCAGCGAGTCTGCAGATTCAAAAGCATTCCATCCTGCTGAAAACACTGCAGCCGCTTTTAATGGTGTTTTTTCCCCAGTTTTGCCCAAATAGTTTAAAAGAAGCATGCTACAAACAGGAGAGAAACAGAAGTCTGAAAAAAATGATCTCACAAAGTATTTGTACCTATCCTGAATATTTGTATTTGTATTTTATTTTCGTCAGGCATGTATTAGACAACAGATATAAGTATAAACATGATTATGAATACATGAAATGGATACGAATAAAAGGGAACATTAGGACAGGGACCGTAGGAACGTTGGTGCACTTATGCATGCCCCTTAAAGACCTCTTAGGAATGGGGTGAGGTCAACAGTAGACAGTGTAAGGGTAAAGTTTTGGGGGTTTGGGGAAGAAACCACAGAGTCAGGTAGTGCATTCCAGGCATTAACAACTCTGAAGTCGCATTTTCTGCAATCAAGTTTGGCGCGGTTTACCATAAGTTTGTTTCTATTATGTGCTTATGTATTGTTGTGGTTGAAGCTGAAGTAGTCATTGACAGGTAGGACATTGTAGCAGATAATTTTATGTACTATGCTTAGGTTGGACCAAAGATGGTGAAGTTCTAAACTGTCTAATCCCAAAATTTCAAGTCTGGTGGCATAAGGTATTCTGTTGCGAGTAGAGGAGTGGAGGACTCTTCTTGTGAAATATCTCTGGACTCGTTCAATTGTATTAATGTCCGATATGCAGTGTGAGTTCCAAACAGATGAGCTGTATTCAAGAATTGGTCTAGCAAAAGTTTTGTATGCTCTAGTTCCGGGGTGGCGAACCTATGGCATGCGTGCCACAGGTGGCACGCGGAGCCATAGCGGAGGGCACGCGAGCGTTGCCCACCGGCAAACCGGGAGTGCAGAAAAACGCACCTCCGGTTTGCCGGTGAGCTGTTTTTTGCACTCCGGAGGGTTCAGGGAAGCTCCCTGAAGCCCCGGAATGCAAAAAACGACGAAACGGACAAACCGGAAGTGCATTTTTCCGAACTTCCGGTTTGCCCGTTTCGTCGTCCCAGGCTCCGGTAAGGCCTTTGCGCGGGGGTGGGGGTGTGTGCGCATGTGCAGGGGGCAGCATGGGGGGGTGTTGTGCGCATGCGTGGGGGGGAGGGAATGGGTGTGGGTATGTGAGCGAGCGCGCGCTAGCGCGCGCACCCCCTTTTTCACACGCGAACCTAAAAAGGTTCGCCATCACTGCTCTAGTTTGTAGTTCAATATTACTGGAGAAGAAGCTACGCAAGATTAGGTTAACAACTTTTAATGCCTTTTTGGCAATGCTGTTACGGTGAGCTCTGGCACTTAGATCATTTGAGAGGAGTACTCCAAGGTCCTTAACAGAGTGAGGGTCATCTACGAGGTCGTATCCGCCCAGCTTGAATTTTGTGTTCTGATTTTTTTTGCCAATGTGTAAGAAGGAGCATTTGTTGGTTGACATTTGGAGTTGCCAATTGTTTGACCATTCTGACAGATAATCAAGGTCTTTTTGTAGGATAGCAACATTGTTGGTGGTGTTGAATAGTTTTACATCATCAGCGAAGAGAACGCAGTTGCTTATAATATGATTGCAAAGGTCGTTTATGTAATAAAGTATAAAGAGTGTGGGTCCTAAAACCCTTTCTTGTGGGACACCGCTGTTAACAGGTGCAGGATTTGATAAAGTGTTCCCTATTTTGACTACTTGTTGCCTGTTTGATAGGAACGCAGCTATCCACTTATGCACTTCTTTGTTTTTGCACTAGCTTTTTGTAACCTATGAGACAGATTCAATGGTAAACAATGCCAGTTGTATTAGATGCAGTGTTAATATTCATTGTTCATTTATCATGATGCCAGTTTTCAAATATGGAACTCAAAAGGCTTGCATTGAATCACTGAGTTGGATCCAGAAATCCATATCATATAGTGAAAGGCTGGTATATCTGCCACACCATTCTATACTGTTCCTAAAAGGGACCCACTCTGGGGATAAGATTTTTGTTTTTAAAGAAAGATGTTTCTAGTGAAACACAATAAAAGTCATTCCAGACAGAACACCATTATCATTCTTTAGATCCAATTTGTAATCTTTGTTTCTTCTCTAGATTAATTTTCAGTATTTTTGCTTCGTTAGCAAGGCTAAAATAACAATAGAATATTAATAATATAGTATTAACTATTTTAGTATCAATGTGTTCAAATTTGAGTTTAATACTAAATTGTGTTTTAGGATTTGATTCCACCAGTGGAAATTGCTCATGAAGATTTTTGTGACTTCCTTCGGTCAGCTTATATAGTATTCCTCTGAAGGAAAGAATGAGAAGGAAAGAATGAGATAAAACCATTCTTAATATTTATCTAATGAGCTTTTATCTGCTTGCCATAAGATGCCACTAAGATTTTAGTGAGTGTGGGTGAATGGCCTTCTTCAGAATCAAATTATTCCCCAATGTGATAAATCTACAACTTTGGGATTTCCATTACAAAAATACTTACCCTCCCATCGAAACACCTGCTGCCATCAATGCAGCTGAAGCGTATAACTTATGTATATAATCAATAATTGTTTCCAGATCCTCTGTATTAGCAGCACAGTATGTTCTTGGTGTCTACAAAGAGCCCCAAAATGAGAAACAGTACACTCATCATTTATATTAACTTTAAATAAGACTGAAGCAAAGCAGGATGCTATTGAGTGCAATACATGCAGTATATTAATATAGCTCTAATGACACTTTAGAAGGTTGAAGATTGTCATTCCATAGAGAAAGAGTAGCCCTCCATTGGGGAAGAATGTTTGCTGATTCCTCCCTTTCCCTGCATTTCCTGTGCTGCCTCCTGAACTGCTCTCAAGGATTCTCCAAACCTCAAGATAACTACAGGATAAGAAAGATTAAAAATAAACAAATCTTCTGCCATTAGTACATTTCTGTCAATTATGTACTAATAAATATAAATAGATCTAATCTTGGTTATTCAAAAAGGCATAGATGCAAGAATCATCCAAAGCATCGTGATTTGTTTGATATTAGCTTAATACATTACATGAGCCTAATTAGTGTAGTTGTTCAAAAAATGCATGTGTATCATTTGTACATTTGCAACTTAACCCAGTTGCAGATACATATCATCAGATATAGTGATTACTAACAAGGCACATATGCCCAGACACAATGGAAAGGACTGCACTATAGTTATTTACTCTAGGACAGAAGAGATTTCTATACAGGCATGTGATACTTTCGTAGATGTTCAAGGCTTTCACTTGTAGCAGCCCAGATCAACCCTACTTGCTTTGTTAAATGAATTTGCCACATTTAATTTTATAGCCTACTAAAGCATAATAGTTTGTTTATTTATTTACCGTATTTTTCGGAGTATAAGACGCACCTTTTTCCTCCCTAAAAGTGGCTGAAAATTTGGGTGAGTCTTATACTTCGAATGTAGCTTTTTTCCAGCCCTAACTAGGTGCTAACAGATCTTCTCAGCTCTTACCTTGCAGGCTCTTTTATTGTTACTCTCTCAGAAGAATGTTTTTCCAGCCCTAAGTCTTTGCAGGGTTTTTTTCATTGCTCTACTTGCTCTGAATAAGTTTTTTTCTAGCCCTAACTAGGTGCTAACGATCTTCCCAGCTCTTACTGGCTTGCATGCTCTTTCATTGTTACTCTCTCAGAAGAAGGTTTTTTAAAGTCCTAACCAGGGGATAAAATAATGTGCTGAAGCTGACCAGACTAAGGATGCTAGCCAGATGAATACCTGGTAGGCAGATTGTTTTCCCCTATTTTCCTCCCAAAAAACTAAGGTGTGTCTTATACTCCGGTGCGTCTTATACTCCAAAAAATACAGTATTTGTGAGATTTATATACCGCCTCACAGTGCAAGCACTCTCTAAGCGGTTTACACCAGTAAGCAATGTATATTTATATTGCCCCCAACAATCTGGGTCCTCATTTTACCTACCTCGGAAGGATGGAAGGCTGAGTCAACCTTGAGCCGGTGAGATTTGAACCGCCGACCTGAGGATCTCAGTCAGCTAAAGTGGCCTGCAGTACTGCCTCTAACCGCTGCATCACCTCGGCTCGTTCTTACTATTTATCTAATGAGCTTTTATTTGAAGGTTCAAAATGCTGCATGCTCATTAACTCAGTATAAAATCAACTCATAAAACAAACTGGAATGAGTTTCTCTATTTTTCAATTAGAAAGCTGAAGGACTGAATTGTCAGAAACAGTTCCTGAACCAGCTGCATCTCTCTTACACTCCCGGATGTATTTATGTATCATTTATTTTACAAGGCAGCAATTAAATCAAAGTAGAAACACCTGAGAGGCGCAGAGGACAGTTCAGTCCTTTATGGACACCTTAAGCTACAAATCCAGGCTGAGCTGAAATTTGAAATACAATTTTCAGCAAATAGCTATGAGTTAATGTAGTGATATTTTAAAGTCAGTGCAATAACTAAACTCCTTCATTTAGGCTGCAGGTGGTAGAACTGTTGGTAAAGTTGATACTTGAGCTGTTTATCTTAAGTATTTTGTTGTGCTCTATTATGTGATTTGACCTGAGGAAGAAAAGAGATGGAGGACTAAAAGGAAGGAGTTAAGGAAGGTAGAGACAGAGGCATATAAATGAATGAGGATAAAACATATTAATACTAGAAATTTTAGAGGAAGAAACAGAGTTTGAGAGGTGAGGGTGAGCCTAAAGGAGAATAAACTATATAATCAGTTTGCATCTTGAGTCAGATCAAAACATGAATTTTAGTTCATTAGTAATTGATAATTAAGCAAATTACTTGTCTTTTAATATCATCCAACATCCCTATTTGAAATGGCTGTCCATAAATGGCAAATAACAGAATTGCTGTAAAATTATAGATTAATTATACTGTTTTTTAAAGGAATAATTTATATTCAGCCCCACTTAAAAGGACCTGCCCTCCTAAAGTAATTGTGCAAAGTCTTCCTTAAGCATTATTTATAATTTGTTTTAAAGGGACTATTTTTAAAAAAATAGGGATATTGCATCTGTTCACTTATGAATTCTTAACTGTAATACCTGCCTTGATGATTTTTTCAAACTCAATATGACAGTATTTAATTATGCAGTAAATTCTGAATATTCATAGGTTATAAATGCCTCTACTTTAGAATGAAATTTTAATGTTAACATGTGTAATAATTTCAACATCCAGTTAAAATAGATTTTTGCTTCTGAGAGATCATTTAAAAAATACGTGGTCTATCACTGTATATTTTTTCTATATTTATCTTAAAAGAGCCAGAAAATCCAATGACTGAAAAGAATGTATTATAAATACTTTGAAGCTATCAAACTAAACATGTAAGGCTATTCAATGTATACACTAGTTTCACATATTAATAAAACACAAACCTGGCTTAACATTTTAAATTACTGACTCGAATGTTTTCCCCATCTGAGCTAACGCCACTGGTATTGTTGGATAACTACCAATTATCCTGGAGCAAAGTAGTACAGGAAAAACTCTGTTGATTTAGTTTATGAACTATCATCCCTCTCGATCAGGGATATCAAACTCGCGGCATCACGTTATCGTCACATGACGGATGGTGACTTTTTTCTCCTTGGCTAAAATGGGGGTGGGCATGGCCAGAGCGTGACGCATCCAGTCCGCGGGCTGCGAGTTTGACACCCCTGCTCTAGATATATAAAAGCTAAGAGATAAACAATAAATTAAGAGATTGATGTTTAAATTATGCAGAATTCACTGCCAAGCAGGAATATACTCTCTGATCATACTCAAAGCAGCAACACATATAATTTTCATAGATACAAGCCAGAGAAGAGACTTCATGTGAACTCGCTTAAATACTGTTAGAACCCTGATCAAACGATTGGGTGTGTTAATATATGGTTAAGTCACAAATCATTATGTGTATATTGCTTTAAATGCATTGTGGATGATTACTATATAAGCAAGCAAGAGAGCATGCTCAATGTGGTTGGTGGTTTAGTGTGGTTTAGTGTGGTAAATGGTGTTTGACGGTGTGTTCCGGATTGAAGACTCTCTGCTGCTTTACTGATGAGTAGATTACTTTAAGACTGTGTGGAATTGCTGTGAAGAAGAAGAATTACTATTTGTGATAGTATAGAATTGAGAGATAGCTGTAATCTTTGTTTGAGAGTTAAAACAAAGATAGGCAAGAAGAAGAAACTTTGCATTGACTGAATAACTGTGTATGATTTGGACTTCCTATTTAACTTTGCTACTATTTTGTACATATTAAAGATATTCTGTTTATTGACTGAATAGCATTCATATCAAACTGCAACACCATTACTACAACACATTTCGCTGTGTATGTGCTTAACAGCACAATAATTCCTTAACAATCACAATCATTCCTTCTGAACAAAGTTTGAGAGTGCCTTGCTCTGATCAATGGTCTTCATGTGGAGATGATGAACTTCAAATGGTCATTAGTACGTTGCTGCCTTGTTTGTATTATAGAAATGTACCTTACACTGTGAAAGTACTGTCTATTAGCTCAGTTCTCAGAAAGATGTGGGGCATATTATCTAACTTGCAGTAGAAGACCAATGTTCAAAGAGAACAGTGTTTGCATTGAAGTTCTGTGCTAGATTTTGTGCAATACACAAAAGAATTATACAGATATAGTATCTGTATTAACAGATGATGGGATAAAATTATTTTACAATGAAATAATGAATAATGAATAATGAATATAGAAATGAATGAAAGTATATATAGGTAGTCCTCAGCTTACAACTACAATCGAGCCCAATTTTTTTTTGTTGCAAAGTGAGACATTTAAGTGAATTTTGCTCCATTTTACGACTTTTCTTGCCACAGTTGTTTGGTGAATCACTGCAGTTGTGAAATTAGTAACACGGTTGTTAAGTGAATCTGGTTTTTTCATTGATTTTGCTTGTCAGGGGGTCACAAAAGGTGATCACATGACCCCAGGACTCTGCAACGGTCATGAATACGAGACAGTTCCAAGTGTCCGAATTTTGATCACATGACCATGGAGCTGCTGCAGCGGTCGTAAGTGTGAAAAATGATCATAAGTCACTTTTTTCAGTGCCGCTGTAAGTACAAACAGTCACTAAATGAACTGGACTACCTGTACAAACATAGATATATACAGTACAAATGAATGTATGGACAAATGAATTTACAAACTTGATGTAAAGAACACAAAATAAACAGATTTGTTTTACTGATCACGGACCACAATAAAGTTTTATCTATCACCTAGACCAGGGGTAGGCAAAGTTGGCTCTTCTATGATTCGTGGACTTCAACTCCCAGAATTTCTGAGCCAATCATGCTAGCTCAGGAATTCTGGGAGTTGAAGTCCATGAGTCATAGAAGAGCCAACTTTGCCTACCCCTGACCTAGACATACCGCATTGTAGGAATGTTTGATTGTTGTTAGCAGCAGTTACCCCATTTACCTTGATTATAATTGCTATGAGAAGGCCCTGAGGTTGATACTGACTGCTGAGTAATTTAATTCTGCCTTGATGATCTATAATTCTATTATTGTATTTTCCCAAACTTGTATCTGTCTCTCTCTGTTCCCTCAAGCAACTTTGCTTTATTTGACAGTGCACTATATTTTGAACTATGATTGTAAATAAACTTTAACTGGCTAAGCTTTTCATCAACTGAAGTTTGCTTTACCCCTATAATCATTTCCACAGACAAGGCAACTGATAACTGTGATTATATGCGAAATTCTACAATTTCCAGGCTGGCTAATCATTCTCTACACAGGGCTACCTCTAAAATCTCTATTGATATTTTAGATCAGGAGCAAGAAATTGGGATGGACCCAATTTCAGTGAAGAACTTCACATTTGATTCCTAATTAATTTCTAGGGATGATTCAACGTGTTAATTTTCATCTTAAAACTGTCATAATTCACATTATAAAAGAAATGCCTCTTTCGATAAAAATTGCTGCCCTAAACTCTCATGTATTACATATTTGGATGGAGACTTATCCAAACACATTTATCTGAAATTGGACCTGCAGTTTCTAATGTGATGCTTTGGTTATCATTGTACACGTAATCCTTGATTTGTAACCTTTCGTTTAGCAATTGTTTAAAGTTATAATGGCACTGAAAAAAGTGACTCATGACCATTTTTAATACAACCATTGCAGCATCCTCATGGTCACATGATCAACATTTGAACGTTGGCTCATATTTATGACGACTGCAGAGTCCTGGGGTCATGTGATCAACTTTTGTGACCTTCTGACAGTCAGTGAAGAAGTCAGATTCACTTTACAACTGCGTTACTAGCTTAACAATTGCAGTGATTGACTTAACAACTGTGGCAAGAAAATGAGGCAAAACTCACTTAACAACTGTCTCATTTAACAACAATTTGGGCTCAGTAGAGGTCCTAAATCAAAGCCTACCTATACTTACACTATCATTTTTAGCATTTGCTGGGCTTCCACCCCACCTATATTTTTAAAGCATATGTTTATGTAGTGGTTGGTGTGCTACAAAACTAAATGAACTGGAGTGAGAGCAACTCATTGGGCTTCGAATATCATGGGTTCCTGCATCGCTCTGCTAGCCTAAACAAAACTATGCATACATCTTTCCTGAGCTAAATATAATTCTCTAGGTCAGGAACATACAGTCCTTTTAAAACCAGACTAATTAGCTTTTTATGTCATTTGCTGAAGGTTACTGTAATCTCTCTCTCTCTCTCTCTCTCTCTCTCTCTCTCTCTCTCTCTCTCTCTCTCTCTGTATGTGTGTGTGTATAGAGAGGGGGGAGGGGGAGGGGGGAGAGGGGGAGGGGAGGAGGGGGAGGGGGAGGGGGAGGGAGAGAGAGGGGGGGGAGGGAGGATTGAGATTTTTCTTCTGTTCAATTGTATCCGATTCTTGGAGACTGCCTGGACAAATCCCTGCAGTTTTCTTGGCAAGGTTTTTCAGAAGTGGTCTGCCATTGCCTCCTGTCTAGGGCTGAGAGGAAATGACTGGCCCAAGGTCACCCAGAGGGGACTAGAACTCAAAGTGTCTAGCACCTAATGCCTTAACCACTACACTAAACTGGCTCTCACTGATTGAATTTAAATTGTACTAAACTTAAACATAGGTCATATGATTACTCCTCATGCATTTAATAAGCTTCCTATCTACTACACTAAAGATTAAATAATATCGGTCATAGTATTTAGGCAATTTTTGGAGGAGATTCAGATGCTGCATTTTGTCTTGCATGTTATACTTTTAAATTTTCAAACAATATAATGAGATATGCTCAAGAAAACGGAAAATGTTCAAATCTGCAATGAAAACTCATACAACTCTAATTTAGCAAGATAATTTGAAATCTAAAGTACAGTACAAGTTAACTTCTTCAAAATTGTAAATATGACACTCACTGCAAGCACCCTGTCCTTGCAAAATCTTATTTTATCCTAATTTGCCTTGCAAACAAAGGAACTACTTCAAGCTTAGATCAGGGTCCCTGATAGGTTGCAGAGATAGGAACAATATAATAAAATGATTATGGCACATGGAGATGATTAAAATAAGAAAGTCAATTAAAATTTGCAGATTATAGTAAAATATATTAAATCCTCCCTGCTACCTAAAAATGGTTGCTTATTGAACTGAGAACCTACAGGGCTGTGTTCTGCTGATCCCTGTACTTTCTACAAATCTACTTCAAAAGGTGAAACATAAAAGTTATTTATATTATTTATGCCTTGCTCTTCTAACTATTGGACTCTCAGAATAAACTATAGTTCAGTAAAAACAAGGGTTGAGGGAATGCTGTAAATTAGGTGCCTTTGGTAGAGATTTCTCTTGCCGCCTTCTGGTGAATTTCCTCCTAGGATATGGTGCAGTAGTGGGTTCTAAAAACCTTTACTACCGGTTTGCATGCACAGAAACGTCCTGGGTGGATGGGCGGAGCCTCCCACCGCCAGCGCTACCGGTTCTTAGAATGGGGCCATACCAGGAGCAACCCACTGCTGATATGGTGGTTTCTCTCTCATCATCTTGTTAATTGCAGAGAAAACTAGCAGGTCTCCTAACTACTACTCCACTCCCAGAGATCAGGCAAAGGCATGAGGATTAGCTGTTGCATCTCACCCGGTAGGTGAGCAGCAAAGGCAACTCCTCCCTCCCCTGGATGACATGGAGCCTGGGCTTTCCATCCCATTGCCCTGAAGGAGCAGCTGCTGTTTCTTGGATAAGTAATTAATCTGTGGCAGTGATGAGGAGCCTTTGCTTTCTGCCCTTTTCTTCTGGGGAAGTAAGCAACGAAGTGGAAACATCAGCAAAGGCAGAGAGAATGGAGAGTTTCCTTAATTCATTTAAAGCAGTGGTTCTCAACCTTCCTAACGCCGCGACCCTTTAATACAGTTCCTCATGTTGGGGTGACCCCCAACCCTAAAATAATAAAATTATTAGGAAACTCAGGGGTGGGTTCTAATTTACCTCGCTGCCGGTTCGCTTGCTCCTGCGCTGCGTGGGCGCGCCTCATGGGTGCGCGTGCGCTTTGCGCGCACAGTGCTGAATTTTTTTTAAAAAATTGCAAAAAAAGCCAAAAAAAAACACCTCCAAAAAACAAGATGGCGACGCATGCGCAGTGCTGGAAATTTGGCTTCTGTGCATGCTCAGAAGTTCCCATGGTACAGATTTTTTTTTTGCAGTAGTCTATTTGTATGTGGGTAGACCTGCCTGGAGACGGATAGAGGAGCAGTGTCTTGGTTCCTAAGACCATCGGAAATATGTGTTTTCCGATGGTCTTAGGCGACCCCTGTGAAAGGGTTGTTCGACCCCCAACGGGGTCGCGACCCACAGGTTGAGAACTGCTGATTTAAAGCTTGGCAACTGGCTGAAAATGCTAGTCCTCGATGCCAATCCTATTTCACCAGTGTTTTCTTCTGCCCCATAATTTTTTTTGGGAATTTATTTTATTTTATTTTAATACAAGCAATCCATCTTTCATTAAACAGTGTGTCGTCTGGGTACAAATTTTTGGGGCAATAACAGTTAAAGTTTACAGCCATGTTCATTATTTAATCTATTCTTAGCTTAATACCAATACATGAAATATCTAATACTATGACAATCCTCTTAATTTATTTAACTCTATTAACTACAGTATATAAACTCTATTAATACATTTTCTATATTTCACTCATCTATTTTTATTTCTAACTTTTATATTTATTCTCTAACCATCGATAAAATAACTGCCATATAATATAATATTTGGTTTGTTCTCTCTCTTTAATTGCCAGTGTTAACCTATTCATTTCTGTACATTCTAATATTTTCCTAATCACATTCTCCTCTGTAGGGATCTCTTCACTTTTCCAATTTTGTGCAAATACAATTCTAGCTGCAGTTATTACATGGATAATCAAATATACATTTTCTTAATCCCCAACAGGAATATTTCAGGTTTCAAGTCAATATGTTGTTGTATTATCTTTTCCAATCACGTATGTATTTTTGTCCAATATTTCTTAGCTTCTATGCATGTCCACCACATATGATAATACAAGCCAGGTGTCTGATGACATTTCCAACATTTCATATTTTGACAATTACCAGATCTTACATTTTATATTACACATTAGCGTTAGCAGATGCAGCCTAAAGGAATGCAGTACTGTATATGTGAGAAGAGATTTTTGCCTTCTTTCTGGGAATGCTTAATTAAATGGAATTAGTGCTTCAATTTAATTCACAAACTTAGAAACCTAAATTTGGCAATGTTCTGTATGGGTGTGATGATAAATTTGTCACTTACTCATTTCTTCACCCTTCACATTTTAACTGTATTCTCTTTAGCAATAGTTAATCACTTCTTCATCCTTCATGTTTTAACTAACACAATTTGTTATTTCAATGGCACTATTTTTCTTCCTATTTTATACTATATTCTTAGATAGGGAGGCTCTCTGCTCGGTCACTCATACCCTGGTCATCTCCCATTTGGACTATTGCAATATGCTCTACACGGGGCTATCCTTTAAAAGTACCTGGAAGCTTCAACTGGTACAATTCTGGCTGCCCAAAAAATGATGCGTGTAACATCTTTGCTATGCAAGCTAAATTGGGTGCTAGTTTGCTTCCTGGTCCAATTCAATGTGTTGGTTATGACCTTTAAAGTTCTACATCGCATGGGCTAGTCTACCCATGGAACTGTCTTCATCCCACTACATCAGTCAAGCAGGGAAGAAATGTTGCAGACCCCGTCAGCTAAAAAATGCCAACTGGAAGAGAGCCTTCTCTGCCATTGCCCCCATTCTCTGGAACACTGCCCCCAGAAAAGGTGAGGTGGGCTCTTACTCTCCTGGCCTTTCACTCATGTGTGAAAACACTGCGGCCTTGCTAAAGGCTCACAGAGGAACACACAGCTGTGGGGATGATTAATGCCCTGAACATTCTCCTCCCACTTGTTAATTCACTTTTAACATTGATTTCTTAATTCATTTTTTTCAATTTTATATACTACCCAGAGTCCCTCTGAGGGAGATGGGTGGTTTCAAAATTTTATAAATAAAAAAATAAATTTAGAATAACCACCAAGGAATTAAGTTTTTCAACACATAAAGAACTGTTACGTTCTTTCAGTTATGCTCACTACATTACATTTGCTCAATGTTCTTACTTTATTTAAGAGCAATTCTTACCAAGAGATTTTCACCAGCAATTCCTCGATAGTTAAAAACCACACACCTTTAAAAGACAAACAAAGAGCACTGTTTACCAGAACTGTTCATTTGAGTATTCTTGGAAGTGAACAGCCACATATCTGAAAGCTGTTTCAACTGGTATTTTTTGATTTGCCAAAAGATTCAAAACAAGGAATTAAAACATGTATTTTCCACAGATGAATGTTTTCTGTATCTGCCAATTTTTTCCCCTGTAGCCCAAACTAAATCATCTGTAGCAGAGGCGGGTTCCTAATTTTTTTACTACCACTCTGTGGGCGTGGCTTATTTTGTGGGAGTGGCTTGCCAGCCATGTGACCGGGTGGGCGTGGGCCTCCGAAGCTTGGCAGCAGCGGGAGAAGCAGGGGGGCATTGCCCACCCGCAACGCAGCCCCCCGGAGCGGGAGCAGCAAGACCGCGGCAGCGGTTCTTCTAGGAGGCTCAATCCGGCCTGAATGCTTCTCCCCATTCGATGATCCTAGGCTCCTGCCGCCCGTTCCCTTTCCCCTCAGCAGCTCGAGAAGCCTCAAATGTGCAAAAATGCCTAGGAACATCACCGCGCATTCGTGGCTTCTCGGACTGCTGAAGGGAGGGGAATGGAGATAGCTCCTGCCGCCCGTTCTTTCAGCGTCTCACGCGCTCCCTCAGCCATCCTCCCCTGCTTGGATTCACTGTGGGGTAGGAAGGCAGCGCATGCGCAGTGCCGGAAGCTCGGCTTCTGGGCATGCGCAGAAGAATTTTTTTAAAAAAATTAAAAAAAAACATTTTTTTAAAAAATGGTGGCGCCCAGGCACCAGCAACCGACCGCACCGGTACTGTGACGTCACCAGCGGGCCGCTACCGGTGCTATAGAGTGGACCGCACTGGTAGGAACCCACCACTGATCTGTAGCCATATAGATAAGAACAGGAAGAAGGCTGAGAATCTGGATCGGGAGGAAGGGAATAGCCAACTTCCTCATTAATGTGTTTGCCACTGGTGCACATGCTGCAGCCAATTTTGATAAAGGTGATGAGGTACTTTCAACTCTCACTGAAAAATGCAATGTTTATGTTATAGTGTAATACCTACAGCGGAGTAAGGGTGGCAAGTGCCTCTTTACTAAGGAAAGATCAATTCCATGGTGCAAGCAGGCTTCAGACTGAGAATAGTATCAGTCTTTGAACCCCGAATGCCATGTCTCATCATTTTGTCCTTCTCTTTTTAATTTGCCTGTTGTTGTTAATTTATATATCTCTCTGCCTTTCAGTATGTCTGAACCCCAAACAATCACAATGTTTTTGTATGGGAGCAATCCAGTTGATGTTTGCAGCAGACTATAATCTTTCAGGCTCTCGAAAACACTGCTAGGGAACAAAGTTGGAATCACCCTCATAGGCAAAAGCTAAGCAGGTCCTTAAGAAAAATGAAGGGATGAGCGTTTCAGGCCAGGAGGTGGAAGGGAAGAGGGAAGAGTGGAGTTGGGATGGCCAGCCCAAACTACAATTGTAGGCAATGAGGGTTTGGATGGAGACAATACATGAAAAGGTCTTGCAAACCTTTTTGCTATTTTGCTGGGAAGAGTGGGGGCAGGAAGGAGGCATTAGAAGTATGGTAAGAAGCTGGCTGATAAGCAGAATGAGGGTAAAGGGCCCCCAAAAGGCATTGGTTTATAGATGAGAGGAAACTTAGAAGAAGAATAAAGTACACTGAAGAAATACATGGACTTGTGGTGAGATTTATAAGATGAGAATTCAACTGCTGAAAAACCTGGGATTTGACTCCGGGCTAATGCACTTTGAAGATCCCCTGCACACAGCTCTAAATAACATTGCAGATGGATTCCTGCAAAATGGCATGGAGGAGGAAAAAAACTTCACAAGATGAAGCTTATTGACGTGACAAAATGATCTGGAAATAAAACAGCAGTTTCAATTTAGTTTTCTGAACATTTTGTTACCAGACTTGGTAACATTATCAGCAGGATTTTTTTTGTCCTATTCCAACTGACCACTCTGGCACACAAGACATTTATAAGCTAAAGAGAAAATCCTGCCGATTGTGTTACCTAGTCTGGTAACGAAATGTTCAGAAACTAAACTGAAACAATCTTTGGAGAGCAAATCACTGCCAAAATCTAAAACCCAAGCTACAAGTATTTTCTATTCTTTCATAAAACGGCAGTATTCAACACTCAGTAAAAATTGACTTAGGACAATGACCTTATCAGTTTGACCCTCCCTTTAGCAAACATGAGCCTGTGTTAGCCTTTGGTTCGACTGGCTCAGCTGAAAACCCTACGAATTGTGCACTGGTTAATACACGGCTGAATTAGTTTATGGGTGGATTTGAAAACCACTCCTGTCCAAGGCGCACGCAAAGCAGCCACCATCCTACTATGTCAGGAGACAATTTGCCTGGGGCTGGCTTCTACCTACCATTCTACTGGGAGAGTCTCCATTTTTCCAGAACCCAAAGCTGTTGGGCTGAGCCTGACTGATTCTTGGGAAAGTCACATTGATGCAGGGAAAATCTATTTTATCAAAAGTCTCCTGCCAGAGCGTATTTCTAAAAAAGTATCTTGCCTGTTAAAGCAGATATGACATTCCTTCACAAAACATGCAAGTAATCCATGCTTTGAATTAGGATGATGGAACGCAAGCAGATTTCCATGCAGAGGAATGGGAGCAAACTAAAGGTGTGAAGTTCCATAAGAACTTTTGAAGGACTGTAAGCAACACAAAAAAGCAGAGTTGCAGATATCCCATGGCTATTTTACATACAGTACATGTTACTTTTTGTTTCATTTTTGAATGAGTTTATATCTATAATATCTGTCCTGTCAGAATAAATATTGGAGGAGGGCTCTAACATTAGAGCTCTAAGATCTGGGTTGCAAAAATCCATATAATTACTAGATGAGTGTGTTAAAATTCTTATTGTCCAGGTACAGTAGCCCTAAACAAATAAATCCAAAACTCATTTTCTCATCCAACACCATGTATGATGTAGCGGAGGGTTCCGGTTATTTTCGCTACTGGTGTGCATCGCGAGCATGCGCAGAAGTGAACTCGCGTTCCATCAGGCGATTTCACTTCCGCGCATGCTTAGGACGACATTACAAGCCGAAACACAGCTGAGGAGCTTCTCAGCTGTGCTTTGGAGGAAGAATAAAGGTTGGTATTAAAACAAGGGCAGATGGGAGGGCTTTTTTCTGACAGCTCAGGACGCGGAGAAGCCAGAAAAAAGCACCTAAAAATGACATCATCGCTGGGCTCCTAACAATGCGGCGTCCTGCACAGCACCGGTAGGAACCCACCACTGATATGATGGCAAGCTACCATGTTCTGCAACTAATCTCAGTTGATACAGCATGGTTTATCAGGATTGCTGACTAGGTTTGCTTTCTTTATATCCTCAGGATTCATACTCCAGAGAATGTTATGGGAATTGCTTCTAAGGAGGCTAACAGATGTAGCATCTTTACAATAACACCTAGGGACAAGAGATGGATATGGAAAAATGTGTATAAGTAGGATGTGGGCTTTTATTTTAAAATTTTAAAGGGTTTGAGGACAAGATGGCCTTTCATAATGAGACCCAAGAAGGAGTCTCATTTCAATTTCCAAGATTCTACGGAAATGCCAGTTTCCTATTTGTTTGGCTCATTATCCCTTTATTTAATTTTATTTGTAACATATTTCACCACTTCTAGCCTTGTACCTTAACCTCTACATTGAACTGGGTCTCTGATGTGGCCTAGTTCTCCTGAAGCTGAATTGGCTATTTTGTGTCATCGCTGCCGGGAACCTTTTCCAAAAGGGCCCATAAACATTTGCGGGTTTAATCATGCATTTGAAAGCATAATCAGGGATGGAAATTTTCTCTAATTCCTGGCATCTATTATAGACAACCAGAGTTTCCATTGCACGGACAGAATTACAACACAAATGTCAAGGGCAAATTATTATACCTGTATCCCAGTGTTTTGCTCTGTTGAATCATATGAAGAATATATGATTCCTTGCTTGTTCCTGTGAGGCCAGGCAGCAATAGGATAGTAGGTCTGGTGCTGGAATCAGGGTACTGTATGCTATTGTCATTATCAAACCAGTCCAGGAAAATCTGTCCTCCATCTGTAGCTGTAATAAGTTCACTGAGAAAAACAACAACAACAACAACAACAGTAAACAGCTTTACAGAAATGCAGTGTAAAAACAGGCCCCTATTCTATGTAAGAGTGCACAAGAGCCCCCTCAATCAGTTCCCAGATTTGCTCCAAAAGTTGCCATGTCTTTGCATTTGTAAAGTGACAGAAAAGAAACGTCTCACATAAAGGGAAATAATTAAATACAGCTTCTGGAATACAACATACGACCACAATTCAGCCCAAAATTTATGTTGCAAAGTGAGAAATTTGTTATGTTGAGTTTCCCCCCATTTTACGACTTTTCTTGTCACATTTATTAAGTGAATCACTGCCGTTGTTAAGTGAATCTGGTTTTCCCATTTATTTTGCTTGCCAGAAGGTTGCAAAAGCTGATCACATGACTCCAGGACACTGCAACTGTCATAAATGTGAGTCAGTTGTCAAGTATCCGAATGTGAATCGCGTGACCATGGGGATGCTGCAACAGTCATAAGTGTGAAAAATGGTCATAAGTCACTTTTTTCAGTGCCACCGTAACTTTGAACGGTGACTAAGTGAACTGTTGTAAGTTGAGGACTACCTGTATCCTCTAAATATCAGGCGTGGCCTTTGGTCCTGTAAGAGAGAGCATGGCCTGCTTTAAGGAGGTGTGCAGGGGAAAGAAAAAGGAGATGCCTGCCTTCCAATTAAGTGACCAGTAATTAATAGCCTGCCTGTTCACACCAATCACAGTAATTTGCAGGAGTCGGTAGAGAAAGATGCATCCATGTCGAGCAAAACAGGTGGGAGAGCTCTTCCTTCCTTTAACACAAGGGTGTCAAACCTTGTGTTAAAGGAAGGAAGAGCTCTCCCACCTGTTTTGCTCGACATGGATGCATCTTTCTCTGCCGACTCCTGCAAATTACTGTGATTGGTTTGAACAGGCAGGCTATTAATTACTGGTCACTTAATTGGAAGTGGACCGGATGCGTGGACCGGATGCGTCACGTGTAGGCCGCGCCCACCCCAGCTCCGCGAAGGGGGAAAACATCGCAGTACATCACGTGATGGCAATGTGACTCTGTGAGTTTGACACTTGTACTTTTAACATCTCACTGAGTTTTGTGCTGAATGCCGGGCAGGGAAAGTATTTATCTCCTGAATCAACTCACTCACAAATGCAAGCATTTCTTTGAATGAAACTGTGGGTTGACTATGGTGACCAAACTACAACATAACAAAAGATTGCTGTAGCCAACTGTTTCTTCATAGCAGAATGTTAAGAAATTTGGAGTTTTAAAAAGGTTCTTTAAAGGCAGTAGTTGTTTTTTTAAAGTAGTATTATGGTTACAACTCTTCTCCGGATATAATTAGTTAGGTGGTTTGTAAAGCTACCTACTCAATACAGTATATGACATATGATTTTTTTTTTACAAATGAAACTAAACCAAAGCTTCCATATTTTAACAAGAAGCAAAATAATAATTGCATTGATCCCATCAACATTCATTTTGGGTAGTTTATTGTTAAATAAACCATTTGATGCAAGCAACACTGGTGGGGTTTAACTGGCAGGGCAGGACAGGCATGGAGGGGGAAGGAAGAAGCCCTCATTTTTTTCTTTCAATTTCATGAAATGAGAGGAAATTAACCACACCATCACTATCCCCAGTTCCTGTGGAGAGTCATGGAACCAAAGTGGTTAAATCATAGAATTTTCTTATCCCAATGCCATATGCTCATTTTATTACTTTACGTGTTAATCTCCCCACTTGGAAATAGCAGTACCATCACAACTTTTGAAGCTCTTGAGATTGTTAATTAGGTTACATCAATTCACTTGTATAGAAGAGGCATTGAACAGACATGTGACTAAATGTTGAAAGCTCCTGCTGCAAATTATTTCCATTTAAAAAGCAATGGAAAGGAATTTTATGAAGTAGAAAGAGAACGGCAGCTAGGTATGGCAACAAATTTGTTCCTAAATTGACTTTTCATAAATACCATTTTTACCAACATGACATTGTTATTGAAAGTAGAGTTAACTTTATTTGCTCTTATTCATGTTCATTCAAAGAAGTTTCTAAATATAATGCAAGTCTATATAATATCTGGACTGATGGTAAGTGCAAAATTTAGGTTTTTTGCATTCTAAAATGTTACTCTTCTCTTCTAAAAGCTCAGAAGTGATTCTTCAGATGTTCCAAGAATATGCTGTGAGAGGAGAACTTTTGCATTTGCATTTGCTCACTCTTACCCATTCCTCCCCCGCAATATTGCTGTATACCTGTACACTAAGGTTTTTATTTGGTATAGACATTTATGCGCAGTCAACTAAAAGTACAGATTCCAAATTTGTCTTCTGGCAAAGGTACAGAGGTCTATGGAGTGCCTCTGCTCTCCTCTCTACACATACTTAGAACATGTGACAGACAAGTACTGAAAGTCAGTCCAGACGAAAGAAAGAAGGAAAGAAAGAAAGAAAGAAGGATGGATGGATGGATAGAAGGAAGGAAAGAAGGATGGAAAGGAAAAGGAAGAAAGATTTAAGCATACACTTGGTTATATATAGAATGGACATTCCTATAGTTTCTGGAAGGAACAGCTGTGTAGGAAAGAAAACAGCACTTACTTCCTATATTGCACGTTTGGTTTAGATGTAATGAAAGGGCGTAGAAGTGTTTGCAAATGGCCTTCCCAGCACCATACAGTGGGATAGTATATTTCTGTCAACACCGGGCATTGGTCCTGCAGAAATTGGCACAAATTCTCATTGCCAGTTATCAGCTGAGGTTTCTAGAAAGACATTTAGGAAGGAGGAAACATCAGACAATATTAGAGAAAGTTTACAGGGAGGCACAATGAAGTTGCTGCTGGAAATAGATCTGAGATGCACTGGGAATAACAAATCAGAAGTGCAATATTGTGAAGAAATTAGGACAAATAAAAGATGTGTGTGTGTGTGTGCGTGTGTGTGTGTGTGTGTGTGTGTGTGTGTGTGTGTGAGAGAGAGAGAGAGAGAGAGAGAGAGAGAGAGAGAGAGAGAGAGAGAGAGAGAAAGAGAGAGAGAGGAAGTGAGTGAGATTAACAGAATATGATAACTGTGGGTATTGTAAAATATCTTAATGTACTATCTTACATGATTCTTACATATACAAGGCTGACACATAGAAGAGAGGAATTAGAAATTGCAAAAATGCCAAGATCCTTAACCCTAGGAATGTGTAATATGCAGAGAAAGATTTATAGTAAATTAAACCCGCTTTTCTAAGGGAAGAATCTCAGTATCTTCTCCTTTATTTTCTTGCATGCAGGGCTGTTACCAACATCTGTGGACACATAAGCGAAGTCTTAATAATGATTCACTCCATTTTCCCCTACATTGCAGAAGACAAAGGAGACATTTTACTCAAGACAATAATTGAGCAAGGACTTTTTAAAAAACCCTTGCTCTTCCAGTATGTGTGCTTGTAATCTGAGTCACAGTGCAAATTCTGTTAACCTACATAAAAATCCAGATGCCTTCCACATTATCCTTTTGTAATTTTAATGTAATTTTTTTTGCAGCAATGTTGAGGTAGCTAGACTGCAACTTCAGGGAGCTTCAGAGGAAGCAGATTATTTGACTCCTCTCAGTCAGGTTTCAAGATTCTTTATGCTTATTGATGACCTCTAGCAAAACTGAGATGGGGGCAGCCCTATTGTCTTGGTTCTCCTTGACATTTCATACCACCAGTCATGGTGTTTTTCCAGTGTGGAAGGACTAAGCCTGAGGCCCACAATTTACCTCTCTTGTTTAACATCTGCTTGAAGCCAGTGGGTGAGGTCATTCATCACCACAGGGTCAATATCAGTAATATGTTGATGATACCCAAGTTTGTATCTCAACCCTGCATCAACCAAGTGATAAGGCTGAGTTCTTATCCCAGTGCCTAAGGATAGTGGGGATGGGATGGGAAAGGACTTTAAAGTAGCTCTGATCCTGCTGTCTTTTAAATATGCTCTAGTCTAGTGGCCCTGTTCTTTCCAGGATACTGTACTGGGAAATATGTGCCTTCTGAGGGAATGCCTTGAATGTGCTGGCTACACTGGCGTGCAGGAAATCACCTTCTCTTTCTCTTTTATTGTAATGGGTTTGTTTTTAACTGTATGCTGCCCTAATGTATTATGAGCTGAGCAGATTAATCAGTCAATCAGGGAGAACTGCAAATAGCAAGACCCAAAGGGAGCTGTCCAACACCTCAAATTTTCTTGAGCATGCTGACAGATGATCCGCCTCATCTTCTTTTATCCAGCTTGGATTTTGACAAAAATCTCAGCCCAACCACATCTACTTGACCTGTGAACCACAGGTCCCCACAGAATACAGTGAACTTGCCCAGTGAAAAACTGCCTGGCTCAGAAACCATGGAATGCTACCTAATATTTAAGGTTAACAGAAAATTAGATTGCAGAAGGATGGGTTGGAAAAAAACTGTTTAAAGACCAACTATTAATAGCTACCAATCATAATGGTCACATACACCTTCTAGACTCAGAGAAGCCACAGTCACTTACGGATGAGCGATATGATCTTAATGCCTTCCTTACGGGCTACTTGGAAACATTTAATTGGCTGCTGTTACAGACAGGATCATCCAGATCAAGAGTCTTCATTTTAGAAGAAAATGGAATATTGTCTTAAATCAGCTTATTTTAGGTTTACTAGAAGGACATTTGCTGGAGTGGAAGGGATCAAAAAGGTAAAGATGGCAGCTGCTGCAATTGCATAGTTGTGTCTGCCATCTTGACTTTTCTGAATTTCTCAGAATTCAGAAAACCACGTAATAGTTTTGCAGCCAAGAAGTATTATAATTTGGGTACCTTTGTTCCAAACAGCATTTTTTTTTTACAAAATGCAGGATAAGCAAATTCAAATATTTTCAACCATGATTTCTTTAAGACTTAGTTAGCAGGGCTAATAATTCATTCACACAACCATTCACCTTGCCCAGCAAAAGAGTTGAGAATAGCTAAAAGTGGCGAAGACAGTAATATTACTATGAATAATAATTTATTCTTTTGGCTTGCTACATAGGCATAGCAGAGCTATATGTCACACAAAAAACACAGTTTTTAAGCTGTCCTGTCTGGTGTCCTCTGAATAAAACTGCTGCCATTTCCTCTGGCTACAATTCTGGGAGTTGCCACCCTCAAATTCACCATCTGAATTGTATTTGTGGAAGAGACCAATGAATTAGGGACCTTATTTCAAAGTGTTAATACTGTAGTAAGAGAGAACAATGCATTCCATTTATTTCAGTCCTTATCCTAGATTTTCTGTACGCGTGGTCGTTTGCCCTCCCCTTTCCACAAGCTGGCGCCGGGTTCCTCTGCAGTGTATCCTGCGCAACCACTGAGGCACCAGGTTACACAGGAAAAACAAACCAAAAAAAAGCAAGCCGATTTTCGTTTTATTCATTTAAAACGTGGAAGGGGAAATCGCCCCTTGCTTTCTCTCTCCTAAAGCGCCTGGCTTTCTCAGACGCCGAAATATAAACCGTTTGTTGCCCTCAAGGCCTAGCTTATAACGTTAACTATGGATAACTTAACTTGTCTCTTTCGAAGTGGGTCAGAGCCTGGCGACGAGAGTCATTTGGCCTTCCCCACTTTCTGCCCACCATAAAGTGGGTTTCCCGGACCACTTTTGAAAGGCGGCGATTGCAGGGCGAGAGAACAGAAAGCCTTACCTTTGCGATCGTCCTGAGATAATAGCAGACATAAGCGGCTCCAAAGCACAGTACCAGAGACCAGCCGATCCCCGAGGCCAACAGGCCCTCCCTACTTTCCAAGTACACCGATGGCTCTTGTAAGTTCATTTCTAGACGCGTTGAGGAAATCGCGACCCCAGCTTACATTACAACGCCGAGGTACGGGAGAGAGAGATAGTTGCAACGTTAAGGATGGCGCTCTCCGAAAGCGGCAAAACTGCCGGCTGCAACAGTAGAGGGGTTGCTTTAATTCTACCGCAGCTCCCGTTTCTCTATAGGATAACAGGCCAGGCTACTCCGCCCCCGTTCCTCCTTTCCTTAGCTCGGCGGCGGGGAGGGCGAGGCGCTATAGGAATCCCGGCCGTAGCAAAAGAAAAGAAAAGAAAAAGGAATGGTAGATAGTTTTACAACCAAACGTCCATTGGTTTTAAAACAGCATTGTTTTTCATTAGTGGAGTATGCTAAGCGGAGAATTTAAATTTCGCCTGTTGACTACACTGCCCTGCAGTTTTCTTGGCAACATTGGATTAGGCAACAGACTCACTTGGGTGAGATGAGCGATATAAAAATGTGGTGAATAAATACATTTATTTAAAAAAAAACAAAGGATTGTTTGCCATTGTTTTTGGACTTTACCAGTCTCCTGTTGCTTTAATCCTTCTTCAGGAATTGCATTTGTTTAATCTAGTGAAAAGAAGGACTAGAGGTGACATGATAGCAGTGTCCCAATATTTGAGGATCTGCCACAAAGAAGAATAGAATAGAATTCTTTATTGGCCAAGTGTGATTGGACACACAAGGATTTTGTCTTTGGTGCATATGCTCTCAGTGTACATAAAAGAAAAGATACATTTGTTAAGAATCATGAGGTACAACACTTAATGATTGTCATAGGGTACAAATAAGCAATCAGGAAACAATCAATATTGATATAAATCGTAAGGATACAAGCAATAAGTTATAAGTGGGAGATGGGTGATAGGTCCGTCAACTTATTTTTCAAAGCACCAGAAGGCAAGACAAGAAATAATGAATGGGAATTAATGAAGGAGAGAAGCAATCTAGAACTAAGAAGAAATTTCCTAACATTGAGAACAATTAACGAGTGGACTTGCCTTCAGAAGTTGTGGGTGCTTAATCACTGGAGATCTTTCAGAAGAGACTGGACAGCCACTTGTCTGGAATGGTATATGGTCTGCGCTTGAGCAGGGTGTTGGACTAGAAGACCTCCAAGGTCCCTTCCAACTTTGTTATTCTGTTTTTCAGAGAGCAACCAAAGTCGCCTAGATCTTACTATGTGTTCTGAGAATGCCAGTAGTTCAAATGTAGTCTTAAACATAAATATTACAATTGTGTTTAAAAGAAGTTGGTTCTGTGTCATAATTTTTATCCAATTCAAAAGCTAGTACATAATATCGGTAGTTGTTTTATATATGAAACATCTTTCTGTTGTCCTAGCAATCTGGCCATAATCATGCTGGCCTTTGTTCAGAAGACTCTGAATAATACCAGTGCAGAGCTTCTATCCATTACTGCAACTACTTTTATAATAAGTTCATTATTATAAGCAAATACTTGCAAGATGCCATGGGCAAGCAAAATATACTGTTCCACAATCACTGAAAGCTATTTCCAGTAATAGTGATATTTTTAAACTAACAGGATTGGTGATCCAATAGATCCAAAAACAGTCCATCTATACGTCTCATAGAAGCAAACAAGCAGCTTCCAGATCCACAAGCAGGTCAGAAGCTGTCGGAGCTGAAGAAGCTTCTTGGATGAGAAGTGAAATGTCTTCAAAAGAAAAAAACCAAAGTCCAATTGCTTCCTGAAAAAGCACCT
Organism: Diadophis punctatus similis; assembly: GCA_023053685.1. Taxonomy (NCBI): domain Eukaryota; kingdom Metazoa; phylum Chordata; class Lepidosauria; order Squamata; family Dipsadidae; genus Diadophis; species Diadophis punctatus. The sequence goes on from JALIGW010000003.1 coordinate 156,597,183, forward strand.
TTGGGACAACCATGAACCTGGATGACTGAGAATCTCTACAGACTTTAAGCAGGTTAGAAGATTATCCTATGGCATCAGAATTTTCCCCCACACTCTGCCCACAGTGTGCATTGAGTAACACACTGAATATGGGTATTAGAATTAATAAATTGCTTAACAAATAAATAAACTTTAGTACCAAGTCCATAGTAAACAAGACATATACTATTTTAACTGGCAGGCACTTTTCCAATGCTTAGGCAGATACAAATTTTTACTTGAAATTCTATGGATTAAACTTGGAATGATCTGAATATATAATATGTATCCTGCCAATAAATATTTACCCCATTTATTACAGGGTAAATATTATTATTTATTAGAATTGTTTAGTAATTTAATAGCATTGAATGGCACTCCATAATAAACATAAAAATGATTAATATTCCAACTGGAATAAATATAAAATCATTCAAAACCAATATCAAATATAATTAGAAAATGAAAATAAAGAGAATCATCTATATTCTATGGTGTAAAAAAGAATTGTAATAAACTGCAAAAGATAGGCTACTGTTGTACAATACATTCTCCAAGGAATATTGTAAACCTCGAAAGTGCAAGTCATTGTCTGTGCCAGTTTAGGTGCGTTATGAAATGCACAATTTTCAAGGTCAGATGCTCCCTTACAGCAAACTGTACGTCCAATCTTAACAGTGAAGTAATACTTAATTCCGCTGACAATCTGTTTTGGGGCTTGGACCACTTTGGAAATGCGACTATGATACATATCATTGCTTCCTCTGTTGTAGTCGTTGTAGTCGTTGTAATCATTCATGGCAAATTGAGGAGCCTGGTCCCGAGCGTCTGCTTGCAGATACAACTGAGCAAGAGTAAGCTACACACCAAAAGCCCCCGCAACAAAGCCATCTTTCCTTCGCAAGCTCCTCTTTGCTCCAATGTTCCATTGTTCTTTGCAAGTGTCCCTGAAAATTTCTGACAAGGATGGATAGAGAGCATGTGTGCAGCAGCCTCAGGGGCCAGTGTGAGGAGGACAGAGCCCTACCCCTAGTATTAACTGTGAACAGTACATTGCATATGATTCCACATGTTTTATGCTACAAGAGCAGAAAGATATCACTTTAAAACTGTAGCAGGAAAAGACAAATCCAGACTGATTTTGGGATGGTCATGGGTGTGTTGAAGATGATATCATCCATTTTTTGTGGTTGCTGAGGCAGCTCTAATCTGTTTAAGACTAGGAGCTCTTCTGCATAACCTGCTAATGTCTTCTCATCATTCCTGTTGACAGCTAGGCTGTCCTATTACAGGTGCTAATCAGTAGTGGGTTCCTATCGGTGCGCTCTTGGCTGTTCGTCGCCGCCGAGCCGAAGAAGCTGACGGCGTTCGGCATCCCGGGAAAGCGGGCTTCCCCCGCCCGCTTTCCCGGGATGCTGGGACGCTGCAATGCTGCGATTTGCATTCTTTTGCCCTCTGAGAGGGCGGCGACGAACAGCCAAGAGCGCACCGGTAGGAACCCACTACTGGTGCTAATGTACTGAACAATTATAACATTATAGCAATAGCACTTAGACTTATATACCGCTTCATAGTGCTTTACAGCCCTCTCTAAGCGGTTTACAGAGTTCAGCATATTGCCCCCAACAATCTGGGTCCTCATTTTACCGACCTCAGAAGGATGGAAGGCTGAGTCAACCTTGAGCCGGTGAGATTTCAACAGCTGAACTGCTGAACTAGCAGTAGCCTGAAGTGCTGCAGTGCTGCATTTAACCACTGCGCCATCTCGGCTCTGTAGTTATCAGTTATCTGTAATTATCAGTTACCATTCTTGTAAAAGATCACTGGAACAACTTTGTACAGTATGCAATTGTATTCTGACTAAATAGTTACTGATTTACACATTTTATTCAACTTAACATTTTAATCCAGTACATAGTTTAATCCAGTACACAACATTTAATCCAATACACAGTCTATAGACATGTGTCATAATGTGTAATGTTTAAGATGCTGTATTTTTTTTTGCTTTTGTTGAAACAAATAAAATGTTTTTCAAATGTTGCTAGTAAACAGTATTGAAGAGAGTTATAAGCCATATCTATAATGTTAGATTTTCTGTGACTAAACATAAAGAAGAGTTTATAACATTTATTTATTTTATTTATTTATTTTGTCAAGCACGTGTTAGTAATATACATTTGAAAGGTGCGAACCACTTCATGACATTAAAAGTAACAATACATTAAGTGCTTGAAACTTACAGAATAGTGAAAGACCAATTAATTACTCTGTTAAAAAAAGACTAACAGCTAGTGCTACTGCAAAAAGAGCTGACGTGGTGCAGCAGTGAGAGTGCAGTACTGCAGGCCACTACTTTAGCTGACTGTGATCAGCAGTTCAGCTGTTCAAATCTCACCTGGCTCAGGGTTGACTCAGCCTTCCATCCTTTCGAGGTAGGTAAAATGAGGACCCAGATTGTTGGGGGCAATATAAATATACATTGCTTAATGGTGTAAACCGCTTAGAGAGTGCTTGCACTTTGAGGCGGTATATAAGTCTCATAAATAAATAAATAAATAAATAAATAAATAAATAAATAAATAAATAAATAAATAAATAAATAAATAAATAAATAAATAAATAAATAAATAAATAAGAGTAAAAGTTGTAGTAACAGTAGTCTTTATCTTCATAGGCTCAAAATGTTAAAGGCATGCTGAATGAATAAAAGCCAGCTCTGCTAATTGGGAAAAATAATGTCATGGCTAAAAGCGTTAAAGGTAGACACATCACATTGACAGATATGTTAGTCAATCTATGGTTTTCCCAGTTGTAAAGTAAGGTTGTGAAAGCCTGACACTCAGAAAGATCCCATTGCTTTTGAATTGTTGGAAGAAGATTATTGAGAATATTTTGGACAGAAAGAAAATCTAATATTAGATGAAATAAAGTCAGATTTTCACCGAAGCACTCATCAGCACCCATTCTAAACACAACGTGAGAAGGCTACAGAATCGTGGGAGAAAACGTTGCATAGAAGAGGAGGCCAAGAGAAGGCAAGGTAATTAGATGCATTCACCGGTAACAGAAAGATGAGCTTCCAACAACTCAAAGGAGCAGTTACTGACAGACAATCCTGAGATAATCACAGCCACCTGGTCACAAAGCGTCTTGACCGAACGATTTAACTGAGAACGGTCCTGAAAGGACCGCCGGCAGAAAAGCTGCTGCGAGCGATAGCTGGAGAGCTGTTGCCCTTCAGTTGTCCTTGCTCTTGTTGCTGGCCTGATTCATCAGGCTCTTCTTACGCTTGAGAGAGCTTTCAGGTGCAGCCACATTTCGCACAGCCCCCGCCTCCATTGCAAATCCAGAAGTTCGGCCTTAGGCGATGCAATACACTTCTCGTTTCCCTAGAGGTCCCTAAGGAGTCTCTCGCTTCCTTTGTTCTGAATGGGGCCCTTCCCTTCTCCGGTTGCAAGATCGGAACATGCGCAGGAGAGCCCCGTGTGCCCTATCTGCACTACCACGGCCGGGATGGCGATACCGCCATAGTACCCGGATGTAGCAGCCGAAGCGTCAGGTTCGCCCCCTCCCCTTTCGAACCTGCATAAAGCGCGGCCAGCTTCTCCGGGTTGGGCGACACCATTTGGGGAGGGGGGTGCGGGAGGGGGAAAGGCTATACGTCGTGAACGCTGCGCTCCGCTGGCGGAGGCCGCATCCCATCCACCCTGTGGGAAGAGACCGGCCGGCCGGTCGGCTGGCTGCCTGGCTTCGCTTTTCAGGTCTTTGTTGTTCCGGCGTTATTGGGAAGGCATCCCGACGGCCTCGGTTTCCCCGTTATTGGCGTCAGCGGCTCTCCCGGCCTCGTCGCTGCACCGCGAGGGACGCCCCCGGCGAGCTGAGTAACAATGAGCAATTCGAGGAACAACCGAGTGATGGTGGAGGGCGTCGGTGCCCGCGTCGTGAGGGGCCCCGACTGGAAATGGGGCAAGCAGGATGGCGGCGAGGGCCATGTGGGCACCGTGCGCAGTTTCGAAAGCCCCGAGGAGGTGGTGGTGGTCTGGGACAATGGCACGGCCGCCAATTACCGCTGCTCGGGTGCCTATGACCTGCGCATCCTCGACAGCGCGCCCACAGGTGAGAGGGAAGCGTGAGAGCCTGGGCGCTTCCCGCGGGGGGGGGCTGTCTCGGGGGAGTAGTGTGCGAGTTTGGACCCTCTTTAGGGTTCAGCGAGTCTCCCTGCCGCCGGCGCGACTGTCGGCGCCGTCGGGACATCACTCGGAGTTTCCCAATAGCGGGCGAGGGTGGTTGGCGACTCTCAGACGAGGCCTTGTTTGTCCGCAGGGCTCCTAATCATAGTTTTCTCCCTGCTTAAGAGGGGGCGTGAACGGGGAAGCCCATGGCAAAAGTTGCACAGGGACGTTAGGAGCTCAGTCAGTAGTCAGCACAGAAAATGTTAAAAGGATCAAAACACACTTAATAGGAAAGGAAAGAGGTGTGTAATGAAATTGGCCCAGTGTGTCAATTGAAATGTTATTACTGGTGGTGGAGAGCATCCCATCTTAATGCCTTCAAGTAATGGGGTTCAATCCTACATGTCTAGTTTTGCCCCTTTGGAGGTTAATTTTTATGTAAGAAATTAGGGTAGTTCAGTTGGAACTACTTAGTAAGATTTGGAGTTTCTTCACTTCTGTTTAATGGAAAAACACCCCCTTTATTCTATGGGACACACACATACACAGGATGTATGATTGGGCTGCAACTTTGGCTTGGATAAATATAAAAAGGATTTTCTGAAGGAGTACTGCAAAGCATCTTTCATCTTGCAATATAGTCATGCTTTTTTTTCAAGAGACAATTTCAGGATCCTTTAAAAAAAAGTATAGTGTTGAAGTTAAATATTGGGAGGGTTCTTTTTTTTTGTTTTCGTAACAAAGTCATTATGTCACTGTGAGTTACTCATTTTTTAAAAATAGTTTTTGATCCAAGTTTGGAAAGTTTTATCCCAATGATTAAGATACATTTAGTCTTGGAGAAGATGCCCACTGTAGCATATTCAGCAACAAGGAAATAAATTTATATTTACATTGCTGTTTTACAAGAGTGAGGAATGTGGATTGTTAATGGCCTTATTTTTTAAATTATTGTAATATGAAAAATATAAGTTTCTTAGAAATCAGTTGTTACTGAATTAATGACACTTCTGATATTTTATTTATTCAATTTCTATAGCTGCCCATCTAAACCAATGACTTTAGGCAGCTTACAATTAAAAAAATATGCAACAATATTAGCCTTTTAAAACAAAAACAATAGAAAATGAAATAAATAAATCCAAAGTAAACATGCATTCTAGCAGAGATACTAGGCCAGCTAACAATAAAACCAGGAAATGGGGCACTTAGTACATTCAGTACCCCAGGCTCAGGAACACAGCTAGATTTTTAGAGCTTTATGAAAGGCTAATACAGTTGGGGCCATTCTAATGTCTGAGTTGAATATCAGATATTCCCACAAATCAGGGGCTACTGCAGACAATGGTCATTTTCTAGTCCCTACCAGCCAACATTGTTTGGCTGACAGGATCTGCAGTATGCCTAATATGCTAAATTGAATTGGACAAGTAGAGATTCTTGCAAAAAGGTAGTCTCTCAAGTAACCGGGTCCCAAGCCATGTAGGGCTTTAAAGGCGTCAACCAGCTTCTTGAATTACACCTGGAAACATACTAGTAAAGGTATTTCAGTAGTAGTGGTGTTACATGTGCCATAAATCTGGCAACATTTACCATCTGCGCAGTCGTATTCTGTTCCAGTTCTATACCAGTTTCTGAATGCTTTTCAGGGTCAGCCCCATGTAGAACATGTTTCAGTAATCTAAATAAGAGGTTACAAGGGTGTGATATACTATGTTACTAACAGCATTCCGGTCCAAGAATAGATGTAGTTGGTGCACACCTCCTCAAAGGTGCGCAAAGACTCTCCTAACCATGGCTGCTATCTGCTGTTTGAGCAGGAGCTATGAGTCTAGCACAGAGGTGACAAACTGGACACCCTCAGGCCGGATGCATCACATGCAGGCCACGCCTACCCCAGCTCCGCAAATGGGGAAAACGTCACAAAACATCACATGACAGCAACATGATGTGGTGAGTTTAACACCCGTGGTCTTGGAGGTCCCCCAGATTGCACAAGAGATCTGTCGTGTAGTGCAGCCCCATCCAGAATTAAGGATGGAAGAACCTGTATGTAGATACAGGACTGCCCTTTTTATTATTAAACAATTACCCATTGAAGGCAGCTTCCTTTTTTATGATTAAGATATACATGTTTGAAATCTCATTAAATTAGTGAACATAGAACTAGTGCTTAAACTCAGATGTGAGATGGAAAAAAAGACTGCTTATAGCTTCTGTAGAAAGCTTTTCATTTCATTAAACTATACATTTTTAGAAATTGATTAGCAATATAATTAGAAGTACTAGATACTAGATAAATTAGGTTCTATTAGAATTAGGACTGGTGAGATTCACCCTTGTACTTTCAGTGCCTTCATAGTCTCCCTTAAGATTTCAATATGCAAGAGAGGTGTTTACTATTGAAGTATCATTTTCATATTAGAAAAATGAGAATTCCAGTTCCCTTTAATTTAGTGGGTCTTATTCCCATGTAAGTGCACATAGAATCCTATTTTAGTTTTAGAATGTACGAGTAGTCCTTGTCTTACTACCAGTTGATAATTGACCATTCAAAGTTACAACAGCACTGAAAAAAGTGTCTTATGGCCATTTTTCACACTTCTAAATATTAAGTGATCAAAATTCAGTTGGTATATATTTATGCTTGTTGCAGTGTACTGGGGTAATGTGAGCACCTTTTGCGACTTCTGACGAGCAAAAGATAATGGGGAAGCCAGATTCACTTAACAATCATTTTTGTAACTTAACAACTGCAATGATACACTTAAACCGTGGCAAGAGAGGTTGTATAATGGGGCAAAATTCACTTAACAACTGCCTGACTTAGCAATGGAAATTTGAGGTTCAATTGTGGTTGTAAGTCAAGGACTGCTTGTTCCCTTGATCCAATATTTTATTTATATCTTTTATAAACACATTTTGATTCATTGATCAAATATTTTATACTTTTTAATGGCACTGTCTTTTTAAGTATAAATGATTATTAATACTCAATAGAAAATATAGAAGTTGGTGAATATCTGTGGTTTCAACTTACTATGTTATGGTCAGTGTTTTTAGCAATTAGGAGTTTCAGATGAATCTAGTTTTCTAGAATAAAGAGAATCTCCATAGACATCTAGAATGTTATGAATTCGTCATTTAAATATTGTTTGATGGCATTACTTATGCAAATCATTGTAAAACTATAGGAATTTGATCATAAAATTAGAATTATGACGACGTGAGAATAAATCCTCACAGAGACGAAATAGATCTTTACCCCAGAATTCTGACATTAGAAAAGAAACCGCAGTTTAAAAGTCTAAGTAAAAATATTTATTTCGGTACAAAAAACAATAAATCTCATTAACTACATGCCTGATATAAAAGTAGGTCTTCCTTCAATGGAAGCCAGGAACAGAAGGAAAGAAGCGGAGAATGGAATGCACACATACGTACAAGAACACATCAATCACGTGCTCAGGAATAAACCATTATAATGAATAGGGATGCAGCTCCCTGCATATACATATAACAGGCAATAAATCACTGCATGACAAATTATGTATTTGATACTAAGATAACCATATACATTCTTGTGTAACAATAATTTAAAATCTTAAGTGATTGATGGTAGACCAAGGAATTGCTCATTTTTCTGCTCAACTTTCAGCTCCTTTCATTCCATGCATCTTTCATAGTATTGTAGGACTCCAAACTGAGCTCTCTGAATTTGCTTTCTGGTGCAGAAATCAAGGAGGGAACCAAAATGTTCTTGGGCAATTTACAACGATGTGTTATCTTGATCAGGGTGAAATGATTTTTTCACTTTAGAATAGCTTTAATTAAGGTCAGAAGGAAGAAGGGGGAAATCTTTTGATTCCTTAGATTTAGTTCCTAAAGTTTCTGCCTGCCGGGCCCTATATTCATGATCACTTTTTCTTTTAGTGATGACTTTATAAAATATAACCTCTGACAAACACTTGCTAGGTAAGCAGAAACAAATTGCTTGTAAACTTAAATGTTCAATCCCACTAAATGTTACATCTCTATTTATTTAGCACAGGCTATATCCATTCAGAAGAAAATATCCTTTGCATATTATCTTTTCAATAAGGTATTCTTTGTTATGTAATCTTAAAAACATATCCTAAAATTGGCAGTTCTTTTGTTTGATCTAGTAAAAAATTGAAACTTAATGTAACATAATTTTCCATTTTATTGTTTGAGACAATAAAACATTTCCCAAAAAGTTAATTTGAATATGGACTTTGTATTGATATAATCTCTAAATTGGAATGTTGCCTTTAAAAAAACATACCACATTCGTATGTTTTAAGTGGGAAAACATTTGAACTGTCTTGTTGGCTTTATCATTCAAACACATATTGTATATATTGACTGAAATAAACTTTAAATGTTTTAGTTATTACAAAATATGCTTATTATACAAACACATTTATTTCAATTTATATGACTGCCCATCTCAAATTCATAACTCTGGGTGGCTAGTAATATTAAAAGAAAACAGAAAAACTTTAAAAACACATAGCAGCCAGAGTAAAACAAATTCATCAATCACAATTCAATATAACGAATGTAAGGATTCAATGTTTCTGTTAGAATATTATTGCCTATTTGCTTAGAAAAGATGAACTGTAGGGGAAAATCCAGATTTGGAAATTATGTCATTTCTCTTGAAATTAAAAATATATGAAATGGTAGGAAATGCCAGGCTAGTTCAGTGATGCATTAGATTCAATAAGGCATTTGTGTTTGGTAGGCCCAGTTCTAAGTCTTGAAATAGAAGGGAAGGCAACATAATAATGATGGAACTCACCTAATGATATTGAAGATTTATTGTAACTTATTAATTAGTACATATGAGTCTGAGAAGAATTCAGACTCAAACAGCAAACTGACATAGCTGCCCTTTTAAGGATGCTGTTCCTGTCTTGTGACGTTGTTTGTTCTTTTTTCTTGTTTATTTCTTTCATTGGCTCCTGGTTCTATTATTTTGTGAGATGACAGTTTTGTTCTTTCTCTTTCTATGCCATGAAGAGAAAAGCCCATTTAATTTATAGTAACTATATTCTTTTTTTAAGATACAGTGTCTAGAACCATGGACTGTTTTTATAATGTATTTGTATATAAATTTTAATGATGATACTGAAGTTTGGTCAGTTCTAATATGTAAATAATAGTGAATTTGCCTATCTGGCAGATTGGATTGTTTTTAATAGGTAATTAATAGACCCAGTATCTTATATACATTCATATTCGATCATTTGACATAATTACTACCTTATGTGATTAAATTGAATAAATGTGGGCATTAGAGGATGTGGTTTGAAAAGTAATTGAAATTATAATAATATACTTAATGCCTAGACTCCAGTGTTTTTGTGTTTGCTTTCATATGTTCTGTTTAAAATACTATGTTAGTTGTATATCTATCTATAGGTATTAAACATGATGGGACTATGTGCGATACTTGTCGCCAGCAACCAATAATTGGTATTCGATGGAAATGTGCAGAATGTACAAATTATGATTTATGCACAGTATGTTATCATGGGGATAAACATCATCTAAGACACCGCTTTTACAGAATAACCACACCTGGAAGTGAAAGGTAACAAATATGATTAATTTTAAAACTATATTATTTAGAAAAATTCCTGCATCTAAAATATTCATTAAACTGAAACGTACTGTTTTACATTAAAGCAAGTTTTAGATTTTGGCAACAAACATTTTAAAATAACTTATTTTTGATTGGACATCTCTTTAACGTATCATTATTAAATTTTAGGGTATTACTGGAATCTCGCCGTAAATCAAAGAAAATTACTGCAAGAGGAATCTTTACAGGTGCCAGGGTGGTACGAGGAGTTGATTGGCAATGGGAAGATCAGGATGGTGGCAATGGACGCAGGGGCAAAGTAAGAGTTCAGAGTACCATTACTGTTTCCTGGACAGTTCATGACTAGTGGCAGAATATAGCACTTAGCAATAGCACTTACACTTATATACCGCTTCATAGTGCTTTACAGCCCTCTCTAAGCGGTTTACAGAGTTCAGCATATTGCCCCCAACAATCTGGGTCCTCATTTTACCGACCTCAGAAGAATGGAAGGCTGAGTCAACCTTGAGCCTAGTGAGATTTGAACAGCTGAACTGCTGAACTAGCAGTAGCCTGCAGTGCTGCATTTAACCACTGCACCAACTCGGCTCTATTATATTTATTATGTGTTCCTATTAGTGGAGGCTTCCGTTACCAATGAATGTTTGATATTTCTTTGGATTTTCCTTCTAACTAGCAGCCTTTATCTATTCTCTATGCCTTTAAAATATAAATATTGATATGTTTACTGACTCATCCTGGTGTGACTCACTGACTGTAGTAATACTGTAGTATACTGAGGTGATGGTGTAATAAAATTATTTGGTGAATAGTTTTATTCACCAAATAATGACCCTAAGATGTGGTCTTGGTAGATCGGCCCATGTATGCATGTTGGAATGAAAGTTTTTTTAAAAAAATATTACTTATATTTTAATATGTTTTTAAATTGTTTTTACTGATTGTTGTTTCTATACCATGTTGTGAGCCACCCAGAGTCCCCCTGGGAGTTTGGCGGCATAGAAATTTTAATAAAGTCAAATAAATTCAAATTCAAATAGGTACTAAAAATTCATAATGAGTATGATAAAACCAGACTATAGTATATTTCTAAGAGGTGTTTTATGGCAAAAAATTGCTTGTCCATCTCAATTGCATCTGATCAATGATGACCTGTAATACTTCTTTCTTGGTAAAGATGCTAATCAATCTTCCTCAGAGAACTTAATGACATAATGTTTAGTGCAGGGGTATCAAACTCAAGTCGTCACGGCGGTGTCATGTGACATATCGGGACTTTCCCCCCCTTCGCTTTATTTATTTATTTATTTGAGGTTCTTCTATGCCGCCCTACTCCCTCAGGACTCAGGGCAGCGTACAACATTTTAGGGAACATCAAACAAATCATTAAAACAATTTAAAACAATTTAAAAAAACATATAACATCATACATACATGGGGGAGACCAGGCACGGGCGTGGCCAGGTGTGATGCATCTGGCCCATGGGCCAGGAGTTTGACAGCCCTGGTTTAGTGGATTTCTTGAATATTATGGTTGGCTTATTTATTTTTGATTATGTAGTGTAAATTTTTATCTGTTACTTTTTAACTTATGAGCAGACTACTTGAAAAAACATGACCTCCAAAAAATACAACTCTTTGTTATTAAGTTTTGAGGGGGGCTAAATCATACTGTAAGAATATATAATACCAATAGAAAATATTGCTGCCTTAAAAAGAAGCACCAGTGATAACTGCTTTTTAAAAATAAGATTAGACCCACTGAACCTTACTGACCTTAAGCTAGTTTGATTAGGCTTAGGCCTTGCAACCCATAGGTGGTTGTGGGTCACATTGCAGTCTTGGTTTTTGGTACAAGATAGAAATGTATGTAGTTACCCTGACGGATGACTGTTAGGGAATAGACAAAGTGCATTCCTGCTTTTTTGTTTTTGATTACTATAGAGTTTGCTGATTATAACCATAATATTCTTCTAATAGCTTGCCAGACAAGACTTGCAGCACCATATTTAAGTGATTTGGGTCCTTTCTAAATGACCCAATACAAGGAATTGATGTGGAAAATGGGAGGGATGTCTCTGTTTTGCCTGCTGGTCTTTGGAGAATTCCATTGGTCCCTCATATTTTTAATAATCGGTGCAAAGGCATAGAATATTATTAAAATGCTACTTTAATGGTTTTCTTTTTATAGTTCTTTGTTCTTTTTTTTAAAATGACAGTTTGTATTGTAATTTATTAGCAGACTTTTTGGGTTTAACCAATTCATTGTTTTTAGAAAAATAACAAAGATTGTGGGATGATCATGATTTTAATTTTTTTTATTTTTGGTAGTAAACATGTATCCTTTTTATTTTGCTAGGTAACTGAAATCCAAGATTGGAGTGCATCAAGTCCACATAGTGCAGCATATGTTTTATGGGACAATGGAGCTAAAAACCTTTACAGAGTTGGCTTTGAGGGCATGGTAAGAAGTAAAACAATACAAAGAACCGAAGTATTTCATGATGAAGTAATAACAATGGCCTGTGCTGTGCTATTTTCTTTTGTGTTATCCTTCTGTCAGTTTGCATGCTGTTAAGCGCTTCATTGTTCCTACGGCTATAGGGATAACTAATGCATATGCATAAGTCTGATTTCAGGCTAATTTTTAAGCTGGCTTCTGTCTCTGTATCTATAATATTTCCTGTTTTAAATAGGTGACATTTCTATAAATCTTTAACAGTACAGATTGATGTAAAACAGTTCTGTGTTTATTTCCATCCTTTAGGTAGTCAAATATTTGGATTACTCATGAAACATTAATGCATTATGGTCATTAATTTTTTTGCTTGAGTAATTTTGGTTTCAGTGATGCTAGGGCTACAGCTAACATTTTCTTTTGTTTTATTTCACATGTACATTATTTCTGCAATCATTATATAACATGGATATACTTGTTAATGGGCATCTTTTAGCATTAGTAAAATTATTCATTTCTTATGAAAATTGATTTTATTGGAGTTTGTTGTCTTTGTACAAATTGATATCCTAATCAAAATGCATGAACCTCCATTTTTGGTAATAAAATAGTGTGATGCAAATGTTGGGAGAAGTGTACTTTGTTCAAAATTACGGATTAGTATAAATAAGCTTTTATCACCATCATATTAGTCTTGCAACACAAACAGAGCATAATCAGCCAAGGTGCTTCGTTGATTTTAATATCACTTTTTGAAAAGTTTTACATTCAAAATTCATGTTGTTGCATGTTCAAACATAACTATAGGTTTACTTGTTAAAAATAGCTTACTGAGTTCCATGCATGTACATGCTTTCCTCCCATGCTTTGATTTTTTTTCTTTGCTCTTGTTACCAAATTGCAGGGTGCAAGTGTTCAAATGCAGAGGTTCTGTCTTGTATGGTATAGTTATGAATTTTGGAAGTACCAGTTACTGGTTTTTAAGATTATTGTATATATATTATTCAGAGGAGAAGACATTATTCTTTGCATCTTGCATATGCCAGTTTACATTTCTGGGACTTTTGTCTCTCGATAAAAAAGAAACAGAGTTCTTTGTAGCAGCACGTGGTTGGAGTATACACCACCTGTCCCTTTGTTTGCTCCCTGAGTTGCAGTTGATACAAATTAAAAATCAGCTTTCTTCCTGTTTGCTTCCTACTTTAGTATATATGCCTTGAATGACCTTTGTCCAATGGGTATTGCTTCAGAGATAGAACCAGATATCTGTATTTGGATTAGGCATGGCAAGAACAATTAGACAAAAGGAAAATTAGAATTTGTTGCTAGGTATATTAGCTGGAGATACTCTTTAGATTGTTTGTTTGTTTGTTTGTTTGTTTATGCCACCCATCTCCGCTACAAGATGACCTGTATGTACACTGTAAGCTTGCAAGACACTCTTATTTTATGGATTTTTATTTGACTTTGCAAATACACATGTTCCCAAATGTTTGGGGAAACTGTGATTCAGCATTATCACTGATTTTATAAGAGATGAATGTACCTCAGTTAGATAAGGCTTTCTATTTGTTGAATATATACAGAGAAGGAACTTGGTATGATTAAAATGAGAAAGAAATGAAACTTTTGATAATCATAATAGCAATAGCAAGCAATAGCACTTAGACTTATATACCGCTTCACAGTGGTTTTACAGCCCTCTCTAAGCGGTTTAGTGTCAGCATATTGTCCCCAACAATCCGGGTCCTCATTTTACCAACCTCGGAAGGATGGAAAGCTGAGTCAATCTTGAGCCTGGTGAGATTCGATCTGCCAAACTGCTGGCAGCCGGCAATCAGCAGAAGTAGCCTACAGTACTACATTCTAACCACTGTGCCACCACGGCTCATATGACTATATCCTGAGTTATAATTGCAAAGCTTGAGTATTAATTTAAAACGGTCCTTTCCCAAATAGTTTGTACAGATTTACTACAGAATAAATGGCAGAATTTCCTAATTTCTTTTTGTTTGCCCTGAACTATAGAACAAATAGGGCAAAGATTATGCTACAAGATTATGCACTGAGGGAGCTCAACCAATCTCATTGTACATATGTTGTGCAGTGACAATAAAGATTTGAATTGAATTTGAATTGAATGCAATTCCTTACACATTTACTGGTAATAAGCTTCACTTAAAATAATCAGACTTACATCTGAGGAAATGTACTGTGATTTTTCAGTCTCCAGAGTTTTAATGGTGAAGTTTGAATGCCCACTTAAAACCAGTCTAATTACTATATTGTATCCACAGTTTAGAATACTCTTAACATCTATAGGAAAGTATCAGTCTGCTATTTCTTCATGAATTATTGAAAGCTTTAAAAGTACCATTTATCAAGTCATAATAAATATCTCACTCAATCCTATGATGCATATATTGGTTCAGAGTTAAATTCTCTCTATGAATTTTTATTTCTTCTAGTCAGACCTTAAATGTGTCCAGGATTCAAAAGGAGGATCCTTCTATCGAGACCACTGTCCTGTGCTTGGTAAGAAACAGAATCTGAATTCTGATACTCAATGCATAAAGCTAAAGGGATATATGTGTAGGCAATTTAATAGACGATTGATGACATTAATGACAGTGGTTATAAGAAAAATGCCTGCTTACGTAAGGAACCATAACTCTTGGAGGTAAATGCAATAAGTGAGTATTGTTTATTGGGATTCACAAATATAGTGATCGCTGGATACCCTGCCAAGGAATGCAGAAGAGCAAGGCTGCAATTAAATGTCCTCTGAGATTATATATAAGAATTAGAAAGGCAATGTTTCATTACTTATACAGCCAGAATCTAGCATCTGATGGGAATGTGGGGTAATCTTACTATGGACTTATTTGGAGTTGCTAAATTCTACTTCTTTAAAGTGATTCCAAGCCTTCCGTTTCTACTGATGCTGGTACCTCCTAACAAAAAGTGTCGGTTATTATGCCACTATATTGATTTCTTTCATACTACGGAAAAAAGAAGAACTTGATTATCTGTGTCTTTTCCCTCCAGGTCATCAGGCAGATTTAGTTTGTCTTCTTTCTCTGTAGAATTCAGAATCCTTTAGAGCAATCGTATGCAAAGATAGAGCATTATGTGTCGCCCAGAGAACATTTTACTTAATATTTATCGTATTAAGTACGATAAATTTACTTAATATTAAAACTTATATAATTGCATAAGTTTGTTAAATGAAGTGGTAATACTATTCCCTGATTTCACTTTTAGTTATGTAATGCTGCTATGTTTCTACATTACTGAGATTAGACTGCTAAAATAGCAATGTATCCTTTTATATGATTATGAATTATGCGTTTATTTATGGATGAAATTTCCAAAACATACATTCTCTTTAAATTCTTAACTTTAGGAGAACAGAATGGCAACCGAAATCCTGGTGGTTTACAGATTGGTGATCTAGTGAACATTGATCTTGACTTAGAAATTGTTCAGTCATTGCAACATGGGCATGGAGGATGGACTGATGGAATGTTTGAAACCTTAACAACTACTGGCACAGTTTGTGGAATAGATGAAGACCATGACATTGTTGTACAATATCCAAGTGGGAATAGGTATATTAATTTATTTTTTATAAAGCAAATCATTCTTATTCTGCAAGTGTTTAATTAGTATTTTATATTTACTGTTGTGTCATTCAAGATCTCCAAATAAGAATGGAAATGCTAATTCATATTGATGATGTGACTTCCAGGTAAATGCCATGGGCTTTATTTTATATTCATTTCCCTGTATAGCAGGGGTGTCAAAATGGCGGCCTGCGGGCCGGATGCATCACACGTAGGCCATGCCCACTGCATCTCTGCAAAGGCAAAAAATGTTGCGATACGTCATGTGATGTGATCGAGTTTGACATCCGTGCTGTATAGTATTACTAGGGAATCCACCAATTAATAGCAGCTTTAAAAATCCATATTCCATGAGTAATCTGCATTACTTTTGTTATAAACACATCAAAATACTATAACAAATAAGAATGGGACACATTCGTCATTTATTTCTTTTGATATGTTTTATACACAAATTAGATCCTTTAAATTACCCCCCTCAAATAGAATTTTCATGAAAATAATAAATAATATAGCACAGAAATATCTTTAGATTCTCCACTCTGCATTCTGTGTCATTTGTCCATCTCTTATGTCTTGCAACAAAATTATAATTATTAATAGCATCTTCATTAGTTTTGCTTTATATATACAATAAGGATTATTTCTATTTTTGTAAAACTTTGTACATTTGCTGTTTATCTTGATTGGAGAAGTGCCTGTTTAAAACATTCAGTTTAGACCCCTAAACTAACCCTAACTCTCTTTAACAGTGTGATAAAGTAAGGTTGGTTTTACTCAAGAGCACTACTTGACCAATAGTTCAAATTGGAATAGTATTTTCATCCCTTTTCAAATACTTTTGTAAAGAAAACTACCCAATTCCCAATTGTCTTTGTTTAAGAATATTTGGTCTACTTCTGTTTCCTGCTACAGTCTAACAGCACTTCGATAGCTTCAGCCTGAAAATCTGTGCAGTTCCTTAACCTATAGTATAGGCCCGTGATGCAGTAGTGGGTTCTAAATCCCGTTGCTACCGGTTCGCGCTCACGCACCATGCTTCTGCGCAGAAGCGTCGCAGGTGGGTGGAGCCTCCCGCCGCTGCTACTGGTTTGCAGAACCAGGCCGAACCGGGAGCAACCCATGGCTGCCGTGATGGCAAACCTATGACACGCGTGCCAGAGGTGGCATGCAGAGCCCTCTCTGCTGGCACGCGTGCTGTTGCCCCAGGTCAGATCTCCATGGTGTTTCTTTCGTTAGCTTCTATTTCCCTGCAAACGACGAAACAGAAGCTCATAAAAGAAAGAGATCTTATCTCTTGCCGCGCTGCCGCTGTTGGGATGCCCCGCCTCCCACCGGCCAGCTGGTTTTTGGGTCTCTGCTGCGCATGTCTACGCATGTGCATGCATGTCCGTGCATGCACACATCCGCACATGTCCATGCATGCACACATCCACACATGTCCATGCATGTGTCCACGCATGCGCTCGCATGCGTGCACCTTTCAGTTTGGGCATGCGCGCATGCATAGTTTGGGTACTTGGTGTTGAAAAAGTTCATCATCACTGGTATAGGCATTATGTACACAAAGACTTTTCAGGAGAAACTGTCAGCAGCAGTATTCTTAACTCTTTGTACAGTTAATTCTCCTCCCTCTAGTCATAAACAAGTCTTTGTTGGGATCATACTAGATAGAACAAGGAAACATTTTTCTAGACCCTTAGACAGTTTTTGCGTAGAGTACTTAAAAATCTGATTTATGACTACATTCTTAAAAATATATGAGCAGTTTTATTTTTCAAATATCAGACTAAATTAAAAGGCATGCTGATTCAAATCAAAGGTTTATCCAGCATTGTGTTTTCTATAGTGGCCAAATAGATGCCTGTGGGTTGTCTTATGCCAGTGATGGCTAACCTTTGTGTCGTCGCGTCCCGAAAGCACGGGTGTGCGCACCCATAATGTATTGCACGCACGACCACCCACGCTTCTGTCCCTGCGCATGCACGCACTTTCCCTGCACTCCCCCACTCCAAACATGGGTGAACGATAGCAATAGCAATAGCACTTAGACTTATATACCGCTTCATAGTGCTTTATAGCCCTCTCTAAGCGGATTACAGAGCCAGCATATTGCCCCTAACAATCTGGGTCCTCATTTTACCGACCTCAGAAGGATGGAAGGCTGAGTCAACCTTGAGCCGGTGAGATTTGAACCGCTGACCTGCTGAACTAGCAGCCAGCTGAAGTAGGTTGCAGTGCTGCTTTTAACCACTGCACCACCTTGGCTCTGCGCCACCTTGGCTCCCCTGCATGCGCATGTGATCCTCGCATGCACATGTGATCCCCGCATGTGTGCGCCCCATGCATGTGCACGTGTCTCCTGCATGCGCCCCGGCCCCCACACATGCGCGACAGAGACCCAAAAACCAGCTGGCTGGCGGGAGGTCCGTGCATGGCGCGGTGGAGCTGACATGCCCGCAGAGAGGGCTCTGCGTGCCACCTGTGGCACATGTGCCATAGGTTCACCATCATGGTCTTATGCCATTGAATGATATAATTACTTCATTATTGTTGTGTTTTTCTTAAAAACCTTTCACATTTAGATTTAAAGGATGACCTTGGTTTCCAGTATTGTGAGAAAAAGTATTTTTTTTCTCTTTCTGACTTTCTTCACAACGTATTACAGTAATTTGCTTAATTCCCACATTTCCAATGCTTTCATCCAAGGGAAGATATTTAATGTCTTGGTCATGGAGTTGGAAGGAGCCATTTAGACCCTTAATTCCAATCCTGCTTCATGCAGAAATCCAAATTAATCTACTTCTTCCACAAGGCTCTCTTGCTTCTCTTTAAACATATCCAGTGAAGAAAAGCCTATCACCCTTCTGTTTAATTAGTTTGTTAAATTGTTCTCATTCTAAAAAAAATTGCTTTGACCTTTTCTGTGTATTTTGTGATACCTTGATATTGGCAGTCATATATTTTAAAATCCTTTTCTTAATTATTGTTAGATGAGATGTGCAAAATGTTTTCAGTAGGGACACTTTTTTGAGTTCAGACAATTGTTTCAGGTTTAAAACAATTCACTCTGAACTCATAGCAAACTACCAGAAATGTTCCAACCTGAAGCACAGTAAGCTTGAAACAAATTTGTTAAGTTTCTTTTTAAGTTGGAAAAGATTACATGAATTCTGAGAATACCTCTAATACTTAACATGAATTTATCTTTTTTCACAGTTGTCACACATTGAGTGTTTTCCTAGTTATGTTTTACAGCTTAAAATCCCTTTGCTAGTCAGTATTACAATCTAAAATGCTATTTTATGTCTGTATACATTCTGTATAAAATTATGATTCTGTTTTTCCTCTAGTTTATATTGAACTATATTTGCAATTTTAATTTCCATTCTCCAAGTTTGAAGTACTTTTTTATTCAGGCCTTTGAAGTAGATTAAGATCAAGAAACAGACATCAGAGGAATTTCAGGAATGCTACTTTATTGTTATAGGATATAATAACAGAATCTTAAAAGCCTATCAGATTTTCTTTCAGCCCTATTTTATACCAAACAAAATCAAGGCAGCTTTTTTCCTATGTTTTCCTCTTTCTCAGGACTGAGTTGATATTTCTCCTCCGTTAATGGTTCATTCCTTTACTAAGTCTAGCTCTACATTCTTTTACACTTTTGCTACGGTTGCTGCTGCTGCTTGTTGTTGTTGTTAGCTTGGTATTTATTGTCAACTACCTGATAATTGATAAGCAAATGTTTTCCACCCAAAAGTGGGTGAAACTTTAGGTGCGTCTTATAGACAAAATACGGGCATTTATGGCCTCCTGAACCCTCCGTGCATCACGTTTTTGCCCTCCTTGCCCCCAGAAGCACTCTGCAGTGCTCCACACGGCCTGTTTTCACCAAAAATGAGCCCGTTTTCAGGCTCCCAAGCCCTCCATGCGTCATGTTTTTGCCCTCTCCGGCCCCCAGAAGCACTCTGATGGCCAAAAACAGGTGCGTCTTTGGCAGAAACAGGCCGTGCGGAGCACTGCAGAGTGCTTCTGGGGGCCTGGGAGGGCAAAAACGCAACACGCAGAGGCCATAAACTATTTTTTTCTTGTTTTCCTCCTGTAAATTTAGGTGCGTCTTATAGTCCAAAAAATACGTGATATCAGCTCAAGTACAAGCACATTTTTGCAATATCAGCTCTATTTCTTACATTCATCAGTCTGTTTATTCTTAACCTATGCTTTTTTTCTAAAACAACATTTTGTAAAAAAATTTTTTGTCCATGACTATTAAATTTGCTTTAATAAAAGCTGTAAAAAGTTTTTGAAAGTCCAAATATGTATCAGCTTTATCTGTCAGTTCACCCTAACTGCATAATTAATAGTGCTTTGAAAGATTTGTAAGACCTATCTTTTGAGAACTATCACGATTCTTCTTTAATAAGATTTATTCTACTATCTACTTGATATTCACTAGTGTATCAGCAGGTCTACTTAGAATAAACCTTAATGTAACTGGCTTGCAAACTACTGGATTGCCTTTCAATTACTTGATTTTTTTAAAAAATCCTTGAATCATTTTCACTTGAGCTAATAATCTGTATCCTAATATCATTGTTATAATATTTCAGAATCAAGCATCTTTTGCAAATGGAAGGCAAAACTGAGCAATAGTGAACTAAGCAATTTATGCTTTCATAAAACTATAAAATCACTTGCCATAATAATATGTTATTTTTACTTTTTAGATGGACCTTTAACCCTGCTGTTCTTACTAAAGCCAATGTTGTCCGAAGTGGAGATGGTGTGCAAGGTGCTGAAGGTGGTGCTTCACAATTTCAAGTGGGTGATCTTGTCCAAGTTTGTTATGACTTAGAAAGAATTAAGTTGCTTCAAAGGGGACATGGTGAATGGGCTGAAGCAATGCTTCCTGTAAGTTTATATAAATATATTTGTTGTTATGTAATTTGAAATAAAATGTGGATAAGTTTATTTCAGGACTGAAGTGAAATCCTTCAATGAATGACAGTGAAATTTTAGAAAATTATGTAAATTATGTCCATTGGAGATAGGTTTCTCTTTCTGGATAAATCCTATTGATAATCAGGTATAATGAATCAATAGGGAGGAAATGATTTTCTGCTTGGATAGCTTATTCCAGCAGTTACCATTATGACACAAGTAAGCAATACCCTGTTTCCCAGAAAATAAGACCTTTCCTGAAAATAAGCCCTAGCATGTTTTTTTACATGTACGCCTAATATAAGCCATACCCCCCCCAAATAAGCCCTACTTAAGAGCTTGCGCAGCCTGTCGGCTGCCCATTCCATCTGGTTGCTCGCAGTGCCGCGGTGGTGAGCCAGGGTGGTGGTGGAGCTGCCCCATGCACCCCGCATCGGCTTACCTCAGGGCCCCCGCAGCCAGGCCATCCACACCCCAACACCTACCTCATGGTGACAGCACCGGCAACCATGTGCAGCAGCAGCCCACATGGCTGCCAGCCCACTTTTTCTGCTTGCTCACAGCTGCAATGGAGCAGGAGACCAAGCAATATGTTGGTGCCACAGCCTTGAGGCAAGGCAGGTGTCGGGATGTGGCCTAGCTGTGAGGGCCCTGAGATAAGCCAGTGCGTGGGGCAGCTCCACCCCCCTGCCTCGCGGCAGCAGCATTGGTGTGCCACATGGCCTCCTGCCCTGCCACAAACAAGGAGAAAAAGTGGGCCCTCCCATACATGGGAAAAAAATTAATAAGACACCCCTCAAAATAAGCCCTAGTGTTTATTTTGGGGCCCAAAAGAAAAGAAAGAAAATAAGACCTGGTCTTATTTTCGAGGAAACATGGGTAGTTATGAACTTGGAATGAAGTTTGATGGAAATATTAAGTCTACCTATTTTTAAGCATTATTGAGTATTGACTATGAATATTACTGAATATGAATCACAGGTAGTCCTCAATTTACAACCATTTGTTTAGTGACTGTTCAAAGTTTCAATGGCTCTGAAAAAAGTGACTTATGACTGTTTTTCACACTTACAATCATTGTAACGTTCCCGAGGTCAGGTGATCAAAATTTGGATGCTTGGCAACTGGTTCATATTTATGATGGTTTGCTGTGCCCCAGGGTCATGTGATCGTCTTTTGCAACCTTCTGACAAGCAAAGTCAATGGGGAAGCCACATTCAATTAACAACCATGTTACTAACTTAACAACTGCAATGATTCACTTAACAACTGTGGCAAGAAAGGTTGTAAAATGGGGCAAAATTCACTTAACAAATGTCTTGCTTAGCAACATAAATGTGGGGCTTAATTGTGGCCGTAGGTTGAGGACTATCTGTATAACATTCATTCTCTCAACTATATCTTGTTTTATCTTCTAGGATTAGACATTTGTACAATCTTAAAAATGAATTTCTAGTATCTTAAAAATGTGAAAATAATCTGGTAGAACAGATTTCCCCAACTTTGTGGACTGGCGGGAGGGAGAGGGGATGGTTCGTGCAAACGGCCTGCAAGTGGGCACAGCTCCATTTGCCCAAGCAGCGTGCACGCACACTTGCCACACAAATGGAGTGCGCACACAGCATTTGCCCGTTGCTCGCGCAAGTGAGGATGTGCATGGGCTCACCGGCTGTTTCCACGGCCCAGTTGCAAACCGCTCATGGCCCATTAGTGGGCTGTGGCCCACAGGTTGGGGAACTCTGCGGTTAGAAGTTCACTTAGCTAAAATGAGTTGGATTATTTGATTACTGAACTTATTGAAAATAATACAAATATTTTATTGAAATGATAATAGAAATGAGCTTATTTTTTTACATACCGATGATTGATCTGCAGTCATTCATTATTAGGTCAACATTCAAAGAACTTTATTGGAATATAGAATAAGATATCCATATAAAATGGTAATTTTATAAATAAAATAATATTATAAATAATATTAGTTTTCTTTAATCTAGACCCTAGGTAAAGTTGGAAGGGTCCAGCAGATCTACTCGGATAGTGACTTAAAAGTAGAGGTTTGTGGAACGTCTTGGACATATAATCCAGCTGCTGTGTCAAAGGTAGCATCAGCAGGATCAGCTATAAGCAATGCATCTGGTGGTAAGTTAGAAGCTAACAAATACTAAAGAAATTGAAATTTTGAAGTCGGCTTTGTTGCTTAGTTTTTAATTTTTGTTGCTGTCTTTTAAGAGCACTTTCATTTAGAATAGTTCTTAAATACAGTGTGCAGCTTACTCTTGAATGTTTTGTTAGATACATGAATTATGATTGTATTTATTTAACCAATTTACATGACCTCCTGACTCATAAATTGCAGCCTTGGTCAACTAACAGATAATTAAATATGGAACAAAAGGAACCAGTGAACATAAAAACCACAAAACCACACATTGGAGCCAATTGCACTATGTTCTCATTCCAAAGCCAGTTACCTGAATGGATTTGTCTCCTGATCTGCAGAGAAAAAACAGGCTATTATTACAGAAGGGCGACACATTCTGTCTTCTGTCTTTTTGGCTCCATCAGTTTTCAACAACTTTTTTCCTACTAATTGTTCAGATGATAAAATGTTTAAGTTTTATTATTCCTACCTTTTTGTTTGCTATTTTCATTTTTATTCTTCACATATTTCTGTAACTTTACTTCCTCCACTCCCCTAGCAATATTATATTAATGGTTTGTCGCATAGTCAGCTAGATGTTCAGACTGGGTTTGACATTTTTACCCACCTATCTAGTCCTTCCAAAGGACTGGGATAAGCAAATGTTAATGTTTGATAGTGTGAGAGGTATTGTCACAGGGTGTAAACTCTTCTGAATAAAGCTGCCTTTTGTAATTGATTGATGGTGAATTTGTCAATGCTGATGATATTCAAGCTCCAGTTGTTTTAGGATTGCATCCAAGGTGCCTATTACTATTGGTACTACCTTTGCTTTCTTTTGCCATAGTTCTATTTCTAATTGCAAGTCTTTGTATTATCTTCTCTAGTTCTTTCTCATCTCTTCTGCTGTCTCCAGATATTGTCACGTCCACAATCCAGACTTTTTTGTCTTTCTTATTAATAGTTATTAAGTCTGGGGTGTTATGTGGCAGGTCCCTGTCTGTTTGAATTCTAAAGTTCCAGAGCAATTTAGCTTCTTCATTTTCTATAACTTTCTCTATTTTATGATCCCACCAGTTCTTGCTTGTTCACAAATGGTATTTCTTGCAAATCTTTCAATGCATCATTGTTGCTACTTTGTCATGCTGTTGTTTGTAGGTAACCAGGTGATCCAGTGTTTCTCCAGCTTCTTTGCAGAGTTGGCACTTGCTGTCTTCTCAATTCTGGTTTTGTATGCATTTGTTCTTAAGGCTTGGTTTTGTACAGCTAGAATTAGCTCCTCTGTCTCTTTCTTCAATTTTTCTACTCTTAGCCATTGTCAGGTATTGTTACTATCTGCTTTGCCTGCTTTTTTTTTTTTAAACGAATTGGCCATGTAAAATACTTTGTCTTCCCTTATCTTTTTTCTGTTCTTCATTTAGTCTTTCTTGTAGTTTGGTCTCTCTAGTACTCATAAGCCTTCCTGGCATAACTTCAGTGCATCTTCTTCGATGTCCTTGAGATATTCTTCCAATTCTCTTTTTTCTTCTTTAACAACCTGATGTATTTGCAATATCCCATGTTCACCTATTTTGCTTGGTAAATAGAATCTGTCAATATCACTATAAGGATGAAGGGCATGGTTTATTGTCATTATTTTTGGGTCTTCCTAGCCAGGTCCTATAGTTCTGCTTGAGTCCAGTCCACTATTCCAGTTGTGTGACTGGAATTGCCCAGATGTTTTGCCTTGATAGTATTTCTTCCATTGAGTTTGAACTTTAAGATCTTCTTCACTCTCTTGATGTATTCACTTCTAACCTTTTTCTGGACTTAGTATGCTTGATGGTATCAGCTTGAAGGATGCCCAGGTGTTCATCCAGATTCTTGATGTTATTTCCATAGGGCATTTTGGTTCCTTCAGTTTTCATTACTTTTTGACATTTTAATGGTGAGCATAGCACATTATCAATATCTTGGATGTATATATGGACAGTGTTGAGCACTATTCTATTTATAATGGTTCATTGCATAAGTCACCCAGATGTTCAGAGACTGGATTTGGCATTTTTGCCGCAAGATGTAAACTGTTCCAAGTAAAGCTGCTTTTGCAATTGACTGATGGTGAATCTGTCAATGCTGATGGTATTCAAGTGGTGCTCCAATTGTTTTGGGATAGCACCCAAGGCATCTATTACTATTGGTACTTCTTTTACTTTCTATTGCCCCTATTGCAGGTCTTCGTATTTTGTTATTGTTTCCTGTAACAGGAATAACTTTCTAACCTTCATTACCTAGCAGATGATAAATAACATTTAAGCTTGCTCTTGGTAGACTCATGAATATCTGCTCCACCATAATGTTTCTATTGTAGGAAATGCTAGTATGGAGTCATGATCTAGGCAAGGAGCAAATGTTAAAGCAACTTTAAATAATATTGGAATATAGATTGATTGTTACATGTGTATTAAATAAAAAATGTTTTGTTTAAATGCAACACTACATTCATATACTATACACCTGGTAATATTAATTGTTTCACTTAATATTCACAGAGAGGTTGTCCCAGTTACTGAAGAAATTATTTGAAACTCAAGAATCTGGGGATCTTAATGAGGAGCTGGTTAAAGCAGCTGCTAATGGAGATGTAGCAAAAGTGGAAGATTTGCTTAAAAGACCTGATGTGGATGTGAGTATTTAATTATATCATTCCTAATAAGTGGAATTAAGAGTTTCTAATCCATAATTAGAGGCTCTTGGAAAGATAAAACATTTTGTAATCAAAATAAAGATAGACTTTTCTTTCGCAATCTTTACTGTTGCAAATAGGAAGTTAATTATGCTTAAAAATAGGAAGACCCACCCACTTTAACATTTGGTTCATTGCTTTTTGAATGCACCGTTTTGCTTAAAATGTTTCAAACATTAGCCTCCTAAGATGTTTACATTATAATGTCCTCTAAGTAATTATTTTGCTTTGGAGTGATATAAAGTTTGGAAAAACATGTAACTAATCCAATCTTCTCAAGTTACCCTCAATTTGCCACCAAGATAATTTTTTTCCAGTTCAGTTTTTTAAAACTAATATTTTAAATTTATAATTTATATTATTTATAATTTCATAATTTATGGCAGTATGCATAAATCTAAAATATTTTAATAGATCTAAGATATGTTTCCTCCGTTATTATACTTAGTAAATTAAAGATAATTTGGAAAGACAATTGATCAGATCTCTAAAAGATATTTTTTACAGTGTAAGTATGTTGTCTTTTAACTGTTTCTTCTTGACATTATACTGCTATTAATGAGCATGGCTAGATTGTTAATGTCTCATTTTAAACTTCTTTGATTTTATTAATATATTTTAGGTGAATGGACAATGCGCTGGACACACTGCTATGCAAGCTGCAAGTCAAAATGGACATGTTGACATTTTGAAATTGCTTCTGAAACAGAATGTGGATGTAGAAGCAGAGGTATCTGAAAGCTTAAATGTTTAATAATACTTAGTAAAATGTATTTATTATACATTATAAATTATAAATATCTGTATTATATTTTAAAATATTCAATATTTTAAAACAAAATTGTCTAATATTGTTATGGGTTATTGTTTGTAAGATAATATTTCCTTTATTGCTAGTTACGTAATTATTTAACTAGCTTGTTGAATGGGTCCCTTTCATTTGATTTAATTTGGTAGTAGCCAATGGTCTTATTTAAGGGTTATTTAAGGATTTCATACTTTTAAAAAGAAAATCATTCCCTCGTGTAAAATAAAGTCAGGACAATAAAATGCAGGTATACTCACTCAACTAATTAACCAATTAATTATGGTTACTTCAACCAATTTTGCTGAATTGAGATTAATAGATATTTTCCAATAAAGGGGAAGAAACTTGGAATTTACAGATTATACTACTGCTGCACCAAGGATGGTTCTTTTCTCTAGAAATTGAGTTACTGACTAGGCTGAAGGTTGCATCCAGGAAGTATCAGAAGTTATTAATACAGCAGTTCATAAGTAAAGTTCCTCTCTTATAAAGAATTGGCTATGACTTGTAACTAATATTTAACAGCAAAATAAGTTGCTAGGAGCCATGGTGGTGCAGTGGTTAGAATGCAGTATTGCAGGCTAATTCAGCTCACTTTCAGGAGTTTGATCCTCACCATCTCAAGGTTGACTCAGCCTTCCATCCTTCTGAGGTCGGTAAAATGAGGACCCAGATTGTTGGGGGCAATATGCTGACTCTGTAAACCGCTTACAGAGTAAAGCACTATGAAGCGGTATACAAGTCTAAGTGCTATTGTTATTGCTATTTTATATGTTAATTATGTCTCAATGTGAAGTAGAACTATACACACACATCATCTACTATTGATACTTTATATCATTGCATCCTTTTATTAACTATATACAACAATTTAAAAGTCTCCCATTAAATTGTAGAACAAAAATATTATGCAGCTGAATTTTAATTATCTAGGACAAAGATGGAGACAGGGCTGTTCATCATGCAGCCTTTGGTGATGAAGGAGCTGTGATAGAAGTTTTACATAGAGGCAGTGCAGATCTCAATGCTCGCAATAAGCGTAGACAGACACCACTTCATATTGCTGTGAATAAAGGTCATCTCCAAGTTGTGAAGACATTACTGGACTTTGGTTGCCATCCTAGTCTCCAGGTAATTTAACTTGCTGTTTACTTTTTATTTATTTATTATGAACTCAATTTGAGCATTTTTTATATGTACATAACTTTGAAATATTAAATAGAGTTAGCCTCCAAATTATAATTTGAAATGTAATATCAGAACATGGTAATGTTCAGCTTTCCATCCTTCCTATCAGGATGTATGGAAGTGTTGAATATACTGAAGATGATGGTAGATTGGATGTGATGAATAAACTAAGAGCAGTGCTTTTGGTTTCTATAAAATCTGAGGAACAATTATTTCTAAATAGAAAAGTATTGTAAAACCATTGTAAACAGGAATTCTTTTGTAGTCCTTTAGTTTTGTGACACTGTTGGCCTGTTTCCGTTTTAACTGCCTTTGCTACCACCCAAACATGGTGATGACTATTGATGTAGATGTTTGTCAAGAGGGACTGGAGAAATTAATAAAAGAACAGGGTGTCTAGCTAAATATGCTGTTGGCTAAATTCAGCAAAGCTCTTACTACATTCTTATATCAGGATATTTCTTTTTAAATGAACTTTGCTGCGTTTTCTTTTGGATAGATGGGGAAGATTTATTTAGTTAAAATGTCTATTTCTATAGAAATTTATTGTGTTATATGTTAATTTGATTTTTTTACATTGTTTTTTTATTGGGATACTAAAGCATTTTTCTTTCTATTCGAAAAGGCAGCATCAAATGAACTTTCTCTGAAATTGCTTTCAAGACATTATCTGTTTTCTTATTGCTTTGATAGATCATACCCATGAATATTTTCTGTAGGTGTTCTGTCTGATAGTTTCTGTGCTTGAGGCTAGCGTTATAGTTTATGGCTTGAAACAATAGCCTTTCCCTTTCTATTGGGATCATTTGCCAGAAATATGCTTCATCAGCATTCCATATTAACCTTAGCTTCTATAGTCAGTGATAAAATGTATATTAAATCACTTGTATTTTAAGATATTATTACTGAGTAAGCTTAAAATATTTTAGGGCAATTCTTTTGCTGCATCTGTACTATAATATCTCTGTGCTTAGGGGAAACAGCATTGTATTGATGCCTTTCATGGTATAAGGCATCTTAACATTTACACAGAGGATGTTGTTGTGCTAATTGAAGATCAAGTCAATTCAAAATTATACAGATGTATTCTGTCCAAACATCAACTATTTTTTTCATATCTAGCTATTTTTTTCTTGAAGTTTGATAGGTACTTAGGGAGGGAGATAAAGAAATTTATATAAATTGACTAATATTTATTTTTAGGATTCTGAGGGTGATACTCCTCTGCATGACGCAATAAGCAAAAAGCGTGATGACATTTTAGCAGTCCTCCTGGAAGCTGCAGCAGATGTTACTATTACAAATAACAATGGATTTAATGCTCTTCATCATGCTGCATTAAGGGGCAATCCAAGGTATTGTATAGGTTTACTGCCTTCTAATGTTTGAGAAGCATAGTGTTATAGTAAAAATGTTAACATTAATTCAGAAGAGTTTTAACATTAACATATCTCAGTAGTTGAAGTATTAAAATTATATAATTGAACAATATAGAATTGATGTAGTGAGTATTTGAACAAATGCAGGTTATACTAAATTATCCATATAGTTAATTGTTTTGTGTGCAATCAGGTGTTTGTTCTCATTCAACTACAATCTGTAAAAGCATCATGACGCAATCTAGAATTACATTTACTTTATTTTGCAAAGATTAAGACTAGATAAAAAATGTGAACATGAATGTGAAATTAAATGTGAATTTAATGTGAAGCAGCTTTGTGACAACAAATACATTTTTTATTTATTTATTTTTTTTATTTTTTTTAAGTACATGTTGGTAATATACATAGATTTAACATTGTTTATATACATAAGATGGGTACTGATAAGAGGGAACATTAGGACAGGAACGGTAGCAGAGGTGGGTTCCTGCCGGAGCTTCCCGGTGCGCAGCTCCGTTAGGGAGCAGCGGATTGCGCAACCGCTCCGGAGCCCTCTTTGCCAGTCCATCGCGCGCGTCACCATTTTTTCCTGTGAATTTTTGGGTGATTTTGCTTCTGTGCGGAAGCAAAATCGCGCCGAAATCTCACGAGGGGATGCGCGCGCAAGAGTTTGGTGAGATTTTGCTTCTGCGCATGCGCGGAAGCAAAATTGCATCAAAATCTCTCTTTCGTGCGCATCCCCTCGCAAGATTTCGACTTGATTTTGCTTCTGCGCATGCGCAGAAGCAAAATCGCACGAGGGGGCCCGCGCGTAGTGAGCGCATGCCCGCCCGAAGTGTGGAGATGCGCGCGCAGCGCACTGGCACCGGTAAGGCAGCAACCCGCTGCTGGACGGTAGGCATGCTGGTACACTTATGCACGCCCCTAGTTCTTACACATGCCCAAGTTCTATCCCATCAGCTTTCTTACCAACAGACTAAGAAGTGAATTTGAGGCATGCTGTTTAAATTGGGCAGAGCAATGGTATAAAACCGTGATGGCGAACCTGTGGCACGGGTGCCACAAGTGGCACGCGGAGCCATATCGGTGGGCACGCGAGCTCAGGTCCGGCGTGCATGTGTGCACCAGCCGGCTGATTTTCGGGCCTTCTGGGCCCACTGGGAGTCGGGAAACAGGCTGTTTCCAGCCTCCAGAGGGGGTGGGGAAGGCCGTTTTCGCCCTCCCCAGGCTCCTAGAAAGGCTCTGGAGCCTGGGGAGAGCGAAAAATGGGCGTGCCATTGCATGCTGGGAGCAGGGGGGTCATGCGTGCATGTGCGGGGGTGCATGGAATTATGAGTGTGGGCAAGCACACACGTGATCCCCTGCATTCCCCCCCCCCCTTTTGGCATGCGAACCAAAAAAGGTTCGCCATCACTGGTATAAAAGCTTGTGGAATAACAGTGCTGATATTATAATTAATATATACAGGTTACAAACCAATTATGCAAAATCAAAGCCGACCAAATCAATATAACATTTTGCTTTTTCTATTGTGATGTTAAAACTCAGAATCGCCCATTGAAACTAATTATGGAGGATGTTTAAGCCCAATAAAACAAAGTACTACCTTTAGCACCTCCATAGGATCTTTGTCTTTCTGTTAAAATATTGTAGTTGTGCTGCAAGCTACGCCTCTTTGGATACGTGACAAGAATTGCAACATAGGAAGAAAAGCAGTGGGCTTTGATCTGATCTTCTCTCCCTTGTTGTTCCCCCCCTCCCCTCACTCTACTGACTACTTTACGGATTGAATAATTAACAGAACTAAAGAAGTGCTTCGTAACATATGGACATGTATACAAAGCCTTTCCTTTCAAATTGCTAAAGCATGCTTGCAAAGCTTGTGCAGCTGCTCTTGACTATTTCCATATGTGTGGTCATACACAAACCACTTGGCTTTGCTTTTGCCTCTTTTGAAGCAGCTGCATGAGCCTTGCAAACCTTATGGCTTCTTTAATGATTTGTGAATAAATGCTTCATGTGAGCTTATGCGTATTATGAAGCCTCTCTTTTAAAGGCTTTGCCCAAGCCTTATTGTTAAGCTGTGGAATTTGCTGCCATCAGACATGATGGCTGACTTAGTTTTAAAAATGGTAAGAGAAATTCATTGAAGTTAATTCCATCGGTGGCTACTACTCTTGTTGGCTGTTTGGTTCTTTTGAGATTGCAGATAAGATAAAGATGCCCTTGAATTGAGCTTGACTCCTGATGAATCCATATAGTTGATAACTAAAACAACAAAGCAAAATTGAATTGTGAGCCTCTTCCTTTAGGGTGTTTTTTGACTTTCTAGACCAGCTTACAGCCCTGGTATTTTTTTCAGATCTTTGATCCTGTCTTCTGAGCCTTGATACTATTACTTGCTGAAATAGAATCATAGGCTGATATATTAAATGTCATCTGAGAAGCAACAACAGTATAGGACTATCACTGTCCTATCCATGTTTGGTCTAATGCAGCTGGTTGGTCACTCTACACAGTTGAACAAAGAGTGCTGGACTGGACAGGCTACTGGCCCAATTCACTAGCACTCTTCTTGTGTCTGTGAAGCACTTTATAACATCATACATTTTCTGATTTCAGCCAATGGACTCTTTAGATCTGACTACTTTTTAAAAAGCTTAATTTTCAACCAGCCTATGATAATCCAAAACTTTGTAATTAAGTTTACAAGCTATAATTTATGTCATCACTAGCTGGTATGTCAGTGTAACTAAAATTGCTCTTGCCCAAAAGGGAATGGAAATGAATGTATAAGGAGGGCTATTGGCTGAATTTTAAAAATAATATTCTGTAATCATTAACTATATGTTCATTTAGAAATTCTATCCATGTTTCTCTCCTAATTGACTAATGTATACCAAAAGTTGGTATACTACCCGATTAAGACAATAGCAATTAATGGTATTCAGCTCCAAAGTGAGAAAGTGAGAAAGGTATATTGGATTTAGCATGGACGTGTCTGTTGTACTTGTCAATAGCATATTTTTGGCATGCTTCGAGGCCAGGAAAGGACCAAACTTTTAAAATGCCACTGAAAGTTTCAGTGAGATGATCATACCAAATTTAAAGCACCTTTTCCATTTTGGATTTGAATACTGTGCACTACCAGAAGAATATGTGCCTGTTCTCAGAAATGGCACTACTTTTTGTAAGTTAACATCACCTTAATAAATCTATTAGAAGCCATATGTGATTTGCAATGTCTGAAAATGCTATTCATTGTTGTTTGGATGACATACTTAATCTTTGGCATACCATGGGCCAGAGCTTTGGCTAGTACATTTGCCACTTACCATATTTTTCAGAGTATAAGACGCACCGGAGTATAAGACACACCTTAGTTTGGGGGGAGGAAAACAAAGAAAAAGGGTCTCTGCCTCCCAGCAATTTTCCAAACAGCAAACAGTACATATGATATACACTGTTTGCTGTGTATTTCTGTGCATGTGTGCCTGACCCATAGAAATAGCAAAGAATTGGAGAAATGTACATAATGCCAGAAAGTTTTCTTAAATGTAATCACACTAACTCCTCCCAATTATTTAAATAGATCTACTATTTAAACTAGGGTTTAACTCAGCTGCCTTATCTTAATACTAAACAGGACACTGTTACATTTCAGATTATACTTTTACAGATCTTTAAATTTGATGTGGCTTTCTGGAAGTATACATTCTCTGCTATTTAAAAGAAGATACTAAAGCATTGGGCCTCTTCAGAGCAAGCATTTATTTTAAAAAGCTTCTTCATTTTGTTAAGTTGTCTAGAACAATAATAAAGGAGTCTTTAAAAAATAAGTCTAATAATTTGAACACTCAGAGTTGGAAGGGATCTTGCAGGTCATCTAGTCCAACCCCCTGCCCAAGCAGGAGACTGCCTCTACCTAGGATAGAACTCGCAACCTCCTGATTGTGAGGCAAGAGCTCCACCTCTAGGCCACAGGAGCTGTTACCTCCTTTCAGTTTCAGCAGTCCAACATTGCCAGCAGTTTATCTCCCAGCAGTTTGTTTCCTTACAGCCACCGTAGTTAGTTTCATTTTACCACGTGGCTGCAGCCTCTCAGCTGTAGGTTGGGAGGCTGCTAATTAGTTTCTTGTGCAAATCAGGCTCTGCTGCTGTTTGCTGCAAAGAGGTAAATTGTTGGGAGGTAGAGGCCAAAGGGTGGGGGTGGCTGGGTGGGGCTACATTCAGTGTATAAGACGCACCCAAGTTTTCACCCACTTTTTGGGGGTAAAAAGGTGCGTCTCATACTCCGAAAAATACGGTAATCATTCTGTAATGGTTAATATGAATGTTGCTAACGAGGTAATGCTAGTAGTCAGAAGCCTGTAGTTTTGTATTTGGATGAAAAAATGTCTTCCACAGATATTTCTATTATGAAAGGAAGTAGTAGAATCAAAGGTCTCTGTATCTATTTGGCAACAGGTCTTTTTAGATTGGGGTTAGCATATTAATTCAAAACTGGCCTTCAGAACTTGGGTTGAAAATGACAAAGTAATAGATGGGAAAATACATTATCCAATAGTAATTCACTGAAGTCTTGTAATTTAATGGTATTTTTATTCAGACGCTAGCTTAATTTATGTTTTAGGACAGCAATGTCAATTTAATGCGAAGAAAATATGTTGAATACATTTTTGTCACCTATTTGTAGTTGATACTAATTTAATTCTTTATTTTGTTGCATATGCAGAAAGTGAAGAATGAGCTTTAACTGTATCTTGAGCTTCTGTAGACGATAAATACATTGTCTGTGAGATCCCATCTGTGTGCCATAAGGGAAAAGATCCAGAGTCTAACCCAAAATTCCAAAAATGAACAGTAAAACATAAATATAATTTTCTTACCTAATTTCATTCTGTATCTGTTATTTTTAGACAAATTGCATTTAAATCTGAAGATTGCCCCTAAGTTACTATAGCTAATAGGGAACGATAAATGTTTCTCTTTTAAAAACTCAGTTAGTGATAACTACCTCATACCCATATTTCCCTGATAATACGACCGGGTCGTATTAATTTTTGCTCCAAAAGGTGCATTAGGGCTTATTTTCCTGTTAGGTATTATTTTCGGGGAAATATGGTACTAAATGCGTCTGTCTGGCTAACAAATTTAACTGGGGCTTATTTTTGGGGTAGGGCTTATATTACCAGCATCCTGAAAAATCATGCTAGGGCTTATTTTCTGGTTGGGTCTTATTTTTGGGGAAACAGTATTTTGCTTTCTTAAGTTACTAAAGTATGCTAGATTTTTCAACAGAGTAAGATGGTACTAGACTTTATGGCAGGCACAGCAATAAATATTGACTCTACAAATAACCCCATAAACTCACAAAAACAACATTTCAAGATAAACTGTTTTATTGCAGAAAGATAAAAGCCACATGTGTGGAGAAAATCTATATACAACAGAACTTAGATCGCCGCCGCCGCCTCTCTCCCTCTTCCTCCATTTAAATTCTAGAGTTTTTCCTTCTGCTTCTTTGCATCGAAAGAAATTTGAACATTTTCTTCCTGTACTTGAGATTGTGAAATATCATTCATTGTTTATATAATGGTTTTATCTAACCTGAGAATTGCCAGTTCTTGTTATAGCTTCACCCTGGGCATGGAAATGAATTTCTAGGAAAGCAAACATGCAATCATGAGCCTAGCCCTGGAAGATTCAAGAACAAGGTTCAAATACATAAAATACTTTTATTGAAAAAGATGCTGCCCTAATAACAAAGATCAACTACTGCAGTTTTTATTAATCCAACTATGTTATTAATACGCCAGGTTCAGGGTTTAAATTTTTTGTCTCTTTTCCTGCCCATTCTAAGAATACCTGTACAGTGTTTTGATACAATCTTATTTTTTTAAACTATACTTATGCCCTTGGCAGCTTCAGCCAT
Organism: Diadophis punctatus similis; assembly: GCA_023053685.1. NCBI lineage: Eukaryota > Metazoa > Chordata > Lepidosauria > Squamata > Dipsadidae > Diadophis > Diadophis punctatus. The sequence goes on from JALIGW010000003.1 coordinate 156,632,217, forward strand.
TAGAGATAAGTTACCGTAGGTGGTGAATTCTGGAGTGAATGTGGACCACCAACAGCAGTCCCCGTCTAAGTCTTCCTTCTGTGTTCCAGGTTATTTCCTCTGTTGATAGTAAAACTGTTCATGGCATACCAGCTGTCTAATTAGTTCCAAAATTCTTAAAGTTCAGGTAGAGGATGGTGATCCATCACCAGTGCTGAAATTACATTAGTTTCTGGTCCAGTCAGTTCAGAATACAGAAGAGGAGTCTTCACACAGTAAAATTCCTACAGCACATGTTCAATTTCTAATATCTTTTCTTTTGGAAGCATAGTATCTAGCAATTCAGCTAAGCAAGATCAAACCAACTTATTATTTGGATAGAAAATGGCTAAGAAATAGCTGTACAGTAGGCTACAGTGAGAAGTCAAAACTGGAAGAAAGTAATAGCAAACCACTTCAGTATTCTTGCCAAGAAAACCAAATGAATGCATCTATAAAATCCTCAGGAATCAAACTTGACTTGGAAAAAAAAGAAAAGGAACAAAGGTTATGTTAACCTTCCCAGAATAGGTTCTGATGGTCAGTTTTGTATAGGTTTTCTCTTTTTAATATTCCTATTATTAAAAATCAGTTGATAAAACCACTTGTCCTGTAGTGATCAATACATAGCTACAGCTGGTTGAAGGGGACCAAATCCATTAAACATGTGATTTGATTCCATTTTACCAGCTTAAGCAAAGCATTGAAAACCTAATTTTGCCATCAAGCCTGGGACCCTGATTGTATGGGTGAGCCAGTTTCTTAGCCAGGATTATAATGAAGGTGTGATGTCAAGAGTATTCTCTGCTGCTATTTTATGTTATTTATGTTGTTTATAATTTCAATTGTACTTCTTTTTTTACTCTGGTTTTATTCCTATTTTAACTGTTAGATGCCCAGAACCATCTGTACGAGATGGGTGCCCACAGAAATTTATTAAATAAATAAATTGAAGTTTAGGAAGCATACAGCTGTTTCTCCATTAAATAAATATCAGATAAGGGGAATCGTATACTCCCTTACTTTTAATTTTTGTTTAAAATGCTTCATTTTTATATTATTAAAAGTAGAAAAAAACAAACTTTAACCTAAGCCATCGAAGAAAACAGTTATGGCTTGCAATAATTCTTAGTTATTTGCGTTTCTTGGGTGAGAATGTGAATGTATTTTTACAGAAGTTTACTGAAAGGAATTAATTAGAGAACATTCTCAAGTATAACTCTGGTTAATATTTCCAGAATGAGTTTTATTTTGAAAGACTTTTTCTGTTAACAGGTTAGTTCTGTACATATTCTATCTACATCTGTTTTAAAAAAATGATTTCACAATTTTTGGCATATAGTTATCATACTTCAGCATATAATTTAATATGCATATGTTTTAGTTAATAAAATGGGATTCGTTTTTAAGTGTAGAACAGCATCTTATTTGAAGACCTGTAAACTTTAAGCCATGCTAAATTGGGGTAAGATTAATTTGGGCTCTAATAATGCATAATTTATATGAAATCTTTTATTGCAAAGACAGATTTCTCTAAATATACAGTATGTTTATGCTTAGGGTTTAATAGAAATTTATCATATATAAAACTTGAACATTTAAAACTATCTATTTTTGTCAGTAATATGGGACTGCACTGGTCCAGCTGTTCAAGTATTCTTTTAGATGGCAACAGTTTTCATGTACTGGCTATATCGGGGCAAAAAGTGACCATGGAAAGAAGTATAGCAGCATTTGATAATGTCAGCATCTGTTATCCTTGTCAGTCAAATGGTTGAGATGTCTGAATTACAACTGTGTCAGCAGATGTCCAGAGTTCAGTTTGCACTTAGTTAGAATTCAGCAGCTGACATAAGTAAGGGAGGTGACATTTTAGCATGACTGACAAAGTTCAAAGAGGTATTAAGATTTGTTTTTATAAAGCTGCATACATAATTCTATGTAAGGCTTGCTTTAGTGCTGGTGTATAATTATGTTTTGGGCAAAAGCACAAAGTACGTTATTCACTTTATAAACCATCATCGTTTTTAAAATGTGACCCTACAGAAGTTAATATTTAATTTATTGCTCAGATAACTTATTATTAGAAATAGGCAGTGCTTCATAGAATTCAGACAGGTTTGCCAACTTTGTTGCTAATGAAGGCTGTTTGTTCTCTGATCATCAATCTGTTGATTATAGAATAAAATGTGTTAATGACAATGCCAATATTTATTTCTGCATTGCACATTTACTCAATGAATTTTAATTAATTGTGTAGTGAAAGTATAGAACAATTTATTTGCAGGAAAAATTTTTAGTTTCTGTTTAAATAACAAATGTATTGTTAAATTCTTAAGAACTAGTATCTTTTCTGGCAGAAAAATCTGTATATGAATAAACTGAACAAGATCTTAAGAGATGGCAATTAGAAATTAAATATGAATTAAATATGAAGCCCAAGAGCCTAGGTGTCATATACTATAAAGTTTAATCCCACTTAGCCTACTTTGAATTTTCAGTCAGAAAACTATATATTTTACATACTAACATCCTTTGTATATAACCAGTAAAACTTCCATGTAACAACATGAGGGATTAAAATAAATTATTTTTAAAATAATGAGATATTTTAAAAACAAGATTTACCTAAACAGTATTGATTTTCTCCTAAAAATAATTAAGTTAATATTAAATAATGGGAATGCTGACCTTTTAGCTGTACAATTATTCTCTGAACAAAATGAAATAAACATGTTCTATCTTAAAGAACATCTTACTAAATTTTGCAGATAGGAATGATATTGAACCTGCCAAACTTAAGCTGATTTACTTTCATTTGATGAAATAAACTGTTTCAAAATATAGACTCATTCTGACATACAGGTTATTGATATTTAATTTTCTTGCTACGACATCTTTTTAGTCATAGACCAAAGCAAAGTAAAACGAAAAGGAACTATGTTAGAAAAAAGAAAATACAAAATTGTTTAATCCACACACATTTTTAGCATGTGTGATCTGTTACCATCTGGCAAAAATTCTTCTTATACTTTGAACATTTAAAAGCGGGTGAAGATTGCCTTGGCAGTTACAGAATACAGTAATATTTTCCTTATCAAACATAATACTATATTTGTTAAATAAATATGATACACTATTCAGATTTAATTTTGATTAATGTACATTCAATATAACGAGGAACTTTAATTAATCCTTTTTTATTTCTAGCTGCAGCAATGGTTTCAAATCGGTGGGAAAGCCATGTGTTGCAAGCAATCTCCTCTTCTTTTTGAGGCTCTAATATCTCACAGGCTAGCACTGCCAAATAGCAACACAATTCCCCACAGATTTTTTTTCATAAAATGAAATAAAATAGGGGCCTTAAGCAGCCAGTAGGCTAATTATGTCCCTGAAAAGATGCTAAAAGAGCAGATTCCTGGCCCTGCTTCAGCTCAGTGGTGCAACACATCTCCTTGTACATCAAGCCAATTAAATTCTATTGACATGCTTTCAAATGAGAAAATTAAAGGCATGGAGTGATTATAGGGTCCCATTTTGGCTGTGCTAGCTCAGTGCATGTGTGTGTGTGTATATAATTAATTCTTTATCTTTAGCCAATTTACTCTAGTTGTTAAGACACCAGGCTAGGGGCCAAGTGACTATGAGTCTAATCCACCTCACAGGGTTGTTGTTGTTGTTGTGGGAAAAATAGGAAGAGCAAAGTGTATTATGTGTGGTTGCCGTCTTGAGTTACTTATAAAACATAATAGGGTAAAAATAAATAAAACATGCAAGAGTGCATGATGCTTCCCCCCCCACGCCCCCCAAAATGAGATAAAATCAAGAGGGGCAATGTTTGAGCTGTGTAACTGGGCTATAAACATATTAATAAACCCTTGCACTGAATCTTCAGTGGAAACAAGGCAATTTTAGACACATACAGTTGTGCCAAATGCAACAAAGGTGCCAATGTGTAATAAATGCTTGGTGGATTTCTAATGGAAAAGTTAGGTAGAAAAACAGAAGTCTTTGTCGTAATATGTTCATTTTAGCATACATGAAAAGCCTTGTTTTTGAAACATATTTTATGTTAAACCATATTTTATGTTCACAGGTTCACATTCTAAGAAATATTCTTGACTGATCATTTTAATATTAATTTGGATGGTTAGACAAGAGATCACATTGAGAGGTTTTTTTTAAGGTTCAGAAGCAATACTTATTGTGGTTTTCAAAATTACAATCCAGAAATCATTCTGTAATTGTTTTTATTTGTGTGCTGTTGCGTTGTATGTTGTGAGTGTTCTTATTTAGGTTTTGAATTAATAAAACAAATAAATAAATGATTGAGCAATACTGTTAGTATCAGTTCTTTAAACAATTATCCCATTATTTCCCCCCTCCCTCCAGTATGTTCTTCTATGCTAATATTCATTTGATCCTTTTACATGTTATCTTCACTTTAAAACACCATGACTTTCACGTGAAATATAGTTTATTTTTCTTTTACTGGTTGTTCACTCCTGCCAAAAGTACATACTTCTTTACATTCCATAATATTGTATGTTCATATGGGTACATAAAGAAGTATGTGCTCTGGGCAGGTTTTCATAGCTGCTATCTGCTGGATAAAACTGAACAACATTTTGTCCCCTTTTTAACCTAAAGTATAAAATAGTTGTTCCTGGTGAATTTTAAAAACACACTTTTGCTCTTGTTTCTTAGTATCTGGCCTTATTACTGAGAATTAAAGCCTTCCTGTACTTTACGTGTACAATAATTTAAAACACATTAAAAATAATCGTTCTTTCATGAAGATTCAGGTACTTGTTAGGTTTCTGTTGCTTTTTATTGGCTATTAAGCCTGGCGAACAGCATGATTTCACCAAAGTTTGATTATACAAAATACCTTCATGAAATGGTAATATGTATTCATGTATTCCACTCTGAGCTTGCATTATCATTGGTCTTCACTCATATTTTATCATATTTATATTAGTATCTGGTGAAGTGGAAAAAAATGATCTATTTTGTAACGATGTATGCCTTTGGGAAGAATCTCAATTGTTGTATTTTATAATTAATGAGAATATAGCCGAATAAATAGCTGATTATATTCCAAGAAAGAAAATAAGTTGCAAATGTGAAGATTTGGCCTTTACTTTTAATTCAAACCAATGTGAACTAGTTTTTGCAGAACATTTTCAAATTAGAAAAGTTCATAATAAAATGTACATTTTCATGTCAAAATTGTTGTAAGTTTAGTAGCTCGTATATCTTCACAGGTTTAGTTGGCTGATACTGTAGTTTATCTTTGGATTCGTATTAATCATAAAACAGAAAAAAACCCAATATCAAGTTGCAAAAAAATTGCATTAAAAAAAGAAATATGTAGAAAATTCATTTTAAATTATACATAAATCATTTTGTAAAGTATGTTTATAATCAGAACAAGAACACTCATCCAGTACTTACACATTTTCAAAAATTAGGGGAAAAGGCCCCAGTTGATCATGTTAAAGAAAACCAGTTGTTCAGTTTCTGCAGCTCAAGAGAAAAACCTAGTGCAGCTGATAGAGAGCAAATCAGAGACTAGCAGCAGCTAGCACAATTCTACAAGAAGAAACAGCAATGCAGCAGAACAATTACAACTTGCTTGTTTCAAATTTAAATTATATTGTTCATGCTCTAAAATAATATTTTTAATCACTTAGTAAAAGTACTTTATTACTAAATCATGCCTTATCCCACCCTTTTATATATAATGAAATGGATCCAGAATATAATGTGAAAGTAACAATGGGGTAATGCATTTCTGTAAAATTAATATTTATTGAAATGCTAACTTATTAGTAGATATAATACTTAAAATACAATTGACAAGATTTCTTGTCCAACAGTATTAAGCTATGATATTACTCAAAGCTGATTGTTTCCCATATTAACACTTTGCACTAGAAATACTTGATATTTAAGCACACTAGTAGTATGTTAAGCTGCAATTGAGATTAATATAAAAAATACACAGATTATTAAAAAAAATACATGCAGATATGAATCCTTTAAATCTGTGGAATAATTCAGGTCTTCTAATGCTCTATTACCTGTAAGCTTATCATGCAGCATTTGCAGTTGGATGACCTAGAGAGAGACATCAGCAGCAGCCATCTCATCTTGAATGTTCACTCTATCGCTGATTCAGCTCTTCATTATGTGGGAGGGGGGAAGCAATGGAGAGGTGAAAATGAATACATATGTCACTTTAAAGCAAGTATAATTAAAATGTGAGCACATATCTTACAAGGTATCTGTTGTGTTTTCCTAACCATTTAGGTGTTGTGCATAGAACTAAGTTTCTTGAACCTGCTGGACAGAAAACAGAAATATCCAAGGTAGATGCTAGAAAAACCCCAAAGAAGGATAATCTCATCTTGTTTAGATAATTGAAAAGAATTCAAAAATGTTCATGAGATTGTAAAAAAAAAAAAAATCAGCATACACCTTCATCCATCCCCCTTTCTCAAGCAAGTATTGTTTCTTTCTCCATAGATGGAGGACTTGATTTCTTCATGCTTGAATTTTTTAGTTCCCAGACAGGTTGCTTGTAGTTATTTTTCATTTTTAGAGGTCAAACACTGCTCTTGAGGTCAGGACTTCCACATGCATGCTGTTTAGCATGAATCCATTTGCTACTCAGGGCACTAGCAAAACTATTTCAGCTTTATAGGCAGCCCAGGCATTTGAAACATCCACTCACAGGCTGTCTTTTGCCCCTCTCTTCCCTGACCATATTTAGTCAACCATTGCAAAAAATAGTATCTCAACTGTTAGTTGCTGTTCCAGGAACAGACTGTCTTTTACTCTGCCTATTGATGGCTCATCCTGCAGTTTTACTACTCAGTCCCTATATCTGTGATATCAAATTAAATTGGGTTGCGTGTTTCAGTTTAAGTTTTTCTAATTTTTTTCCCCAATGATGTTCAAATTCTGATATCTCAGTCATTGTGTTTATTCTTCTAGAAATAAAAGCAAGATAGTGAGAGGAAATTCAGAATGAAGTAACATTTCAAAAACTTTAGAAAACTTTGTTTTGTGAAAAAATAATTAAATACACTATGGAGTAAAGAATCAAACCTTTTTAATAATCAGGATGGCAGAAACTATGTTCATTTAACTTTAAATTGACAATTGAAGTTTTAACTTATAACTTGCATTTTATTTTCGAAAACTACAGCATATTTTAGGAATATGTGTATATGTATTAATATTAATGTGCTCGTCTTTAATTTTTTTTTCTAATTTCATTTGTACATTAAATGTGGTTTGTGTTCTATCTTGACAAAATGTCAATAACAACAACAATTAGATCTGTAAAACATTCTACAAGTGTATAACTTTTCTCTGATTGCTCTCTTTGTGAAGAGCTGATGATTGGTAAGATACAGAGGTTAGTAGTCCATCGCTCATGAGAGAGTGTAAGTAATTGGACCCCTCTGTGTTAAGTATCTTTAAATAACCACCCAGAAAGAATAGTTTATATCTATGGTAGATGTATCTCTAGATTTGTATTTTTTCCCCATAAACCTGCCTTACCTTGATAAATCTATGTAGCAATGCCCATATTTTCATTATTTAAATGGCTACTAGTGAAAGGATTTGTTTTATGGCATTCCATATATGGAATGGATACATTGGGTGGTAAGTATATGATTCTCCCCTCCCCACTGTATTTATTGTTCCATTAACTCTTTAAAACTTTCAAAAATCTTTGTAATGAATCTATTATGTGGGTTTTAATTATCTGTAAACTGCCTTGAAAAATGTTTTTGAGATAGGATATAAATATATTTAAATGGTAAACTACACCAAGGTTTTCTGGTCCTCAGTTTTTCTAGCTCTTATATTATGATCAATGTGAAAAGATTTATTTAACGTCTGGCAAAGAAAGGAAGACTTAAAAGCATTTGAAGTTGCCTTTTAAAGGGAATAGTTTTGAAGGGTAAATTAAGTTTTTAAGAGGGGAAGACTGAAAGATACACATTCCCCAAGCTGCACAAAAGTACTCACACATGCATACTTGTTATACAGACACCCCCCAAGCTACACAGAAGTACAACACCTAATATTGCCACTCTGAATTCCCATACAAAATTCCATTCATATATAATTGGAGAAACAAAGTATGTAATGTCAGCATGGTAGATTGAAGCACAGCAGGTGGTGTATGAACTGCAGGAACATAATTCTTAAACATGAAGTAATGATATTTGAGGCAAGGGGGAAGAGTAAATAAATGTGAGATACAGGATAGCGTTGAAAATAGAGACTTCCTTCCCATTTTCAAAGTATACCCTTACTAGATTTTTTTTATTTATTTCTCTGATTTCTAGGCTGCCCACTCATGGTAACTAAGCAGTCATAAATGTCTGTATATATTGCATGTGGCAAACTGAGTAGGATAGTTGAAAAATGCATTTTCTTATGAAATTATACATCTATTTTCTCAGAAGTAAGCCCTATTGAGTTCAGGAGAATTAAATCATTAAATTAAATCATTAAATGATTAATGAATAAAATAGCTATTAGTACTGAAAGTATATTAAACTAACATACTTCTATGGTGATGTATAATACGAATAAAACTCAGAAGAACTGGACATGGATTACTAGAATAGCTAATATGGATTCTATTACATTATCTAATTGAGAAAGAATGTTAAGGTTTAATAGAATGGATAGTATTTCATATAAAATCAGTTTTTCAGTAATAATAAAAACTGGCAATATAATCACTGAGTTTTGGGATGTTACACTTAAATGGAAAATTGTATTCCTTCTAGAAGTTAATACTGATATAATCCTTTACATTTTTGTCTGTTTCAGTGCAATGCGAGTGTTACTGTCTAAGCTTCCAAGACCATGGATTGTAGATGAAAAAAAAGATGACGGATACACTGCTTTGCATTTGGCAGCACTTAATAATCATGTAGAAGTAGCAGAACTTTTGGTACATCAGGTAAAATTTCCTATGAATTGATTTCATTCCAGAAAGAAAGAATGTATTATTTGTTACAAATAGATGCATACATTTGCTTACAAACCATTTTCTACATACAAATAAAGGTACTTTTTAAAAAAAACTAATTATTAAGGCATTTATTATGTCATTACTGATTCTCTTAGTGATAGCAAAGTGAGGGTAGCACAGATTTCCAGAAACTACGCTTTAATATAATCAGCTATCTTATCTTGTACTTGGATATTTTATTGAGATTTTGGAGATGCATATATTCCTTTTTTTTCTAATTTGAATAGCCACTTTTTTGAGATGAATCCTTTAGTTAAACAATTGAAAAATATAGATTATTCAAAGAAAAGAGCACTGAACCAGGGGTGGGTTCTAACTTAGCTCGCCGCTAGTTCGCTTCCTCCCGCGCTGCGTGGCCACACGTGCATTGCGCGCCAGGTGGCTGTGTGGGCGGGCGCGCATGCGCAGTTCTGAAAATTTGCAAAAATTTCAAAAAAAAACTGAAAACAAGATAGTGGCGCCTGCGCAGTGCTGTAAACTCAGCTTATGCGCATGCGCAGAAGAAAAAAATCAGCAAAAAATTCTCAAAAAAAAGATGGCGGCGTTCACGGATCAGCACCGACAGAACCGGCTCCATGACGTCCCCAACGGTTTGCTACCGGTTCTATAGAAGCGGTGCGAACCCACCTCTGCACTGAACCTTATAATATCCATATTTGCTCAGAAATAAATGAGATTGACTATACTATAGAAAGCGTCTAGGTTACAACAAGTAGAAAACCTAATGAAGGATTGAATGAATTTGAAATTTGAATTTGAAATTTGAATTTCAAATTGAAATTGAATTTGAATTTGAAACAATGAAATTGTTTACATTAGCTTTACCTAAGCAAAAAGAACATATGAATAAATAAAGTTCAACTATGTTCAAAATAAAATAAAGGGAAAAAAAACAATTTACCAGCTACTGTAACCTTGGGATAATGAAAAAATAGCAGCCGGTAACCAAGATAAAACAAGAAAATGGAGCCATTCAGTCACTACGCTCACTCTTCTCCAACAAAACAGCATCTATGAAAAGCCAGATGAACGGATAGAATTGAAACTTGTTACTGATTTAAAGAATAGCTATAGAATACTCATTTATTTTGAATGAATTTAAATCATATAAATTGAGTCCAAGATTACCAAATGAACTGTATTGGGTTTATTTTCTTCCATTCAATCATGTCCAAGTCCTTGCTAACTAATTAATCACATTTTTGGTCAGGCAGTTTAGATTTTGGGAAAGCTACAGGCAGAATACATCTTAATTTAAGCAGAGTATGTTGACAGAGTATCCCATGACAGTCTAATTAGCAAGCTGCTTAATTATAATCTATTTGACATGATACTTAATTGGAAATCTACTTGAACAATGTTCATAAATGGTTTCTCATCAAAATATGAGAAATAATGTGTGGAGTGTAATAATCATAAATTGGGTGCTTAGTTACTTAGGGGGCTTAGTATCCTAGGAGACAAAAATAAAATAAAGGAGCTTAATTAATTAGAAAAATTGGCTAGAAATAATATTATGAAATTGAACCTAGATATACAAAAGAAACTGAAGTTTTAAAAATAAAAAGGAACTACAAATGATAAACCAAGAGAATGACCCGACAAATATTTGCTTATTGGATCTACAAAAGAGGCTTGTTAAAAATTTGAAGAGATCTGTGTCACAGAATAAATTAAAAAGAAAACTCCTATGACAATATTTGCTTGATGTAAAAATTAAGACTGTTAGAAGAAAAAGGAAGGAATATAAGGTTGATTTATTTGATCAAGGTTACAATAAGTCATTTTTTGCAATGTTCTGACAATCCTTTATGAACTTTCTGCTGACATCAGGATAGAAAAGTTGATATTTTATGGATTTTCTTATAGTAGATAAAGGATGGAATATGGAATGAAGAATTACCTATTTAACCTTGTAGGAGTGAAGATTTGTTAAATTTGTTTATACTTGTGATGAAGGTTCGAAATCACTTCTTTAGATTTCTTTTTCTTTTTTCTGCACTATTCCCCCCCCCATTCTTTTCTTTCTCTAAGTTTAGTTTGTATTAGTTTGTATTATTGTATTTAAAATTCTTAATAAACATATTTTAAAAAGTACACCTTCTTGTGTACTTCTGCCCTCTAGAACAAGTCTCCCCTTGTGATTTGGATTCCACACACCCGCTCCCCACCCGCCCCCATTTTGCTGCTGTTTAAAAGAACCCTCTTCACCCAGACCTTTGGTGAAGGACAGTGAAAGCCCTTGTTCTATAGCACTTGCTATCTTTTATCTTTCTTTTTTTATGTTTTATTGATTTTATTGTAATTTCCACTGCCAAGTTGTTCAGAGTCAGGTGCCATATTAGTTTAATGTATTACTATTAATTAGTTTTTCATCCAGAAGCTGTATTTTGTTCTAAACCAGTTCAAGTGTTTGAGCTATTGTTTGAGTTGACCAAAGAGGTAAGTTGATTATGTCCAGTCAATATGTGGAGCTTATGAATTCCTTTACATAAATTGTCTCAGTACTATATACACCATCTCCTTGTTTAATAACCAAAATCCATTCCTTAAGTTGGTACGGTAGGTAAATGATCCCTCAGCTATAAATGGTCACTAGACAAACATGTGACAGAGAAAGAGTATCTGCAAAGATAACTAGTTGCTTCTTTCTCATTTAGATAAAATTATCTCATATAGTGTCCTGTGCCTGACCCATTTCCCCCCCCTTTTCATTTTTTTTAATCCCACCCCCCCTTTTGGTGCCGTTGCAGAGCAGAGAGATTGCTTAAACAATGTATTTCTTTCCATGCTGATTTCCTCCGCAGAGTAGTGCTTCCCTAAAAAGTACTAACTTTAAGTGAACAAGCTTAGCACTGTAAGCTTAGTTTATTAGAACTCTCCCACCAGCTGATACTGCTGCCCCCAACTGATCAGACCTTAATCCGTTTCACGCTGAAAGCTTTTGTTGTCAGGTCTAAAATTTGGTGGTAAGTGCAGGCACTGGTCAGAAAATGATTTAGCATCATATTTCTGAGTGGTCACTAAATGAGGTAGTCCTAAACAAAGAGTGGCTGTACTGTGAAAAATATTAAGTTATTTCAGTAGATCAAATTCTTTTTAAAATTTGAAAACAATTAATGAAACATTTCATAAACTTTCCATATTAAATATTGATTCGTGGGAAATACTGATAAATGCAAAATAGAAAGAATATGAAAATTAATTCAGTTTCATAAAATATATGTATAGATTTTTTTTTAGTTGGATTTAACAGTGGAGAAATAATAGCCTAGTGTTTTTAATTACACTATCATATACTTTCTTTCGCGAGTACCCTGATCGTTCAGTTCAATTAATATGAGTAACATTTGGGATTTCTCTTTCAGGGCACAGCTAACTTGGATATTCAGAATGTAAATCAACAAACTGCACTGCACCTTGCTGTTGAAAGACAGCACACACAAATAGTGCGGGTAAGGCAATAATAATGTACCATAAGAATGTACTTCTCTACTATACTACTGTAGTGCCGTATATTTCTAAATGGATTTCTAAAAGGATTATGGAATAAGAGAATTTCTCTACGTGTTCATGCTCTGATTTTCCTTCCAGAGAGGTTAATAGGAAATGTGCTCTGTTTAAATGAGAGTCTGGTTGCTTTTCCACTTACCGTATTTTTTAGAGTATACCCCCCCCTAAAAGAGGTTGAAAATTTGGGTGCGTCTTATACTCCGAATGTAGCTTTTACTAAGCTTTTTTTCAGCCCTAAAGAGGTGCTAACAGTGAAGTGATCTTCCCTGCTTTGCTAGCTAAGCGATCTTCCCTTTGCCTGCTTTTTTCATTGCTGCTCCCTCCGACAATCATCTGAGCCTTTTCTCAGCCCTTACGAAGTGCTAACAGTGAAGTGATCGTGCTTTGCTAGCAAGCAATCTTCCGCCTTTTTTCAGCCCTAACAAGGTGCTAACGAGTGAAGTGAAGGATCTTTCCTTTGCCTGCTTTTCTCATTGTTTCTCTCTCTGAAGAGAGAGAGGTGAAGTGTTTTAGAAACTGTTTTTTATCCCCAACCAGGGGATAAAAAGCAAGCACGTGGGCTCAAAACCAGCAAACTAATGTGCTGAAGCTGACCAGACTAAGGACTAGCCAAATGAATACCTGGTAAGCAGAATTTTCCTCCCCTATTTTCCTCCCCAAAAACTAAGGTGGGTCTTATACTCCGGTGCGTCTTATACTCCGAAAAATACGGTATATATCATGTTTAAATTATTTTAAAATATATTATCAATATATTAAATATTGATCAAAAATAAAACACACTGCTTATTCTATTTCTGATTTAATCCTCCATGCACATGAGATATATTAGTAAATTCTTTTTAAAAAAAAAACGTTTGATTTACAGTTTTCTTTTCACACCATACATATTTTGTGGACAGTGTATTGACTGGGTCAAATTTTTCTTAAACAACGCTAACAATAATAATACAAATAAGTATTTGCAATCCTAATCTTCCCACTTCAACAATACTATTCTCTCTTTATAATTCTTTATCATTTTTCCCATTAATTCATTTAAACATAGATAAGATTTCTTTGCACCATGTATTTGTTATCCCTTACTAAATTACTAATATTTAATATTTTAAGAATTACTCATTATTCCACCATAACTTCAATATTCCAAATGTGTAGGCTTACTAATAAAGCCAAATATTAACAATATTTAATCAATCCCGGGAGTGTATCTCAAAATCCCCACAATTTCTAATCCTTAGTAGTTTAAATTCAGAATATACTTTAACACACTATTAATGTTAATAATACAATTAAATTACCTAACCCTAAATTTCCATCTACTAAGCTTAACTTATTTTTAGTTATAATAAATTGTATTATCTGTTAATATATATACTATTTTCCCTGTTTGTATTTTTCCATTTTATTAATATATTTTCTCATTATCCATCATCTCTTAAATCTTTTTAAAATTCCATCATTTATTGACTTTTTAGTCAGCTTTTGTCTCTCTATCTTGTAATCTTGTAGCTCTTTTTGATATTTTTGTGCCTCCTCAACATTCCTTTCTGGATACCCTTTGTCTCTTTCTGCTGTATTATTGGAACAACCATCAATAAGACTTCCACTGCTTCTTCTAATTTCTCATCTATTTCTTGAATATCGTATTCCTCTTTTCCCCCCAATTGTTGAGTGACTTCTACATTCATTTCTGTGTCTTTAAACAATCCCCTTGACTCCTTAATGTTCTCTATAGTTTCATGCACACTTTTTAGCATCAAGAATATTTCTTCATATGCCTCTATTATCTCCTGTAAATCCATTTTATAACAATTTAATAAAAATTACTCAGTATATTTCTATAGTTCCAACGTCTCAATATTTAAAAACTCCTGCTTAATAAAATGTCATCAATCCCATAATTATACCTCCAAAACCCCTAAATTTATTATCTTTAAAATTCTTTAGTAATTTCCAGCCTTATAGTTTTCCAATTATATATCTTCCCAATTGTCCAAATTTTAAAGTCTTATTTAACTTTCCTTCCCTCTTTTATTCTATCACCTTTCTTCTTTTGTCTCATAGAATGTTCTGTTAGATAACATTAATAGTCCAAATCCAAGTTAATCCATTGGATTCCTCCAACCTTTCAGATCCATAATCCAATAGCCAATTTTAATAAAATTTAGTTATTTGCAAGTTAGTTCCTTTTAGAAATCTTCAGAAGGGAAAAAAAAGCTTATTAAATATTCTCAAATTATCCAAATCGTCTTCTAACATAAAGTCAAGGTCAGGCCGTCTTTCAGATGTTATTACTTCTATTCTGTGTATTAGACTTTGTGTGTATTGAGTTCACTTTCACTGAGTATACTGAGGCTATAGTGCTGTAGTACTTCTCTTCTTCCAATAGACGGCTCTCTTGTTCCCAAATCCAATGTTAAACAGTCTGTCAAAAACAGCTGATTATCTGATAAATCCAGGGGATTTAGAAATACAAATAAACAAGACAGTTTCTCCCGAAAATCACCTTTCAAATTGTTTAAGCTTTTTTCAGGCTTTCTGTGTTTTAAAGCTTCCTTTGGGCTTCTTTTGCCTCTTAATTTTCAGTTTTTTTCCACATCTCTGTGTATTTAATCGCCGTTTTCTTAGGCTTGGAAGTTATCTTTTAAAATTCGTGTACTTAAATCAGGTCTTTAGAGTAAAAGTTGGTAATTATCTCACCCAGTTTCAATGCTCTGTTCACGAACCGCTCCAGCACCAATCTTGTGGTCCTGGTTGTCCCAGCTTGTGACTGCCAAAAATGGTCGTCGTCCCTGCTGTTGTTCGGGAGAGCTTGCTTCAGACCTAACGAGGAAATTGTGAGTTCCTCGTGGTCAGCGAAGCACCTCTCCTTCCTTCACCGCCCCTACAAGGCGACTATGACCCCGACAGCAGTTACCAACTGGATTTTGCAAGACTCGGCAGAGTCCGCTATTTTCCAGCCATTCTCACCACAACATCAACCGGACGTCCGATATATGAGTAAATTCTATTACCTAATAACCACAATATAGAGATTGAGTGGGGAAAAGTGATAATCATGGTAAGAGATAAAAGGAAAATGAACACAGAGGAAGAACCAAATTATTAGAAGGATTTGGAAAATCAAAAGGTGAGGAATGCAGTGGTTGGACTATTGATTAAAGATACACTGCAACTTTTAATTGCAAGATACGGATTATAAAATAGAGGTTGGTTCAATGTCATTATTTCCATATTCTTTGAGTTTATGTTTCTAAATATTTTTGCATATATTATCATTACACCAACATATCTGTGGAAAATTGCATTGGTCATTTGATAATTTTTCATGTATTTACAATAATAGAGTATTGGAGCAATTTCCTTTTGGATATCCATTGTTATCTACTTACTGTTTTACCATAATTTACTAATTTATATTCAGTGAGCATATCAATTGATGAAAATAAGAGTAAAAGAAAAGTTTAAAGTATAGGCTGCACAATCTAATTAAGAAGAAACTGTTTTAATAGCCTTGAATAGCTAAGCTTATGAGCTGTTTTTAATTTTCAATATGTTTTTAAGAAATGTAATTCTATTTATTG
The DNA here is from genome assembly GCA_023053685.1 of Diadophis punctatus similis. NCBI lineage: Eukaryota > Metazoa > Chordata > Lepidosauria > Squamata > Dipsadidae > Diadophis > Diadophis punctatus. Next base: position 156,648,405 of record JALIGW010000003.1, read on the forward strand.
CAAAAGGTATTCAAAATCTTGAAATTTTTATTTGCTTTCAGCTTCTAGTTCGTGCGGGTGCTAAATTGGATATTCAGGATAAAGATGGAGATACTCCCCTGCATGAGGCCCTGCGACATCATACTTTGTCGCAGCTTCGCCAGCTCCAAGACATGCAAGATGTGGGCAAAGTAGATACAGCTTGGGAGCCCTCCAAGAATACAGTAAGAAAACCTTTATTTCTTCTCTGTTAAATTTTGTCTTTGCAGTGGGCTGTAAAGGCTGTTTTGCTTTGATCTGCTTTCTTTTCTCGGAAAAGAGTTATTTAAAGAGTCTGTGCCAATAAGTAAATACTATTTGATAACACAACAAACCTGGATGCATATATGGCAAAAGCTATATTAAAAAATTTAAAATGTTTCAATTTCATTTAATTGAATTTTGATATCTTTAAACATCAATACCTATAATTAAAGAAGATAATTTGAATAGAGGTGATCTAAAACATTTGCAGTTTGTGTGTGTGTGTGTGTCTGTATATGTACATCAGTGGTGGGTTGTAAATATTTTTGCTACCAGTTGGCATGCGCGCGCACACGCACGCACGTGACACTTCTGCGCATGCGCAGAAGCGTCACCGGGTGGGTGGGCGGAGCCTCCCGCTGTCGGCGCTACCGGTTCTAAGAACTGGTCTGAACCGGGAGCAACCCACCGTTGATGTACATATGTGTAAATTGTAAGTACCATATTTTTCGGAGTATAAAAGAGGCTGAAAATTTGGGTGCGTCTTATACTCCAAATGTAGCTTTTTCGAAGCTTTTTTCCAGCCCTAACGAGGTGCTAACGATCTTCCTGGCTTCCTACTCTGTCAGAAGAAGTTTTTTTTCCAGCCCTAAGTCTTTGCAGGCTTGTTTTCATTCCTACTCCCTTCGAAGAATATTTTTTTCAGCCCTAACCAGGGAATAAAATAATGTGCTGAAGCTGAACAGACTAAGGACGCTAGGCAGATGAATACCTGGTAGGTAGATTTTTTTCCCCTATTTTCCTCCCCCAAAACTAAGGTGCGTCTTATACTCCGGTGCGTCTTATACTCTGAAAAATACGATATTTAGTATGTGTGATGACATCTCTGTTGCAAAAAGTATCTCTGGGATCAAGCAGCATATACATTTAATATTATTAGTATTGACTCCTTTATGTTCAATAACTAGTTTAAAGTAGAGTTATTAAAAAGGATTGCAGAGAAATGTTGCAGAGGGGCGAGACTTATTCAGACTTGCAAGGTTTTTTTGTAATCTTATAATAAAAGTAGTATTAGCATCCATAAATTTGGTTTCGTGGTCTGGACTATCAGGAAAACTCTGACAAAGGACTCTTTCAGACAAAGGGCTGACAGGAGATAAATGCATAAAAGGTTAATATACTGTAAGATTTTAAGATTTTTCAACATAAATTAGGTCAGCATCTCCACCTCCTCTTCTGCCCTTCCCTTTCTCTAGTGTTTAACAACCTTTGTTTTGAAATTTCAGATCTTCAGTCTTAGCAGGCATGGTTTTTCTCTTTGCTTTGCCAAATTGTATTAGGGCTTACATGGAGAACATTGCTCAGTCCCAGAGGTCACAATTTTTTTTCCGAGCCAGTAAGCTACCCAGCCAACCAGCCGAAAGTAAAATGGAAGAAAAAAGATGGTGGGAGCTTGTGGTGGGCTGATGATGGACAATGGGAAAAGTGGAAGGAAAAGACGGGGGGGGGGGAATCAGGCATAGGAGAAAAGAAAAAGAGTGAGGAAAGCAATAGAAGAAAGGGGGAAAATACAGTACGTATATGCAACCCAAAGAGTCAAAAGTGTGTGTTTGATGGGGAAAAATTGTGGAACTATTTTGCATCTTTTAGCAGTCCTCCATTGTAAATATACATTTTGTAATGTTTGGGATTTATCATCCTATTGGAAAGTAACAAATGTTGAAAGACGTAATTTTGGAAGAAATTATTTAGAAATGGTTTGGGGAATTTGTCTTGTCTGTTTTGTTGAAACAAAAATTTGTAGGTGGCAGACGATTTGTTATTCCTTCCACATGATAAACATGTTGTGAGGGTGTCAGCATGTCAATCGCATTTTTCCAAAAAAATACCTAGAAACCCAAAGGGATTAAGGAAATCCAGACTAAAGACATCTTAATTTTGTACAACATTGCATTCTAGAACTGCATTTACTAAAATCTATTAATAGTAATGATACCTGCACATAGGTACCGTATTATTTTTATTTGCTCTTTGACGATATTTTAGGTACATGAATACAAATTCAAAGAAGTTGCTTGTTTACTTTCTTTCAGTTGATAATGGGATTGGGTACTCAGGGAGCAGAGAAGAAAAGTGCAGCATCTATTGCCTGTTTCCTGGCAGCCAATGGAGCTGACCTTGGTATTCGTAACAAGAAGGGTCAGTCACCCCTTGACTTATGTCCTGATCCTAGCCTCTGTAAAGCCTTGGCTAAATGCCACAAAGAAAAAATCAGGTTTGTATTACAAGGAACTATTGTATAGTACTTATATTTCACTACATAGTCTATTTTGTACAGATTAGGTAGATAGTGCTTTACTTTAACCTGGGTTAAATTTAATTATAGTTGCCTCACAGCTATTTTCATTATATAGCTGGCTGGAGAATTCTGGGAGTTGAAGTCCACAAGTCTTAAAGTTGCCAAGTTTGGGGACCCCTGGTTTAAATTGTTGTCATTCTGGTCAGTAGACAGCTTTTCGTACTAGAATGATTGGTGTATAAATTAAATAGGAAACATTTTCCCTGGCCTATTCTGCTATATTTATAGCAATAGCACTTAGACTTATATACCTCTTCACAGTGCTTTACAGCCCTCTCTAAGTGGTTTACAGAGTCAGCATACTGCCCCCAATAATCTGGGTCCTCATTTTATCGACCTTGGAAGGCTGAGTCAACCTTGAGCTTGGTGAGATTTGAACTGCCAAATTGCAGGCAGCCGGCAGTCAGCAGAAGTAGCCTGCAGTACTGCATTCTAACCAATCAGTCTTTATTTGATCAACCGCTTTTTTTAAAAAAAGAACATTTTGTTCATTATACTTTAAATTTATATTTTTGTTTTTATGCTGACTAGGTTAAACAACTAACAGCTTCATTCATACAGCATACTAAACTCTGATTAGTTTGAATCTGGATTAGGTTTTTTATGCCTTAGCACATTATCTCTGTTACAATTAAATATGTAACAGAAAAACTCAAACAAGGATTTATTTCTCTGTCAAGTCAAGGATGTTGTATAAGCAGTTTTATGCGGTTTTATGTAAGTATCTACTGTTGTATCTTCAGAGTGATTTGGTTGTTTTAACTGAGCTAGATGGTAACTGCAACTCAGTTTACAACTGAGATGTAAAGTCCTATTGACCTCACCAAGATGTGTTTCCAAGTCAGCAGATAAGTTTGCAAACTGAGCCATCATCTTCTAAAATGCTTTCTGTAAGATTGTCAGAAAGGAACATATTGTTATTTTCCTGAATTTATAACTAAAAATAATTACAAATGTTAATAATACTTTTAATTTTGAATATTATATTCAGTGTGCACATAAATATCTGAATGCTTATGTCTAGTGGACAGGTTGGTTCCCGGAGCCCTTCTATGATCAGCAATGATTCCGAAACCTTAGAAGAATGTATGGTATGTTCTGATATGAAGAGAGATACTCTATTTGGTCCATGTGGGCACATTGCTACTTGTTCCTTGTGTTCACCAAGAGTCAAGAAATGCCTCATTTGCAAAGAGCATGTACAATCAAGAACAAAGGTGTGTGCTTAAATTTTTTCATCATTTCAATATGGTTAAATATTGGCTAATGTCTTACCTTTAAAATGAAACATATAGCAAATGCTTAAACAAAGAGCAGATATTCCAATTGTTCATAGTTTAAACTTTTTTTGCCCCGGCGCTATGCCGTCCTATTTAGGGACGTTTTGAAGCCGTGCGCATGGGTGCAAGCCGCACACTCACATTTTCGGTGCTGGGCGAACTGGTAGGTAAATTACGTGAATCCCACCTCTAACAGGGATGTGTATGCATATATGTACATTGAACCACATTTGTAAAATGTGTTGTTAGTTCACCTAGATTGGGTTTAAAGCATTGGAGCTCTTTTTCTTTCCTCAGTAATCTGCAAATTTTCCTTCCTTACTGTTTTTTTTCCTAATTCTAAATAAGAATTAGCAAGTTAAAAAGTGATGGACCTTATGTGGGATTTGGGGAACTTACTTAGCTTTGAACATTGTCACTTGAATCATTTTCTTGAACTAGTTATCAATCCATCACTGCTTTTACTGTTTATTCAGGAAACTTCAGTGAGGCACTTTTTAAAGCATGGAAACATACAGTGTGTAACAGATCATCCTCTATCATTTTTGAAACTTCTGCAAAGTTAGTTTTGCAGAAACAATATTGATTCATCAGGAAAATGTGTCTTTCTATATGCCAGATGTTCTCTTTAATAGGTCTTCCTACCACTTCATCCAGAATAGATATTAAGCTAACAAGCATTTAATTGAAGAACTAAATGCTATACTGTAACTTTAATTATGTTTTTACAGATTGAAGAATGTGTTGTATGCTCGGATAAAAAAGCTGCAGTACTCTTTCAGCCTTGTGGACACATGTGTGCTTGTGAAAGTACGTAAACAGTTGTTTCTTAAGAGGAATCCAGCAAGTTACCGTATTTTTCAGAGTATAAGACACACTTCTTTCCCTCCTAAAAGAGGCTGAAAATTTGGGTGCGTCTTATACTCCAAATGTAGCCCTGCCCACACGCCAGCCCCTACCTTTCGGCCTCCATGTGTCCTCTTCCTGGCTGCAGAGATTGCCACTGACAATGGCTTGTGTTTTTGGTCTCCGCGCGTTGCATTTTCAGCCTCCAAACGCTCGTGCAGTGCCCAGAATGGCTACCCGGAACAACTTCTGCCTTCTCTTACCCCTTCCCCGCTGTGCCTGCTTTAGTCACTGGAGCTCCCTCCAAGGATCAGCTGTGCTTTTGAAGCTGTTTTTCAGCCCAAACACGAGCTAAGCGATCTTCCGTGCTTTGCCTGCTTTTCTAATTGCTGCTCCCTCCTCCGACAATCAGCTGTGCTTTAGAAGCATAGCCCCAACCATCCCCAACCTCAAAACCAGCAAGTGAACGAATGTACTGAAGTTTATCCCCCACCATCCCCAACCTCAAAACCAGTGAGCGAACGAATGTGCTGAAGCTGACCAGGCTAAGGACTAGCCAGATGAATACCTGGTAGGCAGAATTCCCCCCCCCCTCCCTATTTTCCTCTCCAAAAACTAAGGTGCGTCTTATACTCCAGTGCGTCTTATACTCCGAAAATACGATATTTAAATTGACTTGGCATTAGGTGATTAGTATATATAAAAGCTGATTTTTGATTTTGCTATATTTGGCAAAGACCTTTATCTTCAGTTACTTGCCTAAGATTGTTTCTCGATTATTTTTTCTATCTATTAAAGTTGAATTTAAGTTTGGTTAAGGCATACTAGTTTTAATTTTTTTTCTTTGCAGATTGTGCCAGCCTTATGAAAAAATGTGTGCAATGTCGGGCAGTGGTAGAACGAAGAGTTCCTTTTATTATGTGCTGTGGTGGGAAAGGTAGCGAAGATATCATAGATGACATTAGTGAGTTTATTATTCCGCAAATTTATTGTAGTAAATTATTGTTTCCCTTTGTATAAAGCTTATCTTTTTTAATCATGATGATGATGATGATGATGATGATAATGTATACATGATAGCTGCAACCATACTAGTGTTTTAGCCAGAAGTCTTTGGAATTTGATTCTTAATTCTTAACTAAGAAACCTATGAATCAAATCAAACGGCTGTTGAATCTTAATCCTAATAACTTTCAGAAACTGAAAAGCAATGCACGAAGGCATTTGAGTTTACATTTTTTTTCTCCAGCACTTTAGACATAGAGCTTCACATCCTTCAGCCTTTTCTCATAAGAAAAATGCATGAACTATTCCTTTATGTATCATTTCCAAAGAAGTGATAGTGATTAGAAGTCATTGCCAATATAGTGTAATAATTAAGATGCTGGACTAGCATTGGGGAGACTTAAGTTCAAATCCATCTTTAGTTACAGAAGCTCACTGGATGATTTTTTGTCAGCAAACCCTATCCCATGTTGTTGCAGTAGAAAAAAAGAGGAGGAAAGCTGTATATAAATCTAACAAATACATAAAATAAAGATTTATCTATGTAAAGCTTTAACGACTCAATTATGAATATTGGCATTTTGTAGTGATCTGTTTAAATTCACACACTGAAGCTGAATTCTGATTGTAAAATTCAGAATTCAGAAGATTAGTATATAGGATGGATACATATATTTGTGCTTTTTTTAATGATAAGCTTTAAAAAGCTGTTAAAATTCACAAATGGAATTTTTTGTGAATTTTAACAAAATTCAAGCTAGATGAACGTTTTAAGTAACTTTGGATGAAGATGATGATGATGATTCTTCAAGCATTGTGTGTCATTATTTCCTCCTCTGTGCATTATTTAGCAAGTGGAAACATTCCTGTTATGCAGAAGGATAAGGATAATACTAATGTCAATGCTGATGTGCAGAAACTACAGCAGCAGTTGCAGGACATAAAGGAACAGGTAAATTAAATCAAATACGACAATAATATACTTTGTTAGAAGACAATTATGTGAATATTTTCAGGGTAAGTGCTACATAATGAAACATTCAAATAATACACATATTGAGGGCAAAATATGCTTCAAATTTATTATTAGATTCCATAAAACATCAGGGATTTGTCCAGGCAGTCACCAGGAGTCAACACTAAAGGGCTAAATAAATAAATATTATTTATTTATTTATTTAATAGATTTGTAAGCCGCCCAACTCTTGGAGGACTCTGGGCGGCTAACAGCATATGAAATAAAAAATCTAAAAAACGGTTAAAAACAATTTAAAAAATCATTTAAAAAAACACATGCATACTACTTTCATGGGCCGGAGCTTATCTCTGATATTCTCAAGCTCAATGGTCCCATGCCTGACGGAAGAGCTAGGTCTTAATTGCCTTACGGAAGATCAGTCGGGTGGAGGCGGTCCGGATCTCCAGGGGTAGCTAGTTCCAGAGGGCCGGAGTTGCCACAGAGAAGGCTCTCCCCTGTGGACCCGCCAGCCGACATTGTCTGGCTGACGGGACCCAGAGAAGACCGACTCTGTGGGATCTCACTGGTCGAAGGGAGCTGTGCGGTAGGAGGCGGTCTCGGAAGTAACCTGGTCCTGAGCCATGTAGGGCTTTAAAGGTAATAACCAACACCTTGAATTGTGCCCGGAGACCAATGGGAAGCCAGTGCAGCTCGCGGAGAATAGGTGTAATATGGGTGTATCTAGGTACACCCATTATAGCTCGCGCGGCTGCGTTCTGGACTAATTGTAGTCTCCGAACACTCTTCAAGGGTAGCTCCATGTAGAGCGTGTTGCAGTAATCTAACCGTGAGGTGACAAAGGCATAATTGACTGTAAGGAGAGCATCCCGATCCATGTAGGGCCATAATTGGTGCACAAGACGGACTTGAATAATAGATGTTTTCCTGACTATTTTTTTTATAAAATATACAGAAATATAAACTAAATCTCAGAAAACCATAGTGTGACATAAATGTAAAAAGTAGAACTTGCATGTGTAAGTACAGTTAGTGTGCAAGATTAAAGATTTTGAGGCATTGTTTCCATTAAATCTTAAATGGTATTTTACATGGACAAACATCTTTGCAAATACCTACTTTATAAAGTATAAAGTCAGTAAACACTGTATATCTTTGCCCGAGATTAAAAAAAAAAATTAGAGAGTGTTCTTTCCTTTCATTGTACCTTATTGTCATACATAAAGACATTGACTTTCTTTCGTGAAATAAACCAATCTGAAATATAATAAAAAATAGACGGTGCTTGAGAGGCTTTCTTTTGAAGCCGAAATAGACAGCAGTGTTAAATTCAACTCTATTTCTTTTGAACTAGGGAAGTGAGGAAGTTCTACCGTGATGCTACTGCTTGGGGAAGTATCATGATAATGCCCATATCTATTTATCCCTCATTCTCTCTGCCCATTTCTGCTTTAGGGCATAGTCACCTTCAGCAGTTGTAACCACCATGGTATAATGTGAGTCCTTCACTAGGTGATTTCTTATTTGATAGTTCTCTAATCTGTATAATAATGTATTAAAATAGTGTATTAAATATAAGCTAAACTACTTTTAGGTAGAATGATGTTAACTCTCCTTAGTATTTGCCATTTGTTTCTGCAGTTTGAGTTTTCTGGAAGTATGTGTACAAGATTAAGTACTATCGTTGATTATTGTACTATCCAAGGAAACATTTATTTCTTTGTTTCTCGTTACAGACCATGTGCCCTGTATGCTTGGACCGCCTGAAGAATATGATCTTTCTCTGCGGTCATGGAACCTGTCAGCTTTGTGGGGATCGAATGAGTGAATGTCCTATCTGTCGAAAGGCTATTGAACGAAGAATTCTTTTGTATTAAAATGTCAAGTGTCTTATGCTTGTGACATTATGACTACATTTTGCTTTTTGGATCCCCATAAATTGGTATGAAAGGTAGTTGTAAAGATATGTCTAGCATTACAGGAAGAGTTACATTGTAAATGCTGATGTCTACAACACAGATTATTATTTGCACAATCAACTTCTACCATGAAGAAATTTAAAGTAAGATTGGATTACTTATCAACACAGTTTGTTTATATCTTCTTCTCCAGAACCCCTTTATGTTAAAGGGATAATCCTGATTTTCTAGCTTGGCATTTTTGTTTTACACGTAGAGACTCTTAATTTCAATGATATTAATTTTTTATATTGTCAGTTGCTTTTGTGTACAAATATTTTTAATTTTCTAATTTTCATAGTAATAATGTCGGTCAAATTACAGCAACAAGCTAAATCCTAGAATCTAGCTAAGTTGAGGAATTAAAATATTTGACATAATAACTAAATAGCATTTCAGTATTATGTATTGCTTTTAAAATCCGAAAGCTGATAATTCTGCATGGTCAGTTTCTTTGTTTGTTTTTTAAGAAAAAGGAGAGCAAAAGTAATTTAGCATGCATTCTCATGACATATTGATCTTTCTATAATTTTCTATCAGAAATACTTTCTCCAGAACTCAGGGAAATTCCAGATGTGTTTGAAAAAAATACAGGTTGTTACTAGTAATAAAATGAGAACTGCACAAACAAGCAAACTCTTATGCTTGAAGGCTATTTTGAATCTCACCTGATGAACCAATGTTTAGGACAGTGACAAAATACATTATATTATTTGGGTAGTTATTGTTTTAAAGAGGCATTCTGGCTACAGGATTACTTCCATAATTTGTCATATTTAGGCTTTGTTTTAAGTCAATGAATATTGAATTAGTTAAAAATTATAGTAAGTCTAGTTAACTACTTTGCCAAAAGCAAATATATATCAAGATTATATAACAATTGTAGCTAGAATATTCATTATTTTTGCAAATATAATATTTGTCATCTGCCTTTACTATGAATCCCTCTGGAATTTGAGATAATTCCGTTAATATCTTCATTTTAATAGAAATGTGGAAGGACATAAGAAAACTTGTTTTGAATACTCTGTAGTTTGATATACTTGGTACACCAAATATTAAATTACTTTCTAAAGACAATGCATGATTTTTACATTTGTAACTGACAGAAGTGCCAGTTCTTGTATTTATCACCAGTGGATTCTTATAAGCATATGAGTTGCTTTTCCTCTTAACTAATACAAAAATTATTTAAGAAAATTGCTTGTGGGAGTATTTGATATTTGGTGAAATTACCAATCTTTGCCAAGTTTTGTTTGTTTTGTTTGTATGTTTAGTTGCTGCTGCTACTGCAAATGTCTGCAGATTGCATTGTAGCAATGTTGATCATGTATTATACCAACTTTTCCTGGCCCTGGAGCCTCCCTGAATCTCTAATTTTCATTTTTTAAAATTTCTTTTTCTTAAAACATATAAGCCTGAAAATAGGCATGTCATTCCTCTGTTAGGGTTACACTAACATACTGTTTTCAGCATCTCCCTCCTAAAATTTATCTGGGCTTAATATTTTGACTCTGGCCTTTCCAGAAATGATGTTTGTCTATTTCTGCAATCCTTGGAGGGCAGGTTTTTTTTTTAAAGTTATCCTTTCCTAATATACTTTAGAACACTACACCAATATATAGTTTTAGAGATTCATTTAGTAAAATGTCTCATATATTGACACTATTTTTGCTATGAAAGTGTTTTAAGACCTAACTTTTGGAATTGCCAGATATCCAGATTTCTGTATTGGTATAATTATTAAATTTGCATACACACAAATTTGGAATACTTGGAATAAATCCTTTTGAGTATATTATGCTTAATTCTTAATAAACATAGATAAGAATGACATAATTTTGCAGCATAACCTTCTTTTAGCTGCATTAAAGTTATTGGGCCTTTGGAACTTAATTATATCAGTTTAAAAGGAAGCATAAAAGCAAAGAAATTGGTTTGGGAATGAAGTATAAATCTGTTAAATCAGTGAACAAACCAAACAGAAATCACTGTTTTAAGTTGGTGGTTATAATGACTATAATATTTCATTATTGCTGTTCCTTCATAGCCCTTACCAGGATTTGATTGGGAATTTTTTCACAGCTGGGCTTGGGAAAGGGGTAGAAAAATCTTTTTTTTTTTCATCCCTGAATGTTAGATGCAACATGGCACCATTATCACTTGCCATTTAATCTATAATTTCATATGAAGTATAGATCTCATAGCTAAAACATCCAGCTTAATTTTTGAATTTTCTTGCTTCTCTTTCCTATTTTTTTGTAACATCTTATCTGAAAAAGAGTTCTGGAGAATTCAAGCATTTGCATATCCTTTTATGGCATTTTGGTTGCAATAAAAATATTTACCCCAACTACAGAATTTGGTTATTTTTTTTCCCATGAACCAACATAGCTGTAATTGTTTTACGTTCACTTTCTGTCAAACATGCTCAAAATTATGCATTTTTAGAACATGCTTTTTGTTTTGATTGGGAAATTCATTCCTGACTTGCATAATAGTCTTTCTAACTTAATTATTTCCACAGACATTAGCATGCATATATACAGAAATATTTTTTAGACTGGTATTTATTTATAGAAGAATTCAGAGATATCAAATATCTAAATATAAACAATTTTTTGAATTGATTTGGGACATCAAGTTTATGTTAGGAAATATGCTAAACATAGCATATTACGTGTTGAATAATAAAAGTAATATTTCCCCCCCTCAAAGGATAGTTACCAAAGATTCGGTAGCCAAATTTCTTGTTGCTTATAGACTTACTATCTATATCCATCCCTGCCCCAGTTTCTGGAATATTGTTAGGATGGCTTCCTGTTAATATCGAGAAGGCAGAAGAAAACATGCTTCTTCATGCAGTGTCTAAGAATCAAACACAATCAAATGGAAGAAAAAACAATAATGTATGTAAGATGTTCAGTATTGGAAAGAATGATAAGTGCTATACTGGCCTCAAATAGAATACTGTATATGACTCATATTAAATCTAAACTTTTAGTTTGCATGATGATTATGTTAAGCCAGAGGACGCAGTTTTTTGAGGTTCCTTAGTTAAGTAAATAGATTTATTTAACTTTTGTATAATGCATTTAATTGTTAAAACATATGAAACTAGATGTTGGATTTGAATTTATATTTTTATTAAAATGCAAGTTGAAAGTTGAAATGGATAGCCACATCAAACTATGTTATAAATATATATTATAATTTTGTCAGGAAACTAAATGGCGGCAGAACAATCAAGGTATGTTTGATGTGAAACACACTGTGCTTCCTTCAAGATCTCCGGTGATGTGCCAACTCCAGTGCTTAACAACCATGGTTCTTTAACTGTTTGACCCCATTATCCTTTTTCCCAGTCTCAAATAATGTCATTAGGCTCACACAAAAAAAACCCTCCAATTCTCATATTTTACATCTCAGTAGCAGCAGTCCCAAACTCATAAACGGTGAGTCTTCAATTCACAAACAAGCTATTACCAAATGCTTCATTACATATATACACTCGGATATGCCCAAATTGCCTTCTTGGGCATAATTACTCTCACTTTAAAAATTGCTTTATGCTGTGCCAATGCTTTTTTGCAGCTGTATATATTGGAACTGAAAGAGAGAACCAGCAAAACCTTACAAAGTGGCTGGCACTATTTCATAGGTAATGTGGGAAAAGTGCAATGTGCTTACTAGGAGTTTCAGTTTTTATTTCTTTGGTGTACAATGTACAGTGGAAAGCGACAAGGCACACTCATTTCCCACACATGCAATTCGTACATACACATATATATATATAGGCTGCTATATATAAATCTGTTATTTGACATAGAGAAGGAAGGTGCTGCTAATTCAATGAACTTTTTTTTGTTTTTAAGACCCTTTAATCACTTTATTCAGGGTGGAATCGGGCCGACTGAATGAGCTGTGCATTTACTAGCCGGATGCCCTTCCTGACACACGTGAAGTTCACAGCAGATATTTTTTCTTTGCGCCCTGATAGAGAAACATCTCTCTCTGCCTAGGATTGAACTCAACCTTCTGAGAAAACATAGATTTTACCTTTACTATAGTTAACGTGATCCTGTCATGCAAACTATACATTGTTCCACACAGCCAATAAGTTACTACTTGTATGCCCAACTTATTTCCATATAATTTATTTAGTAGTGGGGGTCCTTGTTTAGCAATTACCTCATTTAGCAACCATTAACTGATGATTTTTTTTTACAATTAATCCTCTTATTTATGATCTTTGCAGGTCTGTAAAGCAAAGGAAAATAAGATTGTAAGCACAATCATAGTTTCACTTAGTGACTTCTTCAAGTTTTCCTTATCTTTGCACTCCTGATATTTCCTGTTCCTTAACCTCTCCTTTTCTAACCCCTCCTGGGTTTGTTTTTGGTATTTTATCTTTTGCTTGAAACTTAAAGCTTGTGGTCACTAAACAAGGACTATATGTCCATCCATCAGGAAATACCTCTCTAACACTTCCCTGATAAAGAGGTTGGAAAGAATTCCTGAAGCCATTCTCAGCTGTTTTCCCTATCACATTTTTCAGTAAGCTACAGCTAGCTGGGGAATTCTGGGCGTTGAAGTCCATATACCGGTATCTTAAAAGTAGGTGAATTTGACAGACACTAATTTAGGTTGTAGAGCTTTAAAAAGAATAAAGATGCTAAACCAATATGGTAAGGTGAATATCAAACAATTATTACCTGATTGCCCTATGTTTGAATAGAAAAATGAAACATCAAGCTAGACAGCATTTTTCTATGGAAAAAGCATAATTTGAATTGAGAAATTCAGACAGGAAGAAGAGATTAATCTTCACCCTGAGGTTCCTGTTTATCTTTGGAAGAAAAGCATACAGTAATCATAATAGTACTTCCTTGGCCAAATAAAGGTGTTGAAGTTTATTTTAATTAGAAGGGGGGAGAGTTCCACTCCTCACAGTATGTCATAGCCATGACCAAGATCCCTCGGTTCCTCAGCCCCTTATCGTCATCAGTTTAAATGCAATCAATGACTTCTTGCCGCATCTGGAAACCCACAACAACTAAGGAATTATAGCTTAATTGCAAGAATTTATGCTAGTCCTGGTCTCTGCACTTGGGGGCTTCGCAGAGTCGTTCCTTGCACCCAACCCAGAAATGCCCTGAAGGCTTCCTCCGAGGGTCCCATGGAAAGGTTTTGTGCAGAGGTGAGCAAGGTGGGCGCCCGGCAAACTCGTCTCTCGAGGAGACCAGCTGAAGTTTCCCGCACTGCTTCAAATGCCACACTACAGTTGAGAGAAGCACTTCGGCCAGGCTCCTCGAGAGATGAGAGTTTGCAGGTGGCCGAGCTAGAGTCCGCAATGGACAGCAAACTCCGGCTGTTCCCCGAACCGGATGCTGTTTACCACTCCGAGTCCCAAGCAGCAGGAGACGAGGGCTGCCTTGCACCACCGGCTGGCGCAAATATACCAAGGCAGCTTCCAGCCATCGCAACCCCTGCTTCGTACCACTTGCGCAGCGCCCCACCACCACCACCGCAAGAGCACCATTATTTCATTCCGGCCGGCAAGGGCTGCACTCCTTTTTGCATATTGCACCACCTGCAAAGTTGCACCCCAGGGCAGAGATTTTCATCCCACCACGGCCGGTCCCATATTCCAGAGCTGCAGTCACACTCACAGGACTGGCCTGTTTCTAACTGCTGCGCGCCGTTTTCTGATGTTACAGGGAACATTGCTGGATACTCCTACAAACCTTTTGAGCATCAGATAGGGTCACCATACCATATGGCCCCAAGCTGGCAACAAAGAGGTGCTGGAAATTCTTAACTCTTTTTGGCTAATATTATAGAATAACTTCGCTACTGCAGGTCTGAATTGGAAATACTTTCAAATTATAGAAGATAGAACAAGATCAAGTAATACCACAGTAGAAATGAAAGACCATTAATAAATGTACCTTAGCTTTAGTGTGAAAATGTGCCAGGTTTCTTGGTGCTTTTTTCAGGGATTGAATCTTGTTCTTGATTACTAAGTTTTGTTCATTAAACTATTTCTCAAATTTCATGAGGACTATAATGTTCTTATTCTGAACATGAAACCTTTCTTTCCTTTCCACAAATTTACTTTTTCCCATCTTGGTACCTGTTAGTGCATATGCATTCCACTGAGCCGCACAACCTGGCTCTGAAAAATCTGTTATCAAGGCTATAACCAAATGTCATTCCTACATACTGAGAATTTGATCAAGTTTGACTGAAGGATCAGGATTACTCAACAAGTAGTCCACGTCTCTATGCATTTAGTGATATTATCCACTAGAAAGCGGTAGTGCACTCCAGTGCTAAGATAAATCCTATCACAAGGCAAAACGTTGCGCTAATTTCTTGAATAAATTTGTCCATGTTGTTTTCCAAAGCTGAAAAATGTTAAGTTCTTCATTTCTCCTATAGCCAGGATAATCAGTACAATGTTTCTTGTGCATTTAATTTAATTTAATCATCTTCCTTCTAGTACTGTTTCTGTTAGATTATCCATGATAATGATGTCCAATCAGTCATGTCGGATTCTTGGCAATTCTGTGGTCCAGGTCTTTCCACATCATCTGATCTTGCAGAACTTCTCTGAGTTTGTCTATGCTCTGGCTGGTATCAGCTTTGAATGATGTCCAGCCATGGTGTTCTTTGGCAGCCTGGTTTCCTTTTACAGATTATTCCAATTCCATATCAATTATATTTTCCTCTATTTTTTTTCCTCCTTGACAAATGATATACAAAAGAAGCCTTTACTTACAAGATCTTTCACATGTGAAACTACATTCTTATAGGGCCACTTGTGAATTGATTTGTTTATTAAACACTCTGCATAACCTAAAGGATTCTTAGCAGAATATATCAAAAAAATTAAAAACTGTAAAAAATAATCATAAACAGAGATAACCCCAAATAAAAGCCATGATAGGTGCCCACAGCCAGTCAACTAGGATTTAAAGCATGTTGAAACAGTTTTGATGTTTGATGTCTGCTGTTTCTGAAACTGCAACAAGGTGGGAACTGCACATACTTCTATGGGGGAGAGTATTTCATAAAGTGGCAGTAATAGAGTGTAATGGCTGAAATCAGATAGAAATTTCCTTCTAGGACCCTTCTTCCTTACTTGCAAACATAACAGGCAGGGAGCAGGTTCAGTTCCTCACCTGACATCATCCTGACAGATCCAAAGGAACTTAGCAAAGAAATTTTGCTCACCCCTTACAAGAATAAAATGAAATTGAGTAGAGACAGTGAAGAACCATTCCCAAGCAACCAACTAAGACAAATCTAATAAGGAAATTGCACAGAGTAATCTGGAGATAAGCACTTAATCCATCAATATTTCTCATTTGCTAACAAGAAAAAAAAAGGTTATTTCCAACGTCTGCACGCTCATGCAAAGCACAGTTTCTTAACAACAACAACAAAAACTGCTCTCTATACAGCCAAACGTATCCAGTTTTTCCTGCATGGTTCAAGATCCTGACAGTAAATCAGAGCCCTAGAATTTCCCTTGCCACAACTCAAAATCTTCATATAAGATTTTCCTTTCTGTTCTCTGTTTCTCTTTCTTTGTAAGTTAGAACTTGACAATCATTGTTCCAATAAAGTGAGATCTTCCTCCTCAGTATGGGGCTCCATTTTTAGCATCTGAAATGCTAAAGAGAAAGGGGAGCGAGTTCTTGATTTCACCAGGTGGGCAATTCGTCTCAGGCAAACTATTCAGGAGACTATTCTTTACCTGGAAGTATGTTCTGAAAACTCTTAAGACAATGACTTTTAGTCTGCGTGTTCTTTTGTTAAAAACACTGATGAGGTGATTTTCTTTCCTGGCACCTTAGAACTGGAGGTAATATGCAATGAGAACAAAAAACTTACCGTAACTTGCAACATTTCTTTGCAATCCAGGGAATGTCCCAAAGGTGCTTTTTAAAAAGGCAACTGGACTTCGTTTTTCCTTGAAGACGTTTCGCTTCTCATCTAAGAATGAGAAGCAAAATGTCTTTAAGGAAAATGAAGCCCAGTTGCCTTTTGAAAAAGCACCTTTGATACAACCATGACCTGGATGACTGAGAATCTCCATAAATATTCAGGGAATGGCATTAGCCTACTCTCTTGGAGTCATCAAGTTCCTATAAGCTTCCCAAACCTATCCTTTTCATATCAATAAAAAGCAGCTTGCTTTCAAAACATATTCAGTTTCCTATATTTTTGCTGCTCTAGTCCGTTTCGTTCCTTCAGAATTTTCATTTTTTTTCCAATTTTTTTTATTTTTTCCCCTCAACTCCATACACAAGTCAATATACCTTAAAATATTATAATAAAATACATAGTTATACATCTTAATCAATCATTCATAAATTCTTTATATATAAGACTTTACTCCAGGTATATTATTGCTAAAATAATACTGCTTCCCCCCCAAAAATCTTATTTTGTCTTCTGGGACCTCCACCAATTAATTCCAATTTTTTTCCCTCCAAATTAGCCGCTATTAGCTTAATTTACCAAGATAGTTATTATTTCTCCTCTCTCTTAATTTTAAGCCATATTGCTTCCTCCCCTTTCTTAATCTCTTTATTCATCATTTCTTTTTCTTATCCCCTATTTTATCATAACTAAATACCCAGAATTTTCCTTTTTAATATTTTACTATTTAAGTGTCATAATTTTATGTTTTCATTAGTAAAACCATTCTAAAAATTATATCATCTTTTTATATTTAAAGAAAAAAGTATTGTTTGTTAAGATAATTTTATTCATTTCAATGTGTTGAATATATACCCTGTTCCCCCCCCCCCCCCAAATAAGACATCCCCTGATAGTAAGCCCAATCGGGCTTTTGAATGCTTGGCAATAAGGCTAAGGGCTTATTTCAGGTTTCAAAAAAATATAAGACAGGGTCTTATTTTCGGGGAAACACGGTAGGTAAGGAGAACATAAATAAAAATGGTTAAAATTGCCAGGGGATTTTAAAAATTACCTTGGGGAAATGTCCTTATTCTCTGACTTTAAGCAACAATATGAAACTTACAAAAATACCCTGCTTGTCTGCCTGCACAAAAAAGTAAAAATGATTTTTTACGAAAGGAAATAGAAATTGTATAGAACAAACAGTTCAAATGTGTGCCCTGTGCTGCCTATTTCTTCAGACTAATGGCATAAACAGGTTCCCCTGACTTTTTTAAATTCAAAAAGTGCAAATAATTCAGGGCAATCCCATCAGTTTTGCAATACAACATTTTGCAGAATCAGGCCATAAATATATAGTCTTCACTATGGAATTTGCAGCAAAGTGTTTCTTTCCCATTACAGGCCACGAACGGTTCGGTGTGGAGGACAAGAAAATCCTTGGTGGTTCCATTGTGCCAATGTTCAATAGTACCTATCTCTTCCATGCTTTCTGAGCAAGAGTCAGGATCTCTCAAAGTGTATTTACTGAACTGCAACTCTTGGATGAGTCTTTACCCTTCAGTACCATTTGGTGTCACTGTAATCACTAGGTTTGAAAAATTGAGCGTTCAAGTATTCCTAGGTCAACAATGATATGATACAGAATGGAATACAGACGCACATTCCCAAGCCCTGTTATACTGAAATCTGATTTTGAGCAGGAACTTAAAAAAAAGAAAATTGGATGTTTCAAGGTTCCTTTTCTGTCCTCTGCCCTTTCCACTGATATGAGCACAAATGTGACTATTTTGATCTATTAGGCATTAATATTGATTATGCTGTTTAAAATTGTCCATATTTGCTGATCCATTAGGAATGAAGTTTACCGAAAGGACCTATCTATCTAATTTACCTTTAGTAGAGCAAAATTCACTCTAAAGAGACTGGCCTACAAAGCTGGTGCCACAAACATGTACAACACATACATTCTCAACAATCCTTCCCACTTTCTCACCCATATATCCCTACATGCAAATCAGGCACAGAAGCTCTGAATGGTTTAAATGACACACATTTCATGAGGCCTGCATTTTTTAGAGATGCTTTTTAAGCAGTAGCCATGACTAAGACTCAAGACTGTCTCTGTGTATATGTGTTATCACAATGATGACAGTTTAAACAGACCTTATCTGTGTATATTCAATCAATATTTATGAGGACTGATAAAGCTGTGTTCTACGTTCATGGAAACACTATTGCTTAGATGATACAAGGTTGATATTAATATTCACTGTCTCTTGTTTTCTTACTGCGTTCATGAGAAGATTTATCCAAGGCATAAAAGTGAGTCTTTTTAAAGCTGCTAGACCAGGGGTGTCAAACTTGTGTCATCACGGCGGCGTCACGTGATGTATCGGGACATTTTCCCCCTTCGTTAAACCTGGCGTGGGCATGGCCAGCGCATGATGCATCCGGTCCGCAGGCTGTGAGTTTGACAATCCTGTGCTAGACTCAACTCATTGCTTTATCTCAGCTGGATGCCATATTTAATATTGAACTTTTGTGACTTCTTTAATGATGTGGAAACTTGGGCTGATCTATGCTTCACAGAAGCCATGAGTGAGAGCAAAACACAGGTCCTGGAAGTTGTAAGGAAGTCACAACCTATGGTGCAGCTGCTTCAAAAGCTTTCCTAGGCCATCTATGTATCATGCATGTGCAGGGATGGCTGCTTTACTTCACGTTCCCAGAAGTCCAGGAAAAAATGTTGCTTGGATACGTACACAGACAGCAGGTGCAATCAGAGAAATGTCTAGCATTATGCTGCTCTTTCATTCTTTATCTAGAATTTGACTCACTACATTATCTGAAGTCTGTTTCTGTGTTGGATGCTTACTTTAACATCTTGAATAGCTTGAGGACAGGGGGCCTTGGAGACAGGTGGTAGTGGTTATCTGCAGTAGTTATGATTTGCACTAGAATCTGTTTCACATAGGAGATCATTATGTTTTTTTCCCTATGGTAGTGCTGAGACTACATTATCCTTTTCCTTTGACAATGCCTGCCTCTCCATCTATCCACCCGCTCACTTTCTTTCTCTTGTGGCAACAGTTCATAGCTGAAAAGAAAAACTTAATTTAAAAAAAAAACTTCTGCCTGTTATTTTTAACTTTTGATTTGTCCATTGCTTTCCTAATGATACTTTTACTTATGTGTTAATGATTTGTTTTTAATTCTGGGAGTGAAAACGTCAAGGTGCCAGTTACAATCAAAATCCCTTTTTTATGTGCTCTATGTACTGCTCTATGGTTTGGGAGTTTTGGGGGGAAGACTTCATATCACTGTTGACTCATGGTGACTGCATGGATGAGTCCCTGTGGCTTTCTTGGCAAGATTCTTGGAAGTGGTTTGCTGTAAACTGCTTCCTAAGGTTGAGAGACAATTTGCTATTTATTTCATGTTTTATACATCTGGGCAACTGTAACCAGCTTAAGCGTTTTGGGATGTGAACTGGAAAGGTGGGAAGAAATATCTTAATCAAAAACAAACCCACCAAGGACTTTCTTATAGAGAATGCTCTGAAAGAATTGTTGTTTCTCCCCCCCTCAATTAACATGCTATAGCAGTGATGGCGAACCTTTTTAGGTTCGCGTGCCAAAAAGGGGGGGGTGCGCGCGCTAGCACGCACTCGCATGCCCACACCCATTCCCTCCCCCCCACGCATGCGCACAACACCCCCCCCATGCTGCCCCCTGCGCATGCGCACACCTCCCCCACCCCCGCGCAAAGGCCTTACCGGAGCCTGGGACGGTAAAAAACGACGAAACGGGCAAACCGGAAGTTCGGAAAAATGCACTTCTGGTTTGTCCGTTTCGTCGTTTTTTGCATTCCGGGGCTTCAGGGAGCTTCCCTGAACCCTCCGGAGTGCAAAAAACAGCTCACCGGCAAACCGGAAGTGCATTTTTCCGCACTTCCGGTTTGTCCATTTTGTAGTTTTTTGCATTCCGGGGCTTCAGGGAGTTTCCCTGAACCCTCTGGAGTGCAAAAAACAGCTCACCGGCAAACCGGAAATGCGTTTTTCCGCACTTCCGGTTTGCCGGTGGGCAACACTCGCGTGCCCTCCGCTATGGCTCCGTGTGCCACCTGTGGCACGCATGCCATAGGTTCGCCACCACGGCGCTATAGATTACTCTTCCCTTTGTGATAGGACAGCAACTCCCAGAATTCCTAGCTGACATGCAGAAGGAAATTGGGGGAGTTGTTATGCCAAAACATCTCAAGGATGCCAAGCCATGAAAGGTGGTAAATCAGGTCTAGAGTTTGTTTAACTTCGGTGCTGTTGTATCCTACCATATTCACATAGGATAGTATGTGTGTTCACATAGGATAGCATGAACAATTGTACCCTAAGAAGTTCCTAAATAGTTCTTTGCACCATGCCAGTCATACATTGAAATTGGCTTGGTTTATGCCTATTAATCATCATCATTATCACCGTAGTGTTTTTCCTGCAGGTGCAGGTCTGTTTTTTTTTTGGCTCAATAAGCGCCATCTTGCATGATCAAGCATGGTATCGGAGTCCAACTGGGCATTTTTCATGTCTGCATTTATTGTGTCTTCCCATATATACAAATCCTTACTTCATCTTATTTTTCTTTCCCTTTTTCCTTCTCTCCGTTTCTTTTTCCCTCTCTGTTTTCATTTGTAAGTATGTTAATTTTGTTTAAAGGAAAAAAATTACCCATCACTTTCCCTAATGTAGTTTGAGGAAGGCTATGGTAGTTGGCTTCTTAGAATGGTGGGTTTCATGAATCTGGAAAACTACCTGACTAAGTGGTCTGAGGCACAGAAGGGTATGGGAGATATTTATTTATTTATTTATTAGTGACATTTATATACCGCCTCACAGTGCAAGCACTCGCTAAGCGGTTTACACCAGTAAGCAATGTATATATTTACATTGCCCCCAACAATCTGGGTCCTCATTTTACCTACCTCAGAAGGATGGAAGGCTGAGTCAACCTTGAGCCGGTGAGATTTGAACAGCTGACCTGCAGATCAGTGTCAGCTAATGTGGCCTGCAGTACCTGCCTCTAACCGCTGTGCCACCTCGGCTCATCCCAAAGAAGATATCCTCTTCTATGGTGTGTTCTCATTATCTTCCCTTCTACTGTAACAGGTTTCAAGCATGGAACAGTATGGGAGATGAAGAGGAAGGAGTTCTTAGTGCTCCTGCTTGGTGCAAGCCTTCCTATGATCTATCAGTTGGGTTACTTCTGAACATGGGTCTGTGCTTCTGAAAAAGCATTAAAACCATATCCAATAATAGTCTATTTGACAGGTATTACTCTCCAGAATCTAGGAGTCTAGTCTCTCCTGCAGCCCAACCAAAATGGCCATGGAAGATAATTCTCAGTGATAGGAGTGTGGGATCACTCCTACAGGAGCATAAAGTGGCCAGTAGGATTTTGATAGATCTTATCGCTTGTTGATGTTGTCTGCCAGATCATGTCCATGGCAAAAATTATGCCAAGAGAAAACAGGAAGCTCTATTGAAAAATTGTAACAGCTAAGGATGACCCAATTTGGCTCAGATATGAGTTGAGGTTGAAGTAGACAACATCATGCGGACATGGCAGAAAATAATTGTTATTGGGGCATGTTTGTGCCACCATGAAAAAGTAACAAGGGTTACTTTGTAACAACTATTGCGGTTGTATCTGCTTGGTAAAAGCTCTGACAAACACAGGCAGATTCAGTAAGGGCACCTACCTCAGTAAAGCAGGTCATGTTCATCTAGACCAAGACCTTTAAAAAAAAATTACACCGATGAGTGAACATCAAAACAATACACTCAGTTGAGCTATTTCACAATTTCCTCTCCTCACATTCTCTACAGTGGTGGCTGCTTGGGTTAACAATAGTTGCATTTATAGCATGATGTTGTCCTTGTAAATTGACATATAAGGGAGTATCATGAGCTTAGGTCACCTGCTCATACAGAGGAGGTTTCATTATTTTCCTTTTAATCCTTCCATTCTTTTGGATGTTCACTCAGGAGTCGTATTTGATCATTTGTGGAAAGCAGCACCCTGATGTTCTGCCAAGTATTGGCTGTGGTAGAATTACTAGAAGTGGTTAGGAAACAATAAAGGCAGTGTGTCTTCCATTAGATGAGAGAGAAAGAGGGTGGCTTCATTTTTATAATGTAATTATGTATATAAGTCCTTACCTGTTAGAAGTAAGAAAAAAGACTCAGTATCTCTGTGGAGTGAGAAACTTTATGCTTTTGGTCAATGGTTGTTCCAGAGATGGACCATCTTTTGACTCCTAGAGTTATGGATAGAGTTCTATCAAGATCTCTAGCATGATTTTAAATTCAACGAAGATGTTTATATTATTTCCATTTCCTTCTGCTGATGCTCTTATCCTCCATTAATTTTCTTTTCTCCCATCTTGATCCCTTTCTGTCTCTTGATTACTCTATTCCTTTGCCTTTTCCTCTCTGCCTAATGTGTTGGGTCTACAAATTTCAACCTCAGCCAGTATGGGGCAATGGGAATCATAGTCATTTGTATGAGTCTGTAAACACCAGGTTGGGAAGCCTGCCGAGCCATATACACATAAATATATTTGCTAGAGGTGCTTTATAACTGTAAGGGCATTTTGGAAACAGTTGTTTCATGGGCATAATGCACATTTAATCTAGCATGTGAAGCAACCAGTCACTATGTAGAAGAGCAACATAAATAACTTTGGCCGAGATGCAAGTGACTCTATTCTCAACTATGGCCAGGGTCATGATTCTGACAAGTCCAGTACTAATTTTTAATTAATTTATTATTTATTTATTTGTCAAACATATATAGGATAGTAGTAGTTTGTAGTAACATAAGTAAAAAGTAACGATAAAAGAGGACAATAGGACAGTAGGACAGGGACGGTAGGCACAGTGGTGTGCTTATGCACGCCCCTTACAGACCTCTTAGAAACGGGAAGAGGTCGACTGTAGACAGTCTAAGGTTAAAGTTTTTGGGGTTTGAGGAAGAAACCACAGAATCAGGTAGTGCATTCCAGGCATTGATCACTCTATTGCTGAAGTCGTATTTTCTGCAGTCGAGTTTGGAGCGGTTTACATTTAGTTTGAATCTATTACGTGCTTGTGTATTGCTGTGGTTGAAGCTGAAGTAGTCATTAACAG
Organism: Diadophis punctatus similis; assembly: GCA_023053685.1. Classification (NCBI taxonomy): domain Eukaryota; kingdom Metazoa; phylum Chordata; class Lepidosauria; order Squamata; family Dipsadidae; genus Diadophis; species Diadophis punctatus. The sequence goes on from JALIGW010000003.1 coordinate 156,672,169, forward strand.
GAAGGCCCTTTTGGTATATGATTTTATGAACTACATTTAGATCAGATCGGAGGCAACGTAGTTGTAAATTGTCTAATCCCAGTATTTCAAGTCTGCTGGAATAAGGTATTTTGTTGCGAGCGGAGGAGTGAAGGACTCTTCTTGTGAAATATTTCTGGAAATAGTTTCTGGAAATATTTCTGGAAATAATGAAATAGTTGCTGCAACTTTCTAAAAGAAAGATGTTACATTTGGAATTTTTCCACTTCTACACATATAAGAAACAATTTGGTCAGATGGCCCTTGAGTGGAAGAAAAGCCATTTAGATTAGTCCTCTCCAACCTTGATGCCCTCCAAGAATTATCAGCTATGCCCACACTGGTTGTAAAATTTTGGAAATTCAAGCTCTCCAACTTGAAGAGTGCCAGACTGGAGAAGGCTGACAATTTCAGATGCTACATAGAACTTTCAGACTGTTCTAAATTGATGAAAGGAGTGAGGGAAATTTTCATACCAGTCCTGCTTTGAAGATGCTTTGTGGGGGACTGGCTGGCCGAATCCAGAGAAACTCTAGGTGTGGTGAGGGATGAAGAGGAAGGAAGAGGATTTCTTGGGAAATCAAGAACTTTATTGCTCTTTTAAACCGAACCTCAAATGCCAAAGTGGGCTATATTGTTTAACCATGGAAAGTTGAGAGTGGGAAATGAAATAAATATCAGAGTGCTACAATACAAACAAACAACTCCAGCCCACTCGGTGTTGCAGTTCCTCCCCTGCTGAGAACAAACCCCCTATTGTGGCAGACACATTAGGAGACACAGCTGTGGCCAAAAGCTTAAGTGGAAAGCTAATCCCAACCAATTCATGTTCTGCTCACAGCAATGTGTGCCAGATTGCTGGCCTAATTCAAATGCTGCATCTGAGACATGGAACAGCATGAAGACCTCCCATAAAAGGCCTGCATAAGAGAAGCCAACTTAAGTGTGCCCAATCCTCTCCTCTCTTAGTTGAGGCAAACCAGCCCACCCCCCCTTTTAGGATTGCATTGTTTCTCTTTAACTACAGCTTAGGCTACAAGCAATACAGTGGAGGATATGGGTGTGCTCAATAACTTTACTGACTTTTGTATTGCCAGCTTATTGATTCACAAGCCTGTTGTAGCAAATCAAGCTTTGAATTTGCTGAAAATGACCATCTGATTCTGTTGAAGCTGACCTTACTATTATGTCATCTTATTGCACACAGTAATATATTTTAATTATTAATCACACTGAGATCAGAATGTTTCCTTCTAGTGAACTGGGGAAGGCCCATCTGTTTACTTCAGAATGTTTTCCTTTAACACCTCTATTCCCCCCCCCCCTTTTTTTGTTGATTTTCACATTTGGCTTGCAACAGAGGTGGGTTCCTCCCAGTTCAGACCGGTTCACCCGAACCGGTAGCAAGCTGCTGGTGACGTTACGATGATGTCACGGAACTGGTTCTGTCGGTGCCGTCCATGGAGGCTGCCATCTTTTTTTTTAATGGAATTTTTCCCCGGGTTTTTTTCTTCTGCGCATACACAGAAGCCGAGTTTCCGGCACTGCACATGTGTCGCCATCTTGTTTTTGCCTTTTGGGAGGTTATTTTTTGCCACTGCACATGCACATGCGCTTTGCGTGCGCACGGCCACACAGCTCGGCCACGCAGTGCGGGAGGAAGTGAACCGGCAGTGAGGTAAGTTAGAACCCACCCCTGGCTTGCATTATATGAGTGTTACAGCACAAAATTAATTTGAAATCTTGCTGCCAACCTTCAAGCTGCTAGCTATCTGGATCCATCTAAAGACATTTAAGTGAATATTTCACTCACAAATGTTAATATGCACAGCAAATATGTAGAAGAACAAAAAGCAAAGCACTTGAGGAGGACTGTGTGCTTTCTCTCTTTCTTTCACATACATTTTCTTTCTTTCTCCAGATATGGTAGTTTCTTCCTTATCATAATGAAAACTTGCCAATAATTATTGCTGATCTACAAAGTATTGAAATAAGGATTTCTTTTCAGCTAAAAGGTTGCTAGTTAATTCTCTATTATTACCAGTACTGTTACCACTTCTACTAGCATTTTATACAGTACAACTCAAATGATCTGTTGCACATCTTCCCCAGGATGATTATCCCATACTCACTGAATCTTGGATCAATGTTAACTGGGATATGCATTTTATTTAAATGTTATATGCAGTTAGTAGGGTGATAACTACAGCACCCTACAAGGATCTTGAATATGTAGATATGCTTGGTAGGTTTAGAAGATATTCAAAGCCACTAACATATCTTTCAGCATATTTTGAGGATAGTTCAGTCTCCCAAATGAAGGCAAACTCCCAGGAAAATGTTGCAAGATCCAATCTGGGTTGGTCACCAGGACCAGAGGCTTAGACTTCTGAACTTTCGGACTTGTGCTGGAGCCCATCTTCAAGGAACTTCTCTCTACTGGAATGTGTGCTTTGGGCTATTCTATGCATCTCCCAATCTGTAACAACTCCCTGCCCTCCACTGCTGTTGATCAAATATAGACCAGTTGAAAGAGTATTTGTTGCAAAGAATGAAATTGGATTCAGAAATTTAAATTAGGAATTATATTATATGTGTATAGAAATGCTTTAGAAAAGTTTTTGGTGCTCTTTAGATCCCAGCTATGATATAATTAGATTATTAGATTATTGGATTTATATCAGTTATAAACATAAAAAATTGATTATTGATATTGTTTCATAAAGCTGTTGATCTCCAGCATGCTTGTTTATAACCTAAATCAATCTTACATATCCCAATTTTCACCTAGCAAATCAATTATTGTAATACCAACAAGGAAAACAATGGCATAAATAGCAGGCATGTCTGCTGTCTCCAAATGATTATTGTCCATTCCTTGGTTTTTTTGTTAGCATCTGTATGTTGTTAGCCTGGGAATGCCTATTCTATCATTTAGTTACCTTATGCACGGGAAGGGCCTGTTGTTTGATGTGCCTTCACTTTAATGTAAAGCACACCATTACTAGGTTAATGATCATGAGCCATCACTGAGTCACTTTGAAAAGGTGGCAGTGATGAATGGAGCTGGCAGCTCTGAGGGAGGTTGATCACTGAATGCACAGTGAAGTTTATTTAAGCTGGGCTTGATAATGGGCCTGTATTTGAGATGGGATGTTTCTAGTCACTATTTAGACAGCAGACATTCCCTGACATGATATTCCCTCCCTGCCCTCTTATCTTTACACAGAGTGAGTAAAGCTAAGGCTGCTCTCTGTTGAGATCTATGGATAGGGGGTAGAATGCGATATGAAGTGGCAACCTTCTACTTTAGAGGCTATAGAATATGGAAAGTTTGTAGAAAGAATAGGCAGTCTTCCATGGCCCAAGCCTCTCTTTGATAAATTCACTTTTTCATACATGAATATTTACAATTCATTTCCTTAGCATACTATTCGAAAAATCCACACATTTGCCAAAACATTGACCAGAGTCCTCTGGTCATTTATGAAACATAATAATATATATTTTTCTCATGTGGTATGCTCCATTTCTGAGCACCATCTCCATAATCATAGGCTGATGTGGATGAAGGGGTTTAACATCTTATATATCTGTAATCAACTAGCCTGAAAGAGGCTTTTCAGGATTTAAAAAGAGCATTTCTGTATTAGATGCAAATGATGTGTCAGCCCTGTGAGGTAAGCCATGACAAGAAACCGACTCCACAAATCAGAACTCTATTTTATTGATATAGGCTATAGAAATATAAAAATACAGTATAAAATAATATAAAAGTCTGACTGATTTCTCCTCTTCCTTCTTCCCCCTTACACTATATGAATTACAAAAGGAGCCTCTTTCTCACACTTTCCCTGTTGTCCTGGCCTAAAATATACTTCTGTTTCTGCAGACATGATAGTCTCTGCCTAATTTTCCCAAGGTCCTCATGGTGGTTTTTTACAATAACTAATCCAGCATCATACACTTTGATCAGTTATTGTGGTTCAATATGATTGTCATGTATTCATGTGAACCAGGGGTGGGTTCCACTTACCTTTGCCACCGGTTTGCATCACAACGTTTCCCCCCGTGCAATTTCACTTCCGTGCATGCTTAGTAGCAGGATTCAGCCCGAAACACAGCTGAGGAGCTGATCAGCTGTGCTTCGGGAGAAGAAATAAAGGTGAGTATTAACCCGGGGGCGGGCGGGAGGACTCTTTTTCAAACCGCGGAAGAGGAGAAGCCATCCAAACACGGAAAAAATCACCAAAAATTCCCCCCAAAAGATGGCGGCACCCACGGACTTCACCAACCGAACCGGATCCATGACGCCATCATTGTATCACCAGCAGGTCACAAATGGTTCGGGCAATCTGGTCCGAACCAGGAGGAACCCACCCCTGATGTGAACCAATAACTACACTACAGTGGATTTTTAACATATTCAGGATCACATACATATTGATTTCTTTTTAAAGTCAGAAAATGCACCCTGAGTTACTGTTTTAAGCATTCCTTTCACTGTAATGAAAGGAAAGCATCATTTTATTCTAGCTAATATTATAGAGCTAGCTTACTGTATATTATGCTAAAGGTATGAAATTTGGGCTGCAAAAACCTAGATGACCACTACATTCCAGTAAAGAGTTGAGGATAACTCTAGCCCTCTAGGAATCATCTGGATGTTTGCAGCAGCCCTCCAGGTTACTGAAGACAACTGATCCTTTCCTCACATAAATAACTCAGATCCATGTAATGTTGCAAAAATACTAGAATTTGGGGCTTGTGTTGCTCCGTAGTTTTATTATAGAAAGCTGTTCCAACAACTACAGTACATAAGTAGAGTGGATGTGCAGAATAGAATAGAATAGAATTCTTTATTGGCCAAGTGTGATTGGACACACAAGGAATTTGTCTTTGGTGCATATGCTCTCAGTGTACATAAAAGAAAAGATACATTTGTCAAGAATCATGAGGTACAACACTTAATGATTGTCCTAAGGTACAAATAAGCAATCAGGAAACAATATTAATATAAATTGTAATGATGCAAGCAACAAGTTACAGTCATACGGTCATAAGTGGGAGGAGATGGGTGATAGGAACTAATGTGCCTATCGTCCCTGTCATTGTATTTTTATTCTTTTATTCTTGTTCTCTTTTTTATTTGAAAATTCTAATAAATAAATAAACTACATGACAACTTTATAAGACGTGTCCCATTTCTATTCAATGAAGGAAACATTTAAATAGTAGAATAATAAAATTATTGTTTAAAAAGAAAGTGCTACCCCCATTTTGAAGGGAGGTCATACAGGGGTATAAAAATAATATATAGTAATATATAATAATATACTTAATATATATGAATATATATGAATAACAAATGTAATATGTATAAATAATAAATACACAAATGATATAGAATAATATACATACAGGATTATAAAAATAATATCTAGTTAATTTGGATTTTTAGTTGGGGTGACACATCTGAGGAAGACTTTTTAGAAGGGAAAACAGGGTCAAGTAATCCATTGATCCTCTGCACCAGATGGATCCTCACCACAAATTTGGACCAAAATGAATTTCCAATGGTCCAGGACTCTGATATAAACTTACCAGTACAAGGCCACATGATTGATGCTCCCTTTTGGTTAGGCATCAGAAAGCAAGAGGCACGAAAATATAAACTTACAAAGTGGAGTGTGAAGCCGGATCGAGTTTTGGAGGCGACAGTTCAGCAGTGGGTTGCTCCTGGTTCGGACTGGTTCTTAGAACCGGTAGCGCTGGTAACAGGAGGCTCTGCCCACCCACCCGGGACACTTCTGCACATGCGCAGAAGTGTTATGCGTGCATGCAAGCGCGCACGCAAACCGGTAGCAAAATCATTTACAACCCACCACTGCTACAGTTGAGTAAATGCTATTAACTTAATATTCCTGGATGGCCTTAAAGACAGATCAGGATTAAATTCTGAGTAAGGATTGCTATAGATTCTAATACGAAGCTCTCTGTCTATGGATAATTCATTAAGGGAAGCAAAATCTACTGGTTAAGTGTGTTTTGAAGCCTCACTGATGCATCAGCTTTGGTATATCAATATAACCTGATATCACTCTCTTGCCTTTGTTCTCTGAAACACTGATTGGATCTGGACTTGTTTATCTTTCAGCTTCTGGACTGATTTAGTATCTTCTGTGCATTTCTCTAACTGTGAGTAATCCTTTCTGGAATTGTAGCTTGAGCCATGAAATCATACTTTCACTGCTTCTGATCTCATCCCAGGCCAAGGCACCATCTTGGGAGGCTACAAGAAGGCTATTTTAATGGAGGCATTCACTTATTGTGCTGGGAAACCCAGCTACTGCACCAGGATTTCCCTGGTGTATGCATTCTGTGTGTTAAGTGAGAGGGAAACAGCCTCCTAATCAGAAGCCGTGATAACAGAGATAATAGCTTGGCAGTGAGAGGAGTAGTACAGATGGAAGGACTTAAGGGTCCTGACCACATTGGAATTGCTATCATCTTCCCACAAGAATATCAAAGGCAGCAGTGGAAACTCAACATTGCTTTTCTCATATAACTGACTGTATACCTTTCAGCTGTAACTGGCAAATAGCTGCAGTGGAACTGGGAGATGCAGCTAGAGAAGGTGATGCCTTAGCATTGAGAGCACCAAGGACCCAAGATAAATAAAACTGTTGGTGAGAGTGACTAGGGATAGGTCAGGTGAAGGGTCACTAAAAGGCCAAGATGCCTCAGATCTGAATATTTTGGTTGTCTATTTACCCAGTGGAGAAAGACAGAGTGCTGAAACACTCCATGAGCTTCATATTCCTGGGTACAGACACAGCTTGGCTAGAAGAGGTGAGGGGAGAAAGTAAAAAAAAAGGGGGGGGATGTCCATTAGAGATCCTCCCTTTATAGATTGCATGGAGGCATAATAGTGGAGGGTTTTAACCAGGGGTGAAATCCAGCAGGTTCTGACAGGTTCTGGAGAACTGGTAGCAGAGATTTTGAGTAGTTCGGCGAACCAGTAGCGGAAATTTTGAGTAGTTCAGAGAACTGGCAAATATCACCTCTGGCTGGCCCCAGAGTGGGAATGGGGATTTTGCAATATCTTTCCCCCAGGAGTGGGGAGGGAATGGGGATTTTGCAGTATCCTTCCCCCAGGAGTGGGGAGGGAATGGGAATTTTGCAGTATCCTTCCCCCAGGAGTGGGGAGGGAATGGTGGTTTTGCAGTATCCTTTCCCTGCCACGCTCACCAACCCACGCCCACCAAGCCACACCATGCCCACCATGCCACAACACGCCCACCAAGCCATGCCCACAGAACCGGTAGTTTAAAAAAATAGATTTCACCACTGGTTTCAGCTCAGAAGGAAGCACCAATCATGTATATATGCAGAATTCTTACTACAGACACTTGCTTTGATACTGGCATTACAAAGGAACAAGAGGGAACTGTCTGAATGCCATAGTAACTCAATGTTGGATCACAGTCCCCACCCCACCCACCTCAGATTAAGATACTCTCCATTGTTTTCCTTCAATATACACTTTACAAGGAATTTTCAGGCCAGATTTTGGGCTAAATTTTATTTTACCTTTATGTTAAAAGGAAAGGCTAAATTTTTTTTAAAAGGTGAATTCACTTGTAGGAAGTTAGCATCTACCCCCCTCCTAGAGGGATGAAATATTTTAGGAAATGTTAAAAAAGGTAGAATCTTATATTTCCCTGGATTAGAAAATGGAGAAATATGTTTTAGGCAGAAAAAGACTCATTCTTAGTAGCCCCCACCTTTGTCAATGTGCCATCAAGGAATGGGCCCAGCTCACTCATTACCCCCACCTTTGTTAATAGCCTGGGCCAGGCTATTATGTTATTCTACATAACAAAGATCTACCCCCTTCAGGCAGACCCATCTAGCAAACAGAAACTCACCACATGGCACCTGGGAAGATTGCATCAGCCAGCACTCAAACTAGCCTGGGACACAGACAAAGCCTACAGCGTTATCTAAGACCCCGCCCCCTGGGAGTCTGACAGCCAATGGGATACATTTCTTACACAGGAACAGGAAACTCTTAAGGTGGGACCCAACAGAGGGTATAAAACTAGGGCACTCTCAGCCCTTCTCTTCTTCTTCAACATCCTCGAGGCACGTGATCCCCCTTTTCCCCAGGACCTCAAACCATGTGGTCCTGCTGTCCACCATTAAGCCATCTTTCCAAGCAGTCACCATGCTTCCAGTGTCTTTTTCGCCACTTGGAGCCGAACCCAGAAGGATATTCCTTACAACACACTCTTGTGTAAAAAAAATATAATTCACTTGTACACAGCAAGTATGTATTTATTAATCAGATTTATATACTGTAGCTGTCCATTTCACCATAGGTGACTCTCAGCATGGGATAAATATAGCTATAACTATAGACAAACATACAGACACAAATACACAATATTAGGGCAAATTTAGCTGTTCTCATGAATGTCTTAACTCACAGCAGTTGAAGATTTAATCTATTATATATAAACAATAAAGGTCTTTTACATTGATTCTGAACTTAATATCCTTAGTTCACGAACTGAGATATCAGATGTACAGAAGAATTCTTGTTTTGGCAGAAGGCGAGTTGCTATTAATTTCAGTGGAAAAATCTTTCCATATATAAAGTAATGCTTCCCAGAATTTATTCATTTAATGAAACCAATAAAGAAGCCATTCAGATGCAGTACATGTACTGAAGACCTATATTATGGAGACTTCTGTATCTGAAATAAACTTTGGCTGGTGTATAATGACTTCATGATCACAATAGAGTTATTTCTGCAAGACTATGTCTCCTCAAAAACATATTTTCGAGGGGACTTTGTTTATACCAGGCATAGAGGCTTATGACTCTCAAAATGTCAAATTTACAACCATCGGCCATCTTAACCAGTGGTGAGAGACACACTGGGAGCAGTAATTCAGCAACAGTTTGTAGGTCATGCATCTGTCTACCTCATACTATTTGCATCTGTCTACCTCATACTATTTGTTGCAGGAATTCTGGAATTCTTTAAAATCTCCAGCAAGGAAAAAAAATGACCTTCATTAAAAGTTGATCAATTTATCAATCTGCTCTTACTACCAATACATTTCTCCTAACCTGGAACTGAAATCTATGTTCAAGTATTGAAAATTCATCAAGTTGGTATTGCCCTTCACATGCACTCAAGTTCCAAACTCTTTGGTGCTGTTTCTTCCAAGATCTAATGGGTAAGAAGTGCTTCTTTTTCAGTTTATCTCAGAGATTAGCTGTTTAAAAAAAACATGCAAAGTCAATAGAAAGTACTCTCCTTAAAAATATTGCTAAGATATTTACGAACATATAAATACATAAAATTACAGAGCTTAAAAACCATTGTCTATGAAAGTTACTTACCAAAAGACAATATTGACCAAATCAGTGGATTCTTCAGATATTTCTCTTTTGTCCTGTAATATGAATGGTTTAGTAGTATTTATTTAAAGCAACTTGAAAATAATTTCCATTATTTGTGGTATGAGGAGCAATCTGAAAAAATGAGATATCTGAATTAACTTCAAAGTATCTCGACATTGCTGGTGCCATTTGAAAAGAAGAGAAGGGAAGGAAATGTAGTATGATGGAGACACTAATTCACATTTTGTATTTCCTTTAATTACCACCCAGAATCATCTTATCAAGGAGATGAGCAGCATATACATTTAATAAATAAATAATAATTTACATGGTTCGTTATTTATTGAATATAATACAGTAGCCTGGTTCATGTAACACTAAAACATAAACCGTAGTTTATAAGTTATAAAGATTGAATTCACTTATCGTACTGAATTGAACCAAATAAATCAGATTATAGCTTTGAATGGTGTGTGAACCCAGCTACTAAATTTTCTTTACAAAATGGAATTATTATGTCTGATACACTTTCTGAGTGTTGACTTGCTAGCTTGGTGATAGCTGTGTAAAAGAAAGAAAAGAACTTCAGATGAATTCTAATTTTGAAAATTAACTCAAGCACTATTAGAAGGAATTATTATGATGGCTAGGGTTAACTATTTTTATTTTCCTCTGTGAAGGTCTTCAAAAATTTCTTCCTGATACTTAGTGTTATGAACAAAAAGGCAGCCCCATTGTTCTGATTTATGACTATCAGAAACTGAGGCAGGAAGTTGCCTCCACTGCAGTAGCCCCAAACCCCACCTTATGTCAATAAGCCATTGAACCAGAAGGCTACAAGTCCTTTGTACAGAGTGGTATTGAACACCCAAACCAACCAAGTTTTACGTAGAAAGGAAAACACTGACAGATTTTTTCCAATTGCAAGTAGATTAACTGTCATGCTACTGTGTTCTCCTCTTTCTCGTTTTTATTTTATCAGAAATGTAAAAAGCTCCTGTTAGTTTTCTGCTAAGTTAATTTACTTATTTGCTTAGGGGTTAGAATGAACCAAAAACTATGAACTGAGATGTGGGCACACTGTATGAATTCTTCACAGTGCAATTAATGTATTTTAAACTTTTAAAGATTTCATGAAGTTTTATTAACTTTAAACTTGTGTTTGTTTCCTTTTGTAAGTTTGGGACTAAGATACACAATTCAAATAAATGGTCCTAAACAGAGGTGGACTGCTGCCGGTTTGGGCAAACTGGTAGTTCTGACCAGTGGCTGGGCCTGCCCACCCGCCCTGGCGCTATCCCGTCCTATATAATCACCATTTTTGATGCCACATGCGCGCTCACATTTTCAGTTCTGGGCGAATCGGTTGTTACAGCATGTGATGCCCACTTCTGGTCCTAAACCTTAAGTAGAGGATCAATTTATGGAGCCTCAGAACCTAATCCTATGATCTCTTAAGAAAGTTATAGGATGATGCCTCTGATGTGAGGCTGAAAATATTTTGAACTTGGACGGGGGGGGGATTTGACCTTAGAATCTTCTTCCAGTGTGTGCACAACGTCCTCTGATGCAAATTCACTCCATGTTGTGGCCCACCTGCAGCCTGAGCAGCTGGCACCCGAGTCGGACAGTGAGGAGGCTGGCGAGGACTTGGTGCCAGAGGCAGGAGTGCAGCCAGGGCCTTTGGAACCTCCAGCACCTCTTGGCAGTGATGAGGAAGGAGGGGCTTCTCTTCTTCTGAATGCAAGAGCACACAGGGCTGCCAAGAGGCAGGAATGGTTACTCCGGAGGAGGTCTCCTTGGGAGTAAGACTTGGCACTAATTGGCCACTCCCCTAGTCTATTTAAGAACAGTAGAGGCAGCTGGAAAGCTGCAGGAAACAATAGTTCAGACTCGAGTAGCTGTTGTGCATTGACTTGTGAATTCCTGCTTCGGATTTCTTAACAAAAAAAGACTCCTGGGCATTTTGCCAAGCCTTCAGACATTACATGAGATAACCAGAACTAATTGTATTGTTTTGAACTAAGACTGACTGAACTTACACCAGCTGCTAATGAATACTAATTAGCAGCTGACTTTCTGCAAGCAAGGATTACTTCTTTTGATTTGTGTGTTTCGCCACTGCTAAGCCAGTTATTAACAGTGGTTCATTAATTAAACTAAGTTCATTCAAACGGTGTGTTTTTGTTACATTCGTAACTGGGGACAGAACATTCCAATACTCAAAGAAGAAAAGAATATGTACCAATGGAAAAGAATATATGTAGTTCAGGGTTAAACTACGGAGTCCTTGATGATCTCTATGCTTGGTTCTTTCAAACCCCATTCCTTTCAAGCACTGAAGATGATACTTAGTCTGGTAGCAAAACGTCTGCAAGCAAACAGCTAAGCTCAGAGAGCACCAAGGATTCCACAAAAGGACAAGTGGCAGGAAGGGCCACAGTTTTGCTAGATTCTATCTTTCTAGACCAGTGGTGGCGTGCCAAAAAGGGGAGGTGCGCTCGCACGCGCTTGTGTGCCCACACCCATTCCCTCCCCCCACGCATGCGCACAACACCCCCCCATGCTGCCCCCTGCGCATGCGCACCCCCCCACCCCCGCGCAAAGGCTTACCGGAGCCTGGGACAACGAAACCGGCAAACCGGAAGTGCGAAAAAACGCACTTCCGGTTTGCCGGTATGCTGTTTTTTGCACTCCGGAGGGTTCAGGGAAGCTCCCTGAAGCTCCGGAATGCAAAAAACTACAAAACGGACAAACCAGAAGTGTGGAAAAGTGCACGTCCGGTTTGTCCGTTTTGTAGTTTTTTGCATTCCGGAGCTTCAGGGAGCTTCCCTGAACCCTCCGGAGTGCAAAAAACAGCACACCGGCAAACCGGAAGTGCGTTTTTTCGCACTTCCGGTTTGCCGGTGGGAAACCCTCGCGTGCCGGCTTCTATGGCTCCGCGTGCCACCTCTGGCACGCGTGCCATAGGTTCGCCACCACGGTTCTAGACAGTGACACATGCTCAGACTGGTTTTTCATTGATTTTAGTAGTGAGAATTCCTTTACATCAGTGTCTTTCAAAATTGGAATCTTTAACTTCAACTCCTAGCCTCGCTGGCTAGGGAACTCTGGGGGCTGAAGTCCACACACCTTAAAGTTGCCAAGTTTGAAAACACAGATATAAAGAAATAAGAAGAATGAAGACAGAAAGAAACACAATGTTGCTTCTAACTCACTTATGTCCCACATAAGATTCTTCGATTATTTAATAACATAGGAACAGAATTTTAGCAGAATAAGTGGATCAGAGAGAGAGAGAAGAAAAGAGGAAGGAGGGGAAAAAAGAATTATGACAGATATAGATCAGTTTTCTCAGTGGTAATTTCCCCCTTCATCTTCAACAATTCCCCCCCCACACACACACACATTATGTGTGATGTGTGTTTGTGGCAACAAAATATGTTACAGGAAAGAGAAGAATGAACTAATACAGAATTCACTCACTCCAGACTGAATTGTGTTTTACTGAGAAAATCTGACATACGAAGAAACATTCTTGATAGTGATGCCAAACTTTTCCTTTTCAGAAATTGAAGAAGGCACAAGAAACAAGCATGTTTAAAGACTGCAATAAATGTTACGTTAAAGAATTTACAACACGTGTTGTATGTGTCTCTGTCTCTCTCTTCTCTTTTTTGATGGATCACCAAAAGTAAAATAAATCAGAATATAATGAAATGGCTAGGAGGTATTTGTATAAGGTCTTGGTTTTTGTGTTTGTTCTTAATCTGAGCATTTGTGCCTCTGATTCAGATACAGAGCAGAGGGGCATTCAAATTGAAGTAAATATTGGTTTGGTTAGAACAGCATTGCATTCCTCACCTTGGAGCAGCTGAATAGTTGTTATGACTAGAAGAGAAAATTGGTTAGCCTGTATCATCTTCAAGGATTTGGTGATGCTCATGAGCAGTAAAACCTTGATAATTGCAACATTATGGATAAGAAGTAGAGAAAGTAACAGATGTCTGACCTTGCCTGACTTGTTGCTACTCTGCTTGCAGGAGCAAATGATATCTTTCCAAGGTTGCAGTCTTAAAGAGGAGACAACTACTGAATTTCTGCAGAAATCAATATCTTGGAAGTATTATTGCAAGTCAGGCAACACAATTTCAAGGCAATAAAGTAAGAACTAAAGTGCCTGGAAATGAAATGAAAATCTCCCGTCTTCAAAAGTGATGAAAGTATAGGATAATACTAAAAAGTTCAGCTCAGTAGCTTGGCTATTCTTATATAAGGAAATGCTTCTTTAAAATGTCCTTAGTGAAGACAGAGAAGTCCATGAAATGTTACATCAGATCTGGCACTTTGGGTGCTCTGTTTGAAACAATGCACTCCTTCTTTTCTCTTTACTTTTTTACCAATTGTGTCTTCAGTCTTCTCAATTATTCCTTCCTTCCTTCCAATAAATTCATTCATTCCAATGTTCTTTGTTGCATAATGTTAAACATATTCTAATTATTTTGATTGGGGCCTTTAATTCTGCCCTAAGTTTTCATAAACTAACTAACTAACTAACTCCTACCCTCAAAACGACGCTATAGAGCACTGCACACCAGAACAACTAGACACAAGAACAGTTTTTTCCCGAACGCCATCACTCTGCTAAACAAATAATTCCCTCAACATTGTCAAACTATTTACTAAGTCTGCACTACTATTAATCTTCTCATTGTTCCTATCACCCATCTCCTCCCACTAATGACTGTATGACTGTAACTTTGTTGCTTGTATCCTTACAATTTATATTGACTGATTCCTAATATGATTTGATTGCATATTTGTACCCGGACTATCATTAAGTGTTGTACCTTATGATTCTTGACGAACTTTTCTTTTATGTACACTGAGAGCATATGCACCAAGACAAATTCCTTGTGTGTCCAATCGCACTTGGCCAATAAAAAATTCTATTCTATTCTATTCTATTCTATTCTATTCTATTCTATTCTATTCTATTCTATTCTATTCTATTCTATTCTATTTTCTGACATTTGTTAAGACTGTAAAAAGCAGTAGGATGGTGATTTTTCTCCAGATAATTTACCATTAAAATAGGAGGGCTATATTAGGTTAGTTGAGAACCGAAGAAGGCAGATAACAATGGAAGTTTTTTGAGGGGAGGGGAGGACTGTCATATTAAAATTGCCATCCTTTTGGGAAAAAGCAACAGGAAGAGTTTTCATGTTCAATTTGAATTAATAATTTAAAGAATAATTAATACTCTCACATTACAGTGATTTAAACAACGCTATAGAGCACTGCACACCAGAACAACTAGACACAAGAACAGTTTTTTCCCGAATGCCATCACTCTGCTAAACAAATAATTCCCTCACCACTGTCAAACTATTCACTAGGCTGCATTACTATTACTATTAGTTTTTTTCATCGTTCCTATCACTCATCTCCTCCCACTTATGACTGTATGACTGTAACTTGTTGCTTGTATTCTTACGATTTATTTTCATATTGATTGTTTCCTGATTACTTATTTGAACCCTATAACAACCATTCTTGACAAATGTATCTTTTCTTTTATGTACACTGAGAGCATATGCACCAAAGACAAATTCCTTGTGTGTCCAATCACACTTGGCCAATAAAGAATTCTATTCTATTCTATTCTATTTATTTAGTGTATTGAGAGATCTATTGACTTTCCAAACTGCATCACTATTCTATATAGCCCTATTTTCAAATAATGCTTTGATCTAGATGTTGCACTTTGCTCCAGATTACTCTTGCCTCTTGAGTTTCATGTAAACATTATGGACTATTTCTTTCACAAGGTCTTTTTGACAGTGCAATCTTAAATTCATTATGCCTAATCTGGAATTGAATTCCATTTATTCCCCTATCCCCAAACATTTATCTATTTGATTATGCTTCATCTCCACTGGCAATATTGATGTAGGCAATATTGATATATGCAGTCTCAATATTATATGAACAATAATGCATTCTCCAGAGATTTATTGTTGAATTTATTTACCTAAACCATGTATCACTGATAATGGCATTTACAAGCTGCATTGCATTTATAATAATGTTGATTACTACTTTCATATTTTTAACAGCAACTCTCAAATGCTGTAATTGTTTTTAAATCTATATAATTGTTTTTAAAAGCCTGCATTACCAGATTGCATACTCTACTAAATGTTTTCCTTCCCTTTGATAGTTCTAATAAAGAGTGAGATACTTTTATACGACTGACATGTTCTCATGTTTAAACTATTTCTGTATTTAACTCCCCCCTCCATACTTAGCTGTGAACAAAGTCTTCTCAAAAAGTTGAATCTTTGAAGAAGAAAAAATGCTATTTATAGCAAGTGACAAACATTAAAAAAAGACTCAGTGGGGAACCCACATGTACCCACATCACAAACAGCAACCACTGAAAAAGCATGCAAGAAGATTATTTTACCAATAATGTATAACAATTCAATAAAAATTCAGAGAGTTCAAGGATTCCATAGCCATCCCCCCCACCCCAAGAAACATAATTCTATTTGTTTGTGACTCAACAGAACTTATAATGGTATCTAAACTGTCTTTAAAATGTTGCACTGGGACTAGGAAAACCCATGTTTTAGCCCACGTCAGCCATGAAAGATCTCTAGGTGACTTTGGATCAGTCACTCTCTCTCAGCCCAACCTACTATTGAGGGATGATGTTATTCTGAGGGGAAAATGGGTGGAAGCAATGCTATGTGCCACCTTAAGTTGCTCAATGAAAGCTGAGAAATTTATCTAATAAATGCAATCATTTATAATCCTTTTCAATGTTAATTATTATATTTTTCATACCCTTTGTATTTATGTCTGATTGTCTTTTAATTATTTAAAATTAAATGGGTTATTTTAATTAAAATATGTTTACTAAATTAAAGAGAAAATAGCCCTGTGCTCTGTACTTTTTTTTTTTTACATTCAAGTACTTTGATCCTTATTGAATTCAGAAGTAATAATACAATTTTGTTTGTAAATGCATCTTTGTTTCTTCTCCCTTCCAAAATGCTATAATTTGGAGGCACAAATACATTGCTTGGCGGTAAATGCAAGAATGACAAAATAACAATATTCCTTTGTGGTCAGTATTTAAGATGGCTGCCACTTATGTGTCATGACAAGAGGGTTATAAACATGTATATGAAAGGAAGATAAAGGTTTTCTCCTGTGAACTGGGGTTCTCGTCCACAGTGAATGCTGTTGGGAACAAATAGTCAGGAAGACACCAGATACCAGCTCCTGAAAAGCATGAGTGCCTTTGATGAATAACTTCGCTTCATAGGGATTGCTGGCTTCTTCTTGTGCCTAAACAGGGTCATATGAAAACAATTATTTTAGCAATATTAAAAGAATCAAAACAAAAACCTCAGCCCTAAGAGATATAGCATTGGTCATTAAGTGCAATCTTCAGTAAGATGTTGCTGTGTTGTTGTTTTTTTGCTTCTGTTGAGATTTCTTTCTTCTGATGAAGAAAGAATACTTTCTTCAAACCTAATTCCTAGTCTAGGTGATCAGGGAAGCCATGTGACCAACTTCCATGGGAACCACAGAAAAGAAAGCTTGGTGCTGAATCATCACTGTGAACTGAAGAACTCTTGCTCCAGAATTGATAATAAGAGACTGGCCAGGAAATAGCTAGAGAGTTGGGTTTTCCCCCCCTCCAGTTTGCTCTGGGAAAATATTAAAGGTGTATTCATAATACACAACTTAGAGCTACGTAGCCTCCGATCTGATCTAAATGTAGTTCATAAAATCATATATCAAAATGTCCTTCCTGTTAATGACTACTTCAGCTTCAACTGCAACAATACACGAGCACACAATAGATTCAAACTCAATGTAAACCGCTCGAAACTCGACTGCAGAAAATACGACTTCAGCAACAGAGTAATCAGTGCCTGGAATGCACTACCTGACTCTGTGGTTTCTTCCCCAAACCCCAAAAACTTTAACCTTAGACTGTCTACAGTTGACCTCACCCCATTCCTAAGAGGTCTGTAAGGGGCGTGCATAAGCGCACCATCATGCCTACCACCCCTGTCCTACTGTCCTATTGTCTAATTTTTACCTATACATACTTTGCTTTTGTTTATGTTTATATCATACCTGTTATCTTGTACACGTGTTGACAAAATAAAAAAATAAAAAATAAAACAAAATAAAAAAATAATTGCCATCACCGACTTGCTCAAGCCTTTCCTAGACATAAATGTACCAGATCACATTATTTTGGCATTTAGTGGAAGCTAGAGATTCATCTATTGGAGAGATATTGACTTTATTTTTCCTGCTTTGGGTAGGGGGATTAGATTGGAATTGGAGTTAGCAATCTGGGTGATTTCCATCAGCCCCAACCAATTAGATAAATGCAAACAATTGTGCGAGTTATATTCCAAATGATTATATTCCAATTCTGTTGTCCCTGGACTAGATGGTCTTCTTCAGTCTTTTGCTGAATGTATCGAAGAATCTCATTGCTGCTGTATGTTCCAAAAGGGAAACTGCCATTAAACTTGCAAGAAAACCTTGTCAGCTTGACATATTAGGATTTGTTCTTTACTCACAAACCAGGATAGCCCAGGGCATGCAGGCTCTGTTTGGCTTCCCTTCCAGGGTTCCACAGCACCCTCTTATCAGGATGATGCACGTTTTTCATTCACTGGGAGTGAAAGCATGGCACAATTCCCAGCACCTTGTACTACTGCCAAGACAAAATGAAAAAACCAAATTTTTAAACTCATGTATATAAGCCCCTTAAGAATAAAGCAAAAGTGATTTGGGAAGGAAGAAGGGAGAAAAGTGGAAAAGGTCTGGGTGCGCATTTTTGAAGGGAAAAGAAAAGCTATATGGAGGGGAATAAAGACATATACGGATGCTCTGCCTAGTTCAGCTGGAGGGCTTGGCTCCCTTGAATGTCCTCACTCCTATCACAAGAGCCAAGGACACAATGAACTGTAGAGAACGTTCACTAACTTGACTACTGGGCCAAAATATATCCTCTGACTCTGACAGGCTGTCAACTCTGTGATATTTGGCCCTCCCACTGACATTGCTCATGTAGCTGACAGCTTTCAGCATTCAGATTTGCCTAGTTTTGCTTTGCTTACTTGGAAATAATAGATTAAAAACTTGGAGCTAAATTGCAGAATTGGAGGAGATGAAAAACTCACGCTGCATTGCAACTGCCATCACCCCTAATGGCTAAATGCCCAGTTGGTTGTTCAGATAGAATAAAATATATTCCTCTCAGCTATGAAGAACATTCACAAGGATCGTTTAACAATTAATAAGGTTATTGTACTACAAAGAATGGAAATTGTGGCCTAAAAATAACATGGAGCCATTTTGCGTCTGCTTTCAGCTAGCCATTTTAAGAGTGGTCTCATTTGCTTCTATCATTTTCCATGTGAGGCAATCCTTCTTTTACTCTTTCAGATATGAAATTAATCCTTGTAATCAGTGGCGGGTTGCTTCCTTACCAGTGCCGGTGCGCTGCACACTCATCTACATGTTTCAGGGGCACGCATGCATATGCGCGGAAGCAAAATCATGCTGAAATCTCATGAGGGGACGTGCACACATGCTCAGAAGCAAAATTTCACCAAAATCTCACACCCGCATCCCCTCACGAGATTTCGGTGCGATTTTGCTTCCACGCATGCGCAGAAGCAAAATCGCTCAAAAATTCACAAAAAAAGATGGCAATGCACGCGACGGACCGGCAGAGAGGGCTCTGGAGCAGTCACGTACAAATTGCGCAATCGGCTGCTCCCTACCAGAGCTGCGTACCGGACAGCTCCGGCAGGAACCCACCTCTGCTTGTAATACTGACTGATTGGAGTGACTGGCTCGTTCAAATATTCATTTGCAGAGGGAATAAGAGACATGTTCAGTGAGGGAACTTAATTAGATACTCTAGATTTAAAACACAGAAGATTTAAAACCCTGAGTCTGGGGAACTCAGACACAAAACAGCTTAGGCAGAAAATAAACATAGGGTCAGTCAAAAAGGACTCAAATGCCTATATACCAATGCACAAAGTTTTTATGAATAAACATGATGAACTGAAAATCCAAGTACATGAGGGTATGAGGGTAGATATGATATTGTTGCCATTTCAGAAACTTTGGTGGGTTGAAACCCATAAGTGGAATATACAGCTAGAGCCATTTAAATTGTTTAAAAGAAACATACTTAATAAAAGAGGAGGTAGAGTTTTGCTAAATATAAGAAATAATTACATATCTACAGAAACACAACAGAACAATGATGAAAATCATCTTGAATTCATTTGCAGTATAAAAGGAAACAAGAATGACGTTGTCATAGGCATATACTACAGGGCACCAACCAAACAGATGAAATAGATGAATTTTTGCTAATCAGTTAACTATGGTATGTAGGAAGCACACCACAATAGTTATGGATGACTTTAACTAACCTGAGATCAACTGGGAGCTGATTTCAATAAATGTAGAGAGCGCTTGGGAAGGATTCCATGGATGAGAATCCTCAAGAGGAAAACAACCCAAGAAGCTTCAGAAACTTTAAAAAGTGAGATTATAAAAGCCCAGTCTAGCACAATTCCAGTGAAGAAGAAAAATAAGAGATATCAAAAGAAACTAGCATGGCTGCACAAAGAACTCTCGGATAAACTGAAAGATGAAAAGGACAAGCATAAAAAGTGGAAAGAAGGGCACATAACTAAGGCAGATTATCTGGTAAGACTTGTGGGCTTTGAAGGTCATTAAAAGGCAGGCTACAAACTGCCCTTTAAAGCCACCCCAATACAAGAATGATAATGTTGGTACCAGTGGTGGGTTCCTACCAGTGCGGTCCACTCTATAGCACCGGTAGCGGCCCACTGGTGACATCACAGTACTGGTGCGGTCAGTTGCTGGTGCCTGGGAGCCGCCATTTTAAAAAAAATTAATTTTTTAAAAAATTTTCTTCTGCGCATGCCCAGAAGCCGAGCTTCCGGCACTGCGCATGCGCTGCCTTCCTACACCACAGTGAGTCCCAGCAGGGGAGGATAGCTGAGGGAGCGCGTGAGATGCTGAAAGAACGGGCGGCAGGAGCTATCTCCATTCCCCTCCCTTCAGCAGTCCGAGAAGCCACGAACGTGCGGTGATGATCCCAGGCATTTTCGCATGTTTGAGGCTTCTCGAGCTGCTGAGGGGAGAGGGAATGGGCGGCAGGACTTATCTCAGTTCCCCTCCCTTCAGCAGTCCAAGAAGCCATGCCCACCCAGTCACATGGCTGGCAAGCCATACCCACAAAATAAGCCACGCCCACAGAGTGGTAGTAAAAAATTAGGAACCCGCCCCTGGTTGGTACCATACATTCTGGAAATTGCTTTGGAAGCCAGAGACGGGACTTGGATACAGAATACCCATATCTCTACTGGTAAAACCTTATTTGTTTCATATGCTTGTATTCAAAGAGAACATCCCCCAAAGAGATCGCTATCCTATCCTATCAAAGATGATGTTGCCAATCCTTCTCCTTTTGATTCATCTCCAACACTACAATCAGGGCTCCTCTGTGCAATTCCAATCTTGACAAGGCAGTTCCAAAAAATGCAACATTCCCAACACTGAATTTCCCACTTCAAGGAGAAAGAAAAAAATAACAAAGACCTTTCTGCCATGCAACTACTAAAGGTATATCTACCTGAAGGCTGAAACGAAAGAGACCTGACACAGAGACATGCAACTACTCTGCATAGTCTATGTCAACATTTCTGTATGAAACAACATCATTGTTTTGTGACTCCCAAGGTAACATTCTAAATGTTGCCAAATTCTTAAGGAAAAAAATACATTAAGATTAGGAAGAGAATGTCATATGACAATGATGGACGTGTATATGGGGGTGGGGGGAAGGGGCAGAGTGAACATTCAAATGGAGAAGCAATGCAAACTTACCTTCAGTTCACTTTAAAAGCCTAGTAAATCATTACACTTTTTATTATTTACCTGGAACAAGATTCCCTAGTGGAGGAGGGGATACACAACTCCGAGGGCACATTCTTTCTATTTTTTTTTCCAGTGGCTTGCTCAGCACTTTTCCTGAATCTCAGAACAATCCAAACTGATATATTAATAAATTAGAAATATCGGAAAGTTAGATTTTGCCTATATGATGGGGTTATTTTCTAAGGCTCAAGGTGCCAATGCCAGGTGGGAATTTTGAGAAAGGAGGTAATTCTCACACAGCTTGAGGAAGACAAAGGTTGCATTTACACCTGGCCAGAAGGTTTAATCATCTACTATTTCCAAACATTGCAGGCTAACAATCTGCTGTGTCTGAGATCATAAAACGTATCACAAAGTGGAGACAGAAGAATTGGGGCTCAGTTGACCAGAGCTTATCTTTTCAGAGATGCAAGCTGGTTGGGAAATTCTTGTCCAGTTTTGCAAATGCCTCTTAAAGCAGCCTTTCTTTCTCTTTTCTCCCTCCCCCCTTTTTATTTGTGACTTTTTTTTTTTGAGAAAACAGGCATCCCCAGAGAATTTTGCTCATAACCTGAATGAGCAGGTTAAGGTAACTTTAACTTTTAAAATTTAAAGAGAAGCAGGCAGAATCCATTTGTGCGGAGAAAATGGGAATAAAATGCTGTTGTTGGTTATTTCCCCAAAGTGTTTCTGTAGCTTTTGTATAGATATGCCAGAATTTGTCACTTCCCTGAGCATATCAACTTAAAAAAAAATAAATTCAAGGATCTATTAAAATGTTAAAACCACTATTGGATCTTTATTCTCTTCTCTCCAGCGAGCATTCACAAATCATTTCCATTCAGTGATTATTTCAACCAAATACAACTTGTGTTCTCTCTAGTAGTCCCCTATCTGTAAAATGGGAGTGTAAATATATTAAAGATAAGAAGGTGTTCCAGTGTTTTCAGACTGGATTACATGCCTAAAGTAGGTAGGTAGATTTGGATTAGATAAAAATTATCTGCTGTATATTATTTGTTAAAAAGCATGCCATATTTGCTGCAATTCATGTTCATTTAATAAGTTTTATGTTCATTGGTTCATTAATTGGTCCAATCTACTACACACACACACACACACACACACACACACACACACTCAACAGAATATATATATGATTTCTGTCGAATCACCCTGGTATACCCAAATATGGGAGGGAGCATACTGCTTCCTTTTTGCCTTTCGGCCCCTCCAGGGGCCATCCAGACAGTTGCTATAGACGACAAACTACTTTCTCTATGTGTAACACATTTTTTTGCTGATAATTAAAATGAAGGGAGACTAGTATAGATCTATTTCAAGCTATTTAGCTCTTGTCAGCTAGCCATACCCTTACTGGGATTTGATATATATATATATCCTTTTGAAAGTACTTCTGGTCTGGAAATAACACATTCATTTTGTCACTGCAATGCCCTGTGACTGGGCAATTGTAATTATTCTCCTCTGAACACTTCTTCATGCCTGAAAATACAAGATACAGATTTTGAACATAAATGCCCTGTTTTGAGTTAAAAAGAATTGTTATTTTTTGTTGTTGTTCAGGCTGCTCTGATCATTCTGGATGGGTTCCAAACTCAAAACAGTTCTGCAAACAGTTGGACTAAACTATTTTGGACTCAAAATGAAGTGTTTTGAGCTTCCAACAGTCTGCATCTGAAATGTTTTGCACACTTCTCCTGTGCATGCAATTGCTATTTTTATCCTTTTCCAAGAGTGTGGTCCTCTGGGAGCATGTCATGGTGCCTTGATGAAAATAACATTTCAAGATCTCTCTTGATTGGTTCATCAGAGCACATGCTCAGAATCTGTGGCTGCCAGCAATTTGCAGTGCAAATAGAACCGAAAGTACAATAAAATAACATTCAACTTTAAAATAAAAAACAAGCAATAAAATTATTTGGATAACAAAATACCAATAGAGGTGGCATCCATAGCACCAACTTTACATTGCAGTGAGTTATAAGTCAAAACCCTCTGTTAGAAATTTTTTCAAGCTTTTCTAGAACGATGCCAAGATGGGTGCCAACCAATCTTTGGATGAAATTGTTCCGCAGGAGTGGGAGCCACCACAGAGAAACATTTTCAGGCTTCCAGCACTTTTATCTCAGAAATAGATGGAATAGTGAATAAGCCACCTGTGCATAAAGCAAGCCCCTTTCACTTGGAAACCTATCATAAGTGCAATTATTTATTTATTTATTTATTTATTTATTTGGTAGCTTTTCTATGCCGCCGGCGTACAACATTTTATAAAAAAAACTCCAAACAAATTATTAAAAGCACTTAAAAACAGTTAAATATATATATTTACACCACCATACATACATGGGGGAGACATCAAATATAAAATCATCTCAAATCACCCCCACCTGCAGGAAGAGCCATGTCTTAATGGCTTTTCGGAAGGCCAGCAAGGTGGGGATAATTTGGATCTCTGGGGGAAGTTGGTTCCAGAGAGCAGGGGCCCCTACAGAGAAGGCCCTCCCCCTAGGCCCTACCAGTCGGCACTGTTTGGCTGACGGGACCTGGAGGAGACCCACTCTGTGGGACCTAACCGGTCGGAGGGAGGAATGCGGCAGAATGCGGTCCCAGAGATAGCCTGGTCCTAAGCCATGTAGGGCTTTAAAGATGATGATCAGCACCTTGAATTGTACCCGGAGACTCAATGTGACCACAACAGCTCTTTTTCCTTACATGTGGGCTGCTAATTTTGCAGGAATTGCAGTTCCAGAGTAGTCTTCAAATGCAATCTCATGTAAGAAGTATTTCAATAGTCTAGTGATGATAGGCATGATGAATTGTCAGGACCTTCCATTGTAGATAGTGCTGTAACTGGTGTACCTATTGAAGTTGAGGACAGAAGTCTCCCAACTAAGGTTTTTACCAGCAAATCTAGCATTACCAGTGAGTTTAGGAGAGCTCTCAAATTATGGACTTGCTTCTTCAGGGAAGTGCCACCCATCCAGAGATCAAACTGAAGCAGAGAACCATATGATTTCTTAATAAACAGAAGCTCTTTCTTGCTGGGGCTCAATTGCAGTTTGTTTGAACACATCCCAACCCCCATACCATTTGGATTCTGTATTAAGGCTTCCACAGCATTTCCAATCTTGCCTTGGTGGAGAAGTATAGCTGGGTATCATCAGCATACTGATGAAACCTCATTCTGAACCAACAGATGAATTCTCCAATTGGTTTAATATACAGTAGATCATGGGTGGGTTCTAACTTACGTCGCCGCTGGTTCGTTTCCCCCCGTGCCGCGTGGCCGCATGTGCGCTTTGTGCATGCATGCTTGCATGCGCAGTGCTGAAAACTCAGCTTCTGCACATGCGCAGAAGCAAAAAAACAGCTTCTGCGTGTGCGCAGAAGCCAAAAACAAGATGGCACCGCCGAGAGAGCCGGCGAACACCAGCCGCCGATCACTCCCAGTTCGGCAAGCGGGGGAAAATTCCCGCTACCGGTTCTATAGAACTGGTCCAAACCGGGAGCAACCCACCTCTGCAGTAGATATTAAAGAGTGAGATAACTCAGCTATGGAAAAATGAAAAAGGAACACCCATTGGACTTACCTTTCCTCTGCCACTATAACCATTTATTTTATTTTTTGCCTTTTATGTCTTCAAGTCAGAGTTGACCTCTGGCAACCACATTGACAAATCCATGCAGTCTTCTTGGCAACTATTTGCAGATGTAGTTTGCCATTGCTTTCTTCCTAGAGCTAACAAAGAATGACTGGTTCAAAGTTATTAAGACAGCTTCATGCCTGAGTCTTAGCCCTGCAAGGTAGTCCTGATAAGAAGCACAACCAGCAATACTAGCTGCATTTATTGTAAGATTAAATTAACAGAATCTTGCAAGTCTGAAAGTATTTCTCTCTGCCTTTCATTTTATTGTCCAAAAATCTTCTGAAATGTTTCCTATGTTCTCTTTCCTTCTGAACCTTCTGGGCTGAGATATTTTTTACATGCCAGTTGTCCAGACTGCAGCTCTCTTTTCTGCTTCCCAAGATCATTGCTAGATATCATTATTTTTTATATTTATTTATTTTGTCAAAACATGTACAAGATAGCAGGTATGGTATAAACATAAACAAAAGCAAAGTAGGTATAGGTAAATTTGGACAATAGGACAGTAAGACAGGGACGGTAGGCACAATGGTGCGCTTATGCACGTCCCTTACAGACCTCTTAGGAACGGGGAGAGGTCGACTGTAGACAGTCTAAGGTTAAAGTTTTTGGGGTTTGGGGAAGAAACCACAGAGTCAGGTAGTGCATTCCAGGCATTGATTACTCTGTTGCTGAAATCGTATTTTCTGTAGTCGAGTTTCGAGCGGTTTACATTGAGTTTGAATCTATTGTGTGCGCGTGTAATGTTGCGCTTGAAGCTGAAGTATTCATTGACAGGTAGGACATTGTGGCAGATGATTTTATTTATTTATTTATTACATCCAGGTAGGACTAGACCTTGTACTCTCCCAAAGTGTAGCCCGGTGTCTTTAAAAACCACATCAAAGTGGGTCTCACTAAAGGAGCAGAACCATTGTAAAATCATGCCAACAACCCATAGCCCTTGGAAGTGTCCAGAAGGATACAACGGTCGATTGTACCAAATGCTACTGAGAAATCAAATATCAGAGGGCACATATTATCTCCATCCAAGCCCCAGTGAAGGCAATCAATATTGTTTCCATTTTATACCTTGGTTGGAACCCTGAGTAAAAGAGGTCCAGATAATCAATTTTCTCTATTACAAATTGTAATTGCAACACTTTCTCAACAATGTTCTGTTTTTAGGGCAGTAATTTTACATTATAGTTGAATCTAGGAAAGTTATTTCAGAAAGTAATACACCATCACTACCTTAATGAAGTAGATGCAACCCCTTCATATAAGGTGGCATTGATTGTTTTTCATATCTAGTTTATTTATCTTTCATTGATACCATGTATGCATTCAACTTCCACTTTTTCTTTTACCAGTCTGTATCATGATCTTTCCAAAATTTCCTGCATAGTTTTTCCTGGCAACTATTGAAATATTCTGCCTTAAAACTGGTTTCCTTCAACCATAAATGCAAAATCTCAAAAGAAGTTGGCAAGGCTGTAATGAAATGATTTCTCAAATATTTTCTTTTTTCCTGCATGCTCATTCATTATTGGATAGTCATCTTTGGAAAAGATGATTTGCGGTAATTGGGCAAATTCAACCACCAGGGAATAAGTTTTATTTACATGTCTTCAAAAAGGAATAAACCAATCTCTTAGTTTACAAAACTCAGAAGAAGTACAATGTATTGATACATAAAATGAGTTCCATGAGCAGGATGCATCGGCTTCCTTCTCAATTCCATCAAATCTCACAGATCAGATCCCTTTTGAAATCACCAGGATGATTAGAAAATAATATATTTTAATCAATTACTTTATTTGCATCAAAATGTGGGAAGCCATTTGTCAAATAAATAAATACATCTTCCAAGATTTTTTAAGACTAAAAAGCATGCTCCCAACGCATAAAATAGGAACCTCGTATTTCATACTAGAAGTAATCCTCATTTAGTGACTGGCAATTTTAGCAACCATTCACCATTACAATAGTGATGGAAAAGTAACTTTGTGACCAGTTCTTGCATTATGACCTTCAAAGGTGTATAAAAACAAAAGAAACCTAAAGCAAGAGACAAGCATTGCTGTAATTTCACTTAGGAACTGCTTCAGTAGTGGGTTCTAAAACCCTTTACTACCGGTTCGTGCGTGCACTTCTGCGCGTGTGCAACACTTCTGCGCATGCACAGAGGTGTCCCAGATGGGTGGGCGGAGCCTCTCGCCACCGGCGCTACCAGTTCTTAGAACCGGTCAGAACCGGGAGCAACCCACCGCTGAACTGCTTCACTTAATGATCAAGTTGCCAATCCAAATTGTGGTCATTAAATGAGGACTACTTGTATAAGCAGGATCTGTGGGTAGTATTTATTTATTTTATTAAATTTATATGTCAACTTTCTCACCATCAAGGATGTCAAGTCAACTTACAACAAGATAAAAACTTGTTTCTTTGTCACTTTTGTTATCCAAGCAATGCTCAGGAACTTTCTCCAATACTACAGTTCAAGCAAGTCGATTTTCCTCTTATCTAGTTTTTTCATGGTCCAACTTTCACAACACCTCTTCTACTATAAACTATTCTTTTTAAATGGAGAATAATCTTTTAGCTCAGTTTTCACTGTATTCGCTCTGTCTAGGACTGTTCGGCGACTTCCTTCAAGCTATTTGCTTCTGAGTGCTTTTATAATTATTTCCCTGCTTTGAATAGAACAATTTTAAGTCACATCTTCTTAGAGCTCCTATTTATTGATTTATTATTTACAATAGTTTAAGAAACCAATTTAATGGGATGCCCAGGAAATAAACTTTGCACTACAAGGGCAATCCAAGTTCACCTGTTATAGTACAAAGCTTTACAAGGGCAACATTGTGCAGGGATAGACACATAAACCTGTACAACCAGTTTTAACCACCAGTATGCTCTAAGTACTTACTCCACTGCTTTCCTTTCAGCTTTTCAATAAGAAAAATATAGATAAAGAACTCATTCAAAATCACCTCTATGTTTACTTGGAAGCAAGCTGGCACAAGAGTACATCCAGAATCAGTCAAATATTAATAAAGGAATCTGAACAAAAAGAGAGGTCTTTAAGAACACGATCACACTGGCTTTATTTCAGTATTTAAAAATTATAAGCACTGAGGTCACAAATCAGGTAAAATTTCTATTGTATATAGATTATAGAGTGCCTTTCCAAATTTAAAAGGAAAAAAAAATCTCAGTGCCAAATTCACACTGGATCAAATGTAGCACCAATTATATCATATCCCATTCCTGCCTAATGATTAGAAAATGAGTTGCCATGTTACAGAAGAAGAAAAATCTTCATAGATTGGACTGACATAGGCTGACAAAGTCTGAGATTCAAAGGGAGGATCAAGTGATATCCCAAGGAAGGTGTCACAATATGAAGATTTTTGAAGGACAAAGGAAAATCTGGTGCTGCCTAGGGCAGAAATCAGTAATAATGGGGAAAACCAAAAAGTCAAAGAGCTAGGAAAGGTGAGATAGGAGAGGAAACAGCCACCATGTCCAAAAGTCAAAGAGCATTCTCATGAGTTCAATATGGCAAGCAGAGCAGTCAGCCTGAAAATCAACAGAAAATGATCCAAAGCTTGCAAAACCAGTTCTGCCCATGCCAAGAAATAAAACCACATGATGAGCCAATAGAAAATATAAATTCTTACATCCACCTTGACCAAGAGATCGATGCCACGCAGACAGTTGACCAAGAAGTATCATGCTGAAGAACAGTGCATGTTCGATTTTAACCTCATATAACCAATCTTCCAACAGGTGAAAAACACTAAAGGAAGAATGAACACCATCAACGCCATAGTTAAATCCTCAACTGACCAACAGCTGCAGAGTGTGGAGCCTAACAAAGCTGGAAGAGAAGAAACTGTGATTAACACAGTGTGTAAGGGAAAAGCAGGTAATAAAGATTTCTCTCAGAAAATGTGGAATACATAAATTTGCTCCACAGCTAACCTTAAAGATGCCATCAAAATGGCACACAAATGAAAATACAAATGGCAGAACGTATCATATACATGCAAGGCAACATAGAGAGGCCTGAAAGGCCAGCTATTGGTGGCTCTACAACTTTATTTACTTGCAAATCAATCACCTATGAGATGGAAAGATAAAATATAGAAAAATGCAGGCATATTTCTTTTAAGCTTTTCCAAGAGTCTAGAAAAAAAAACCACAGATGCTTTAAAAGAAGCATTACGGACACATTGCTTTAATAAGTTGGTTCATTATAGTAGCACACTCAAAATTGTGTCTTCAAACACATCACTAAAGAAAATAGCCATGTCTACGCAGTCAGGTCAGAAAAGGCAAGATGGTGTGGTCATCACTGTAGAATTTAATCTCCTCTCCTTTTTTTAAAACCTGAAATGCCATTAACAACAACAAAAACCCCTTGTGAGTGTTCCTGAAAGTCCTAATGACTTTCCCAAGTATTTTCCTGCACATCCATACTTCATAACATTCATAACACATTGTTGAAATATCTATTCCACTGGGTCATGATGAAGATTTCAGCAATAGCACATATTGCATTGACTTAAAAACTAACTGCATCTGTTCTTTCAAGTTAAAATATGCTTGGAAGAGATCATTCTCCTCCAGATATGATCAAAAGCAGCTCACAACAATCCAGCGGCATGTGAAATGGCATTGCAATTAATAGAGTGTCTCAGAATTCCCTTTTGTGTATCCAATCAACTCCAATCAGCCCTCATCAGTCCTTTCTTCACAATTTAATTCTGCAGTGAAAGGTTAGAAAGGCCCCAAGGCTATATTGTTAGATTTTTCAAAAGTGAAGGTGAGAATATGTATTGGACACACTTGTCCTGTTAAAGATAATCCGGCATGTCATCCTGGTGCCAACATTCTCTGAAATCCCAGCAACAAGAGGCCACTATAATCTTACCTAATGTGATTTTACTGCTTTGAATCCCTGCCCAGTTCCTCATGGCATTCCATCTTACCACATCATTACAAGGGAACGACCTTTATCTTGAAAACTTTAAGAATGTTTGTTTTAAAGATGATTTACCACCCTTGACAAAGACTTGATTTCTTAAATTAAGGCTGAGCTATTGTTGCCATTATGCATCTCACCGAAGGCAGAGCCATGCCTAGGACCTAGACCATATATTGTAAATCCTTCAGTGTGGATCAAGTTGCTCATAAAACAAGGAGCAGAGCCCAGTCTCCTAATTGGATTTCTGCTGCTCTGGATGTCAGCATGGGCTTGAAAACTACCTGATTGAGAGGGTGAGGAAAATAGAACTGGCGCCCAGCCGGTTGACGCTGAGGCACATCTCTGAGCCTAGAAATTATCTATCTTTCTGCCTCATATTCAGTCTGCCCAAGCACAAATACTCAATTGACTGAAATAACTTTTTTTTTCATTTAGCTTTTCAGCTTAGAAACAGAAAGAACTGTCTACTGGGAGTGCATCTTATTTTGTTTTTTTTATAAAAGAGATTGATCTTGATATTAAACTTGATGACTGTAATACACAAGTACAAAATACGGTAAATTCATTGATCTAACAGTCTTGTGAAAAGCCTGTAGCATTCAGATGCTCAGAATATTAGACAAAGCAAGATATTAACGTGTAGATGTACAGCATAGAAATTGAACATATGTACAGGTTGTTAAGCAGGATCATGATAAAAATTGCTGCGGCCAAATTATTAAACATCATGTGTGTATGATAAGCAGCAAAATGAGTATTATCAAAATATTTACTGGGGAATGAATGCATTTATGATGTAGTCAAAATATATTAATCAGATCCACAGCTCAGTAATTGACTACTGCATTTAATCCTAGTACACGTACTTAGGAATTTTTAATTCACAGACTGTAAATTGCTCTAAGGATTTTATTAGCGCAATGGTTGCTTGTGGAGATATCTGGATCAGGATAAACTGGTTAATTTATAAATTCTCTCCTCTGAGCTTAAAAACAGAAAAATGATCTCCCACAGCACAGAAGCTGTGTGTGAAATTCAGATGGGAAAAATAACTTTAAGCCTTCCCAAGTCATACACAGTCATTAAGATCCAGATAGAGCACCCACAAAATGTCTTTTTAAAATCAGCTACACTCTGTGTATGAAATTGTGTAATTTGTCTTTTGTCTATATGATGGCACTGCGAGACTACCATCTTATATAAGCATATAAAGAATGAGTTTCTTTGAACTCTTTCGAGTAGAAGTCTTTATTTCTGAGTAGAAATGCAAAAGGTTGCATTGTTATTAATTAATTTAATTAATTGTTATTAATTAATTAATTGATATTAATTAAAGAAGATATTGGAGAGTTAGAAAAACCAAAAACAAAAAACCTTAAAGAATCTTAATGAGATACTTTATGTTGGTCATTCTCAACCATTACTTACAGATCTGCTGTACTTCAAGTCCCATACCTTTGGATAGCTCTAGTCCAGTGTTTCTCAACCTTGGCAGTTTGAAGATGTGTGGACTTCAACTCCCAGAATTCCACAGCCAGCAACGCTGGCTGGGGAATTCTGGGAGTTGAAGTCCACACATCTTCAAACTGCCAAGGTTGAGAAACACTGCTCTAGATTCAGGGATGTGGCTTTCATCAAATGTATGAATCAATGGCTAAATTTGGGGTGGAAGGAGTTTTCGGAGTTCCTTATCTTCATTTTAGATTCCTTGCTTTAGTGATATTGCTGTTATATTATTTTTCTGAAGGTGCAAAGAGTCTTTTTTTTTTGGTAGAACTTGGCTGCCTTTATCAAATTAAAAAAGAAGTACATCAAAAGTAATAGTAGGTGACTAATGTTAATATTTGTCAAAGGCTCCTGCTTTGATCCTTCATTTTTATTTCTTAAGAGCTTGACAAATGTGGTCTGTGGTTTGGCTTCAAACATCTTCCGTCCCAAAGTGCTTTGCTCAGTGTCTAATCCATCTGATCCTCCGCTTGCTTTCTCTGTCATTCTATGGGGGGGGGGAAGTGGGTAGCAACCAAATTTCAAACACTGCTGTAATGAAATAATTTCAGTTTAAAAGCAGATATGATTTCGTTTCTTTTCCGAAAGCTTGGGTTTGTTTGTTCAAGCAACTTTTAAATAAAAGCTTTGTTATTTATTACTGAGGACTTGATTTCATCTGTCTTCCTTTTGTGCAGTGACATTTTGATCTTTTTTTTTTTAAATCAACAGAGAAATTAGTTAAGAAAAATGGTTTCTCAAAAGATCTGGTATAACCTGCGAGCAAAATGAATAAAGCAGAGTCCAACGAAGTGAAGTGTTCCACAAACATGTTTAGCTATAAACAGATTGAAAAACTATAGCAATTATGGTTATAAAATGATAGTTCAAAAAAAATCTCTTGAGTAAACATTAGAGCAGGTGAAAGGAAGCTTCTTAGAAATGAAAACCTTATTAAATATATTGAGCAACAATATATTATGGTAGAAAAAATAATAATTCAAACTAAGAAGGAAATCTCTCTG
This sequence comes from Diadophis punctatus similis, assembly GCA_023053685.1. NCBI lineage: Eukaryota > Metazoa > Chordata > Lepidosauria > Squamata > Dipsadidae > Diadophis > Diadophis punctatus. The sequence continues at coordinate 156,704,776 of JALIGW010000003.1, forward strand.
CCTCCATATGCTTGCGGTAGCAGGCAGAATAAAGGAGTTGGAAGAGACCTTGGAGGTCTTCTATTCTATTCCTCCTACCTGTTCAAGTAGGAGAACCTGCACAATTCCAGACAAGTGGCTGTTTTCTTCTTAAAAGCCTCCGGTGATGAAGCACCAGTGGTGGGTTCCTACCGGTGCGGTCCACTCTATAGCACCGGTAGCGGCCCGCTGGTGACGTCACAGTACTGGTGCGGTCGGTTGACAGTGCCTGGGCGCCGCCATTTTTTTAAAAAAAATTTTTTTAATTAAAAAAAAAATTCTTCTGCGCATGCCCAGAAGCCGAGCTTCCGGCACTGCGCATGCGCTACCTTCCTACCCTACAGTGAGTCCAAGCAGGGGAGGATGGCTGAGGGAGTGCGGGAGACACTGAAAGAATGGGCGGCAGGAACTATCTCCATTCCCCTCCCTTCAGCAGTCCGCGAAGCCACGAACGTGCGGTGATGATCCCAGGCATTTTCGTACGTTTGAGGCTTCTCGAGCTGCTGAGGGGAGAGGGAATGGGCGGCAGGACCTATCTCAGTTCCCTTCCCTTCAACAGTCCGAGAAGCCACGAATGTGCGGTGATGATCCCAGGCATTTTCGCACGTTCGAGGCTTCTCGAGCTGCTGAGGGGAGGGGGAACGGGCGGCAGGAGCCTAGGATCATCGAATGGTGAGAAGCATTCAGGCAGGACGGAGCCTCCTAGAAGAACCACTGCCGCGGTCTTGCTGCTCCCGCTGCGGGGGGCTGCATTGCGGGTGGGCAATGCCCTCCCCCCACTTCTCCGGCTGCTGCCAAGCTCCCGAGGCCCACGCCCACCCGGTCACATGGCTGGCAAGCCACACCCACAAAATAAGCCACACCCACAGAGTGGCAGTAAAAAAATTAGAAACCTGCCCCTGTGAAGCACCCACAACTTCTGAAGGCAAGTTGTTCCACTGATTAATTGTTCCCACTGTTAGGAAATTTCTCCTTAGTTCTAGGTTGCTTCTCTCCTTGATTAATTTCCATCCATTGTTTCTTATCTTGGCCTTCTGGTGCTTTGGAAAATAAGTTGACCCCCTCTTCTTTGTGGCAGCCCCTCAAATATTGGAACACTGCTCTCATGTCACCTCTAGTCCTTCTTTTCACTTGGCTAGACAAACCCAATTCCTGCAGTTGCTCTTTGTATGTTTTAGCTTCCAGACCCCTAATCATCTTGGTTGCTCTTTTCTGTACTCTTTCCAGAGTCTTAACATTTTTTAATAATATGGTGACCAAAACTGGATGCAGCATTCTGAATGAGGTCTTAATAAGACTTTATAAAGTGGTACTAACACATCACGTGATCTTTATTCCATCCTTCTGTTAATGCAACCTAGGATTGCATTGGCTTTTTTGGCTACTGCCACACACTGTATATGAATGATGGGGTTCATATGCAGGTAACTGTATATGAACCCCAAAATGCTAATTTACTCTGGATTTTCATTGACCGTGTTCTTAAAAGCTTAAAAAATTAATAGAAATTAACTTTTGTCCATTATCCTTTTATGTATTCATCTATTGTTGCTGTCAACACTACAAGACTAGACTGGACTGGACTGGACAGGACTGGACTGGACTGGACTGGACTGGACTGGACTGGACTGGACTGGACTGGACTAGACTAACTAGACTAGACTAGACTAGACTAGACTAGAATAGAATAGAATAGAATAGAATAGAATAGAAGCTGGAAGTGACCTTGGAGGTCTTCTAGTCCAGCCCCCTGCTCAAGCAGGAGAATCTATACCATTTCAGATAAGTGACTGTCTAGTATCTTCTTAAAAACTTCCAGTGATGGAGCACACACGATTTCTGAAGGCAAGCTGTTCCACTGGTTAATTGTCTTCTCTGTTAGGAAGTTTCTCCTTAATTCCAGGTTGCTTCTCTCTTTGATTAGTTTCCAACCATTGTTTCTTGTCCTGCCTTCTGGTGCTTTGGAGAATAATTTGACCCCCTCTTCTTTGTGGCAGCCCCTCAAATACTGGAATACTACTATCATGTTACCCCTAATTCTTATTTTCTTTAGACTAGCCAAACCCAAAATCTGCAGCCGTTTTTCATATGGTTTAGTCTCCAGGCCTTTAATCATCTTAGTTGCTTTTCTCTGAACTTTTTCCAAAGTCTCAAATCTTTTTTGTAGTAGGGTGTGGTTGCAGTATTCCAGGTGTGAACTGACTAGGGTTTTATAAAGCGGCACTAATATTTCACGTGATCTCGATTCTATGCCTCTGTTTATACAACCCAGGATTGCATTAGCTTTTTTGGCTGCTGCTGCACACTGCTGGCTCATATTCAAGTGATCATCCACTAGGACTCCAAGTTGGACCTGTATATGGGGTAGGATGACCTGTTTCTACACTTTTAAGAAAATAGAAATAATACCAGTTACCATTTGAAGGCTATCTTTTTTGGGGGGTAAGAATACATAAAACTTGTTGTCCTGATTGCCAAACTCTATTCTGCCACAGTAATGAGGTCATATAGTGTTCTATTTACTTATTGTACAGTAAATTAAAGAAAGTGGTTGATGGATTTTGTTTTCCCTCTTACCAATCATTACCTGCCCATCAGAAAACTATCACAAATCACTCTTCCTAAATGGGTGGTACAATTATGAATAGGTGTGTGATGGGCATGTTTAAGCCATCTATGTAATTGGCTAATAGTTTGCAAAGTCCACCCTTCCAACCTGTCTATTGAGCTATTTCCACACACGGCTCTACAGGTAAGTCCCCAACTTACAACCACAATTGGGACTGCAATTACAGTCGCTAAGCCATGCAGTTGTTAAGTGAGTCGTCATGTGATTGGATCTAATTTTATGACCATTTTAACCACTGTCATTAAACAAATCGCCACAGTTGTAAAGCGAATCTTGTGATCATGAAGCAAATCACATGGTCGTTAACAAATCCGACTCCCCCTTATTCCCTTTGCTTGTCGGAAACCGGCTGGAAAGGTTGCAAATCATGATCATATGACGCAAGAAGATGCTGTAAATGTGAGCTGGTTGCCAAGCAGCCGAATTATAATCAGGCAACTTTGGGGGTGATGTGATGGTCATAATCTTAAGGAGCCTTTTTTCTGTATCATCTTAAATTGTAAGTGTCATTAAACAAAGGGTTGTAAGTTGAGGATTACCAGGAGAGTTCTTTTGAAACAGCATTGAAACCATGTCCAAAAATAGCTTGGCTAATAGGTGCAAGCTTAGATAATGGACTCAAGATAAGAAAAGATAAGATAACCTTTATTGTCAATTTTTTCTGTGAACACACTGGCAAGCATTAAAAAATGAAATTCTGATGCCCATCTCAAAAGAATGTATACGTATACGTATACGTATACGTATACGTATACGTATACATATACATATACATATACATATACATATACATATATGTACATATACATATACATATACATATACATATACATATACACACACACCCATACACACACCCATATATGCGCACACACCAACACATACACACACACACACATACATATGCACACACACATACATACAGTGTGTGTGTGTGTGTGTGTGTGTGTGTGTGTGTGTGTATGTGTATGTGTATGTGTATGTGTATGTGTATGTGTATGTATGTATATTGAGAGTTAGCAAAGTTGATACTATAAGATGTAGCAGAAGGGAGCAGTGCGGCTGTAACATGTGAGTTTTACCTTTGACTATTGCTAGAGAGGAATGATACTGGTGCCCTTTCTAGCCTTGTGGTCAGCAGCACCGAAAAGGAAACTGGAGATGATGGAGATGGAGATGGAGATGGAATGGAGTAGCAAAATTATGTTCCTCTGAGTCATTAAAACAGTGAAAAGCAAAGCTCCCTTTTGGTTACGGTGACCAGATTTTAATATTTGTAAAGCGGGACACCATTGATGGGGGGGGTGTTTCTAAGGGAGCAAGACGGGAGGGGTCCGTCTCTCTTATCCTGCAGCTTTGTGCACCCCCCCAAACACCCCCCCTTCATCACAGCCAGGGGTGGGTTCCTACCGGCGCAGGCTTACCTGTTCATCGCTGCAGAGCCGAAGAAGCTGGTGGCATTCGTGACGCGGGGCTTCCCCCGCCCACTTTCCCCAGCCGCCGGGATGCCGCCATTTGCGTTCTTTTGCCCTCTGCACATGTGCAAAGCGTTCTGCTTGCACAGAGGGCAAAAGAATGCAAATGGCGATATCCCGGCGGCCGGGGAAAGCCTCGCGCTGTGAACGCCACCAGCTTCTTCGGCTCTGCAGCGTTGAACAGGCAAGACCGCCGCTGTCCCTCTCATTGCCCTCCCTCCCTGCCTGGCAGGAGGAGGCAGGCGAGGCAGGAGGCAGAGGGGTGTGCAGGGCAAATTCAAATTTAAAAAGCGGGACTCTTTTGAAACACCGCGGGACGCGGGACAAATTATTAAAAAGCGGGACTGTCCCGCCAAAAGCGGGACATCTGGTCATCTTACTTTTGGTACATCAGTGGAAGGCCTCACAGTGGTGAGTGAACGGACAATACATAACTATGAGACCTCATTTTTAAAAACCAGGTCTTGCACTCTTTCCTTTTTATGAAGAGCACACAAAACAATAGGGATTAATAAATAAATAAATAAATAAATAAATAAATAAATAAATAAATAAATAAATAAATAAATAAATAAATAAATAAATAAATAAATAAATAAATAAATAACCCAGTAAGCTCTGTGGAAACTGAGGATCATATATAATATGGGCAGATGACTCTGCAGAAGTTAAGCGCTCGTCCCTCCCAAATGGCCATAATTCTGCAGCAGCCTAAAACACCCATGGGAATAGGGCAGGTTCCTCCCCAAACATATCTGTGGCTACATTGTTGGTAAAACATGCCTGTAATAGACACAAGGAATAACTTTGGGGCTCAGGAGAAAGAGAAAGAACTACAAACACAACAAGCCTGATTTTAAAAAAAATCTTGCATTTGGGCCAGAAGAAGTGTAACTTGAGAAACCAAGACCCTTCCCAGTTTTTATGAAGATAAAGCGAAGGAGGGGGCAAACACATTCAGACTAACATTGTATTACTATAATCTTAAAATAAAAGTAATATTAGCATCGATGATTTTGTTTTCCTAGTCTGGTCTATCTTGTAAGGCTGGCAATTCTAGACCATATCTACAACAAAGATCATGTTGGGAAAAAAGGGAAAATATTTCTTTAAATAAATAAATAAAAAGACTATTGATATACTAGTTAAAGGCACAATGCTAGAAATTAGAAGATAGTGAATTCTAGTCTTGCCTTAATTACTAAGCCAACTGTGTGACTTTAGGCTAGTCCAGTGATGGCGAACCTATGGCACGCGTGCCACAGGTGGCATGCGGAGCAGTGGTAGGTTCCTACCGGTGCAGTCTTGGCTATCCGTCGCCGCTGAGCCGAAGAAACTGGCGGCGTTCACGGCGCGGGGCTTCCCCCGCCCACTTTCCCGGGATGCCAGGACGCCGCCATTTGCATTCTTTTGCCCACAGCGCTTGAGCAGAGGGCAAAAGAATGCAAATGGTGCGTCCTGGCATCCTGGGAAAGTGGGCGGGGGAAGCCCCGCGCCGTGAACGCCGCCAGCTTCTTCGGCTCGGCGGCGACGGATAGCCAAGACCGCACCGGTAGGAACCCACCACTGACGCGGAGCCATATCTGAGGGCACGCGAGACATTGCCCTATGTCAGGTCCAGCGCGCATGTGATCCAGCGTGCACGTTGCCCTATGTCAGGTCCAGGCGAGGGTATGGGTGTGGGCACACGCGCACTAGTGTGCGCGCACGCACCCTTTTGGCACCCGAGCCAAAAAAGGTTCACCATCACTCTCTCTCTCTCTCTCAGCCCTAAGAAGAAAAACCACTTCTAAAATCTTGCCAAGAAATCTGCAAGGGACTAGCTCTGGCAGTCACCAAAAATCAATACTGACTCAATGGCAGGAAAAGGCAACTTTAAGTTGTTTCAAGATATGACCTGGAAAGACTCAAAAGCAACAAGATGAGATTATTGCATAAGAAATGATCACATGCCCATGCCATGATTACAGGACATGATGATAGCACCTTCAATTTACTGTATACCGTATAACGATTTATATAACGTATAAATTTATATTTACTGTATACCGTATAACGATTATATGTTACTTTCCTACATTTTAAGTTTTCTTTGCTTGTTAATCTAATCAAAGTAGGAATTCGTCAGAATTGGCTTTAAAGAGGACTGAAGCTTAGGAATTTAGCAATGGATTTGCTTTAAAAAGTTTCTGCAGAGGTGTTAATTTCTATCACTGTTTTCACAGGCATTTCCTGACCGATGCTCCAATAAAACACTGACTTCAATAAAATACTGACTTCATTGTTATGCAAGGTGCATTACTCTCGTTTTTTAAAGCAATTTCAGGGTTGTAGATTTGTAACTTGAACAGATTTGGAAAGTTAAATGTTAAATGTGATTGGCAGGCATTCGACAAGCTAAGCATAGTTTTCAAGAACAACCTCCCCCTATGCCTGAGGAGAAAAGTTTTCGATCAGTGTGTGCTACCTGCTCTAACATATGCCGGTGAAACGTGGACACTAACCCACAATCAATACAAAAGCTATGAGTGGCACAAAGAGCCATGGAAAGATACATGTTCAGCATTACAAGACAAGATAGAAAAACCTGCGCATGGATTAGAGAACCAAAGAAAGTATACAATATCGTCAAGAGAGTAAAAGAAACGAAAATGGTCACATAGCAATAAGACCTGGTGATGGGTGGACCAAGGCAGTCATAGAACGGATCCCACTTGATAAAAAACAACAACCACGAAAGAGACCTAAAACAAGATGGATCAATAACATCAGCAAATATTGTGGGCCCAATTGGCTAAAGAAATCTCAGGACCGTATGGGTTGAAAACATGCATAAGAGGCCTTCATCCTGCAGTGGATAGACAATGGCTAAAAGTAGGAGGAGGGTGAGGAGGAGGGTGAGGAGGAGGAGGAGGAGGAGGAGGAGGAGGAGGAGGAGGAGGAGGAGGAGGAGGAGGAAAAGATTTGTAACTGTTCATTATCTTGCCATTTATTTGTAATTTTGAATAACCACATACAAATGCGGGGTGAAGGGGAGGCAAAGCATAAAAATGTTTTTGAGAAAAGAGAAGTGTTCCATTTTGAAACTGGTTTCCAAAGGAATGGCTGGATAGAAGCAATGGATCGTCAGCTAAAAAGGTCAGGCTTCAGCGTGCATCATTGGGTGCCCTGGTGCTCTTCTAGAGTATATGCAGACCTTTCTCTAACTGCAATGACAAAGCTCAACAGAGGTGGACTGCTGCACCAACTTACATTAATCATCAACTTATTCTTCTTATTCTCTAATGTAGCTCGAGAGCAAGGATTTCTTTGGCTCGTCATCCTCTCTGCAATTAGGTTTATCTTCTTTCTTGACAAGGATAAGAGGTTCAGGCTCTATTGTTCTCTTTCTGAGATTACTGGAGTAGGCACTTGAGTCATTTGCATGGTCACCTTTTATGTTCTTGTTTGTGTAAGCTCAGATAGAATCGTGATTTGCTCAGTGGTGACAGTCAAGCTGGCTACACTTCAAAAGTTTTAGGCCAGTCTACTCGTTAGCCTTCAAGAGTCTTGCAAGGAATTGCTTTATGAACATTCACATTTTCTATGTCCATTGTAAGATACAGAAGATCTTCTTTCATAAATCAAGCAATGTACCAGTGGCTTCAAGACATGATGTATCATAATCTCCCATTTAGTTTCACTACCACATAACCAGTGGTGGGTTCCTACCAGAGCTGTCCAGTGCGTAGCTCTGGTAGGGAGCGGCTGATTGCGCAATTTGCGCACAACCACTCCGGTGCCATCTCCACCAATCCGTCATGCGTGTTGCCATCTTTTTGTGAGAATTTTTGGGATTTTTTGCTTCTGCGCATGCGGGGAAGCAAAATTGCGCCAAAATCTCTCTCGCGCACGTCCCCTCGCAAGAATTTGGTGAGATTTTGCTTCTGCGCATGCATAGAAGCAAAATTGCACCAAAATCTCACATGAACGCATGTCCCCTCATGAGATTTCGGCGAGATTTTGCTTCTACGCATGCGCAGAAGCAAAATCGTGAAGATGCGCGCGCAGCGCACCGGTATCGGTAAGTGAACAACCCGCCCCTGCACATAATTGACATAAGAATATACAACTGATCTCCTCAGGGGTTGTGTGTATCTATAACTTTATCCATTATAATGAATGATCGATAAATGGGCAGAATTCAAGGTATAATCTGAAGCTTCTTGGAGAAAAGCAGGATAAAAATTAAATTAAAACTCTAAATTGTTCTACTCCCCTGAAATTCCACTACTTGGATGGAGAATTTTCCTGCCTAGTGAGGTAATTTTATTTTCATATTATGTTTCATGGGATATCCTTTATTTACCCAATGCTTTCCTGTCCAGTCTTTTCAAGCTCTGCGGTGTGCATATTTTATACACACAAAGGTGACTTTTCCTTCCTTTAATGACCATGGCTTATCGGTGCAGGCAACTGATACTGGACTCATAAATATGTCACTCTCCTCCCTCTTTGACTCACAGTCTTCTCCTTTAAAAGGAGATCTCTCCTCTCTCCTACTCCCTTGCCCTGGCCTGAGGTATTGCATCATCTATTTGCATCGTCTTTAATCCTGCAAATTCTTCATTGGTTAATAGAAATAAATCACCAATGTAAACTGTCGGTAAAAGTCATTGTAATGAGCCATATTCAGTAAATATAAATGCAAGGTCAGTGGAGCCAGTGCCTTCCGTTTCTAATTAAATATTTCCTGTAAGCTGATGCCAACTGTGCATCTTGTAAGAACATTTGAGGCAGGAGCTTGAACTCCCAAGGACCCGGTTGCCTCAAAACCTGTTTCCTGCTTAACAACATTTAACAAGGAGACCGAAACATGCGCCATCAGCAACAAAAGTCATTGTAAGCAGTTCCAATGTGCAAAGGTACTTGGTTTCCTCCCTGAGACATTAAGGTTAGCCTAGCCAACCGGCCTTTCTGACACATGGGAAAGAGTCTTGCATGGCTCACTCTCCCTTTCTTTCCCCTCCCAGCCCTGGAACTGGGATTCTCGTGGATTATTTTTTTATCTAGACTTAGTAGTCAAAGCAGTAGGAGAAAATATTTCAGGGATTCAGCAGAAGCTTTGCATGAAAAACATGCCAGTTTCAAAGCTGAGCCTTTCTCAATTGGGCTGAGAAAAGTCCTTGATCTTGTTTTTTTTTGGGGGGGGGTGCTATGTTGGCTCACCTCACCAGCAAACCCATGAGACAATGTTTTCCCTTGTCCCAAAGTACCTGTTTTTTTGCCCATCATTGGCAGATGAAATAAAAGTTAGCTCCCGCCTTCTTTATATTCTGTGGATAGGGAAGGTGGGAGAGTGGGCAAAAATTCCAAAAAGGAATGTTTCAAAATGTTTCTTGATGCTTTTGACCATGCTTTTCAACTTTGGCAACTTTAGGATGTGTGCACTCAGAATACTCCAGCCAGGAGAAGACAAGGAGTCACCACTTTTTATTTCTTCCTATGTCAAATAGTGGGACACGCCCCCCTGGGGGAGCTCAAAGCGATACCAGGAGGGGTGCGTGTGACCCCGGGGAACATGCGTGGTCCCTCTCGATCGAGTCCCCCGGATGGGGAGTGTTTTCCCAGTTGCACGCTGCTCCGAGCCCAGAAGAGAAGGCGGCCAGGTGGGGCAGGGCGGCTGCGTGGGTTCTTGTTGTTCTCGGCGGGTGTCGCGGTAGCCATGAACGGTGTGGCGAACCTGCTGCTGGACAAGGAGGAGCATCCTCTGCAGCTGGGCGAAAGTGTCGAACGGCACCCTAAAGCCTCCTTCCACACCATTCACTGTGAGTGCCCGGCAGAGGCGGTGCTTATGGGCCAGGCCTGTGACCCCAAAACATCGGCTTGATTAAGCTGGCCTGGCCCCGTGTCAAAAGAGGGCCCTAACCACGGTAGCCTATGCCTGCCTAAACAAAAACAGGCTCCACTGAGTTCAGTGTGACTTACTCCTAGGTAAGTGGGTAGAGCAGCCTTCCCCAGCTAATAGTTTGCTTGCAGTTTATAATAAGTAAAATAATAAATATTAACACTAAAATTCCATTGGGGCCCAGATCGGAGAGTGAAATGTTTACTTCTTCCTAGGGGGGGGGGGGTAACAGAAAATAATTGAGAAGCACTGCTATTAGTCAGGCAGTTGTTGGGATGCAGAGTGCGAGGCTCTTGTGGAAGAGGTCAAGGCTTCCTCTCTTTCAAGCCTAGCCTCCTTGGATCCTCCTGCCAGCCCAAATGAGTAGCCATCCAGCCTTGGGTGGGCAATGCTGAGGTCCATGGATTATATAGCATTAGCATTTAGCAATAGCACTTAGACTTATGTACTGCTTCACAGTGCTTTTACAGCCCTCTCTAAGCGGTTTACAGAGTTCAGCATATTGCCCCCAACAATCTGGGTCCTCATTTTACCCACCTCGGAAGGATGGAAGGCTGAGTCAACCTTGAACCGGTGAGGATTGAACTCCTGGCAGTGAGCTGAATTAGCCTGCAATCCTGCATTCTAACCACTGCGCCACCACAGATTATAGTGCTGATTCAGTGTAACACGTTTCCTAGATCCCTAATATGATCTGAAAAGCCAAATTACCCAGCATACTAAATCTGCAGTGTGTCACTGTTTTTCACTTTTTCCTTTATGCTAATGGAAGCATAAATCTCCTGTGTTCAGAGGGAAAAGTAGCCTTTCTCCTGTTCCAGCCATTTATTTTGCAAACCCCTCTCTCCTTATTTGGGCATTTAAAATGAAAAATTCCCACTCTTGTGGGACTGTTGTTCAACTTTTTGGTGTTTTGGGGGGGATATTTTGATATGCACCTGGAGGTCATGTTATTATTTTTTTCTCAGCTGCTGTTTTTGAAGTTGTTTTACATAAAAGTTTTTTTTTCTGAATCCTCTATTTTATCCAGCTGCACATAACCTTATTTTTATTTTGTTGGTAGTTACTTTGAGAGCTCTTTCATTGAAGACATAAAAGTAATTTTAATACTGTATAAATACAAAACCCGCTTTGCATAATTTTAAGTAAGCAAAGAATTGTATGAAGAAATGGGATTAGATTTAGCTGTCTACAAAATGTGATGTTATGCACAGAGTTCATAAACTCTGAATGGCACTTTACTAAGGGATCTTCTTGAGTTTAGCTTGACTCCTGAGGCACGCATGGAAACATCAGTGTCGTTTTATTGGGAACAGTAAGAAATAGTTTGTCATTAATTTCCAATTTACAGATTTCCTGATGATCTCTCATGCAGGACTAAGTAGATACATCATGATTGTTTCAAGATCAGCCAACATTAGAGGCTGCTCCTTGCTATGACCTGAATGACAGAACTCCTGGGGAAAAAGGATATAAAGTCTTTGGTCCACAGATTCCCCCCGCCCTCAGTGATTATTTCTGCATCAGGCTTACATAGTTGCTATCTAAATCAGTGTTTCTCAACCTCAGAAACTTTAAGATGTGTGGTCTTTAATGTCCAGAATTCCCCAGTCACTGATTTAGACCAATAAATGTACAATTTAAACCAATAAATACAATTAATACATGCCTAAGTTTTTATAGATCTCTCGTTTAAGTACTTTACGTATTTGTAGGATTTCTACAGACTTTGCATGGCAGCATCCAGACGGCTTGTTTGGTGCAATAGGCACAGTACAAGTATCCAGAAGTCTTGTTGGTGTAGGATTATCAATACATCAATTGTCTTTTAAAAAAACAAAACAGAACAATGTGGTTTCATTTTGCACCACCATTCCCAATTCTTCTGCCCTTGTTTTTCTTCAGTGTGTAGTTCTCAGGTTTGTGTGTCACAGGAAGAATGTGGCTGTCTTTAAAATCTAACCAGAAGATATGACCCTCAAAGAAGTCATATAACGTGAAAGGATACCCCACCCTTCAGATTAAACATACAAGTTATTGCTCATGTTAAGGGACTATCCTACACCTGGTATACTGCTTCACAAGATGAGAGAGTGACATGGCTAGAAGAGATTCAAAAGTCAATAAATCTAACCCTTTTCTCAAGACAGGATCAACACTGTAGATTTATAATGACACACCTGCCCGTTTAATACTTTAAATACCTTGGCAAATAGATTTTGTACTAGTTAACCTCCCCCTGACATTCTCCTTGTGCCTGTGTGTGTTTATGGTTTGTTTGTTTTTTAATGGAGAAGAATTGGTGACTTTTTAAAGACTGAATCCGAGTTCTCCTCTGACTCTATGATAAATCACAAATGTAACATAGAGTGATTTCCAGCTCAGTGGCCCATGTTAATCTTCCTGCAGCAAATAAACAATGGAGCCTTCAGCTCCTGGCAGAAGTTTTCATGGATTGTAACCCTCTAGTATTATCTTAACTCGCTAGACTGTTAAGTGCCTATGGCACTGTACAAGTAGAATCAGGTAGCAATGAAGTGCATCTGTATACATCTGCAATGGTACGTGCCAATGGCAATTCAATTAGAGGCCACCTTCACGCAGTGCAATATTGTGACCATTAAAAAAAGTAGCCATCAGAGAAACATCTCAAAAAAGGCTAAACAAGTAAACAGAAAACCATTGCCTTATGTTTGTGTTCAAATAAAATAAAGGGGGGAAAAACCCCATTATTAGTTCATCTGTTTTAGCCTCTTTGGAATTTCTTTGTAGTTATAATGCAAACTTTTAAGTCAGCAGAAGAACATCCCAAAAATCTGAAATGCAGCCTCCTGGTTTTGGAAATAACTTCTATTTTGTCATTTGCAATAGCGATGAGAGTTTTCAAGTTAGGTATAATTCGTTATTATGCAGAAAGAAAGTTTAATTCCCCAAAAGACAGAGATCATAAATGTCCAGCAGTTATATACAGCATTAACATATACATATACAGCACAAAATTAGATGGGTGTAAATCTTAAATTTAAATTTTGATATCTCCCTGTAACATCTCATGTTTATTAGTCATAACCTAATCAATGCCCATTCTAACTGCAAAGAAAGAGAAAGGAAGCTGCCCCAAAATTGAAACAACATAAAGTTACCAGTTGACACAACCAAACCCTGTCATCACAAAAACAGAATGTAGCTTACAAATGTCATCTATGTAGTAACCATGAAAAAATTGACAGCAGCCACCTTGCTTTAATAGATTATTTACATTTCCTCATATCTGTCATCAGCCAGTGCTATCTTTTGTGTATTCTTGCAGTTTGAGATTAAAGAGGCTGCTTCAAGAAGACAAGATTTCTGGAAGCATTTGTTTAGCTGCCGGACTAGTCAGTAGCTGTAATGTTTGGTTAAGCCCCAACTCCAAGTAACCTAGCATGATTTAGAGGATTAAGCAATCCATGAAAGTGTTTTTAAAAGCTTCTTCTCTGCATGCATGTATGTGCAAGTATGCATAGTAATAATTAGGACCTGTATACTGCACGAGTCAAAAAGAGGGCTGTGAAAATATTTACAGACCCCTTGCATCCTGGACATAAATTGTTTCAACTCCTACCCTCAAAACAAGGCTATAGAGCACTGCACACCAGAACAACTAGATACAATAACAGTTTTTCCCCGAACGCCATCACTCTGCTAAACAAATAATTCCCTCAATACTGTCAAACTATTCACTAAGTCTGCATTACCATTACTATTAATCTTCTCATCGTTCCTATCACTCAAATCTCCTCCCACTTATGACTATATGACTGTAACTTGTTGCTTGTATCCTTACGATTTATACTGATTGTTTCCTAGTATGATTTGATTGCTTATTTGTACCCTATGACTATCATTAAGTGTTGTACCTTATGATTCTTGACGAATGTATCTTTTCTTTTTATGTACACTGAGAGCATATGCACCAAAGACAAATTCCTTGTGTATCCAATCACACTTGGCCAATAAAGAATTCTAATCTAATCTAATCTAAATTATACTCTGCAAAATAACCAAGAAAGATAAGTAGCAGTGTGTGTTTGAGTGAGATGCCTCCTGCATCACAACTATTCATTGATTAAAACACAGTCTTTCTTACAATTGTGCTTTCTATCAGGGGTGGGTTCCACTTACCTTCGCTACCAGTTCGCATTGCAATGTTTTGCGTGCTCTCTCTTGCTCTGCTCGCGCGTGCGCGTTTCCACCGTGCAATTTTACTTCCGCGCATGCTCAGTAGCAGGATTCTTCGGGCGAAGAAATAAAGGTGAGTATTAACCCGGGGGCGGGCAGGAGGGCTCTTTTTCAAGCCACAGAAGAGGAGAAGCCATCCAAACATGGAAAAATTCACCAAAAATTCCCCCAAAAAGATGGCAGCGCCCACGGACCGGCACCGACCGAACCGGATCCATGATGCCATCATCGCGTCACCAGTGGGTCACTAACGGTTCGGGCGATCTGGTCCGAACCGGGAGGAACCCATCCTTGCTTTCTATATATTCTGAGTTGACTTACCACCCCTTTCAGATAAGGTATCCTTTTCTCAATAAATGAAATTAGATAATTACTCAAAAGTAAATACTGTACTGTCATCCTTTCATTTGAAAATGTTTTTATTAATGTTCTCAGCAAAATCAGAATAATATGGCTGAGGTATTGCCATACAAAAAAAAATTCAAAATTTTAAAAAATCAGCCCAGCCAATGTTAAGATCCTTGAAAGCACAACTTCAACTAGAAAACATGAACTGCAACAGCCTAGGTCTCTAGACTAAATTAGTTTTGCACTAAAGACTCATTTAAATATCTGAGAATTAAGTTAATAATGTATCTCTTTGATTTCAAGATATCAATGTGAAATTAATTTGATCAGGATCCAAGCCATGAACTCCAGTTACATGGCATGTTCAGATACCAGATTGGAATAGTTTCCTCTTAAATACATTTTGGCAATTGAGAATCCTGAAATCAGAGTGACCATTTGCAACAAGTATGGTTCAGAAATGAAACACTTCTTCATACCAATAAAGAAAATACAACTCTTCCAACATTTCTGTGAGAGTGATGGATTCTATGGATCAGGGTCAATGCTTAGAAGATTAAACAATTCCTTCTGATATAATCATAATATCAGTTCCTAAGAAAATCTGGGACTGAATTATGTTCATTGTTACTATTACTTAATAGAAATGCCACTGGCAATCATCATAACAGTAGCACAAGGTGGCTTTTTCCTTTTAGAAAAATGCCTCAGCACATTTTTCCAAGTTAAGTAGGAAATATTTGAGTGTACTCTCATAAATTCAGAAAAAAACAGAAAGTTTATACAAGCCACCAAATGCTATTGTGCTGCATGTATTAGACAGGTTAAGGGTTACAGCTTTAGACTGCTTCCATCTTTGCTAGCCATTGGGATAATCCTAGAACAGCAAAAAAATTCCACATTTAAATCTCTCTCTCTCTCTCTCTCTCTCTCTCTCTCTCTCTCTCTCTCTCTCTCTCTCTCTCTCTCTCTCTCTCTCTCTCTCTCTCTCTCTCTCTCTCTCTCTCTCTCTCTCTCTCTCCTTTCTTCTTTTCATAAAAGCATTTCATTCTCAGAAGCTGAAGTAATTAGTCAAGAACAGGTTCTCCCCATAAAACTATTAAAAATCCAGTTTTAGGAAGCAGAAAAGGAAGGAAACTAAAACTTCTGTCAAAGCACAGAGGTGAGATTAGCATTATTAAAGCATTCTTTTGAGAAAAGAATGATAGTTTGACTTCACAGACATTCCACGACCTCTTCTTTCCATAATGTTTCTTCCGCAGCATATAATTTCTTTACAGTGTTAAATATGGGAAAGAGGCTTGTGAATGCCCTGTTTAAAAAGTTAACTGAACTAGTAATTAATACAACTGCAATAATCAATGATTTAGTGACTGTTTAATACCATAATTTTACCAAATGGGATTTATTGAAATAGGCATTAATTATGCCCCTTCATTTTTGTGGAAGGACATCTGTAGCCAGATTAACAGTTCATATGTCTATTGGTATGAATTATACAGGAGGAAATTAAGTCTTATGTTCTGATTATTGTATTTATTGGAAAACCATTAGTGACATCAACCAATGTTTTTGAATCAAGAAGAGGCATTTCTATTCTTAGGTACATTTACAGTATGTGTTAGGGTTTATTGCTTGTTGTAACCCTTGGGATTATAGTAGTCTAAATCTGCCTGCCTAATCCTGCCCCACTCCAGTTTGTAATCCTCTTTTCCCGTGCAATCAGAGCCGCTATGTCTGGAGACCTCCATGCTTCAAGCTCAGCCTTTTTCACATGAAATGTATAGCTCTATAAATGTATAGAATAAGTATGAACACTTTTTCTCCTTCTCTTTCTCCTCCCGAAAAAAATAATAATCAGAAATCTGTGGCTGAGTAGAAAAAAAAATCCTGTTATTTTTTTTCCCTTTAGGAATGCAGCACTTCCTTCCCAACTCAGACGCCAGAACGATTCATCTCAATAGCCATTTGTCACTGACTGTTTTTCACACGAACAGTAGGTTAAATCCAATAGAATGTTCCTCTACCACCCTGATGCACAAAAGAAACAAAAAGACCACCCTTTCTACACCCTTTACCATAAGACGCTGCATGTGCCTACAGACTTCAAGATACAGGAACTAAAACCTTGGACAGAATTTGACTTTAAACTTTCATGTTTCATTGGGATTAAAAATGAAAGAAAGCACTGTTTACAATAATTTTTAAACTCAGAATGGGTCTATCTCTCGTTGAATCAACTCTTGTATTTCCTTTATTTATCCAACCATGTGTTGCCAGGTTGCTAAAGTTCTCAATACGTAACAAACAGAAGGAGTAATTAGGTGCCACCTTAGGCCTTTAAATAATATTATTACAACCTGTCTTGTTTTCCACATGGAAAATGGAAAAACAATGGCAAAAAGGTCAGCCTATTCATAGATTCCACAGTAGGTAACTCTCGCCCAGACATTTCCTATTTTGGCAGTTCATTGGCAGAGCTATGTGTAATGGATGCTGACTTTTAGACAGCAAATGGCCCTGAACCTAAAGCTTTTATAGACACGTGGATCAAACCTGAAATTTCAAAAGAGAGCATCAAAATTGGTGCCATGCTTGCAATAATATGTAATAATGTATAAACAATTTGGTTCCTACTATTTTTGGGTTACTTGGTTTAATGAGGGACTCACAAAAACCTGTCAATATATCTACACATATCCAGGCACCACCACTCGTGTGTGTGTGTGTGTGTGTGTGTGTGTGTGTGTGTGTGTGTGTGTGTGTGTTGAAATAACACAATAGTGAGAAATTCATGTAATATAATTGTATATATAAAAATAGCTTTCATTGTTGCCAGTTGTAGCTCAGCAACATTTAAAGGCCAGACTTTCTCTACCCTATGCAGACTAGCTTATGTTTTTGAAGGCGTGGAATATAACTCTCAGGTCAGCAGAGAAATCCAAATTAAAGTTTCTGGGATAATGGCTATTCAGCTTCTATTTGAAGACATCTAGGAAAAAAGAATCCAATCCTCCTAACATATTTGATTCTTCTGCTATGTTGCTAACACAAGGCAGCAAAAGCTTGCTGAAGGATAATTTGGTACCCAGTGCACTATTTCATTGTGGAGCCAGCAAACTGGCTTATCAAATTCAGAAATTCTAGTTCTGATTCTCAAATTAGTTTATGGGACATGCTTCCCTCTTCCATCCCACAATCAGACTTTACCTATTCATAGTATTTACCAGTGAGCAAGTTTCACTGAATATCTACAATACAAATCACATTGCACTATTCATTTCCATTAGGGTTTTGACTATTTAGAATTATGCAAATATTCAGCATCTATGACACCTTTCTATAAGCTTGCTAAAAATAGATAATGATCAAATCACAATACATAAAACTACAAATATCCACAGCCAAAACATGTAGATTAATTTTCCAAAGATAATGACAAGCTGGTTTTTAAGCATTTGTAAGTTCTCTACTGTGCTTCCATCATATGTTGAACATTTTAAATGTGAGGAGACTCAAAGATACCTTTCCTTAATTTATTTTTAAAGTGCTCCCACCTTAATTCCACTTATAGTGCATTAGATTCATTCTGTATATATAATTGATCCTTAATTATTTACCTCTGCACCAATACGTTATCCCCACATGTTTTACAGAACATGACATATATTTCAGTTCAACAGCCAAGCTTAAACATAATTTCAGCTTTAAAATTATTTCTTTCAATAAAAGTATATTAACACAACTCTTGCTTCAGGCAGCCACATAACACTGTGGCTTCACTCAGCATCCCAGAAGAGTACAACTAGCCACAACTTCAATGCCCCCTGTCAGATCTAAGGTCTGACACTGCTACATATGGTAGTTTAAAAAGAATCATTTTATAGCATCATTTTATAGCATTATTTTTTCAAAGCTAATGTTATACAAATCTACATAGATCAACTGTTTCTACAAGCAAGTGGGGAGCATATTTTGCTTCTGAGTTCTCATAAAAAAGAATACATGGATATTTTTGTGAAGTAGCTAGCAATAAATCATTAACTTTTATTCTTTTTCAATAAATATGCTTGGATCCTTAAAGCTGCATAAGTTGGTGTCAAATGTATTATTTTATTTATTTATGAAGGTAACTCTATTTCTATAATTATTGCAAACGGCTCTTTTGTGTTCAAGATTCGGAATCTGAACTCCTCACTTTTAAGGTCTGTTTCATACATTAATGTTTACATATTGTTAAAACATTTTACACATAAAGCCATAAAGACTGTTTGTTGTGCATGTATGTGTATGTTTGTCTGTAATAGTGAGCAGTAATGAGTTTCTATTCCATCAGTTTCCAAGTAGGGTTGCAATTGTCTATGATCCTGTTGGACCAGGGATTATATTTTGGTTTGGGTGGTTAAATACTATGGATCAGCCTTGAACCCAATTAGATCAGCCTTGTACCTAATTTATTTTCTGAGGATGTGTTACTTATGAACATGATTTACTGTATATTGTTGAGATTTAAAAAAAAGTTTAGGAAAAAAACTTGTGGTAGATTGCACATTGTTTGGGGAAAAGCTTCAGTGAAACATATTTCTAAGCTGACATGTATAAAATGGCATTCACAGAGCATTACCAGTTGTTTTCAAACCAGCTCAGGAATTGTATCCCCACCACTAAAGCTATTTATAAATCCTTAAATCATATTATAGGCTACCTCTCATCATACCAGGACTCATAAACTTTTCAAATTCAAATTCAAATTTGAATTTGTCTCATAAACTTTTTGCTGTGCATGATGTACACAGTTTTGCACAAATAATTTGTAGAATCTGAAGTTATGCAAAGTACCCAGTGACACTTTTAACAGTTGAGTGGAAGGCTTGATTTCCTTCCTGTATAGATCTGGACCCATGTCTGTTATGCCATGCTCTATTAGTGTTGATGGAGCACATGTTATGCCTAATTTAGACATATTTCTACCTTCTATTTTAAAATAAATAAAATAAATTTGTTTTAACTTTCTAACGATTTGTTTCTGAAGAAAAAAATGACACTACTGATTTTAAGTGACACTGCTTTGAGATATTCAGGGACAATAAAAAAGGAGGCTGTGGACACAAGTATCTTGTGCTGTAGATGCTCACCCTTGTAGCAACAGTAATAGCATTTAGACTTGTATACCGCTTCACAGTGCTTTTTAGCCCTCTCTAAGCTGTTTACAGAGTCAGCATATTGCCCCCAACAATCTGGGTCCTCATTTTACTGACCTCGGAAGGATGGAAGACTGAGTCAACCTTGAGTCGTGAGAATCGAACTGCCAAACTGCTGGCAACCGGCAGTCAGCAGAAGTAGCCTGCAGTACTGCACTCTAACCACTGTGCCACCGCGGCTGTACTTGAAGTTTCAGCAGGGTTACATACAAACAACTATGGTTGCTCTCTGGACTATCTGGCAAGGATCTACTGGAGAAGTCCTATTTAACAAGGCTTCAAATTATTCCTGAAGAATCAGTATAATAAGATGGTGTTATTTTTTGTGCCATCTACATGAAACTGCAAGAAGACATTATCAAGAGATTTGGGCTATGTTATGACCAATATCCAGATGACACATAGCTCTATTTCTCTTTTTTCTCTATTTTGTTGCTGTGCCCAGGTCTAGGTGGTTCTGGGATGTTCACAAGCATAAGACGGAGACCTACAGTGGCTCTCTTACTGTGGTTCTCCTGCAACTGGTATGTGAAGACATGTTACCCAGTGATTATATAAACATTCTGTTAAGAAATTTAAGTTGCAAGAACACTCTTAAAAGAAACACTCCCATTTGCATTGATTGATTTATAAAATAAAAACAAAGTATGCTTTATTTGGGAAGTGAAAAGGATTTTTTTCCCTATACCAAACATTCATACAACTATCACTATATAATACAATGGCAACCCTTCAGCAATTGGGACTTCATTTTACTGCTTTTGTGGAGCTGCCCTCCCCCTTTTTAAAAATCATCATTATCCCCTGCATTAAAAGTGATATTTCTTTTTGCCAAATTATACACGGGCATTATGGCCCTTATTAGATCCAGTCAGGGGCGGGCTCCTTTTACCTTTTCCTACCGGTGCGCATTGCGATGTTTCGCACATGCGCAGAGGGATGATTTTACTTCCGCACATGCTCAGAGAGCCTAAAAATTGCCGAAAATTAGGGAAAAAAATATGGCGGCGCGCACGGACTGGCACAGACAGCACCGGAGCCGTCACACCTAAATTACGTCATCAGAAGGCTACTACCAGAGCGCCCGCACTGGACCGCACCGTTAGGAACCCACCTCTGGATCCAGTCCATTGATCTGATAATGACAAGTTTACAATTTTCCCAATCACACAGTGGCAGCTGAATGCCCTACAGAATGTATGAAGCAATTGCCATTTCTGGAGCAAGGCTCAAAAACTGCCTTCGTATGGGATTTTATTTATTTTAAGTGTCATTTGATTCCTAATGAAGAGAATATTTTTACATTCCTTTTGACAAAAAGCTAATGTTCAAAGAGCACACAGGGAAAAAAGTTCAAAAGGTTATTGGATCCAATATTGAAATGAAAATAATTTGAATTCTCATTCTCACTTTTGGTCAAGTCTTGAAACTATGAACCACTCTAGAAGGGTCATAGAGGATGTCTTCGGAACTTTCTTTAGCAACACTTCTTCTCATTCTTTTACTTTTCCAACCAGTTGCTCAGAAAACAATATGGCATGAAAAGCACACCACCTTCTGAACAGTTAAGATATTCCTCCTCCCCCTGCGATTTCCGTTGGTTGAAGTAGATTGGTTTTAGACTTCTGTATAAAAGACGGATGAGAGCTGGTGGCATTCCAGAAGCCACTTTTGATGTATTCATATCATCGGCTGTCTGGGGCTGTGAGGAACTGAACTTTAGCTCCCCACTCCTGTTATAAAGAAGAAATAAATCTGAAATTTCCAAATAACAGTTATTTGGAAAGTCATATATTTAGGCACAGCCTATCAGAAGCTGTAGAAAATCAACTACTTGTTACCTTAGCATGCGTAACACTATAATTTTGATGGACAGCAGTAAAGAAAAATGACTAAATAATAGCAAAACCCATTATTACATGCCTTTCCTTTTGTTGGTGCAGAAAAACCTGGAAAAGGACGTGAAATAAGCTCCACCCAGGAGTTTCATTTTAAGGGAACTCCAAAGGCTGAAGGTCACCAGGTGACCCATCTCTGACCTAAACAGAAAAAATTACCTTTGGTCATATCCCTTAAGTATATACCCTCTTCCCCAAACTCAGTGATTTGAACTGCTTAAAAAATGGGCATCATGCATGGCATGGTGAAGCTCCTCACTTAATGGGGATAAATCAAGATGCTCAGAGAAAAGGAAGTGCTGCAGGATGGCTGGTGAGTTCCGCATAGTTTAATGACACACCTAGTAATTCCAGGCCGTTCTCAGATGATATAGCTGTCTTGTGAACTCTGTGCAATTGACCTCTTCTTTGTATTGTTTAGCAGTGCTCTGTTTCCATTGGATAATACAGGCACAGATCCAATGTATATTGCAGTCAATATAAGTTGTGCTCTTTTACTGCTTTATAGTCCCAAATGAATAACTGACATCAACAGAAATAATTAAGTGATTTTCTTTTTAAAACACAGTAGGCACTTTGCACTCATGCCGTTTATTTCAATGATTAATGCTTTTCCTTTCATGTATTGTCAAAATAAAATGCTGCTAAGCTTCCTTTACGAATTTCGGTGTCTACTATGTCATTCAGGATTCAGCCATTAGTTTACCACCGTATGTTTTTTGGTTTTATTTTCTTTGGGGGTTTTTAGTCTGGAAATGTAGAATTCTTGTCTTTTGCAAATCTTGTGGATTTTAACAGATAAAAATGAATAAAAAACAACAATATTATTACTTTGTCTTAAAAAAATAGTTTTCTATGTACGCCACCCCTTATTTCTCCACAAAACAATTATTCATGAAAGAGGATTGAAATATTACTTTGATATTTTCACTTACTAAATTACATTATCTGCACTAGAAAGTCTAAAACTTATTTGTGACTGACGTACTTGATTCATGACTGAAACGCAAATAACACATGTTCTTCAATTTGTGCTATCAACTGCCAAAGTTCTCTTACCAGATTTATGTTGCCATGGGGTAGCAAAATATCTGAGTGTTGGATTAAAACTAGGAAACCTACGCTCAGATTTTCATTTAGAAAATCAATGGGCCCCAAAAACTCAATTATCATCTTATCTCATGAGATGTTATATGAATGAAATGAAAGGGGGAACAGAAAGAATACTGAATCACACCTTAAGTTTTTGAGAGAAAGATGTGATATGCATATATAAAAACAGATTTTTAAATGTTGTCTGGACTTTCTAATCCTCCAGATATGTTGGGCTCCAGCTTCCATGTTGGTTGGGAATTTTGAAAGATATTTAGAACATCTAAATGGGATCCAGTTAAGGAAATTACCGTTATCAAAAATATGATTCTAAGTTACAAAACATGGAAGAACAAATAAGAAAAATAAACACAAATACAGTATAAAAGGCATGGATTATGAATCATTTGTTTCTTTGGAGCTATTTTTTTAATGTAAAAAGCTCTTGCTATTGTCTTCTGATTATTTCTTTCTAAAGTGTTTTTTTTTCTATTTTGAGAGTGGTTGTTTGATCATGTTGTAATTTAATGTCTTTTTAACAAAACCATTGCCTGTAATCAAAGCTGGGATATTTGCCTTGCTTTGCTTTGCAGTTCCAGCTCTGCCACAATGTCCTTAAAGTCAAAAAGATAGAGAAATGAAAAAAAAAGGGAAACAAGGATTCTTGAAATAATACTTAGCAAAGGGATAAAAAAATATGGGAATAAGCAGATGCAGAGAAACAGAAGAACATTGAAAAAGAATTCTGTGAGGGGGAAAAAGACAATGTGCACCATTAGCTAAAAGCAAGAAAGCAAAAGAGAAAAAGAAAGAGAAAGAAAGAAAAATGAGAGAGAGAGAGAGAGAGAGAGAGAGAGAGAGAGAGAGAGAGAGAGAGAGAGAGAGAGAGAGAGAGAGAGAGAGAGAGAACAAGACAAAGAGATAAAGAGACAAAGAGACAAAGTACAGACAATTGATGGAGTGGAGGAAATTGTGAAATTGTCTAAAGTACTATTTTCAGTGCTGAAAAACATTACCGAAACTTCCAATATACTCATTGATGTGTCCAAAGTCCATAGAAGTGGACCTCACATCAGAGCAAGCTCAATAAGGTCATACTGCACAACAAATAATACAAAGGTTGCCCTAAACTGGTAGGTAAGAAATGAAATCTAAATCTAAATCTGGAATCAGAAAAATTGAGAGATTTCCCCCTCCCTCCTTCTTTCTGAGCGGAACTTTTAGTGGAACTTTTTGTTCCCAAGTGATTGGAAGCTCTCTGAGTGAAGTTGCTATCCACTTGCTCTAAATTATATTACTGGGGGAAACAACCGCTATAACCACAGGTAGTTCTCAATTTACGACCACAATTGAGCCCAAAATTTATGTTGCTAAATGAGACATTTGGTAAGCGAGTTTTGCCCCATTTTATAATCTTTCTTGCCACAGTTGTTATGAATCCATTGCAGTCGTTAAATTAGTAACACGGTTGTTAAATGAATCTGGCTTACCCATTGACTTTGCTTATCAGAAGGTCACAAAAGGCGATCACCTGATCCTAGGACACTGCAACTGTCATAAATATGAGTCAGTTGCCAAAATCTGAATTTTGATCATGTGACCATGAGGATGCTGCAATGGTCGTAAGTCTGAAAAACAGCCATAAGTCACTTTTGTCAGTGATGTTGTAACTTTGAACAGTCAATAAATGAACTGTTGTAAGTTGAGGACTACCTGTACTGTAGTGGTTGATTTTTCACAGATGGTCTATCAGCTCAGCTTCATTCTCTAAAGCAAATAGTTTGAGTTTTTCTTTTTTTTAAATGATGCTTTCAGTTGGCAATGATGGTTGATGGCTCTCAGGATTCAAGCAAATTAAACGAGTTTTAAAAGCTTGGATTTTTCATGTTCTCAACCTATTGATGCTAGTTGTGTCCCAAAATATGTTTATTCATGGTATCTTCTCCATTGTTCTTGAAATTGTGCTCCCATCGCTATAGTATCGAAAACCTATTATTACCATTACTGAAAATGCAGAAATCATAATTCACTACAACATTCACTTCCTGTTTCTTTTCTCAGGAAACTCTTGTGATACATCAGAGGCAGTGGTGGGTTCCTACCAGTGCGGTCCACTCTATTGTTCCGGTAGCGGCCAGCAGATGGCGCTATTTATGCGCGACCACTCCAGTGCCGTCTTCCCTGGTCTGTCCCGCGGCAGCAGCACCATCTTTTTTTGTGGAATTTTTGGGCTGATTTTGCTTCCTGCGCATGCACGGAAGCAAAATCTCGTGAGGGGACGCGCGTGAGAGATTTCAGCAATTTTTTGCTTCCGCGCATGCGCGGAAGCAAAAAACCACCAAAATCGCATGCACACGCGTGTCTCCCTCATGAGATTTCGGTGAGATTTGCTTCCAAGCATGCACAGGAAGCAAAATCGCGCGAGGGGGCACATGTATGTAGCGAGCGCGCAACATGGCAACACACCGGTAGCGAGGTAAGTGCAACCCGCCCCTGATCAGAGGGTTTTCTCCCTATCTAAGCAGTACTCCATCACTGCAAGCAACAGACGAATGAAAGTTTTTCCATTTCTTGAAAGTTGGTTCCCATTGTACAATCAAAAGGAAATTGTTTTGAAGATTGTTGATGGAAGCATCAATCAACAATTTCTGCTAAAGTTTCCAGATGGAAATATATATTCAATGATAAAAAATATGCAGAGTATCATGTTTAAGAAGGCTGAGAAAAGCAATCATATGCATCTGTACAAATAGCAGTTATGTGAAATTATAAATGTAGTCATTTAAGATACTGAATAAATCATTTAAGACAAGTTTGCTTTGAAAAGCCACTATCGTAATAAAAGAGATGCAGCTCTAAGCCACAGTGATGTACCGTATATTGAGACCAGGGATATGTTTTTCCTACCTTATCTTTCCCTTATATTTGGAATAGGAAATCTGTATTCTTCCAGATGTTGCTGAACTACAAAAGCAGCAACAACTGAAGAGCTGCTGGCTCGACATGTCTATTTTATGAAGCTCACAGAAAATAAAGCAGCACACTTTGCAAGGTCTGTATTCCCAAACTTTGGAAGAACATTGGGTGTAGAAAAAGCAGGAGGATTCCCCCCTCCCAAGAGGACTGAAAAGGGGAGTTTGGAGCCCTCCCCACATTTTGGAAAATTATTGACTTATTCACAAGACATGGCAGAAGATTATTTCTTTCAGAATGTACTATTGTGTTCTAAGACGATTAAAGGCCTGGAGACTAAAACATACGAAGAATGGTTGCAGCAGGGGTGGGTTCCTCCCGGTTCGGACCAGATCGCCCGAACCGTTAGCGACCCGCTGGTGACGTAATTTTGGCATCATGGATCAGGTTCTGTCTGTGCCAGTCCGTGCTCGCTGCAATCTTTTTTTCTGAATTTTCGGCCAATTTTCCTGTGTTTGAATGGCTTCACAGTGTTCTGTGCTTTGAAAAAAGCCAGCCCGCCCGTCCCCGGGTTAATACTGACCTTTATTTCTTTGCCCGAAGCACAGCTGATGAGCTCCTCAGCTGTGTTTCGGGCTGAATCCACCTTCTGAGCATGCACGGAAGTGAAATCTTGCGAGGGAACGTGTGCGCATGTGTGAAATGTTGCGATGCGAACCGGTGGCGAAGGTAAGTGAAACCCACCCCTGGGTTGCAGGATTTGGGTTTGGTTAGTTTAGAGAACAGAAGAACTAGAGCTGATATGATAGCAGTATTCCAGTATTTGAGAGGTTGCCACAAAGAGGAGGGGGTCAACTTATTTACCACAGCACCAGAGGGCATTATAAGAATCAATGGATGGAAACTAATCAAGGAGAGAAGCAACCTGGAACTAAGAATAAATTTCCTAACAGTGAGGACAATTAACCAGTGGAACAGCTTGCCTTCAGATGTGGGTGCTTCATCACTGGAGGTTTTTAAGAAGACACTGGACAGTCACTTGTCTGAAATGGTAGGGTCTCCTGCTTGAGCAGAGGGTTGGACTAGAAGACCTCCAAGGTTCCTTCCAGCCCCATTCTGATTGGTTGGTTGGTTAGCTGATTGATTGGCTGGATTGTTTGTTGTTGTTTTTAAAAGCAAGCATCGCTGAATTCCTGAATGTTTTACATTGATGATTTTAATGTTTTTTAAAAAAGTTTTTATATTGTAAGCTTCCCAGAGTCATTGGATATGAGATGGGCGGCAAATACATTTTGTAATTAAATAAATAAATAAAACAACCTATCTCCACCTACACCGCCTACCTCCTCTTTATAACACAACCCTTTCAGCAGTCCCAAGAAGGTTCCACAACCATTTGCCCGCTGATTCAGGTGACCCTGAGATTACAGATAAACCCAAGTGGTCTCAATGACTCTCAAATGACCGACCTTCAGATTGCTAATGACCAGATGACTGTAAGGAATACAAATCCTTCCATTCCCCGCCATTCAGTCAGAACTGAAGAAGTTTCTAGGATGAGAAGCGAAACGTTTTCAAGAAACACCCCCCCCACACACACACACAAAAGTCCAGTTGCCTTTTAAAAATGCACCTTTGGGTCTTCATCCACAGTATAATATTTAAATGAATTGACATGGGTATGAAAAACTATGCTCTAAATCTTACATACAAGTAGTTCTCCACTTATGACCATTCGTTAAGCGAGCATTCAAAGTTATGATGCTGCTGGAAAAAAGTGGCTTATGGTCCTTGCACTTATAGCACTTAGTACTTAGACTTATATACCGCTTCACAGTGCTTTTACAGCCCTCTCTAAGCGGTTTACAGTGTCAGCATATTGCCCCCAACAATCTGGGTCCTCATTTTACCAACCTTGGAAGGATGGAAGCAGGGACGGGTTCCTCTTACTTCCCTACCAGTGCGCTGCGCGCGCAACATCTCATTTCGCGTGCACGCATGCTTGCTACGTGCGTGCATCCCCTTGCGCGATTTTGCTTCTGCGCATGCGCAGGAAGCAAAAAAGCCCAAAAATACCAGAAAAAAGATGGCGCTGCGCGACAGACTGGCAAAGACGGCACCGGAGCCATCGCATGCAAATTGCGCAATCGGTGGCTTCCTACCGGAACGGCGCACTGGACTGCACCGATAGGAACCCACCCCTGGATGGAAGGCTGATTCAGCCTTGAGCCTGGTGAGATTCGATCTGCCAAATTGCAAGCAGACAGCAGTCAACAGAAGTAGCCTGCAATACTGCATTCTAACCCCTGCGCCACCACAGCTCTTATGACCATCACAGTGTCCCCAAGGTCATGTGATCGTAACTGGCCTGTCTTATGGTGGTTGTATTACCCCAGAGTCTGGTGGTGATTTACACAACTGGATTCCAATAAGCAAAGCCAATGGGGAAAGTGAGATTTGCTTAATGGAACAATTCGCTTAACACATATGACAAAAAAGACCATAACATTGTGCGCAGTCATATGATGACTCACTAAATGACTGCACTGTTTATAACAGTAAAAGTTCCAGTCCAATTGTGGTCATAAATCAGGGACTACCTGTAGTTTTGATGGTTCTTAGGTGGGCTTGGCTATGCATCAGAAGATGCAGCAAACCTATGCAGGAGTCTCATAGCCAGACATCGATTTTTTTCCCCTCAAGTCACTCTCCACTGCATTTGAGAAAGTAAACTGCTGATCAGAGCTCTCTGGAGAAAGTCATAGAAATAAAATCTGGCAGTCAGAGGTATTAGAGATATTTCAATAACCAATAGCCTCCTACCTGTGTTCATTTTCAAGAGAATGAAGTTTTTTTCCCCTTCTCTCTTTTTTTATGAGTCAATTTTTTTTATCTGAGTCAGTTTTAGTCCCTGCCTTTCAAAAACATTTTTAGTTCATTGCTTTATTCATACACCCCCTATTGTTTTTAAATCAGTATGCTATATTCTGGCCTATGTAATATTTTTATTTTGCTATCCCTTGTAACTGCCTTATGAGGATAATATCCCAAAAGATCATTTAAAAAACCCCAATTTGCAGTGGCGAAATCTAAAATTTTTTCCTACTGGTTCTGTGGGTGTGGCTTGGTGGGCGTGGCTTGGTGGGTCATGTGGCTGGGTGGGCGTGGCTATGTAGTCATGTGACTGGGGGGATCAAGACAGAAACTCACTTTAACAATGTCCTGCTGGAATAGGGTTGGGCTAGATGACCTCCAGGTCCCTTCCAGCCCTGGATTATCCTCTGAAGCTGCGTCTAGTGCCAAGTTTGTAGTCCTTTCTTCCTCTCCTTTTTCCCTCCCTCCCTCCCTTTCTTTTTCTTTCTTTCTCCCCTTTCTCCCCTCTTTCTTTCTTTCTTTCTTTCTTTCTTTCTTTCTTTCTTTCTTTCTTTCTTTCTTTCTTTCTTTCTTTCTTTCCTTTCTTTCTTTCTCTTTCTTTCTTTCTTTCTTTCTTTCTTTCTTTCTTTCTTTCTTTCTTTCTTTCTTTCTTTCTTTCTTTCCTTCTTTCTACCCCGACCCCCACCCCGTTTTTGGCCTACACCCCCCCATTTTTGGCCAAGCAGGGAAGCCTGCTAGGAGCAAAAACAGACCCCCCATTTTTGGCCTACACCCCATGTTTTTGGCCTAGCAGGCTTCAGGGGGAAATAAAGTTCCGAAGATCAGCTGTGTGACGCACAATCATCGGAACTTTTTTAAAAACTTTTTTTTAGTATTTTTTACTATTAGTTCTGCAAACCAGTAGCATTTTTTACTACCAGTTCGGGCAAACTGGCCCGAACCGGTAGCATTTCACCCCTGCCCAATAGTAATAATTATGCAACTGTTATAATGAAACAATGAAGCATTTGGTATTACAATTACAGGTAGTCTTCAACTTACAAAAGTTCATTTTGTGACCATTCAAAGTTACAACAGCACTGAAAAATGTGGCTTATGACCGTTTGTCGCAGTTACGACCTTTGCAGCATCCCCATGATCATGTGATCAAAATTCAGATGCTGGGCGACTGATTCATATTTATGATTGTTGCTGTGTCCCAAGGTCCTTTTGCGATCTTCTGACAAGCAAAGTCAATAAGGAAGCCAGATTCATTTAACAACCGGGTTACTAACTTATCAACTGCAGTGATTTACTTGACAACTGTGGCAAGACAAGTCGTATTAATCCACTTAACAAATGCCTCATTTAACAACAGAAATTTGGGACTGGATTGTGGTTGTAAATTGAGGACTACCTGTATTTATTGTGGCTTTCTACTAAAGAAATACTGCTCCAACACAATTACTGACTATAGATTTAAATGAGCTCCTCAAACCTCATTTTTGCTGATCTTTGTGTTTAAATGGGAGTTGACCATGTAGATATTATATTCATTTCCATTCAAGAAGTTCCCATGCTTATTTTAGCCGGCTATATATATTTTAGGGCAGCCCTTTCTAAATTGACCTCCCCAATATACTCAGTTCTCCTAATTTCATAGATTATTTTTATACTAGCTCAGGGTGATGGGAAATTATTTTATTTATTTATATTTCAAAGTATACAATTGCCCACTTCAAGTCATAACTCTCGATGGCTTACAACAATTAAAAAGCATAATCAAACCTACAAATAATAAGCAACACACAAACAATCAGAAGCAGAGGTAAAAACAGAACAATTAAGTTATAGTCTACTCTAAGGCAAGGTTTCTCAACCTTGTGAACTTTAAGATGTGTGAACTTCAACTCCCAGAATTCCCATGCTGGCTGGGGAATTCTGGGAGCTGAAATCCGCACATCTTATAGTTCACAAACTTGAGAGACATTGGTCTAAGGCAGGGGTGTCAAACTCAAGTCGTCACAGTGTTGTCACATAACGTATCAGGACATTTTCCCCCTTCACATGTGGGCGTGGCCAGCATGTGATGCATCCGGCCTGCGGGCCAGGAGTTTGACAGCCCTGATCTAAGGCATTAAACTTTTTAAATTAAATTAAATAGCCTAGATTGAAAAGTTTCAATTATAGGTTCAAGTTCAGTTAAACCAGGGTTTTATAATACATAGAGTAGAATGCTGGAATTGGTGTGGGAAGAAGAAATATTATAATTCAATTCAAAGGCCTTTTAAACAATAGGTGATTAATGTTTTTTTGTAGCTATTTTATATAAGCTACCCTTGGGAGGCATTTTGCCTTTGATGGCAGCCTAGAAATATTTTTAATACATAAATTAATGTTTGCAAACAAAAAACATTGCTGCTGAGATTAGAGAGTTATGGTGAATGGAAAAGTCATATAGATTTTTCAAAGTAATAACAGTTTTGATATCATATGAACACAATTTGGCAGCCGGTGCTATGCTGTCAGCACAACAGTGCTAATGTACCTCTCAGACTTGCATTTATCCTTATTTGCATCATTATTAAGAAGAATTACCATGTTATCATCTTAACAGATTTTACTCCTCTTTTCATATAAGCTAAACCCCTGGCTGACTTCGCATTTTCTTTTTCAAAGAAAAATAGTCAAAAGATGAAGATCTATAACGTAAATAATGTGATATATTTATTTTATCTGGTTTATTATCTGATCATTTCTAGATTCCTCCTATTCTCCACCTGTGGAAATCACCCAAAAGTACAGGCTCAAGTCTGGACCTCCCTTTGGAAGGATGAGGTATGATCTAACCATCAGGAGTAACGTTTTCAGCTGAAGAGCAAAAATAGAGTTGGACTGAATAAAATAATATTCTGCTACAATTCTAAATCCCCATTGTCCTTTTCTGTTTCCAGCGAACCTTCAAAATAGTTTTATATCTCTCTGCATCTAAAGATCAAAATTAGACTCCTCGCTATATCGCGGTTCACCTTTCACGGTCTCGCTGCTTCACGGATTTGCGTGGGCGGCCAGGCAGTCAGCGGCAAAGCGTGCGGCTCCGGGACTCGCAAACCTCTCCGATGAGTTCTGCGCCTGCGTGGTGGTCTCCTGCTTCAGTGTGGCAGCGGCAGGCGAGTAAAGCGGTCCGATGAGCTCTGCGCGTGCACAGAAGGACTGCCGCTCATCAGCTGTAGGGCGGGCCGCGCTGTCAGCTTTCCCTGAGGGAAAATGGCCGTTCGCGCCAAATCGACGAGGGATTTGGCCTACAAGCTCGCTCAGGAGATCAGTGCCAAGCAGCCACAGCAGAAGTCAAGAGAGGGAGAGGTTGGAGGATTTTTCAGGCTTTTTGGGGGCGCCGAAAACGCAGAAGCCGGGTAGGAGGGGTTAAAAAAAATAAAGGTTCCTACTTCACGGATTTTGCCTATCACGGGTTCTTTTTGGAACGTAACCCCCGCGAAAAACGAGGGATTACTGTATACCTTTCCTTGTGCTGATCTACTACCGTATGGGTTATCAAAATACAGCATAGAAGTAAGAAAGTGTGTTCCTGTGAGAGGGCTTTCTGAAATAGGAAAATCCCTACCCTTTGTGATCTGGCTGGTATATGCTTGTAGAGAGGCTTCAGGCTATCTGCAGACTACAGTCATAAACATCAGGATGGTGACTACAGTGGTATGATCTAAGCTATGCCTGTTTTTTGTGTAGATCGCAACAAAAAATAAGCAGTTTTGATCACATTGTAATGGGTGCCATATTGACTTTTTTTCCCCACCATATCCTGCAATTTCCCCTGAGAATTTTCAAATGAAAATAGAATTGTAGTTTCTTGCTTTTTTCTTCTCTTCTGTCCCCATTCTTTTTTCCATGTCTGTTATATATTTTAGACCGGTGTTTCTTAAAGTATATTTCTAGAATCCTTGGAGGTCCTTTAAGACCCTCTAAGACATCCTCAAGATCAAAATTGCTTCCCAAACTATGTTGAAAAATAATACAACATTAAAATCCCTTCAAACAATAATGAGAAGTGGTAGTAGCAGCTAATGTGTTAATTTGAATTTTTAATAAAAAATTAAACAGGAAATATAAATAAATATAATCCCTACAAACAAAAACTCTTTTGGTGTCTTCCATAATTTTTAAAAGTAGAAAGGGATACTGAGAGAAAAAAGTTTAAGAAACATTGCTTTAAATTAAAGGTCTGCGGACAAAGATGTCTTACAATTGATATACTACAGCCATCATGGGAGTAATTTTAATTAAATAGGTAGGTACAATTCTTGCTGTCAGTAAACTCTTTAATAATAAACTCTTTTGATGCAAATTAAAGTATTGTGCAATTCCAACAATCATACTGCCAAATATAACCCTGTGGAGAACAGCTAAATATGAGAAATGTGTGAGCTAAGATAAACTTAACTCACAACATTTAGTTATAATTGATGTCAGTAACCAAAATCTGGTAATGTGCAGTTACGCCCTTAGTGACAGTCATATTCACAAGATTCAGCAATAAAGATAAAAATGTCCAGCAATGTGGATCAACTGAAAGTTCAAATAACCCTGGCTTCTCTGTGCATTTGCAAAAGGGAATAAAAGTCCAAATCAAAAGCACAATAATACAAAATAAATACAACACTAACCCCCCCCCCCCAAGAGGGTAAACTTATATAAGGAACTAGTGCAGAGTCTGGGGTGAGGTGGGAAAGTAATTATGAGAAATTATATTCTTAACTGAATAGCGGTTTATCAAAATCACTCATCCATTGACCACAATGGATCAGTGCATGACTGAAAGGTGTGTAAAACTTGCCTAATCCCATACAAACTGTGTTGTGTGTATTTCTGTTCCTAGAACTGGGAAAGGAAGAACACTAAAAACCATAGGGAGCTTAAAGTAAGCAAATTGGTGGGTGATACAGATATTGATATATTTAATCTGGCAATCTCAGCCTCTTTCCTCCTCCTCCTCTTCTTTTTCTTCTCTTCCTCCCTTTTTACTGATTGGTCATATGGCCAGTCAGATGTTTAGACTGGATTTGTCCATATAGTAAGTCCTTCATAAGGATTTGGGATAGACAGGTATTATTATTCCAATTCCATCTTTCTCATATATAACTCAAAGTGGCAAATGTACCTAAACTCCTGCCTCCTATGTTCCCCATAACAACAACCCTGTGAAGTGGGTTGGGCTGAACTGGCCAGAAGTCACTCTTCTGGCTTTCAAGGCTAAGGCAAGGCTAACATTCAGTCTCCTGGTTTCTGGGCCAGTATCTTGAACACTACACTGAACTGGCTCTCGAAAAACGTGCGGCTTT
Organism: Diadophis punctatus similis; assembly: GCA_023053685.1. NCBI lineage: Eukaryota > Metazoa > Chordata > Lepidosauria > Squamata > Dipsadidae > Diadophis > Diadophis punctatus. Next base: position 156,738,665 of record JALIGW010000003.1, read on the forward strand.
AATGAAAGTTCTCTATACTCTCACCTCCTCTGAGAGATGATGCACACTGACAACATGCAGTTTACATTAGTCTGAAATGTGATTGTATGTCCAGATGGAGGCACACTGAATACCTTCAGAGGAATAAGAGGCTCTTCAGAGGTCCTTTTCAAACAAGCCCTATTTCATAGGATTCCTATCTCAGAAGCATAGCCATGGTATAAGAGATAGTATGATAGTATGCCCAGAAACAAAACACAACTAGGATTGAAATCACAGAATTTTCTGTCCTATCCTCTTCTGAAAAGTGGCTATAGCTCAAACTTTTAAGCTCTTTGGCTTCACTTCGGTGTTGTCAGTGGCTTGGCCTCTAGTAGGGGTCTCTAAAGATTTAGTGTGGAGGGAGAATGTGAGGAGCAGAAGTGCACTACTGGAGAGGGGGTTTTATCTCCCCAGACCAGTTTCAGCTACACTCTGGGCTCTGATTTGAAGCAAGACGCCACTGGTTAGTTGCTCTCCTGGACTGCAAGAATTTTTCAGTCCGTGATGAAGCGTGTGGGGAAAAATGTACTCTTCATAAGCTGAAATTTGAACTAAAAATGAAAACAAGGCTGGAATAAGCCCCACACAATGGATCAGATAAGGAGAGCTAATCTTTCAAACCCATTCAGACCTATAAAGTTCAATGATTAAAATAATCAGCTGTTCTCAGCTTGTGAGACACGGTGGAATATTCTTGACAGACTCCAGAGAGTTTGCTCTATGTGACAATACGTGCTCTTGAAAGCAACTGGACCTGGGCTTACCAAAAGAAAATGTGGGATTACAAACTCATGTAATCTGCAGAGGAGAGTGAGCCTTAAAAATTGAGCATTTTACCTCTGCTTAAAAGAGTAAAATTTTCTCTGAGTTAAGCTGAATTCCGGGAGACTCAAGGGACTTCTCATGCAATTTTCTTAGCAGCAGTACCAATGTGGATTACCATTATTTTCTTTCTGAATGTTTTTCACTTCCCACTCAAATCTACAATCGTGGTGGTCTCCCATCCCAGCACTAGTTAGTACTAGGCCCAACCCTATTGAACTTTGTGCTTAGATGCATGATGCCAGCAATTCATACTTTCTCCACAAAGCATAACATGGTATGTAAAGTTTTTCTGTCCTTGGTCATAACTAGCTGGTTAATTATAACCACACATTGGTGAAGTGGGCTAAGTTCTATGATAGCAACTGGCCCAAACCATCCTGCGAGATTTTGAACCTTGCTCACACTAGACCTAGTTAGACAATCTATTCCAGTATTTCTCAACCTTAGCAACTTTAAATTGTGTGGACTTCAACACCCAGAATTCCCCAATCAACATTTTAACTTTCTAAGCCAGACAGCATGCTACATTGCTAAGGATGAGAAACATTGTTTGTTTTAATTATTTTGCCATGCTCCTGTTTGATGCTAAACCAGGCGATTAGAATTAAAAGATGAGGGAATGGTTTCCTGAGCCAAGCACATCCCATTAAGACAATCCCTTTATTTTTGAGAAATCATAAACATGTTTTTGCTTTGCATTTTAATTTAGTAGGCTAAGTACTAAGCACTGCAGATGTTGTGATGAATGAAATGTACCTTGAGTAATTGTGAGAATTTTTATAGCTGATCAACCAAAAATCAGAACAAGGCACCAGTTCCTATAGCAAAAACCAGATATGATAATGTGGACTAATATAGGGAAGTGGTCTTAAACCCAGCATGCTAAAGATTGTGAAGGGCCATACAGCTCCCAGTAAGTTTATTAGCATTTTTTTAACGTTATTTGCATTTGGGAAACAAACTTTTCTGTTTCAAACTCATTTTTGTTGTCAATTCCTTCTGCAACACTCCCAAAGTTAATACTGAAAAACAACAGAAAACATTCCTTTTTATTACTTTTGATGGATAGCTAAGCCTGGCTGGTTAGATGTATTTTCTAGGATCAAAATAAGGATGGTTTTTAAGGGAAGGTAATTTAGACCAAGTGGACACAATGGGCTTTGAAGGACTGGCTCCGTGGTGTTGGGCCAGCTCGCAAACGGGTGGCCTTGATAACCTCTCTCTGAGAGGAGGAGTGGGGGGGAGGGCAGCCTTCAGGCGCAGCCTAGAGTTGGGCTTAGCAACTCCCTCCTTATCAGGCCACCGGCCTTGAGCAGCGCCTTGTATAGCTCGACCGTCGCGTTCCATAAACCCAAGGAAAGAAAGCATCTTTCCGCTTCACGATCCAGCCTGAATGTTTTTCTCGGTTCCGACAGGCGAGGCGGTCCATCCTCAGGCCGGCTGCCGGCACCTTTGGGCGCCAATTGCAAAGCCCGCATTGCGTCCGGACCAGCTCGAGATATTTTTCAGGGCAGGCAAATCAAAGTTCAAAGCTGTCAACTAAGGAAAGTATGGACGGATTGTCGCTCTCTGCACATGTTCAGTTAAAAGCGTTTTTCTCTGAGGTCAGATTGACAATGGAGCAGAGTCAAACATAATAACGACGACGACGACGACTCTGACCAAGACGATGATAAAAGTCGTGGAGTTCAATCTCTGCTCTGCAATTCAAAAGCCGGTACTCGGCTACCCGCCCACTTTAAGAACCTCCGGCTATTCTCCGGCCCGGATTCCAATTGAGCGACGGGATCAGTTCAGATGCGGAGAGGAGGGAATGTTAGGGACGAACACAGATCCCTCAAAAATACTGGCCCGGAAATATTTAGAAAAAAAACAATATCCGGATTCGAATATCCCCCCCCCCCGCTCCCATAGTGCTCGGAATTTTTCACCGTAGTAAAATTAAAAGGAGGGTAGGGAAGTTGTTCATTAGCGTCCGTGAGCAAGCTGCGAAGAGATTTGCAACAGGCGATTCCCTGAGACGGATAAAACAAGCTGTAGTTCTCCCAGAGCCCAGAAACCCGCTTTTGTTGGAATTTTGTTCAGAATCCTTTCTGGATCATTTTTTTCTTTTTCTTTTTTCTTTCTGCTTTCTAGCGCGTTACTGTAATTCGATGGAGTTCAGAAGGTCCAATAACCCTAAAAGTCTCCAGCGGTAACAACTTCTTAGGATGGACTTCAAAACAATAAAAGGGCCGCTAAAAATAATATTTAATTTAAAATATAATGGTGAAACATAAGATAGCACCCCCGGGGAGAAATCTAGAATGTGATTACGATCCTGTGTAATGTTGCCCCAATGGATCGGAGTCTGGGAGATCAAAGATTAGCAACCAGGAGTACATTGCATCTTAGCCTAGTTTAAGGTCCCTTAAAATCTGTCATCTTTAAGCTTTTAGTATGTATTTATACCCCGCTCTTATTATTATAAATAACTCCAGACAGCGAACATACATAGTACTCCTAATTTTCCCAGAACAACTCTGTGAAATGGGTTGGGCTGAGAGAGAGCGACAGGCCCAAAGTCACCGACCAGTTTCCATATTTTGGGTGGTGGGACTAGAACTCACAATCTCCACTAGAGTCAAATTGGCGCCCCCAAACACTCTTCCTTGTACTTCGTCTAAGTTTGTGTGTTACGTGAGGATAGCTCCATAAATGAAAATTGGGAAGTGGGCAGAAATGGGTCCTAGCTAGGTTTAAAATAAAACAAATAGCTTTTCACATTAATGTCAACAGCTCAGACCTGGGAAAGAAGTGAAGCTGTTGTTCCTCCCAGGAAAAAGAAGGCAACAATCGTCTACACGGGCAAGACACGCTTAAGCGTTACCGGTTAACTAAATCCTGGCTTATTTAACGAACCCAATTTTCTGAATTCTAGCGAAACACTCACAAGCTAACTTCCCAGTGGTTTCCACCAACATGCATGGCGCGAATATGGTTGGCCAGTTTACAGATCAGCAATGCGACAATTCAGCCAATAATGTTTTGCGGACGGAAGTGTTCGCAGCGTGAGATTTTTTTTAAGAGTCAAGATGGCAGCCGCGACGCACCTAAAAACCGTCAACGCTTCAATGACACCGTCTCGGCCGCCATCTTGACTTTTCTGACCATATTCAGCAAACACCGTCTCTTGCGGGATTTGAAATGACACTTTGTAGCAGGGGTCTTCAAACTTGGCAACTTTAAGACTTGTGGACTTCAACTCCCAGAATTCTCCAGCCAGCTATGGATTCTGAATTCTGAATTCTGGGAGTTGAAGTCCACAAGTCTTAAAGTTGCCAAGTTTGAAGACCTCTGCTTTATAGTGCTGTAGAAAAATTTTCATGGACAAAAGTGTAACAGTGTCGTGGCTATTAGTGACTGGAAAAGAGCCCCCTTTTTCTACAGCCTAAAGGATCACGGGTCTCTCGACCTTTGAATGCCAAGAACATCGGTCTCCTTACTCCCAAATAAATGCATGTAAAAATCTGGCGCGCTCCAATCCGCGGGCTGTTTAGCAAACCATTTTGCAAAGCATCTGTTTAGTGATCAGTCCCGAGTGGTTTGTTTTGCCTGATCGAGGATATGTTGGCCTGATCGAGGATATGTTTTGCCTGATCGAGGATATGTTGGCCAGGCGAGAGAGAAAGCGAGCCCGCGCCTTTTTCTCAAACCAAAGAGGCGGCTTGTGTCGCTTAATTTCCTTTTTGATGCACCAGTTTTAAGAGGGGTGGATTTTTCCTTTACTTGGGAGTAAACCTCGGTGGACTTGTGTAACCGAATTTGCAAATCAACGTAATCCGGATCAGGGCAGGCCGGAAAGGAAAAGAAAACGAAACGAAGGGCTGGGAGCTGCAGGCAGCCTGGCCCGGCGCTTTTTCTATATTCGTGCTGGACGCGCCCCGTGACGTTTCTCTTCCGGCTCTACCTTGCAGTTTTGGGGGCAGCGGGTGGATGAAGTCAGCCGCGCTTCGAGCGGCCTGCTTTATTCCAGCTCTTCCGCCTCGGAAGAAAAAGATTTTGGATTTTGAACGGCGTTGTGATTATATGAACGGGTCTGGATTCGGATTTTTTAAAACTTAATTCTAAACAGGTCCAAAATAGATCTCATCGAAGTCAGTGAGAGATTGGCTCCAATCGCATAGAGATAGGGTCAAGTTGGCTGGATCTTTTTCTCTGAAATCTGTACCACTTAAATCATTAGTAACTTCCAATATTGGCTATAACAACAACTACACAACCACCTGAATATGCTGAGGGGGGGGGGAGAACCTGCTATGTTTAGTGGACATTTTTGGCCCTGAATGGCCCTAGAATAAATTGTATTAAAACAGCCTTTCTGGCAAAATTCCAATTCCTAAGTTACTCAGATGTGCCCAAAATGTATGACAAATGCCTTTCATTCATAGGAAACAGCTGCATCAGTCCTTACCTATTTGATTTCAGAGACAGGATAAAGATTGATGAGTGAAATGGAAGAGGACTTCTGAGCCTGGCAAAATAATAGATTCTTTTCACAGACAAACAAGCGCAGAGGGATCTTCACAGCCTGTCTTGCTGAATGCTGTTATCAAATTTAGAAATGCAGTGCCATGAAAACCTGCATTGAGCAGAGAATTTGGGACATCAATCTCACACATACAGTATACCACAAATTTGGTGCAATGCACCATCTCATTGACCCCATCTATGTTGAGCTCGGAGAGATCTCCTCATTGCTGCTACATCAATAAGCCTTAAAGAGGGTGAAGGATTGCACAATCGACTGAATTCCTTCCAAGATAATTTAATTCAAACTCTCAAAAACTTTCCAGGTGTCATTTTAAAAGTTCACCTAACATTCTGCTCTCTGTGTCCCAAGGAAATATCCCTTTGGAACTCTAAGCTTTTCCTTAGTTTTATAAACCTAACTAACCTTGAAAAGGCCACCGAGATAAAAATGAACAGAATGTCTGAGAGAACATTATCTCTCCCTGATTTGGATCCAGAACACTAAACAAACAAAACCTGTCATGGTTTGAAAGCTAGTCCAGTCTCCTGGTCACAATGAGAGATGATTCGTATAGAGATGTGAGTGAAATGCACGTCTGCTTTTCAATTTTGCTGAATATCTCATCAGGCTTGTTTTTCCGTTTGATCAATAAATGCTTTATTGACATTTGAGGAATTGTATATGAGTGGGCTTTTATTCACTGTTGCTTAATTATTGTACTTAATTATTGTAATCATTGTAAGAACCTGCCAAATCAGAATATATACATCCACAATCTGGTGCATAGCTGCAAAACCATGCAATTTGTGAAGCCAAAGGAGTTCAACTTTCAAGAGGTCATATTGATTCTTGCCTCTCCACTTATGGTTTCAAACTGCTACATAGCTAGATGCATGGATGGATGGATGGATGGATGGATGGATGGATGGATGGATGGATTGATGGATGGGATTGTGTGCATACATATGCACATGCAGGAGGAAAAAGGACAGGAACTTTATGTGTCTCTAATCCAGTGGTTCCCAACCTTTCTAATGCCGCGACCCCTTAATATACTTCCTCATGTTGTGGTGACCCCCAACCATAAAATTATTTTCGTTGCTACTTCATAACTGTAATTTTGCTACTGTTATGAATCGTAATGTAAATATCTAATATGCAGGATGTATTTTCATTGTTACAAATTGAACATAATTAAAGCATAGCGATTAATCACAAAAACTATGTAATTATGCCAGATCAGAAATTCTCGGGCCAGTCTTTGCAAGAGCACAAGTAATATCATCTTCCACAACAAACGCCTCTCACCGAATGGCACCTCTCCCGACCAATCGGAGGGCTCGGGCGAGTTAAGCCGATATGGCCAGGCTTGTGGCAGTGGGGGGGGGGGGAGCTGAGGATGCCGGGGCGACCCCTGGGAAATGGTCGTTCGACCCCCAAAGGGGTCCCGACCCCCAGGTTGGGAACCACTGCTCTAATCTAAACAGATCTAAATCATCACAGATTGAAAAAACGGATTGTGGGAATTACGATTCCCTCTTTTTGCCTTCTTGTTGGATTGATGTACAATATAGGGTGCATTTCTTTGTATGTGATTTATAGCTCTCTATAACTCTTGTAACTACAGTATTCCTGTTCTGATGGATTAGTAATCAATACCGGATTTATATCACCACAAAGATAGTTGGATGATGCTCAAGATGCTATAAATCATTTGTGAGGAAGATGGATAATCTTCAGGGCTGTATAGGGTCCTAGAACTTCAGGTTACCTAACGCTGGCTCCTGTTTTAAAAGCACATTGGCAATTTCTAACTGTAAAGCAGCCTGGGTCCATGGTTGGCCTCAGTTTGCCCAGGAGTCTCCCGAGTGTCCATTTTGCTTCTGAAAGAATCATAACTGTCAACAGGGCCTTTCAAAACTCCACCTGCCATGCCTGAAGCAGAAAGATACCCAGAACAGTTGATTTAATTGTCAGAAAATGGGGGATACAAAACAAGTGCCCTTTGGATATCTTACATAAATACTTAACAACAGCCCTAAAAATATGCTTATAAGGATTTTTTAAAAATTAAACTTGATTATAAGGGGGGGGGGGAGAAATCCAGCCTGTAAGATGAGGAAATTGGTCGGTCCCTTGGGCAGGTAGAGGAAGAGTTCTGAAAAGTTGGGACTGCCCCTATGATCCATTTTCACATCCCAGAGACCTTCCACCCTGAGAAAAGGTGGGCTTGTGTGAGGAAAGATAATGCCATACCTTGTGGACAAGGCTGACAGACAGACTTACCTAAGCAAGGCTGCTCAACATACAGGTGTCTGTCTCAGTTTGCACTGTGCACATAAATCAGTACCACCCAATCTTGAGTTCATTTCAGCTGTAAAAGAAGTGCTGGGGAAGAGCACTCGATGAGTTCTATTCATTCCTTCTCTTTCACGGCCTCGCATTGGGGGGCGGATACCTCGACAGCCCAGCGCAGTCTCCCTCTGCCCGGGCTGCCAGGAGAACTATTTGGAGGGCAGCCCTCTGCGCAGGAGCAGGAGGGGGGGGGACCAGAAGTAGTTTCCTCCCTTCCTTCCTTCCTGCCTGCCTGCCTGCCTGCCTGCCTGCCTGCCTGCCTGCCTGCCTGCCTGCCTTCCTTCCTTCCTTCCTTCCTTCCTTCCTTCCTTCCTTCCTTCCTTCCTTCCTTCCTTCCTTCCTCTTCAAAGTGGAAAGTACAAGGAACACCATCCATCAGAGCGTGAGGATGGACCAATCCCATGAATTACCACCATACGTGGGGACACAGCCTCAAGAACCTGAAATGGGGTGTTAATTGCAATACTGATTTTTAAAGGTGGGAAATAGTTCGTTTCTATTTCTTCCCTAAATATATGCAGCATCCCACGTTTCTCCCAGAAGTTAAGGGAGTTTATGGAAAGAATTCTTAGTTTTATGCCCACAACACGGTTCGTGTAAGAGGAAGTGTGACTTGCCCTAATCACCCATTGAACTTCCAGGGCTGTAGATGGACTTGAACCCTGTCTCCCTGCCCAATGTTTCAGCAGCTACTTCCGAGGTAGGGACAGGATGGCACGGAGAAGAGGCTCTGGGGCTGCTCAATTTTGCCTACTCAGCTTCCATTACTTTCTCTGGCTGCTCCTTGGCAGAGTAGCCACAGGAGAGGCGGTGGTGGGGGTGAGGGGAGAGAGATTATTTTGAAATATTATACAATTTTGGCGTACGAATCCTTAAGCCGGGTGTTTATTCCAGCACTTTCTAAAGTTTCTCTGTTTTTGTGGCGTTTTGTTTTGGGCTATAAATTAAGAAAACGCGCCCGCTGTTTCCTGCCTATTTGGTTTCGTGCTAATAAAGATGTTGCCAGCTTTAGGTTTCGAAAACTCATTTTTCTGACTCCAATTGGAATGGAAGTTTCTGTGCTTCTTTTGTCCCAAAGACCGCCATCCTATGGCCCTTCCCCTAAGTCTACTTTAGACTTTGCGCGACTCGTTTTCAAAGGCAATAATTTCTTTGGAGCGAAGCAGTCATGTAACAAACACGTACTTTAACCTTTTAAACAAGCTATCCACCAAAAGCAAGAGCCCAGTTTACATACGACATCCCTTCTATTTCTAAAACCTTTATTAGCTGGTTACTCGAAACGGACTCGGCACGAGAGCGAGCGAAGGTGGTGTTCACTCACCTGGCGAGCTTCTCCTACTTCGCCTCTCGCCCAAAACTCTCGCTCGCCGAAATTCGGGTTACGGCGGGTCGGAAAAAACCGGCCAACCCTGGACACAAATGGCTCAGTTTCTGTACCAGCTCTGCAAGACCAGACATCCTTGATCGCCTCAGAGGGAATAAGTTCTTTTAATTTCCAGTCACTTTCCTGACCAGCACTGTCTCAGTTTGGATGCCCGTTAGGATCAGAGGGGAAAGCCAACGAGGGAGACCCGCAGGCAAGGAACCGGAGGGCCGGCTGGCCCGCCGGCCAGCCGCTGAGGCGGTGACTGGACCGGCATCCTTGCCGCTGCGATCCCCTTCCGAAAGGCACAAAATCTGAACGGCCGTTCACCTTCAAAGTCTGGTAACTTTCAAAAGAGGAGGGACCCCCCTCATTTCCCCGGAAACAATCCCCTGCTCCCCATTCAGGTATTACGCCCTGCAGTCTGGGAATAATTGGAGTTGGATCCAAAAGCACCATCAACAGAGAAATATGTATGGGGAGGGTTGGTGGAACAAAAAAATGTTTGCAAAAAAAAAGTCCCAACCAAGCAACGAGGGAATTCGCTGACTGACCCATTAACGGAGCAAGAAGAAACCTCTTATTTTATAAGGAAAAGTCGCGCAGGAACCAGGGAAAGACGGAATAAAAATACAGAGCACGTAAAGCTATGAAATAAAACCCAAACAGAAAGACCGTTTTCTCATTATTATTATTTTTTAAAAGAATGACCCCCCCCCATGGGGGAAAAAACAGGGAGGGGGCATTTTCTCTTTGCCGTCGCCTCTAGGTGAATTTCGCTTCAAGCGCCCTCCCTTTCCTGAGTTGGCGCGCGCACGCGTCGGTGGCTCCCTCCCTCCCTCCCCCGGGGCCTGGGCAATTGCCTCTCCTCCCAGGGCCGGGCTGGCCTTCCCGGGGAGGGCCTGACACTGGGATTGGCATCCCCGCCGAGAGTCCGCTGGCGCCTGACACAGCGCGCCCCTCTCTCCCTCTCGCGCGCGGGTGTTTGTTTAGGGTCCCCTCGAGCCAATCAGGCTGGCCGGCTGCACTTTTCCGGCGCGGCTGTTGGAGGAGGCGCCTCGCTCGCTCGCTCGCTCCCTGTCAGGCGCCGCTCCGGTCCGCGCTCTGCCTTGGCCGCTCGCAGTCCGCCTCAGCCGCAGGGAAGAGGAGCCTCCGGAGCCGCGGCCCAAGAGGTGAGTTGCCACCGGGGCGAGAGAGCGCTCCTTCAGCCCGAGGGCGAAGCGGACCGTCTTCTTCCCGGGGGTGAGGTGGGGGTTGGGGGACGGACGGTCGTCTCCTCACTCCGCCAGGACTCCTGGTCTCCGCGGCCGGGCTCTTCTCTCGGCTCCGATAGGGGTCGCGAGACGCCCGGGGGCACTCCGGCGGTGGAATTTAGGCGCCGGGAAGGGCGGGGGGGGAGCAAAAGGGGTCGAGGCTCTGAGGTGCAACCCCGGCCGACGCGGGGGCCTTTGCCAAAAGGGAGCCGGCGCCGCGGCCGGCGCTCTTCCCCCCCCCCCCCACACCCGATCGCGGCGGAGATTTCGCGTCAGGAAAAGGCGGAGGCGCGCCGCGTTTGCAAGACGCGGCCGATCTCTCGGCGAGGTCTCGGGGTAGGGCTGGGCTGGGTCAGGCCGGGCAGGGCAAGGCAAGGCAAGGCAAGGTGGCGGGGACGAGGAGCTGGGCTGGCACTGTGTTGATTATGGACGGCTGCCATTTCTAAGGTGTGCCGGAGCGCGGCGGGGTTTGGAGCTGACCGGGTCAACCTGGGCAGCCTGGAGGCAGGGAGAGAGAGGGGGGGGGAGGGAAACGTGGAACAGACTGGCACCAGGGGCCTCCCCCTTGTGATCCAAAGGGAGAGCGGCAGTTTTGGGAGGGCCGAACCAGCCCGGGTCGCTGCCTCTCCCTCTAAGCGTGCCCGTCTCCTCCGCCGAAAAGATCCGTCTCTACCTGACCGTCGGGGCCTCCATTTCGACCCCTCCGGCTAACCCTGAAACGGCTCCTCCTCCTCCTCATTTGCGTTGCTAATCGTTTTCATTCTGGAACGAAATCCAGTGAGTCATTAGCTGAAACCGAAAAGAGCCCAGCCAGAGCGGGGAGGGCTGCGGGGCTTGTCTTTACCGGAGGCGCTCCAAGCCCCAACGCCGTCCTCTCCCCCCCACCCACCCCAACCCATTTGTCACTCATTCGCTGTGTAAAACTACGTCAAAGGAGGGAGTGCCTGTTCGGAGGCAGACGGAGGCTGTTCTGGGGGAGATTCTTGATCCTGGAAGATGCAGAGGTGGGACGAAGCGAGGGGCTAGCTCGGGATTTTTAAGCCAGGCTGAGGCGCCGCGTTTTCCTGATCGATGGGGTGTTCGGGGGTTTTGGGCCAGAGTTGCTCCAAAAGAGTAAACCGCCTCCGTTTTACAGACGGGAAAACCAAGGTGGAGGAAAAGGTTCGGGATTACCCAGGGGAATGGGTCGGGACCGGCGTCTCTTTTAGAGGCACTAGCAAAACGGAACTCTCCTTATCCAAAAAAAGGAGGCAGGCAAAGGATCCAGCGATGCCCTTAAAAGCAAGCTGGGCTGTGAGATGTGGTCAATGTATATGAATTAAAGCATAGAAGGGCGTTTGGGCGAAGGCCAAAGGGACCTTAAGCGTCTTGTCCCCTCCGGCTGCTTTATTAGAGCGGTCCAGGAATTGTTTACCCATCCGAATCGTGAGAGCAAAGCATTCTACACATGCTCAGAGATCCTGTTTGTGACCAGATAGAAGGTTGGGCACAGCGGTGGTGGTGGGGGGGTCGGTGGAAAATGAGGCTTGGGCTGGCTGCTGGATTGGGCTAATTTGTCCTCCCCCCCCCTTCTCTCCTCTCGCAGGGGCTTGTCTTGACCGAGCCGCGGAAGTCAAACGGCGAAAGGCTTGCTCAGCGCCGCAGGGCTGGATGGCCCTGGCCGAGGGCGGCTGGTGCCTGCTGAAGCGCTGCGGTCCCGACGACTCGCCCTGTCCGTTGGCACCCCGGGAAGTGCCGGGCCCTTCGCCCTCGCCGTCCTCGTCCTCGGGCTGCTCCCCCAGCGGGGGCGGGGGGCTGTCCAACATCAGGAGCTTCAAGCAGGAGCCCGGAGGCTCTCTCTCGACGTCGCCGCAGATAGGCCTGGCCGAAGGCCGAGCCTTGCTGGGGCCTTTTGTGTCTCTGGCGGCGGCGGCGGCGGCGCCCTCGAGCTTGCCCAGCTGGGAGGACTTGCTCCTTTTCGCGGACCTGGATCAGGCCAACAAACTGATCTGGTCCAGCCGTGCCTCGGCCAAGCTGAGCCCGGATCCCGCGCCGCCGCCGCCGCCGATCGTCGAGGACATGTACCACCACCCGCACGCCCACCCTCACTCCCAGAGCTTACAGGGCGGTTCCTATGACGGAGCGTCCCCGGGCAGCGGCGGAGGCGGCTTCGTGCCTTCCACGGCCGGATCTCCCGTCTACGTGCCGACCACCCGCGTCGGGTCCATGCTGCCTTACCTCCAGAATCCCGCGGGCGCGGGACAGGCCGGGGGATCGTCAGCTTGGCCCCCGCAGGGCGCCCCGGAAAGCCCGTCCTCCTCCTATGGCGCCAGTGCTGGGGGATGCGCCCATCCAGCCTCGGGTCGTTTCTCCTATCCAGCTGGCAGCCCCCCGGCTTCCAACGGCGCCCCCCGGGAACCGGCAGCCTACAGCCCGCGCGAGCAGTTCCGGCCGCTGAACGGATCCTATTACAGCCCTTATGTGGGCGCTCAGTTCAGCCCGCCAGGGTGGGGGAGTCCCTTCGACAACTCTCTGCTGCACTGCCTGCCCAGCCGAGCCACCACCCTCGCCGTGAGGCCGTCCAGCGCAGGTAAGACTGGTGGGGTGCCGAGACAGGAGCCCCGAGAAAAGTCCTCCCTCAGCGAAACTTTTCTGAAGAAGGAAAGAATCTGGGTTTGCTGAGAACGACAAAAAACGGTTTGCTTGCCAGTTCACGCAGAAAACCCTCTCATGGGCCCGCTGGTGGCTGATAGGGTTTATTTTACTGATGCTGCTTTCCTTTTCAATGTTATGTTGTTCCTGTTTTACCACTGTTTCCAGTATTATGAGTATGGCTGGATAAAATAAGAGGGATGTGGCGTTGTAGAAAGCCTGGAAAAATCTGAGCAAAATTCGCAGAGAATTGAGGCGGATTTAAAACTGCTCAAAACGTGGTGTAAATGAGCCACCGGTTTTCCTTAAATACTTGAGCCCCAGAAAAAAAATTACAGTGTGTGGTCAACTCCGGAGCGCCAGAAAAAAAATTACAGTGTGTGGTCAACTCCGGAGGGGTATCGTATCCGTGGCTCTTTGTGTGAAAAAGGGTGCTGAGTTCAGCACAGCCACAATGGAGTGGTGCCAATATGAAGCACCCCAACGTGAAAGCCCTCCAAAGTTGGTGGCGATCACATTGCATTCAACACTCAAGGAGGAGACCCATAGCTGAGAGTAGCTGGGAAAGTTCATTTTTTTACTCATGTGAAAGCAGCTGTCAACCTTCCATGGATTTCAATTTAGGGATCCTGGCTTCAGAATTAGGTCCCCTTGCTCTCCTTGGTGACATTGGAAGCAGGTATTTAAGAATTGCTGGATCGTGTCTTTGTGTCTCTTTAGAGTGAGAGAAGGTTGGGGCCTGTAAGTATTTTGAATCCCTTTTTATGGGCCTTGTATTTAGATTATCAGAAGTGGGATTGTGTGATTGGGATAAATTCCCTTCCTATCAGCAAAGCCATTGGGATGGCACCTTTAGTGAAATGCTATCTATAGAAAAGCAAAAATAGGTGGGAAGGGAACAATGTTTGAAACTTAGAAAAGCCACAAGTATTTGTAAGAGGGAAGATATTTTTAAGAGTTTGGCTGTTGCCTCAGGCTTAGTTAATCATAATTAAATAGGTTTCGCATAATGCACTAATCCTAAACTACAAATTATGTCTTAATGTATACCATAGTATGCATGCAGCCTAAGAGGTCCTGGAGGATGGAGAATTGAATCCCACAATTCTCATTATAGAGTAGTTTTTCCTACATTTTCTTCCCTTCACTGAAGTCCATAATCCAATAAACAGGAGTGTGGAATTTTTTTTGATGAGATTTAGAAGTGAATGAAAAATATGTGAAGAGTGGGCCCTTTTGTGTCCTGGGCAAACACCCTCTCTCTATGTGATGAACTGGGAAGGGGTAAAGCAGGGGAAGACTCCTTATCCTCACAGAACACACACATACACACATCCCGCCATACACAGATGTGAGACCTGATGTTATCTTGGATTGCCAACCTAACCTTCAATGCAAAGAAACAGGAGAAGTATACTTTTCAGAAAGAAGACCTATAAAGTTTCCAGAACACGTCTTAATTGGGAGGGGATAGTTGTGGAGGCCAGCTCTTTAGTGAGCCCCAAAGTTAGGGGAAGGAGGAACCAGAAATACACAAAATATTTTACCTGCTCTTTTAAAACCAAAGGGAGGAGCAAATTTAGGGAGATTTTCCCTTGATTCACCTCCATAGAGCCAGCAGAGATAGCAAGGTGGGTCTGCTTCCCTTTCAAATACTGTATTAGAAAAGACACTCCACCCCACCCCCAACAAAAGGTCTTCATTGAATTGGGGAGGTGATTGCATAGGTTACCCTGTGCTTTGCTTATTTCCCCAAATAACAAGCTGCCCATTAAATGTATTCAAAATGCCTTGGCATTCACTCTGAAGTATTTCAGGGCCTGACCTGAGCATTAAGGCTATGTATGGTTTGGTGTGAGTTGATTTGGGAGAGGCATTATGACTGAGTCCTGTTGTCTGCGCGGAGGGAAAATATCCAAGGAGGCAATCTTACAATAAAGCTGCAAGTGATTTAGTAAAAGTATACTCATTTCAGTTGAACTTAACTGTCTCCAAAAGACAGATGGAATCTGGGACAATCCACCTTTGAGAGGTTCACACAAGGGATTTGACCAGACTAAAATGGGTTTGGGTATTTTGTGGTTGAACTGTGATGTGGGAATGCAGATGTCAGCTCAGCATATTGTGTGAAGCAGAACTTCCCATTATGCCATTGCCATACTGCGCTGTAGTGTGTTCTATTTGTCTGAGCAAAATAAGCCTGTTATATGATGTTAGCAATTGTGTTTTGCTAACTCAAGTTTAGCCTGTTGTTGAAAATATTTTAATCATTCTAGGAATCTGTTAGGATATCTCCTTTTATTTTAAGACAGAGAAGCCAGGAAATTAAATAGAATTGAATAATTTGTGAGAGGAAGGGTTTTTTAAAATTCCAATGGGAGAAAACTTGAATAATTTTGAGCATCTCCAGGTATTAGTTTTAGAACAATATGCAAATGAGAGCTAATAAAACTACTGGAGCACTTGAGGTTTTTATCAGAGACAAATCTGTTATTTTAGTTTCTGCATCTGAAAACCAGAAGCCTGACTACTATGTATATCATCATTACTTTTCTTTTCCTACTGCCAATAATGTAAATGATGGTACTAGGGTAGGTTTAAGAGAAGTCAGTTCAAAGTTGAATGTCTTATTGTAATTTCCTTCTCTTTATAAATAAAAAAGGAAATGTGATATAATTTGTTTCAGAAATTTCAAGTTACAATTTGTCACTCATTGATAATCAATTATTTTAAATGGAGTGTTTAACAAGAGTTTAATTAAATCTATACACGTTGAATACGTCCAGTCAGACCCCCCCCACAGAGTGCTTGTTCCAGTAATATACTTTGAGAAATCAAATCTTCCTATCATATGTATTATATAATTAGGTGCATTATTGCTTTTCAGGACCTGTATTTATTCCAGCCCCACCCCCTGTATTTTATTGATTGAAGGTCAGCATTCACTCCTCCACCCTCCTTTCAAATGAGAAACTAAAATGATGGGGGGGAACAGGTTTGAAAAATGGTACATCCAGTGCATTTCGCAGACTTTTAATGAGAAAGAGCTAATTGTTAATTAAAGGTGGAAAGAGGAATCCAATCTTCAAATGCCACTTCCACATACACAGCACAGCAGTTCGCATTTTTAAAAAGGATTTTGCCTCCCATATAGCAATGCCTCCGGTGGGTTTTCCAAGACTTCCAAATTATTGAACTTCGACAACCCCCCCCCCCCCCAAGATTATATGATGTTAAAATAACGTTAACCTTTGCGGTTGTAGTGACACAGAAACGAGTTCTTTTCGTTATTGGAGAAATTAAAGGAATTTATTCCGAATCCGAAAATCCCACCGACTTCCTTGCCGAAATAGTTCCACCGCAATCAGGGTATTTTCTCCCCCCCCCCGCCCCAGGGAAATACGTGGGAAGGAAAATACACATAGAAATATTTACCAAGGGAAAGAAAGAAAGGAAAGGAAAGGAAGGAAAGGAAGAAAGAAAGAAAGAAAGAAAGAAAGAAAGAAAGAAAGAAAGAAAGAAAGAAAGAAAGAAAGAAAGAAAGAAAGAAAGAAAGAAAGAAAGAAAGAAAGAAAGAAAGAAAGAAAGAAAGAAAGAAAGAAAGAAAGAAAGAAAGAAAGAAAGAAAGAAAGAAAGAAAGAAAGAAAGAAAGAAAGAAAGAAAGAAAGAAAGAAAGAAAGAAGGAAGGAAGGAAGGAAGGAAGGAAAAAGAAAGGAAGGAAGGAAGGAAGGAAGGAAGGAAGGAAGGAAGGAAGGAAGGAAGGAAGGAAGAGAAAGCAAGCCAGTCAACCAGGGGTATATTTCTTCCCATCCCTCCTGTGTCGTTTCCCCCCCCCCCCCCAGTTTCGGAGACGCCCCCTCCTCCAGCAAACAGATGGCTGCGGGCGCAGGAAGGGTCTGTCCAGCTCCGCAGCCGGCACGAAGAAGCCGAGCTGTCCGCGGATCTGCCGACAGCGCGGCAAAGGTCGCCGCAGGGCGTTAGGCGCCGTCGAGGTGACCTAAAACGGGAGGGGGAGGGGCGTGAAGAGGATCGATGCCGACATTGCGATCTGAAATGGCAAGATCAAGTCTCAACGCGCCGACCATTTTTGCCCTCTTGGCTTAGAAGCCGGGTCTCCACGGAGCGCTGAGAAGAGAGCAAAAGAAGAAGATCTGGTTTTTAGATCACTCTCTCTCTATGCCCTAGAACTATTCTCACCCAGGCAGTGGTAACTTCGCTCAAACCATGTTTATCTGATCGTGGTTTAGCGCGACATTACCTCTCAGCCTAAGAATGTAAAGATAGGCCATTCGAGCAGCTAAGCCGCAATCCGCCTTGATCCCGGACGGCCTTTTGTGCCTACGGGGGGCTAATTCTTGAACCCGGAGTCCCTGGGCTTCATACTTCCTTGCTTTGGGGGGAAGCCATGGGAGACAATACAAGGGCACGAACTCCCGAAGAAGCGGCGTGGGGTCGTCTCGGGAGGCAGCGGGGGGTCACTTTTCCTGGGCAGAACGCGGTCCTGCCGAAGGCCGAGACTTTAAGCCGTAATCCTGGCCTCCCGCGTCTCCTTAACCTGGTTCTAGGACGGCAGCGAGTCGGTTTCTGGGAAGGCTCGTCCGCGACCGGGCTCAGCCTAAGACTTCATAACCCTCGTTTGAAAACCCCAGATTTATCTTCGCTTCTTCCCTGCGCAGGTCTGTGCTTCGAGCCAGGCTGGAGTTTCCCCGGCTGAGGGGCCGCAGATAGTCGGAGTCGACAAGGTTTCACACTTTTAAAAAACCCGTTTATGTCCACTTCGGTTCTTGGCGTGTGGGGGATGGGGTCTTAATTAGCTCTTCCACAATTAGACGACGTGTCCCTAACCAAAAATAAATAAAAAATAAAAAATAAAATCTATGGCTGTTGTTGACTGGCTAAAGTTCAGTTGAGAAAACCGCCTGTTTTTTTAAGCAGATTGATTGATTGAGTAAGCTTTTAAAACAAACATTGCTGTTTCTCAATGCCCAAGCTTTACTTTTTTAGAAAAGGCCTTCAGGATGATTTTCCAAATAATTAACAACCAATAATTCTGCATGAAATGACCAAAAAAAACCCTTTTTAAATAAATAAGGTACTTGACACCTACATTATACTCCTACATAAACAAGGTACTTGACTCCTACATTATCTTTGAAAATAGTTTACAACACAGGAGTCTGGTCACAGTTCCATTCTGTGTCCAAAAATGCTAGACCCTAGAAATATTTAGGATTTTTCAGCCCCTCCCTCCCTTCCCCATCTTCCAGAGTAGTTAGAAACATAGAAATATGGAAGAGAGGATTCTGATTAAACATTGTACTCAGTCAATTAAGATATGAAACAACATAAGCTGAAAAAGTTTTTAAAAGCATTTATTACTAAAGCACCCAGAATTTGTCACTTTAAACTACAACCCAAGGTAGAGCATGCTCTAGATTTAATCTAGAAAAATAAATCTTTGTCTCAGGCTACAAACTTTTAGGAATCTAAACTGTAACATATCAGCTGGAGGGACTTGACTATGGATTTATTTTCTCTTGGGGTTGGCTGCCACCTATATTTTCTCAGCTACTAAACATCTGAATAGAAGTTTGGTGTTACTGAAAATTCTTTGGGAGGTTCAGTGCTGCCAGAATAACCAAGAACTTGAGTCTGTGGTTTGTCACTGCCACAGTGACATTTACTATTTATCTTTCACTCTTAACAGCTATGGGCCCTACACTGTACTGACATACAATAATTAGAAGTTTCAAGGTTTTGTTTCTTTCAAGAGTGTTTGTCACCTTCTCAGAGCATTTGGCCAAGTCACTTGTTAACCCACAAGACCCCATTCAATGGTACAATAAATAATTCTGGTATTCTCCAAAAAAGGCTACGATCCCAAGGGTCAAGTAGTGAGATCTGGACAGAAGGCAAGGTTATATCTGTAGCTGGGATGGTATACGGGAAAGTATCACCCGAAGCCAAAAGCGTGCTGGCTTCAATCAAAATGCATTGTGAATGTAATTAGTGGTCTTAATCTACTGAATCTCTTCTCTGTTAATGAATGATCAAATCACAGTGGTCTAAGAACAATGTTGTTGTGACAATCCTTTGAATCCTTCAGAGAAATATATGAAAATCAAGTAATGATAGATAGTAGCGATGAAGTACCTTTTGTTCTGCCAGACAAGTTATTTGAGATATATTGTTTGCTACAGACACAGAGAGGATATTTAGTGGAGATCATCAGTTGGAAAAAAAATACTTTTTGTCATGTACAGGCAAGTTTAGAACACTGTAAAATCCTGTAAAATAATAATAGCAATAATGATCCACTACCACATTTAATATTTTCCTTTAAAATGCACCAATAGTGCAGTTCTGAAAAACGATTTAAAGTAGTTTAATAGGATTGGCTTTAACTAAATGAAGTTCCAATCTGGGTTGGTCACTGGAACTCAGACTGGCTCCTGCAAAGTTATCCTGGGACACACTTATTCGCCTTCACTCGTAAATGCAGTTCTTCTAAGGTGTGACCCTTAGGCTCACTTGCTTCTGTATGAAGATCTGTGTTGATTTATTTAGATTAGGATACAAGCCATTTCACAGATTTGATTCTTAAGCCGTCTATCAGCCAGGTGATTAAAGTCAACACTGCTGTAACTTAACAGTGCCCACAACCAAAGCAATGCCTACAGATATTGACTTCAACTTACAGATGTTGAAAGGTATTTTTGATTAATTGCTCTGAATAATTCATAATAAATCATTTAAGATGCTCTCGAGAAATGGGATAAATTGAACATTGAAACTACTTACAAAATGGATTTTAACTAAAATACACATTATTTGATTAATCAAGTTATTGTAACACTATAATCAAGGACCCTGAGAAATGCTCAGAAAATAAAGAAGCCACCCTAGAATCAAAACAGAAATTATCCAAAAGCCTGCAGAACTGCAATAAATGAATCCTTTAAATGGAATGGATGTTCTAATTCAGGTTTCCCTAAATTAAAAAAAAAAACTTTTGTCCAGATCCTTCAGCTACTACAACGGACTATGGAAAATGCGATTCCCCTCTGCAGAGGTTCAGTTTCAGAAAACTTGCACTAAAAATTATTGGTAAATCATTGTTTTCTCTTTAAAAATAAAATAAAATAAAATAAAAGATTTCATTTGTTTTAGGATAGCGTATGTTTGGTACTGGAATGCATATGCATTAACGTGTAGCTGCAATTCCATTCCCTTCGAAAGCAACTGACATTATTTTTAGTGAGCAACACGCTTGACACAGTGGAGTCTGGAAAATGACTCAGCAACAATAGCCTTAGCTGCAAAGTTTTTTTTTAATGGTGGTTTAGTGATAGAGCTGGGAACTTAAATCCTATCAAAATTTAAAGTTGTCAGAGGGCTGCTACGACCCCAAAGCGGAAATAATTGTTTCCTAGAAGAAACTTTTATATAGTTCCGCAAAAACTGTCTCCTGCAGAAGCGAGTCCGCGATCGTCAGGCGGCCGCGGTGCAGCCCAGAAAGGGAGTAGGCGAGTCCTTGCCTCTGTTTCTGACCCGTCTCTAAAGGCCAACGCCTGGGGGCGGCGGGAAGTGTCCCGGGGCTTCGGCTACCTATTTCTGTGCTCAAAACGGGACGAACCAAAACTTTTCCCCGGGCCGCCTATCGCGCCAAGGAAGAGGGGCAGGACCAGCGCACGGGGAGAGAAGGCGGTGGGGCTGCTAAGAGAGGGTCGGTGCTGGCAGGCACTCGGCTCTCTCCAGGCAAAGCTCCTGCCAAGCTAGACCGACTATTTAGACACGAAAGCGGCCGGCCTTCTTTTAAGGCAAGGGAACCAGAAAGGGTGGGGGAACGCCATCAGCCAGGGTTTGCCATGTTGTGCGAATGCAGCCCTTGAATTCGCGGGAGAATCTCCCAGGGATCAAATCCTGGGCAGAACCCAAAGAATAGAATAGAATAGAATAGAATAGAATAGAATAGAATAGAATAGAATAGAATAGAATAGAATAGAATTCTTTATTGGCCAAGTGTGATTGGACACACAAGGAATTTGTCTTTGGTGCATGTGCTCCCAGTGTACATAAAAGAAAAGATACATTTGTCAAGAATCATGAGATACAACACTTAATGATTGTCATAGGGTACAAATAAGCAATCAGGAAACAATCAATATTAATGTAAATGGTAAGGATACAAGCAACAAGTTATTAGTTAGCAACAGTCATAAGTGGAAGGAGATAGGTGATAGGAATGATGAGAAGACTAATAGTAATAGTAATGCAGCCTTAGTGAATAGTTTGACGGTGGTGAGGGAATTATTTGTTTAGCAGAGTGATGGCATTGGGGGGGGAGTGTTCTTGTGTCTAGTTGTCTTGGTGTGCAGTGCTTTGCCCTAGGATGAAACCAGCCCTTGGCTGGAGAGGCTGGGATAGGTGAGTAGGACGTGCCTGCTGTGGCGGAAAAGAAGCATTTTCCCCGACCTTTTATATGTCCCGGACACCTTTTCAGCCACTGTGTCGATCCTAAGGGTGTGTGCCAAAAGATTGGGGAAATTGATAGTCTTTGCCCATAAGAAATAAAGGCCGCTGGGAAGTGCATCTGGAAACTCACTTTTGCTCACCTTTCTCCAAAACCACTTAAGTAAGCCGAGGTGCAGTCTTTTTATTTGGGATTTAGACCTTCTCCTCCACTCTTGTACGTCTCTACTTAACCACACTTAACTGAAGTAACACAACACAACTCGGTGTAGTTATGAGGTTGTAAATAAGCGGTTGTGTGTGTGCTCACTTCCCATTATCTGTGGTGAAATGACCGACCCAGATTGAAATTTATTCTGCAACTGTAAGTAGGTGGTGATCACCAATCAGTCTGTGCCATTTGGATGGGCCATGTAAAAAATATCTTTCCAAGGAAATTAATTGGAGCTTTTCCTTGTGTCCAAGAGAGTCCTAAGCTTTTGTGGACCAGGCTTGGTGGGAAATGAGTCACAGAGATTCCAGCGCTTCCTCTTGCAAGATTTAACAAGAGTTTGTTGGGGAAACCTTCCTTCCACTAGACTAGGGCAGTGATGGGATTCAAATTTCTTTACTACCGGTTCTGTGGCGTGGCTTGGTGGGCATGGCGTTGCTTGGTGGGCGTGGCAGGGATACTGTAAAATCTCCATTCCCTCCCACTCCAGGGGAAGATACTGCAAAATCCCCATTCCCTCCTGATCAGCTGGGACACGGGAGGCAGAGAATAGATGGGGGCGGGGCCAGTCAGAGGTGGTATTTACCGGTTCTCCGAACTACTCAAAATTTCCGCTACCGGTTCTCCACAACTGGTCAGAACCTCCTGAAACCCACCTCTGCATTAGGGGTTACTGAATTTAAACCGAGTCTCAAACCAGGTGTCCTCTGGAGCCTGAAATCAATGGAACCGGCTTCAAATCGAGTTCCAGTCTCTTCCCACTATCGTTCTCCATGCAACAAGCGGGGGAGGGGGGGAGAGTTTCAGCATTTGGCAGCCCCAGAGGCAGACATAGGAAAGGTCAGAAGCTTTGGTTGGGGGGGGTCACCCTTATGGCTCACCGGACTCTGGCTTGCTGAATCCACCCAGTTGCCCGGCGGGTTCCCATAACCGCTGGAATTTAAGCCAACCCATCACTTTGTAAGGGAAGGGAGTTTGGCTACACCCTGTTCCGAGGTAGGGTAGGGCTGCTGTGATTTCAGCCTTCCTAGGGGAAAATGGTCTGACGTTTACTGAATGGCGAATGAATAGAATAGAATAGAATTCTTTATTGGCCAAGTGTGATTGGACACACAAGGAATTTGTCTTTGGTGCTTATGCTCTCAGTATACATAAAAGAAAAGATACATTTGTCAAGAATCATGAGGTTCAACACTTAATGATTGTCATAGGGTACAAATAAGCACTTGATGGTCCATTTCCCAGCACAGAGTGGTGGTGGAGCCTTAAGGGGGGGGGGAGATCTTTATTCCCCCCCCTCCTATTATAGCAAAGCGGCTTTAGATCTGGACTGAACGACCCTTAGGGGTGGGGACTCTCTTCAGACGACCCCGTGCGTTTCGGAAGGATCAGGCCAAGTCGGTGGCACCAAAGAGAGCCCCTAGTCGTCAAAAGGCGCATCAGCTGTTGCGTTCCCGGCTCCCGCTCTGATAAGAGAGAAGCCCGGTATCTCAGTCACGCTGCGGGGCAGCAAAAGAGCAGCCGGTCGGTCGGTTGGTCGGTTCACACAGCAGCCCAGGCGGAGCTTGGCAGGAGGCCCGTCGGAGCCCGCCGCGGCGGCGGCGGCAGACGGGATTTAAGACCCGCTGCTCGGGGGGTGGGGTAAGCCCAGGCGACTTGCAGGGGAGACGGCGAGAACTCCTCCCGCTTGGGCTGGAGAAGAGAACAGCAGCCCCGCGACGATCTCTGAGGCTTCGGGGCGGCGGCGGGGGCACCGGGGACTTGCCTCCGATTTCCTGGCGATAACGCCTGGCGGCGGAGGGAAAGCGGGGGAAGAGACTTCCTCCGTGGCCAAAAAACACTCCCCACCCCCTTCCCGCGATGACTCATCGGGTCCCCCCTCCGTTCCTGAAAACGCGGAGATAAAGCAGATAGTCCAGAAGTGTCTTATGTCTGTATCTTAAATTATGCCCTTTGGGTATGGGAATATTTATTTATTTATTTATTTATTTATTTATTTATTTATTTATTTACTTACTTACTTACTTACTTACTTACTTACTTACTTACTTACTTACTTATTTTTGTCAAGCATATTTTTTTTACAAAAAGTTTTTTTATTTTTCTCCACCTTAAAAACACATACTTAATAACACATATACCATAAGCAACCATATATATATATAAAACATCCCTTACATAGAAATAGTACAGCATCCTAAATCACATTTCACAATATCAATTGTTCAGCCTGCATCAAATACCAGTATATATATGTGTGTGTGTGTGTGTGTGTGTGTAACATTTTTTGCTGATAAATGATATATATACTTTAATAATAAAACAGTAAACTGAACTATTTTTCTTGCTTTTCTATTCTAATAGTCATATTCTTAAATCTTAATTTCTATTTCCATTCTATTCTAATTTATTTTTCGGTATATGTCACATATTTGTCTAATGTTGCCTCCTTTTCTCTTTTTGTCTTCCGGGTTATCTAAATCATATTTTGTCAAGCATATTGACATAATAAGACTATTACTATTAGTCTTCTCATTGTTCCTATCACCCATCTCCTCCCACTTATAACTTGTTGCTTGTAACCATTTATATCAATATTGATTGTTTCCTGATTGCTTATTTGTACCCTATGACAATCATTAAGTGTTGTACCTCATGATTCTTGACAAATGTATCTTTTCTTTTATGTACACTGAGAGCATATGCACCAAAGACAAATTCCTTGTGTGTCTAATCACACTTGGCCAATAAAGAATTCTATTCTATTCTATTCTATATATAAGATTACAGTAGAAGTACTGTATAAACATGTATACATGAGATGGTTTTGAGTACATGGGAACATTAAGACAGGGACGGTAGTGGGCACGTTGGTGCACTTATGCACGCCCCTTACAGACCTCTTAGGAATGGGGTGAGGTCAACAGTAGACAGTCTAAGATTAAAGTTTTGGGGATTTGGGGAAGAAACCACAGAGTCAGGTAGTGCATTCCAGGCATTGACCACTCTGTTGCGGAAGTTGTGTTTTCTGCAATTGAGTTTGGAGCGGTTTACCTTAAGTTCATCGAACCACTTCCATGCAGCATCCATATCTATGGAGACTGGAAAAGAAGCGAGCCGATGTAAGGTTAAGGATCCAGCAGCAAAACTGATAAAAAGAGGTTTGCAAGTTCAATAGACAGGACGCAAAGCGAGAAATGGGGGGAGCTCTTTTGATCAGATTATGATACCAGGCACAATCGCTGCTGATCCACTCATGATCCACTCATCAGCATAGATGTTCCAACACTGGAAGTTTTAAAGAAGAGATTGAACAACCTATTGGTCTGAAATGGGGGGTTGAATTAGAAAACCTCCAAAGTCACTTCCAATTCTAATCATTCTGTCATTCCCCAGTGTTTTTGAGCCAGATACGACCTGTCTACCAAATGAGGGCAGGAGAAGGAATCTGGATACCGAAGTTGGGCTGCTACAGCAGCATAGCTAAAAGTTGGAGTGTGAGGCTGAAGGAGGTATCAGCCTAATTATCTCATACTTGCAAAAGTGGGAAGGGAAAAAAAAGGGGGAAGTTTCTCAGAATATCTCCATGGGGAATGAATAGAAGAGTGTCAGATAGGAACTGGAGCAGGATTAGAATGAAATTCCGATCGCATCAAGTCATGTCAAGGGTAGGGGAAAGAATACGGCAACATTTTAATATTGTTTCTGCTATTCATATGTAATAAATTAATGTGTGATCCAAACGACCAGATTACAGAGTCTAATTAATTGCAAGGGCTAATAATAGCTTTCTCCTACCTCTTATTTACTCGGAAATCTGTTCCACAGAGCTCAGCCTGGAAGCCTGTGTATGTTTAGCTGCAATTACTTCTATTGTGTAGAGCAGGGCTTGGTCCTAGGAAAACATGAATTAGGTTGCCCCGTGAAGGCGCTCCTACTGGGGCTCCCACTCTGGAAAGAAAGCTGGGTTGGCGTTGTCTCGCCTCCTGAGTTTGGTGGCATGGAAATTCATGGGGTTTTCCTACTGAAGAGGTTTTGGCTGTGATTGAAACAATTTGGGAGATAAAGATAATGTTTTCTATAAAGCAATGGTGATGAATGGGAGACTCCTCTTTGCATTTGGAGGGGGAGTTCTGGTGTGTGTGTGTGTGTGTGTGTGTGTGTGTGTGTGTGTGTGTGTGTGTGTGTGTGTAAGTAAAATAGCTGAACAGTGCTTCAACTGGGCCTCCCTCTTGACTTCCATGCTAATCCAGCCTTCCTGCCTGCCTTTGTTGTAGATCTCCTGGATGATCTGAATGAGAGCCGGGAATGCGTCAACTGTGGCTCCATCCAGACCCCCCTGTGGAGAAGAGATGGGACTGGCAACTATCTCTGCAATGCCTGTGGGTTGTACACCAAGATGAATGGCCTCAGTAGGCCCCTGATCAAACCTCAGAAGAGAGTGGTGAGTAGTAGCAGTGATGGTGCAGAGATAAAAGTATTATACTTCTGTTTCCCCTCTTAAGGTTGTACTCATAAATTGTCTATTAATAATATTAAAAAACAGCCCGGTGTGAATTCAGGAGCTAGGGTTACAAAACCCATTTAATGGTGTTACTGAATTTATTTATTTATTTATTTATTTATTTGCTTCCCATGGCACTTTAAGCCACATCTATGGTAAAATAAAATAATTATTGTGTGTGGGAATACAGCTACTGTACCAATAGATGAAACATTTATTTAAGCACAATGTGAAGATAGCAATGTAATAAGCACTCAACTCTATACCTATTTAAATTTAACCACTAGACTACACAATTAATTCCCTGACCTTCCATAGTACCACAATATAGAGTTAATGGTGACTTGAGGTTGCCTTTCTGCTTGATTTAGTAGACACAATTGCAATGTTGCAAATATTTAAGACGGTAAATCCTTTTGCAAATAATGGGAGGTCACGTTATTTATCTTTGGTTAACTGACCTCACTTGCATGATGCATCTGAGGAAGTAGCCTGCTGTCTATTTTTTTTAGTGAGAATTGAACAGTATATGTTCAAGCATATATATATTTTTGTGCTCTGATAAGGAGCACTAGGTGTGACTTTGATTCTAAAACTATTATTTTCTCTTGAGGTTATCCTCCTTTCAAAACTATCTTGAACCCTTTTAGAAATATGGTGGGGGTTTGTTTTTTTTACATTTTTAGGTGCAAGTTTTTTTGTAATTGAGAGCAAGCAAAAGGCATTGATTGTAGTTTAGTTTAGCATATAGACTTGTTGCCTGCTTTGTTCTAGTAAGATTATAGATATTGTCCTCTTAATGAATATTCATTTGTAAATCATTGGGGCAATACCTTCTGTTTTCAAAACCAAAACCTGAGATTCTCACTCCCAACCAAGTAAGCCTTGAGATTTTTAAGTCTGGGTTTTAAAGAATTTAAAGTATGTCAGTGTACATAAGGATTAGAAACCACCAGATCTTTAGAATGAGACTATCTGCAAAACATACTTCCAGCATTCCTGACTATTTTTGTTTTAATGCCTTCTAAATTAATTTCTGCAACAAATGGGTAAACCCTAAATGTTGCCATTCATTTTGAAGAGATTTAAAACAGACTTATACAGATTCCTGATATAAACAATAACGTGAAGTCATAGCTACCAGTTCTTTAGCTAGTGTGGGCCTTCATACCCATTAAGTTCTTCTCAATAACCTAGGATGTGCCAATGGTGTAGAATATGTGTGGATCCAAGCAGTGTGGCATTTTGTAATTGACAGATGGACTATTGACAAGATGTTTTGGTAAGGCATCCACTGTGCCGATAACCACTTGGATAGCTGATTTATGCCATAATAATATTTCAAAATCATTTTTTCAGATTTTGATATTTTGTGATATTTTGTGAAACTTTATCATTATTATTATCATCATCAGCCTCAACATCATCATCATTATTATTGAAAAGGTTTGGGATATATGGTCAATTACATATCCTTCTACTGGTGACCATAGAATAATAATGGCATAATAACTTAAGTTTTTATATATTGGTATTTTTTAAAAAAAACATGTCTTTGCAAAATGTATGCAGGACAACACTGAGAAGAAATAATTAAAAATGCGGCTTTTTGAAGCAGTAATTTGAAGTTTTGCTGCTAAACAGTGTTTTTAAAATGAGCTGATACTAGTAGGATAATAGATGCAAATTTTAACTTTTATATATTTCCTAAAATAAATATTAAAACACATGAAGCTATAAACAAAGAACTAACAGATTTTATCTCAAACTCTTTCAAGTTCACTTCAGTTTTTTCAAGCTGTGAGCTATTATTGTGTTAACTTTGTTTAATGTATGTTGTAATACAAATAATCAGCACTTTGTTTCCATTCTTATTTATCTAAGCTGTGTCATCTCTGCCAATCTGTTAAAAGACAAACAAGCAAATAATGCCCTCAAATTAGAGACAATGTATTTTAAAAAATCACACTTTCCTTATGAGATTATTATTTATACAATGAAGTTCTCTTAAACCAGAAGGCTTTTCAAAGTTAATCACTGCCAGGATTTTGCAATTGGTTATCTCCCTAATTTCATTAAGTGAAGCATAATCTAATTAGGAGAAATATAGGGAACTGAATGCTTTGTCATGTTTTGTTTTCCTCTCCAATTCATTTGCCCTGCCTTGCATTGTAGAGATTACAACTATAGCGTGCTGCTCCCTAAACTATGTCCATGCATTTCAAACAAGTAAACAAGAGGGATCATGGATGTATATTTCTCATATGTGAAAATTTATGTCCATGCTAACATTTAAGAACAGAAATATGATATGTATTACCACACTGTGTTTCCATGGTAGTAATGTGTATTTTTAAAAATAGTTAACTATTAGTAGAAATAGATTGAAAGAGATATATCATTCACAAATTCAAGAAAAAATGTATGCTCATTTAAATGGGTTTCTTAGAGTCTGAAAATGAAATTCTGTAGAGGTTTTTTTTCTAATTGAGAATACCGTAATATTGTTACATTTACTGGGTGTAATCCAGCAAAAATTAGTCATACTGAGATCAGAAAAAAATTTCTTTATAGCAACTTTCATGTAAACATATATATTTATTTACTTGTTCAATTTCTGTGGCTGCCCACTCCCCAGGTGACTGAATTAAGGGAGATTTTCACCCAGATAAGTGTATACATTTACAAAATCATTTGCCATTTTAAAAAAAATTACAACACTGATCAATTTGCTTCTAATAAACTTGAATATTCCCAAAAATCTTATGCTTATACAACATATCTATCATTAGAACAACATTTTAATGGACATGTTTACTCTATTTTTGTTATCTTAATTGGATACATTTTATTGATCTGTGTAAAATATAACAACAGTATTTAGCTGTAATAGTAAATAATATAAATAACATCCTTAAATTAGAAGGCATCAATCGCCTTATTTTACTGAGTCACTGCAGCACATTTCTCATGTAGTGTTACCAGAGGTGGATTCCTCCCGGTTCGGACCGATTCTATGGAACCGGTAGTAACTTGGCGGCCTGGGTCGCTGCCGGCAGGTCTGCCATGCCCCCAAACCGGCTCTCTCGCAGAAGCATCTTGTTTTTTGCTTCTGTGCATGCGCAGAACCTGGTTTTTTAGCACTGTGTATGCGCATGCACCCACGCCTGCACGGCGCATCAAGGAGTGAACCAGCAGCGAATAAAATCAGAACCCACCCTGAGTACAGGCAGAATTGCATTCCGGCAGATCCCAGTGAGTTTGTCTACAGAATAAAGAACACAGAATAACAGAGCTATTCAAAGTGACCTTGGGGATCTTTTGGTCCAACTCCCTGCTCAGGGCTGCTTGAGGAAATGGAGTCTCCCTTCGTTTATTTGACTCCAGGTATCGGAATAGACATGTGCAGAGCGTTTCCTTAGCCATGTTATGGAACTGACTTGCTTCTTCTGAGATCTTTTCTTAAATCTCACTCTGTCTGCCAGCTTTTTTATTTTATTTGTCACATTTATAGGGTTGCCTGATTCCAGGAAGGTTCTGCGTGACGAATGATATTAACAACAGCAAGAAACAGTATAACAAAGGAAAGACTGATGGGTGTCCAGAAGTGAACTTTCAAACTAGCATGCAGAGCCCTATGAGAGATTAGGCTAGGGTCAACTTAGCTCTAAGCCAGTGCTTCTCAATTATTTTCTGTTACCCCCCCGCCTAGGAAGAAGTAAACATTTTGCCCGCCCCCAAATCTCCGATCTGGGCCCCAATGGAATTTTAGTGTTAATATTTATTATTTTACTTATTATAAGCTGCAAGCAAACTATTGGCTGGGGAAGGCTGCTCTACCCACTTACCTGGGAGTAAGTCACACTGAACTCAGTGGAACCTGTTTTCGGTTAGGCAGGCATAGGCTACCATGGTTAGGGCCCTCTTTTGACACGGGGCCAGGCCAGCTTAATCAAACAGATGTTTTGGGGTCGCCGGCCTGGCCCATAAGCGCCGCCTCCGCCGGGCACTCACAGAGAATGGTGTGGAAGGAGGCTTTAGGGTGGCGTTAGAAGCTTTCACCCAGCTGCAGAGGATGCTCCTCCTTGTCCAGCAGCAGGTTCGCCACGCCATTCATGGCTACCGCGGCACCCGCCATGAATAACAAGAACCCACGCAGCTGCCCCGCCTGGCTGCCTTCTCTTCCGGGCTCGGAGCAGCGTGCAACTGGGAAAACACTCCCCGTCCGGGGGAATCGATCGAGAGGGACCATGCATGTTCCCCGGGGTCACACGTGCCCTCCCTGGCATTGCTCCACACACACCCCAAGGCGGTGCGCCCCACTGTTTGAGAAACACTGTCCTACGCCAAGGCTAAGACTGCCCAATGTTACTGGGAGTCAGCCAGCATATTAATGAATTAATGTCTATGGAGATTCACAGTCATTCAGCTCATGGTTGTCCTAAAACTGTTTTTTCAAAAGGCAACCGGACTTTGTTTTTTTTGAGCTTCACTCAAGCTCGAGCTGAAGAAGCTTCTTGGATGAGAAGCAAAATGTCTTCAAAGAAAAAAAACAAAGTCTGGTTGCCTTTTGAAAAAGCACTTTTGGGATAATTAATGAAGCAAATAACCATGTTTTTAATGATATAATGAGGGCAAGGACACGAGAGATGCGGTGGCTCAGTGGCTAAGACGCTGAGCTTGTCGATCAGAAAGGTCGGGCAGTTCGGCAGTTCGAACCCCTAGTGCCGCGTAATGGAGTGAGCTCCCGTTACTTGTCCCAGCTTCTGCTAACCTAGCAGTTCGAAAGCATGTAAAAATGCAAGTAGAAAAATAGGGACCACTTTGGTGGGAAGGTAACAGCGTTCTGTGCGCCTTTGGAATTTAGTCATGCCGGCCACATGACTACAGAGACGTCTTCAGACAGCGCTGGCTCTTCTGCTTTGTAACGGAGATGAGCACTGCCCCCTAGAGTCAGGAACGACTAGCACATATGTGCAAGGGGAATCTTTAAGGGCAAGGACACGTGGACCTCTGTTCTAGAGCATAGGTGCTGTGAACAGAGAACTCTCCCTCTCACTTCCTGAGTGCTATTGGTTTAATCAGTGGGACTTGGGATACCCTCCTCTTCCAATATTGACCAGCCTTGTCTCTGCTTAGTTTTCTCCGGATCAGCCAAGATGATCTGTCAAAACATGCTTAAGTAGAGGCGTAACTTACATTGTTAGATATACAGAGTGCATCCCTGGTTACAGTAGAAAAAAAACATTTTAAGACTGTATCCAGTGATATCTATTTATCGTGGTTCAGTGGTGGGTTGCTCCCGGTTTGGACCGATTCTTAGAACCAGTAGTGGCGGCGGCGGGAGGCACTGTCCACCCGCCCGGGTTGCTTCTGCGCATTCACAGAAGCGTCGCGTGCGTGTGTGAACCGGTGGCAAACTAATTTAGAGCCCACCACTGTCATGGTTGCCTTTGCAGACCCTAGAACTGCATCAAAAAGTTTGGTTATCTTCCATAGCAGACCCTGGGTGATCTATAAAGAAAAATAAAACAAAGTAGTTCTTTGTATGAGTGAAAGTTGGCTGTTACAATTTTGTCTGTAATAATTTAAAAAAAAAAAAAGCAGAGACAGACTAGTTTTATTTTGTTTTTATTATGCTGGCAAGATGAACAGAACCAGCATTTCAGAAATGTTTCTAGTAAGCCAATGGATCCTTTTGCAGAAAGATGTATGAGGCTGTCTAAGCTAAGTGATTTTTTGCTGTAATGCATTCTTTTATAACCTTGAAAGAGGCAACTGCAGCTTCCTGGAATGACATTGTCTGTGCTGTGTTTGTATGCTTGCAAAGCTCTCCTCAGACACTGTGGGGTTTTTTTTTTTTAAAAAAAAATTAACTCTGCAATCCTTTTGCAAAACAGCAGATTTATGATACAGCTGGAATTGTCTCTAATTAATGTAAGAGAGATCAGTTGCTGCAAGAAATGTTATAACCCCGTCACCTTCACATTATGTGTTTAGAGGGACTCTCTCCTCTTTGGATATAAACTCCACGATTGTATAATTACCGTATTTTTGGAGTATAAGACGCACCTTTTTCCTCCCTAAAAGTGGCTGAAAATTTGGGTGGGTCTTATACTCTGAATGTAGCTTTTTCGGAGCTTTTTTTTCCAGCCCTAACTAGGTGCTAACGATCTTCCCAGCTCTTACCTTGCAGGCTCTTTCACTGTTACTCTCTCCGAAAAATATTTTTCCAGCCCTAAGTCTTTGCAGAATTTTTTTTCATTGCTCTACTTGCTCTGAATAAGTTTTTTTCTAGCCCTAACCAGGTGCTAATGATCTTCCCAGCTCTTACTGGCTTGCAGGCTCTTTCATTGTTACTCTCTCCGAAGAAAGTTTTTTTAAGTCCTAACCAGGGGATAAAATAATGTGCTGAAGCTGACCAGACTAAGGATGTTAGCCAGATGAATACCTGGTAGGCAGATTCCCCCCCCCCTATTTTCCTCCCCAAAAACTAAGGTGTGTCTTATATTCCGGTGCGTCTTATACTCTGAAAAATACGGTATTTTTGATGAAGAGTTGCCTCTCCTTGGCTTCAAACATCACAGAAGACAGTCTTAACTGTCTTGTTTATAATATAGGCCTTTTTTGTTCTGCATGAGTTTACTGATATTCTCCCTCTTGCCCTCTAAAAGGCAAGCCCACTTCTGGAAAACATTTTGGAATGTGACTTATTTTACAGAACTTTCACAGGCTAGAGGGAAGTGATTTATACATTCGGATGATCCCAAAACAATTTTGGGTTGGGGGCAGACTTGGTACAATTTCCTGAAACCATCGTAATTCAGAAGACTGTCTTTTTGACATGGCTCTTATTGCTTTTTATTTGTTATTTTGTGGAAATGGGAAGTGTTTGTTTTTTTAATAACCAGATCATATGCTGGTTAGGAAGGAACTAAGAACAGTTGGAGAGCAGAAGAATTAACATAAAAAGATACAATAATATCATTTAATATGTACATAATATGAACACAAATAAAAGTTTCAGTGACACAAAATATTCTGTGGCTATTTAAATGTAGTGGAACATAGTGTGTAAGAACATTTCATTTTATTTTTTTCTTTATGGTATTACGTTTTTATTAAACATTTTTAAGAGAAGAAAAGGAAAAAGACAGAAAGGGAAAAAATAAAGCACAAAATAGATAAAGAAGGAAAAGCTTAAAAAACTAGATTTAAAAATTCAGTATTTCATTGATTAGCTTTAAATAACCGAATACATTATAATGTATTAGAAATCACTAATCATTTATAAAATCCAGATAATATATCCGTAATAATCAGTGCAGTATAAATCATAAAGTGAGATTAACAATTACAGTTAATTGTAGTTCTTATTGGGTTCTTTGTCCAGTCTTGTTGTTGTTAGTTGCGAAGTCGTTTCCGACCCATCGCAACCCCATGGACAACGTTCTCTATGCCTTCCTGTCCTCTACCATCCCCCGGAGTCCATTTAAGCTCACGCCGACTGCTTCAGTGACTCCATCCAGCCACCTCATTCTCTGTCGTCCCATTCTTCTTTTGCCCTCAATCTTTCCCAGCATTAGGCTCTTTTCCAGTGAGTCCTTCCTTCTCATTTGGTGGCCAAAGTATTTGAGTTTCATCTTCAGGATCTGGCCTTCTAAAGAGCAGTCAGGGTTGATCTCCTCTAGGACTGACCGGTTTGATCGCCTTGCAGTCCAAGGGACTTGCAGGAGTCTTCTCCAGCACCATAGTTCAAAGGTCTCAATTTTTTGGCGCTCAGCCTTTCTTATGGTCCAACTTTTACAGCCATACATTGCAACTGGGAAAACCATAGCCTTGACTATACACACTTTTGTTGGCAGGGTGATGTCTCTGCTTTTTAGTATGTTGTCTTGATTTGCCATAGCTTTCCTCCTCAGGAGCGTCTTAATTTCTTGGCTGCAGTGCCCATCTGCGGTGATCTTGGAGCCCAGGAAAATAAAATCTGTCACTACCTCTGTTAGATTTGCATGGGAATGAAGAGTCAAGACGTAGGAACGGTTCAGCACCTTTATTGTCTATTAGCTAGAACTAATACGGACTGCCGGCAGGCTGCAGGGAAGCCGCTTTTAAGGGCTTCCCTGAATCCTGCTGGCCATTGACAGCAGTTTATTTCTGCCGCCGCTAGATCGGCCAATCAATGGCAGCTATGCAAATTTACTCCGTATGTCAGTACGTAACAACCTCCATTTCTTCCCCATCTATTTGCCAGGAATTGAGAGGGCCAGATGTCTAGGTTTGTATCTTGCAGAAAACACTAATAACCCAACAGTTCAACCCTGAGACTCAGATAATCACTTTACAGATTTACAGATTTACAGATTAACAGAGTTGGAAGGGACCTTACAGGTCATCTAGTCAACCCCCTCCCCAAGCAGGAGACCCTTACATCTGCCTCTACTTTAATTAATATTTCAAAAGATTCACTTTTGAAATACAAAGTTATTTTGGACATCTAGGCATACAACTAGAGTTTCATTAATTAGCCAGTTTTCTGCAGAAAGAACCATATTGACTTTCTGAAAAAAATGTAAAATAACTTTGCATCCATTTCCATATACAAAGTTAAATCAATATACTTGGTGGGAATGTAAGGTTTAATAATATGTAATTTTTAAAAACAGCAAATTGGAAAAGGAATTCAGCTTTAAAATGTTTTATTCTATTCGTCATCATTTTCTAAAATTGTTGCCCTTACAATATTGGCACCAAACATGGAAAACTGTTAATTAACATTTAATTTAATTTAATTAAAAGTTCTTATAGGCCGCCCAATCCCGTAGGACTCAGGGCGGCGTACAACAGAAATAAGAACGATACAATAAAGTAATTTTAAAACATTTCATTACATTTAAAAACCAATTCATACATGGAGGAATCTGCTCTTCTTCACCCCGCCTGCCGGAAGAGCCATGTTTTCACGGCTTTACGGAAGGCCAGTAGAGTGGGGATAGTCTGGATCTCTGGTGGGAGTTGGTTCCAGAGAGATGGGGCTCCCACAGAGAAGGCTCTCCCCCTAGGACCCGCCAGCCGACATTGTTTGGCTGATGGGACCTGGAGGAGGCCAACTCTGTGGGACCTCACTGGTCGTAGGGAGGTATGTGGTAGGATGCGGTCCCAGAGGTAACCTGGTCCTGAGCCATGTAGGGCTTTAAAGGTCAAAACCAACACCTTAAATTTCCAACCATTTTTAAAGAATGAGCTGTTTTAGAGCCACTTTAGGAACCAGAATTGGAGTAACGTATCAATAATAAAACATCTTATGCCAGTTTTCTCAAAGTATAATATTTGGTGTGAATTTAACATGTTTCCCCCACTAAATTTATCATTACAACATAGCAGCTAATGAATCTAAATGTTGCATTTATTTTATCCAACAATCTTTAACTTGCTTGCGTCCCGATTCATAGTTCACATACAACAGATTTTAAAAAGTCCCAAATTTTATGTTATGGGGTTATCAAATTCAGACATGTGTCTGAAATTCAGACATATTCAGACAAATTCAGACAAATTCAGACATATTCCCCCATGGTTTTGTAGGTTTTTTTTTTACAGCCATATTCTTTATTGAAGATATCAAAACAATTTGGGTGGTTGTGACCATTCCAGAACAGAAAAATCTACAAGGATTTTATCTTTTTTACTAATCATCTCTAGTAGTCTATACAATTTATACCTTTCCTTGACTGTAAAGGATCTCAATGGGAAACGTCAACCATGCCTAAGCTGAGGCCTTGTTTTTGTCCAAGGGAAGGAAAAGCAACGAATGTAGTCCGAAATCAGTCAGATAAGCTCTGGGACCAAATGCGTAAGCAGTGACTGAAGACACAACATGATTCTCGGCCCTGAAGATGTGCTTCAATGCTTTTATGCTATAGAGACCTTTATTCTTGAGAAATGTTGAGACTCTGCCTTTGCCTTATCTACCTGTTATTTACTGGTGCCTCCTCTTCTTTTCACAGGCGTTTTTTATAAATTTTTGCAGCTGCTTGTGGGGGAGGAAGGTCACTAAATCACACATTGGGCCATTGATGTTTTCCCCTTTTCTTGTGTTTGCCTCTCTAGCCTTCTTCAAGGCGATTGGGCTTGTCCTGTGCGAACTGTCATACCACAACCACCACTCTTTGGCGCAGGAATGCAGAAGGAGAGCCCGTGTGCAATGCTTGCGGCCTGTACATGAAGCTTCATGGGGTAAGCAGCAGCTTCTTTCGAGCTGTTTCAGTTTCACGTGCAGCTGACCCTCAGGGGAAATGCTTATTAAGATTTATGGAAGGCCATATCCAACCCTGCTGGAGAAATCCCAGAGGAATAAAAATGCTTTTCTTGCTTGTTTGTTTTATGTGTTTGCAGTTGCATCTAGAGCTAAAAGATACCGGGGAATGTCAACAGAGAAATGGCATCCCACTCTGTCACATCCCCCTCACATAATGTTTCAGCAAAGCTACACTGAATACAAAACAGAAGTAATTAGTTGTTGCTATTGCCGGGCCTCATATAATACAAATGATAAAAAGAAAAGGAACTATTCTCCATTTTAAAGTATCCTTCAGTTAGAAACTTTCTAATAATAAATAAGCTTCCTTATTAAATGCTGACAAATGGGAAATAATAAAGGAGACTAGTTGAGAGGTCCACTTTTTTATCATATAAAGACAAGGAAGTTTCAGAAGAGGAATGTCTATTTTTATCCATGCACATATTGTTTATTTACACCAAGGAGCTCTGGTGGTACAGTGATTAGAGTGCAGTATTACAGACAAACTCTGCCTACAACCTGGAGTTCGATTCTAACGAGCTCAAGGTTGACTCGGCCTTCCATCCTTCCAAGGTCAGTAAAATGAGGATCTAGATTGTTGCAGGCAATATGCAAATAATGCTCTATATTGCAAACTGCCCAGAGAGTGCTGTTAAGACCTATTGGGTGGTATAGAAGTCTAAATGCTATAATCTATATAAAGCTATAATCCTATATCTAATGGGAAAGAAGGCCTGGGAGGGTGGCAGGGGGAAGGAAGGAAAGCAACAAAATCCACAATGGAAAGGGCTAAATAGATGCTTAAAAGTTTCTTCAAAGAGTCTTCTTCAAAGTTTAAAAGTATGGTGAGCATCTTGCTTGTGTTCATGTGCAATTCAAGGTGGGGTAATCTCTTCCTGAAGTTGTGCTTTGAATGTTGTTCTTGTTCCCTTGGACAACGGGTGGAACTAGAATGTGCTTTCTGCAATGCTCCCTAATCCCAGTGTCATCCATCCAGTGTTGAGGTTCTCTCCAGTATAGGAGGCAGAAGCAAGCTGATCGTTCTCTCCCTGATTGTAAAAGGCCAAAGTTGTTTCTCTAGTTGCCCTGATCCTCTTTCTGGTAGATAGGAGATTCAATCTAATTCAAGTGGCT
Organism: Diadophis punctatus similis; assembly: GCA_023053685.1. NCBI lineage: Eukaryota > Metazoa > Chordata > Lepidosauria > Squamata > Dipsadidae > Diadophis > Diadophis punctatus. The sequence continues at coordinate 156,776,250 of JALIGW010000003.1, forward strand.
CCAACATTGGCAACTTTAAGACTTGTGGACTTCAACTTCCAGAATTCCTCAGCCAGCAAAGCTGGCTGAGGAACTCTGGGAGTTAAAGTCCACAAGTCTTACAGTTGCCAAGGTTGGAGACCTCATGAAATACAGGACATTTTGTATGAACACTCAAAAAGTAGTCCTGAAAGGAGGAAGAGACAAAAATGTTGAGTGGCTTACTAATCCCAAAAGCTTTGGGGGGATGCAGAACTCTTGCTTTTTAATGTATTTTATTTTTAAACTTTAGAATAACCTTAAAACAATTCTAATTGGAAACATTGGGGAGAATAAATAATAGAGTACCTTCCAGTGAATCTGAGGCTTAAGGTCACTCTGCTGAACATAATGATGTAATTTTGCTTATGGCAGGAGTCCCCAAACATGGCAACTTTAAGACTTGTGGACTTCAACTCCCAGAATTCTCCAGCCAGCTATGCTGGCTGGAGAATTCTGGGATTTGAAGTCCACAAGTCTTAAAGTTGCCAAGTTTGAAGACCTCTGGCTTATGGGATAATGGCTGTGATGGAGGCTGATAAATCTCCTAAAAGGAAATAATTTCTGAAATTTGATGTTTTATGTTTCTGCATTCTCATTAGGTACCCCGACCTCTTGCTATGAAAAAAGAGGGGATTCAAACCAGGAAACGAAAACCAAAGAATATAGCTAAGACAAAATCATGCTCTGGTAAATATACTCGAAGAGTTTAAACAGGGATGGATAATTTTCTATAATGCAATTGTCCTAATGCAGGGTGTTACCTTTGCAGGTAATAATAACAATAATGCTGTTCCTATGACTCCAACTTCCACATCTTCTACAAACTCAGATGACTGTAGAAAAAATGCTTCCCCAAGCACACAAGCAGCCTCAGGGGTAAGTGATAAAATAAAATCCATACTTGCAAGTGGCTATCCATTGCTCGTGTTATCTCCACTTTTATCTTATCTACTATTATAACAGTAATCTAAATAAACTGTTCTGTTTGTTAGCTGATACTGGAGTGGGAATTTCTCAGGAAATTGCCTATAAATGCAAACATAGTGTAAATCTAAAGTACTTTACAAACATCTTTATTAAAGGTTTGCTTTCAGGCATGTATCTTATTTAGACTATATTGGATTATATATTATATTGGATTGTATATTATATATTATATTGTGCTGTATAATATATATTACATTGTACTAAGTTGTCTAGTAGACATTGGCTCTGATCCCAGGTGGGAAGATTCATAGGCTAAAGTATTATCCATGTACACACTCTACATCCTTTCTCTAAGCTGTTATCAAGAATCATTCAAAGTCAGCAAACCAAGGAGGGAATTCTCAGAAAAATTATAAAACAATGTACAGTAATTGTATTCATATGACATATCAGTCTCACTCATTCCTTCAGAAATATACTATCATTTCAACTAGACATTTTTTTAGCATCTGGTACATTCAAAGTTGGAGATAATGGATCTTGCCATTCATTGTCCAATACCTGAACCTCATACCATGTTCTTTTAGCTTAGTAGTAATTAGATCTCTCGTACTGTGCTACTTTCTAATATTATCAAAATATCTGTTTATAAGGCTTTTGAAGCAAGAGAAGCCACTATAAAGCAATTTAACAATTAAAGTTACCGCTTCGTATCAAAACCAAGCATCATTTTGCAGAACAAGCTGTAGAATTTTCTGCAATGGGATTCTCTATCTAACTCCACATTAAAAATATGAATTTGAATTGCACATTAATTTCTATGGAGATACATTAAGTTGAGGATTTATTATACTTAAGAGCATCATTTGAATACTGTATAAGAATTAAAGTTTTCATATTAAAGATTAAAATGCTTTTTTTTAGATTCACCACATGAAGAAAATTACAGTCAGGGTATACAAGTAACTATATTTTAAGTAGAAATATAATACATCAGTATAATGAAAACTAGTCTCTTCAGGTGACATTTAGTCTGTCCCAGATTTCTTTAAAAATGAATAGGTGAGAAATTTGTTTTAATTGTTTAGTAATAACCCACCCATGACAACCCCCTCTCTTTTTTATTCCATGTACAAGAAAGTGATTATACAATAAATTTAACAAATGTAACAAGAATCACATATTCCGACTTTAATTTAAAAAAAAAACATCTCCCACTAAAAAACTGAACCAGCCCTTTTGGGATTAATTTAAACCTTTAGGACTGTATTATGCACAAAATGACTGTCATGGAAAAACTTGACTTTTCACAAAATAGTTGCCACACAAGGTTGTTATTGTGGGGAAAATAGGAGAAGGATTATGTTCAATTCCTTGAGTTACTTATAAAGTAATAAAGATGGGATAAAAATCTAATAAATAAATGAATAAAATTACCCATGACTTTACTTAAACCCTATATTTAATATATATTTACTATATTAATAATATATTAGTAACATATGACATATGATAGTAATATATTAAATATATATTACTTGTCACAAACATCCATTTCTCACAAAGCAAATGGTTCCCTTTCTGTTTGGGGATTATACATCACATTCCACAAGAACTAGAAACTTGTCTGTTTTTAAAATGAGAGTTCAGTACCTCATTACCCTGGTGATTTCTATCTGATACTTCAAAAACCATTCTCAGAAAGTTTGCTGGACTGAATTCAATCAAATATATTAAATATATATTAAATATAGAGCTTAGGTAACGCCATGGGTAATTTTTATTTATTTATTTATTATATTTTTATCCCACTTTTATTACTCTATAAATCTCAAGGAGTCGAACATAATACTCCTTCCTTCGCCTATTTCCCCCACAATAACAACCTTGTGTGAGTGAATGACTGGCCCAAAGTCACCTAGCCTGCTTTCATGGCTAAGGCGAAACTAGAACTCATGGTCTCCTGGTTTCTAGGCCAGCACCTTAACCGGTACACCAAACTGGGTCTTTTTTCTCCCTTTGGTTTTTCTTTTTCCATTAATTTCAGTAGGATCAAAATGCAATTAGATTTCTCTGGATTCATTCCATTAGTTTACAGACTGAGCATGCAGCCTGAAATCAAAAATGCTTTGTCTGGAGTAGACTGAGATGAGGCACAAGTTGGCTGAAATCCTTTTCTACTAGGGAAAAATTCTTTCTTTTGATTCAGCCCAAGGATTTGTTGTCAGAAAAATCCTTATCTCTGGCCAAAACGTGCTGGCAGAGAAAACAGAACTAAGTTGAGATAGGGCAGGATAAGAAGAAAATAAAACCACATTTAAGCCCTCCCACATTAGGGAGCCACACAGATTATTGGCACAGATAGAGGTCAAGCTAAGGGTAACCTTCATAAATTTCTAATGAACTGACTTCAGGGCACTGACTTTTGTCATACTTTCTTAAATTATGCCTATCCTGATAATACTGAAGCCAAGATGTTGCGCAACTGGACTTCCCAAGCATTGGATCACTTGGCTTCTAGACATTTTGGCCATGTGGAGGGGAAAAAACCATTCTAATAAGAATTTAATCTAGAGATAGACTACTACACTTCAAAACCTCACTCATCTTCAGAAACCTATCTAACTACAGTATTGCTGAAAATTAGAAACATAGGTTCCAGATTCTTTGAGGCAGAAAATGCAAAATAACTTTAGATGTCATCTCTAAAATTTGGTTAACTTAAATGAAAAAGCAAAAGAGCTCTACCCAACTCTTTATAGTAAAATAAAGCTCTTGGTGTTGTCCACAAACATCCTCTTATCCACTTGGCATCATTGTCTTCTCCATCCTTGACACACACTGACCCTCCCCCATATTAACCATGGAACCGTCCACAAAAAAATGTGTATTTGTTTGTTTGTATACCTGCTTTTATTATTTTTATAAGTAATTCGAAATAGCAAATGTATCTAATACTCCTTCCTCCTCCTATTTTCATGCATGTAATTTAATTAGCATTCATGCAATTAATTGAAATGCTGCGACAATGGTGCCCACACATGTCTGCCCAACATGTGGCAGAACATTTTGTGCCCGTATAGGCCTTACCAGCCACCTGCTTACACATCGTAAACAGCCCACAACCTGATAAGATGTCAAGGTCCTCTTCGAACATGATGGATGAACAACAATGCAATTAATACAGGGTGAAATTAGGGCTGTGCTGAATTTGAAGGGCAAACATGATTCAGAGCATGCTTAGGTTTCTTGCTAGAAAGATTCTGAAGCAACTCACAGAGCTGCCCTCTGTGATCCTGAGAGACGACGCATCTGATCTGAAGATGTTCTTGACAGTTCTTGACAGCTTGACCCATCCAAAATTAAATTTTGCCATTTGGATCTCTGCACAGATCTCTGCATCACCCTGTTAGAAATGTCTACCGATACATTAGCAAAACTCTCCTCTGACCAAACTCAGTTCTGTACAAAAACTCTCTCTATTTTTACATTCTCAGATACAGAGACAGGGTGTTCTCAAGAAATAGCACTGCCGCAAACTCAGAAGTATTTGCTCATATACATCATATGAAAATGAACTGATGGTGTCAATCCGGACACTTGATTGCACTATAAGAAAAGCAAAAAAAGATTTTGCTACAGAAAAATTGCTTTGTTATGCATAACTGTATATAGCGCATAACTGTAAAGAAATACATATTTCACTTTGGTTAAAGTGCTCTAGTTTCGATTTAAAGCTCTTTTAAATTCTGCTGCTGGTTTCATAATGGGACTTTTTTCTTTGCATTTTAAATGTATTGTGTTCAATGATCTTTTGCAAACTATCCCCCATTCTGGTGGCACTCAATCAAGGAATAAATTGCTGAAGATAGAGCAAGATGGATTTGAAAGGGTTTTGTGTTAGACTTCTCTAACCTGACAGCCATTGGAGGTGTGATATTCTTCCCATGTGTTATCCATTGTTAACAGATGTTCAAACTGGAGACTGGGGGATAATGGGAGAAGTAGTCCAATATAATTGGAGGCAGTCAGGTTGGGGAAAGCCAGATACATTGCACTGTATTTTTATTTTTTTTGCCAATCAGAAAAATTCCAAAATTAACAGGAAAGATTAAAAGATAATGTTCGGGACTGAATAGGAAGGAAGTTTTAGACACTAGTGTTTTTCAGTTCTTGGAAAAGTTGTTAATGGACAGAAGAAAACACATTCTTTTCCTGGGATAGAAAAGATTTATTACATTTTTCTAGACAACGATGCCAAAAGCATTACTGAAAATGTGGAGATTCAGCAAAAATTCATAAAGACAACAATTATACTCAGCTGAAACTCACTTTAATTCACTCAAACTTTGAAAACTTTAGGAGGGTTACTGAGGCACAACCTCTTTTTTGTATGCAAGAAGGCAGGTAAATTTAGACTCAAAATGATCCCTGGCATCTGATTATGGCCATTTTAAAATAATCACCAGATTATGAACATCTTCCATCAAGGGCATAGGACAGTGATGGCGAACCTTTTTTTTTTCTTGGGTGCCAAAAGTGCACATGTGCGTGTTCGATAGCACTCGTGCGTGTGCCCACACCCATAATGCAATGGCCTCCCCTGTGCATGTGTGCACAACCTCCGCCCCGTGCTGCCTCCCCTGCGCATGTGCACAGACCTCACTGAAGCCTCCGGACTTCTGGTAGGCCCGTTGGGCTGATTTTCACCCTCCCCAGGCTTCAGGAAAGCCTCTGGAGCCTGTGGATGGCTAAAAATGGGCCCATGGGCTTACCGGAAGTTCGGAAACAAAAGCCTCTGAAGCCTGGGGAGGGCGAAAAACGGCCCAACGGCCCAACCGGAAGTTCGTTTCCGAACTTCCGGTAGGCCTGTTGGGTCTGTTTTTCGCCATCCACAGGGTCTTTCATGAAGCATGGGGAGGGCGAAAACTGCCCCCCCTGCCCTCCGGAACGCCAAAAATCAGCTCACCAGTGTGCACATGCGCACTGGAGCTGACATAGGGCAACGCCTCACATGCCCTCAGATATGCCCTCAGATATGGCTCTGTGTGCCACCTGTGGCACGCATGCCATAGGTTCACCATCACGGGCATAGGAGCAAATAGGAGGAGACCATTCAGATAGTCTTACCAGTTTAGCAACTGTTCGAAGTTATAACAGCATTGAAAAAAGTAACTTACATCTGGTCATTGCACTTATGACCATCACAGGAATCCCACAATCACATGATCAAAATTTGGGGTCAATTTGGCAACCGGTATGTATTTGTAAGGGTTGCAGCATCCTGTAGTCAAAAACCTCTAACCCTAACCTTCCCAATCTGCTTCTGACAAGCAGAGTCAATGCGAGAAGCCAGATTCACTTAACGATTGTATGATTCTCTTAATAACCATGGCAAAATAAGTTGTAAAAGGTTGTCAAAGTCAGACACAACTCACCTAACAACATCCTTGCCTAGAAATTCTGGTGCCAAATGTGGACATAAATCAAGGACTGTCTGTAATGATTGACTAATGAAAGAAACGCTGTCTGAATACCCTCGAGTCTATCTCCATGTTTAGCCCATTTAGTCTTGACGTCAGCCATGGCATCAAACAATACTTCTATAGGGATGTCCTCTTCTCTGCATACCACCTCCTCGGTGGGTTAGTTGCTGATTTATTTGCACCATTCTGAGGGGACCTCAGAACCCATCCGCCTTGTGATTTAGTCCTTTCAAGGTCTCTGTCTGAACCATATAGGATTGACATTTCGTGATACTCCAGATAATTGCCTGCTTTGGGCATGGTAACATAAAAATGTCTTATTTGGGTGGTGGGTTAGGCAATTGGTGGGTGGGACTTAGTCCCACTTCATTGCTTGCCCCAGTCTGGTATCTTAGATGGCTGCGTCTGGGAGCCTAATAGCAAATTGCGGGCTTGGTTCCAAAAGGGCAGCTCATAAATAGTGAAATGTGAGCTAACCATCTTTAAGAAGAAGCAAGGGTTAAAAGGACTGAATTTGCAAGGATATGATCATTCATAACAACTCAGTACACATTGTCTGGAGCAGTCAGTGTGTTTTTCCACTCCAGTGGATGATCTGTTATCAGAAGGTCAACTTCTGGAAGTTACACTGAAACTTTGTATTGAATATTCTCCAGGGTAGTCTGTAACCCAGACTGATGATCAGTCACCTGCAGCTGCACACCAAAGTGAGCATCTGAGCAGTGGGAAAAGTAGCAGCACCTCTGTTTGTGTGTGTGTGTGTGAGAGAGAGAGAGACAGAGAGAGAGAGAGAGAGACAGACAGACAGACAGACAGACAGAAACAGTTGTTCATTCTTTGGGAATTCCCTGTCCCACCTCTGTTGGAGATTACTTTTTACTGAACATTAAAATAATGTCTTTTGTTTTTCCTGCTGCAGGCAGTCTCTTCTGCGATGTCCACCCGGGGCGAGAGCACCAGTCCCGAGACTAGCGCACTCAAATATTCTGGCCAGGAAGGGCTCTACTCCGGTGTCAGCCTGACTTCCACTGCAGAAGTGACAGCCTCTGTGAGACAAGATTCTTCCTGGTGTGCCTTAGCTCTAGCGTGAATTGGTGGCACATCAACGCTGGTGTGGATATTTGCCCTGGGCTGCAGCCAGTCATTTGCCCTTGTGTTGGATATTTTTGCCTTGATCAAGCAGTCCAAGAAGCTGTAGCAGTGAGGGCAGGGACGTTTTGCCCATCATACCTGCTTCTAGATAACATTTCTTCCCTGCAACACTGACTCTCCAAGTCACCAGTCTGCAAAAGATTCAAGGGAGTTGGAACTTCTTCTTCTTTTTTAACTCAACAAGGAGTGCCCTTCTGCACTATTCATAGATCTTCACCGTGACTATCTATGCTGGCCTTGTGTATTTGAGGATTGTGTCTTTGTCTCACTCCCACGTGACCAACATCCAAGACCTGATTGATGTTGACATTTTCTTTCTTTCTTTTTGTAGACAAAGTAGGCAAAGCTTACATTACAGCGGATAATGCAGTGTAGAAGAGCAATGCAAATGTGCATCTTGTCCATATGTGTAACTGCATATCTTGTACTTGACAGTTTCTGATCTTTCTCCCAGGTCAGTGTTCTCAGCTAGTGCCTTCTGCTCTGTATTTTCTGGGTAGTTTTTCTGAAGTAACTTCCGGTAAAGCCCAATGAAGGAAAACATTTGGTACACCCTTCTCAAGTTAGAACTTGCTAACAAGAACGTATACTAAAATATTTGCATTATCGTCTTTTAAGTATATACTGTGATGGAAGAGGTGGAGCGTCTACGATGTGACTGAGCTGTATGTAGTCAGTCAGAATTTGTAAACAGGGTAGCCTTAAAAAAGAAAGAGAGAGAGAGAGAGAGCGATATCCCTTTTGCATATACACAATTTTGTTTTCATGAAAAGTGCAATTTCTGTTGCAGCAATCAGTGTTAAATCATAAGCATAAGATTTAACCACAGTTTTTATACGAATGAATGGAATGAATGTAAACATTTTAACTTAATGGTACATAAATAATTTAAAAGAAAACAAGTTAAACTAGGCATCTTTATAGGTTTTTTTTTTTATTGCAACAAAAATGTTTGATGTCTGTGTTTCTAATTTTCAAGCAAACGTTTCAAGAACAAAAGTTTTCTCAGGAAAAAAAAAAAAAGAGATTGACCTGTCTAACCCAGCCTTCCACAAAGCTCTTGGCCTCCAACCGAGTTGGATTGCAATGCCCAGAACTCCAAACCTGTTCAATGGAAGATTGATGCTGGTTGGGAATTCTGATAGTTGTAGCTAGCCCTATTGAGCAAGGCTGGCCTATCTAGTCATAAGATACACAGTCATCCCTACTCTCTTGCCACCAATAAAGTATGTGCTAGAAAAGTGCCCATTGCAATAAAATTTTACTACCTAATGGCAAAATATGTAAATACTTCATCAGAATTTTGAAACAATTTTCAAATATTGGATGCAGTCTGTAGAATATAGTATAGACTGACCCGTAGCTAGGTTGGTTTACGTATTTTTCAAAGCAAAAGCCAATGTTGGGATGTCGTGTGGAAAGTTGTTTTCACCAGAGGATTAAAAATAAAAAGATTACGTGTTCTGTCCATATGTGATTTCTCTTTAATATACTGCAAAATAAAGGAGCATATTCAAGAAGCATCTTCCTGTGAGCTTGCAAAAAATTCAGGTAAGAATTAAAAGAATATTCAGACTTGTTCCATTCATAAATGTAAATATTCTTATTTATTCCCTTTTATCAACATTAAGGATTGATTGGTAGACCTAGACCAAAGTGGGTGATTTAAGTGTAGGAAAATCTTTGTCCTGTTGCTAGTTACTAATTTCCAAATTCTTACATTTACACATTGATGCTACGGCAACAATCAAGAAATACTGGAATGTTATGCATGCCAGGAAATCTGCTTAGTTCTATTTTCCATTTCTTCTCAGTGGTGTGTACTGATAAAGAGACAAGCTTTTGTATAAAAGTTATTTCAATCCTGAGAGCTGAATTACTTTTTTTCTCTCTCTTAGTATAATTTTTCAAATGTTTGCTATCATAAAGATAAAATAGAGCAGGACACGGTTGGCTGTGAAAAACTGCAATTTTTGTTTTTGTTCCAAAACTTGTTCTTAAATCCCATGGTTTTGAAAATGTAGAATGAATAGTACTAGGAGTGAATTGCTGAAATTTCCAAAAATACCAGGAACAGGGACTTCAAACAGCTCGAATCCCGTGAAAGCAAATCAAGGTTTCTAGAATCGCATGTAAAGGGTATGCATTGTGCAGAGAAAGAGCCACATTTATTATTGCAATAATCCTTGGGTTCCGTCTTGAAAAGAAAGACGGACTCTTGAGCAATGTGAAAGCAACATTTTTAATAGATATTAAGGGGTAACCCCCCCAAAAAAATGTTTTAAAAAAGCCAAAAACAAAATGGTGACGCATGCACAGAAGAAGAAGAAATTCGGGGGAAAAATTCAAAAAAAAAAGATGGCGGTGCCCATGGACCGGCACCGACCAATCTGGTTCGGTAACAGCATCGTGACGTCACCAGCGGGTTGCTACCGGTTCGGGCGAACCGGTCTGAACCGGGAGGAACCCACCCCTGGTTAAGTCCTATGAACCTGCCTTGATTTCAGCAGAACTTACCTTTTGTTGTATGGTGGCTACATTGCAGTGATTTGGCTTTTAACATTAAGGGCAATGGGAACCGACTAGAATCTACTGCCAGTTTCTGCTACTGGGCTATGTGTTGCGGTCCTTTCTTGTATATCTAAGTTAGATATCTCAATTTTGCCTGTAAATGTTGGCTGGGCAAATGAGCATAAAATACATTGAAATTAGATATGGGAAGATGTTCAGCTTCTGTAAAATAGCATGAAAATAGGCTTTACGTATAAAACGGCTATCTAGAGCAGGGGTCTCCAATCTAGTCTACAAGTCTTAAAGTGGCCAAGGTTGGAGACCCCTGATCTTGAGTGAGAGGAATGATACATCTACCCTCTTCAGGAGGGCGGTCCTGATGGAATAGCTAGATGTCTGGCTTCAAACCACCTAGGTTTGCTCCCTTTTTTTGCCTCTTCCCTTGAACTTAAAAGTAATTTCAGAAGTAATCACATTATACAAAATACAGACTGATCACCTTTTTTCCTGTATGCTGCTACCCTGAAGTTTCCAGTGGAACTGAGCTATTTGGGGGGAGGGCTCTATTTATATTTCAAATAGGGCATAAGAAAGGAAAGCAAAAGTTTCTTCTCTCTCCTTCCAGGTTCTGGACTTTCATTAAAACATCCTTCTTTCCAGGGGTGGGTACCTACCAGTGCGGTTTTCTCTATGGTACCGGTAGCGGCCGGCAGATTGCAAAATGGCTCCGGTGCCGTCCTCACCAGTCCGTCGCGTGGCGCCATCTTTTTTGGGATTTTTTTGCTTCCTGCACATGCGCGGAAGCAAAATCATGTAAGGGGGGCGCGTGCGCATCCCCTCGTGAGATTTTGGCGGTTTTTGCTTCCTGCGCATGTGCGGAAGCAAAATTGCGCAAGGGGGGGCACTCATGTAGCTAGCACGCACGCACGCGAAATGTGGCGATGCGCGCGCAGCTCACCGGTAGCAAGATAAAAGCAACCAGCCCCTGTTTCTTTCTTCCTTAGGAGGAGCATTACATAATCTTGTTGGTCCATCACCATTTTACCTTTTATTCCCTGCACACACCTCCGATCTCTAAAACAGTCACTGCAACTAGTCAATTGCCAGTTTGCCAAACTTTATCAATAACGCTGAAAACACTCTGATCTTGTTAGTTGCCTCTCCTGTTGCTCCCTCCTGACTAACTTATTGGAGTATTATCCAAACTATGTTCTGAAGTTATGCCTGCTCCGCTCCATCATGTGGCTACCAGATGGTACAATGCAGCTGCCAGCATGTTTAACCACTGGCCATGCTAGGTGGGCAGATGGGGGTAGGAATCTACAAAGTTTCTCAAGCTCTTGAGCTAATCCATCCGCCAGTTCATGTTCTCAAAGGCCTTATTTTCTGAAGATATCATTTGCCGAAATATCGATATTATACGTGGGCACGGAATTCCCCCCCTCCTTTAAATAAATTGTTTCAGGTACAGACCAACAAGTGAGCATTCACAGCTAAACATAAATCTCCCCTTTATCAAATAAGTAATTGGTGCTATTAAAATGAATAGAAGCCAAATTGAATGACAGACCAGTTTTCTCCAATCTGATCCCTTCTAGGAATGCCAGCTAGGAAAGTCTGGGAATTGAAGTCCAATTCAGTTGGAAGGTGCCACGTTGAGGAAGGCTGTAGATCAAATAATTTATTGCATACGCAGACAGTGAAGAACAAAGTTTGCATGGGTGGCACATTGTAAGTCATTAAACCTGTAAGGCTTAAAAGTTTGTGGGGAGAGGAAATACTTTGAGGAAAAGAAAACCTGATTTCCCCACTCCACTCCATCCACCCAATCCATAACAATCCAATCCATATGCGGATCTCATGGCTGCGTTAATCAGTGGCTTCATATCATAGAAGGAGTCTGAATATTTCCATTTAAGACAAGCATAGTGGCAAGTTGATTCTTTGTATTCTTTAACAGAAACACTTTTTGACCAGTATCAAAGGGCAAATATGTATACTAAGAGGGAGTAGCAGTGCGATAAACGAGTCTGATGTCATGGAATAATTTGTCCTTGGCACATTTTTGCTGATTGTATGGAAAGTAAAATAGTTCAAACACAGATAGAATTGTTCAACACCTTAAAGACATGGTGCTTGGCAGAGTAATTGGTTCTCACATTCAATGGAGATTATTTTGCTGACCTGTAGCCATGCAAAGATGCGTGTCCTGGGGAATTTATCATCAGTCATTCTTGAAATGTCAGAACTCTATCACCATATGACAATTTTATGACAGTTAGGACAATTAATCAGTGGGATGACTTGCCTCCAGAAGTTGTGGGTGCTTCAACAGTGGAGATTTTTAAGAACAGCTTGGGTAACCATTTGTCTGAAATGTTTACAGATTAACAGAGTTGGAAGGGACCTTGCAGGTCATCTAGTCCAACCCCCTGCCCAAGCAGGAGACCCTACATCTGCCTCTACCTAGGATCAATCTCACAACCTCCTGATTGTGAGGCAAGAGCTCCAGCTCTAGGCCACAGCAGCTGGGTAAATGATATAGGGCAGTGATGGCGAACCTTTTTTTCCTCAGGTGCCAAAAGTGTGTGTGTGCATGCTATCGCACATGTGCGAGTGCCCACACCCATAATTCAATGTCTGAGGAGGGCAAAAATGGCTTCCCCCACCCCCCACGGAGGCCCTCTGGAGGCCGGAAATGGCCCATTTCCTGACTTCTGGTGGGCCCAGTAGGCCCATTTTTCGCCCTCCCCAGGCTCCAGAGGCTTCCCTAGAGCCTGGGGAGAGCGAAAATGCCCTCCCCCACTCCCCAAAGGCCCTCTGGAAGCCGAAAATGCCCTCCCAGAGCCTCTGCGTGAGCCGAAAATCAGCTGGCCGGCGTGCACATGCGCACTGGAGCTAAGCTAGGGCAACAGCTCGCGTGCCGGCAGATATGGCTCTGCGTGCCACTTCTGGCACGCGTGCCATAGGTTCGCCATCACTGATATAGGGTTTCCTGCCTGAGCAGGGAGTTGGACTAGAAGACCTCCAATGCCCCTCCCAACTCTATTAATCTGTTCAGTTCTGGGGACCAGACTCTGTTGCAAGTTCATTTTTATGCATGCACTGAAACTGCAGGAGGAGAAAAGGAAGAAACAGATGGTTACAACTGAAGACATGGAGCAAAGTTCAGAACTTCCCTTCCTGCAGCCTTATCCAAATGGGTGCTTTCCAGAGCTGTTGGACAGTAAAGCTCATTTTCAGCCAGGCTGTCTACAGACTGACTGGTGATGCAGGACTTCTCAGGGACACCAGCCTGGGAAAGGCGGTGATGTAGAGTCATTTGGAAGATGGAGAGTGGCCTGTACTAAGCGATGATGTTACTACACTGGATTGCAGGGAGGAAAGAGCAATAAGCTAAGTGCTTTTGCTAAAACGGTGGTTGGGTGGGTGGAATCTTGCCTCATTTGTGGAATTCCAACTTTGAAAAACTAGGTTTTTTTTTTTAAATGTTCACATATGGATGTAAAGTCCTTTCTTCTGGAATATGTCTTAGCAGACCAAAGGTCATAAAAATCTGAACACACTAAAACAAAAGGAACGTAGGCAGCTACAGTTTTCTAACATGCCCCACTTTTTGTCACCATTGTAATTTCAGTAAAAGGAAATGCAGTTTTTCTTTGTAGGATTTTCACTTTCATTTCCAATAAATGAAGGAAAAAAGAATATAAAAGGAAGGAAAATGAAATGAAGAAAGGGAACAGTGATAGGACTGTTTCCTTCCTTCATTCGATTTTCCTTCTTTTTATGTTTAACAAACGTAGAAGTAGGGAGAAGTGATAGACAGCAACCTATCGCAACAGCTAAAAGTATTTATGTTTCTCCTCTCCTCCCCAGAGCATTTTTCAAACATGGGATTAAGATGTTCAAAATGCTTTGGTTTACAGGCCATCCCTTGCTGGAAGTAACACAGAGAAATATGTACCAATTGATTCTATGCACAACTTTTAAATTGATATGTTTGGGGGGGGCAATTATACATAAGAGTCTTACACATGTTATAGAACAGAGTTATTTTAAATTGCTTAGGAATTTTTAACTATTAAGATTCAACAGAACTACAGTGTGATTAACCAGAAAATCAGAGCTTGGTTTCTGTATTAAACCAACATAGATCTGTGTGACTTAAAAGCAGCCATTTGCAAATCTAATTATAATTCCAGGGAAACATGATACAGAATAATTGCAGCCCAAAGTCAAACTGTGCACACCCGGACCACATCCTACATCCATGAAATTGTGTATTGCCTCAGGATTGCAATTAACTTCTGATGTCATTACACAATCATAGTCACTGTGAATGATAGATTTATCAGACCAAAATAGTCTGTTAAAACATAGTTTCTGGTTAGACAGAAGAAACAAGTGGAATCCCACAGGGGAAATTTTGTTTCATTATTTTTAATAGAGATTTAGAAGAAGGATGAGGAATTTATGTACTGTAGACTAGATGAATTTTTAAACTGGAATAATAGGGATTATTAGATTGTAATATTTTGTGTACTGGACCAAATCTCCTGGACCAGATGGACTACATACCAAAGTATTAAAGGACCTAGTAGATGTCATCTCTGAGCTACTGACTGAAATCTTTGAAAAATCCTGGAGGAATTGGCAGGAAATTGGAGAACAGTCCATATTATTCCATTTTTTTAAAAAAAGAAAGGGGAAGTTGACTCAGGAAACTACAGACCAATCATTTTAACCAATACTTGGAAAAATCCTAGAAAAGGTTATCAAGTAGTAAGCTGATGAGCATTTAGAAAGTCACAGTGTTGTTATAAGAAGCCAGTATGGATTTGTTAAAAGCAGACCATGTCGGAGTTATTTTAATGCTTTAATTTATTTGACAGTGTGATTTGATTAGTCAATGAAGGGAATGCTGCAATTATAATGTATTTGGCCTTTAGTAGGGCATTTCATAAAGTACACCATAGCATCCTTTGTGATAAACTTCCTGTCCTGGGGAGTGGGTTGGAATGGAAGACCACTAAGGTCCCTTTCAACCATATGATTCTATTAAATTTAAGTATAGATTATCAGCTGGGATCCATTTAATCCCAAACCATTTTCAGACATATTGATGGATTATTATTTTTTAAACCATGGGGTTGTTGCTACTCTCAAGGTAACTCGAAACAAAATTGATGTGACCAAGGCTTTAGTTTCAGAAATCAGAATTTTATACATGGCAACATATCCCTCTAAGATTCTACTTGCTCGTTTGCTGTAAATATTGTGTAAGATTCTCGTCAGGATTGGCTGACATTTTTCCTGCAAATTTTCTCTGTGTTAGGCAGGCAGCTCCTTCTTTTAAAGGGTTTATTTAGATTATTCTGAGATTACCTTCATAGCATAAGTGGTATAATATAAAGACACTGAAACAGTAATCCTTACCTTTTCCACATGCCCTCCATCCCCAAACGCAAACAAAACATAAATTCTGTTAGGAAGCCGTAGGGCAAAGGTCTCTGGAGCTGTGTTTATTGCACAAGTTTGATCCAATAAATGTGTACTTTGCCCAGCATTGACCCAACAGTTAGAAAGGCCCACACACTACACTTAAAAGTCCTTCCTTTTATTAGAATGAGAGATTTATAGGCTTGGTTTGGAATAAGTTTGGGCTTATACCCAATACCATACCAGAGAACAGAAATGAAGGTCATTAGCAAGGAGGAAGCAAAAGAATATAAAATTGTAATTACTCCAACAGTAGGGAAAGTTATAGTTAAACCATGTTAAATTCTGTTTGTTGTAAAAATGAAATAATCTGTAAGATTGGTATGAGAGAGCTCTGAAGTACAAGCTGTTTGTTATTGAATGAAAGAAGGATGAC
This sequence comes from Diadophis punctatus similis, assembly GCA_023053685.1. Lineage (NCBI taxonomy): Eukaryota > Metazoa > Chordata > Lepidosauria > Squamata > Dipsadidae > Diadophis > Diadophis punctatus. The sequence goes on from JALIGW010000003.1 coordinate 156,792,222, forward strand.
TTACAGCACATTGAAATTTGGAAGCTAGTGGTATATTCAGTTAGGATTTCTAAAATCTCTCACAATTGTGTGGACAAAGAAACTGGTTAAATTCTTTCTCTGAGGATCTCCAATAATTTCTCAAGGACAAGAAGGTAGAAGAAAGAGAGGGAGATAGAGGGAGGGGAGTGCTATGAAATGAGGGAAAACAGACTGGTAAATAGAAGTACTGTATAATGGTGCAAAATTAGGATATTAATTTATGATATATTGGATAGAAATGTATAATTATGTATGTTTTGATATGATTTATGGTATATGTATGGATGTGTATATGGAGATTGTGGAAAAAAATAAAAAAATAATTCAAAAAAAAATTATCAAGGACAGAACATATGGTGGTGGCACTATTAGAATAATCCAATAGAACAGTGTTTCCCAACCTTGGCAACTTGAAGATGTCTGGACTTCAACTCCCAGAATTCCCCAGCCAGCATTCGCTGGCTGGGGAATTCTGGGAGTTGAAGTCCAGACATCTTCAAGTTGCCAAGGTTGGGAAACACTGCAATAGAAGGAGTTCTCCATTACCTTTTTCTCTGAGATTTAATTGAAAGGTGGGGTGTAAGGGAAGGCTGCAGATCACTGAAGAGATGTTTGTACAGTGAAAAAGAAGATATTAGTAGTTAACATGTATACTTTCTGTGGTCATGAGAATTATTCAGAAATTCTTTTATCAAAGAATTTACCTGGTCCTATTCCACCTGCATATTGATAGTTACCAAGAGCAATCATCCTATGTAGTTTTTCTCAATCTTTCATCCTCGGAATAATTTCTTTGCCCATCTTAATCTAATTTTTGCAATGTTTCTAATTAATTAATAAAGAAAGGCAGACGCCTATACTTCTTGCTGCTGGTATTTCCATGCGCCAACTAGCTTGATCTATTCTTAAGAACATGCTATGATAACCTCTAAGGGCTCTAGCTTTGCAGTCAATAGTTTCTACTATTGCACATTAGGTTTTATGATTGTTCAAGATATGCAGTCAAGATATCATAACTGATTCATAATTAAACTGGGAAACAAATGGCTTAGAGTAGAAAAGGCATATTCTGCTGTTCTCTGGGAGAACTCTGCTAGAAGAGACTGAGATCTTGCCAATTAAAAGTAGTAGTTTGAGCTCTTCCTAGCCACAAGAGACACCTCAGACTTTCATTGGAGCGACTCCCTAGGAAGCGAAGTATATATTTACTTGTTCATTGGTGTATACTTTCCTGAAAGTTTAATAATAATAATAATAATAATAATAATAATAATAATAATAATAATAATAATAATAATAATAATAATAATAATAATAATAATAATAATAATAATAATAATAGCAGCAGAAGCAACAACATCAACAACAACAACAACAACAACAACAACAGAGTTGGAAGGGACCTTGGAGGTCTTCTAGTCCAACCCCCTGCTCAGGCAGGAAAACTTACACCACTTCAGACAAATGGTTATCCAACATCTTCTTAAAAACTTGAAGTTACAGAAGTTATAGGGAACCAAATTCTTTTTCCATGAGAAATGTAATTTCTCACAAGGAAACCCAGAAGCAAAAGAATAACTGATAGAGGAGAATATTTGTATCTCAGGTTTGAACTGTAGAATCCTTGGTGCTCTCTCAGAGCTTGGTGATTTTCATGCAGATGTTTCATTAACAAATCAGGTAATGAACACTGATTATGTTACCTAGCATGGTAATGAAACATCTGCAAGAAAACTACCAAACTCTGAGACCACCATGGACCCCACAAAAGAATTAACTAGTAACTTCTATTTGAGACATTATGAAAACTGTAGAAGTTGTTTCTACCTGTATCCCAGAATATCCCAGATAGAAAAGGACATGACCAAAATCTAGGCTTGCCATACCTAAAACTGGTCCACATTTTCAGAAAAGTGAGGAATATATTTTCAGATGAATTGACAAAGATCAGTTACGGGGACTGGCACTTTTCCTCTTCCCTTTTTTTTTCAAATGTTCTTAAAATGATTACTGTATTATCCATGTTTTAAAATATTTACCGTACATCAGCTTTCAGAACGGGAAAAGGACATGCAAATAACAAATGTTTTCTTTAGTTGTACACATATGTTTTCTTGTGTTTAAGAGAGGAAGTCAAACTTCCTTCTTCTCAAGCAATGCCAGACATACAGTCTCATATTGCCAGACTCTCACAGTCTTTGGTCTTCTTATTACAGTCCACATCTCTCCTTCTAGATCTACATCTTGATAATCTGGAATAAGCAAATAGAGCTCAAACATTAGCAACATACGTCCACTGTGAAATATGTTAGGCTTGAGGACACTTTTCACAAGATCAGTATGCTGATGCGCTGAATATTTGCATTCCACGAGGACTATTGCTTTCAAATATGAGCAATGCCTTGCAACTTGCTCCTCATTCAAATGACCAAGGGTCAATTCAGATGGCCCAGCAACAATAGCTCCAAAAAAGAATGTATTCACATCTCTTTCCTATAATAGTAATACTAACCATGATCTGCTCCATTCCTAGTTCGGCGTTATGACTTTTATCAAAAGTGACCCCAGGAGAACTCAGAAACTCTGTATCTTTGAGATAGAATAAGTTACTTTGTGAATTCATGCCCATGAACAACAATCAGAATTTTGAAGTCCAGAAATTAAATTTAGTTACCAGTTTATGGTATATCTTGAACTGGAGCACTATATCCATTGTAGGCTAGAGTAAATTTCCATATACAACAATATACTGTATTACGGGGTCCTGTCAAAAATACACAAATGTTTGAATTTTTCATTGTGGCTTTACTCATCCTACACCTGATGTAAGCTCCAATCAGTTCACCCAATGCCTTTTTTTTTTCAAAACAATGTAACCAACACAATGCCTCATTTATGGAAAGAAGTTCCTCGTCTATTCTGCCTATCTGCTTACTTTGAGCTAGGGTGTCCCTGACAGAGATAGTAGACATCTCTGTGATCACAGTTGTACTTCCAGAGGCACAATCACAAAAATAGTTAAAGAAAGCGATGAACTATGTTATTCTGCTTCAGATGCAAATACCCCTGCCTCTAATTACAAAACATCAAGTTGGGTAAAACTGGCTATGAGAAGAGCCTGTAGAACTAACTTCTCCAGGAGTTTTCAGAACTTCAGGAATTCCCACACACAGGGAATTCTCACGTACATCTCCTTTACTGTTAACAGTTAACGGAGGCACAACATTGACAGTTCAAAGCTATTAACACTTCCTCTTTGCCTCTGAGTGTGTACAAAATGACTCTTTGCAGTCTTTTCCTTCCTTTGTCCTTCACCATAGTGGGATCACCTGATAGATTCTTTCAACATATACAGGAGGGAGTACTATCCATGACAGGAAGGAAGTTACTAATATAGAGTTGGCCCTTTCTCTGCCTAGGTAGGAATCTCCCCACAGTTCTCTTGTCTTCTAAGTAATTTTTATCATTTACTAATGAATAATTTTGGGCATAGGTAGGGAGAAAGAGAGAAAGTTTGGTTCCACTATTCAGTCATTAAAGTTGTGCCATGCAAGACATAATGTGAACAGCTACCTTTGTATAGAAACTAATACAAGTGATATTTTGATTGTCTTCTCTGAAGAACATGGGTGCAATGAAGCTGATTAGAGAACAGTGACATGCTTCATTTTCTGCTATCATACTGTGAATCTTCTTCAGGATTAGTAGTTTCATGACCAAACAAATAAGCAAATAGAAAATGAACTGCCTGGATGAGATGTCCAAAATCTCTGGTAACCATAACCTAACAGGCCCACGGAGGAGAGGTCTCCAACCAGAAAAGAAAAGTGGGCCAGTTGAAGACCAGCAGGTCACTGACCCTCTGAAGAGATCTCCATAAGGTTTTCTTCCACCTTCTTGCAGAAAAGAAATACTTGACTCTCGCTGCTCATCTTGAGCTCACCTCAAGATGAGCTGCATGGATGACTTGGAGCAAGGAGTGAATGCTATTTATTTCAAACATGTGGATGTCTCTTCCCTGAATTACTAGGTGATTTGCAACAAGAGTTTAGAAAAAGAAAACCAAAGCTCTAATGAACTCTTTGCCATATTCTAGAAACAAAACACTTGCTGGAAGACATGAGATGCTATACACTTAAATCAACAATAGCAACTCTTTTGGAAGTGTGGTCATGCAGTAAATATCTTTAAATTGCAACATAGCTTATGCCTCAATGTTTCACAAGGGCGAATCTGCTCTACAAATAATAAAAGAGTTGGATCACTTGGAGAGAATTCTGTTCTCTCGGAGATAGAAAACTGCAGAAAATATGACTTCTGCAACAGAATGATCAATGCCTGGAATACACTACCTGATTCTGTGGTTTCTTCCCCAAACCCCCAAAACTTTAACCTTAGACTGTCTACAATAGACCTCTCCCCATTTCTAAGAGGTCTGTAAGAGGCATGCATAAGCACACCACTGTGCCTACCGTCCCTGTCCTACTGTCCTATTGTCCTCTTTTATTGGAACTTTTTACTTATGTTATGTTTATACAAACTACTATCCTGTACATGTTTGACAAATAAATAAATAAATAAATAAATAAATAAATAATAAATAAATAAATAAATAAATAAATAAATAAATAAATAAATAAATAAATAAATAAATAAATAAATATCAGGGAGGAAAAATGGGACATTTGCATGGCTTTGTCCAAGAGGTTAGGATGGAGATTGTGACAGTGCAGTTGAAGGTCTGCCTATTTTTATGTGCAACCTGCATGATAAATAAATAAATAAATAAACAAATAAACAAATAAACAAATAAACAAATAAACAAATAAACAAACAAATAAATAAATAAATAAATAAATAAACAAACAAACAAACAAACAAACAAACAAACTTATTTATTTATTTATTTATTTATTTATTTATTTATTTATTTATTTATTTATTTATTTATTTATTTATTTATTTATTTATTTATTTATTTATTTATTTATTTATTTATTTATTTATTTATTTATTTATGGGCCGCCCAACTCCCACAGGACTCTGGGCGGCTTACAACATGGAAAATACATTTTATTAAAAAAAACTATAATAAACATTAAAAATATACAAATATAAAAATTAGAAATTTAAAAAATTACAAGCATAATCATTCATACATGGGGGAGACCTAGGGTATTCAAATGGAATCTCTATCACCCCGCCTGCAGGAAGAGCCATGTCTTGAAAGCTTTAAATAAATAAATAAATAAGAATTTATTGGCGCAAATATCTTGAGTTTTTAAACTATATGTCTTTGACACCTCTTAATGGAACTGGGCAGTTCACACTTCAAGTAGGACAGTACTGTATGATTGTTCCTGTGATGTCTCCCAGCTGAACAACTAACCCTGCTCATCCGTTAAGAAAAAACTACTGTTACAACAATATTGGGACTTAATGACATCTTTTTTGCGTTATATACTCAGCTGGTATTTTTGGAGTTTTCTCTTCCTCTGTATTTTTTTCTTTTTACAGCTATTGCAATCTTTCTATGGGGGGGGTTCCTCACCGCCTTTGATAAGCTCACGGGGGGGGGGGACAGTCCCAAACCTCATCAGAGAGGTCATCCTACAGCCTCCAGGAAAAGGCCCTTAGGAAAAGGAAAAGCTGTGTAAGGGAAGGGATGGAGAACAGGACCCAACCTGAAGAATATGAGGGTTGGGAAAGAAAGATCTGGAGTTATGTATCTTCCTGGTCACAGGGAGCTTCAAAAGAAAGCATCCATACCTCAAACTGAGCCTTGAAGCTAAGTAGCAACCAACTGACAGAATACGTTCCATCGTGTCTCCAGATAGCTATCAAAGGACAAGGGGCAGCCTTGTGTATAAGTTGAAGCATGTCTTCTCACGATTGGGTAACTTCATTATTCTGCTCTGAGTAAGTCATATTTCTGAGCATCAATTTTTTGTTTCTTTACTTCACTTTTTTTGTGAACCTGCATGGCCTACAGTGCCAACTGGATTTAAAGGAATTTGTTTTAAATGAGAAAGATAAATTAAGTTATTATCGAAGCTACCCAAAGCTTCACACTATGTTGGATAGTGGAACTGATTTTGCTACATGAGTGGTTTCCTTTTTTTCCACACCATCCTTTCATAACTTGAAGCCTTCTTGATAGTTTCAATAATTTTATCAAATGTTGGAAATGTTGCCTGAGGATGATGGGAATTGTAGTCCAATGTGTCCAGAGGGCAAAAGGTGGGAATGCTCTAGGTATTTAAATAATCAGGTTCCACAGTACAGCATCTCCAATTAGAGCTATAAATTCATATGTTTTACTACCATTTGCTTTCACTTTTCACTAAAAGTAAATAGAGATAATAATATAGCATCTCAATGCTTGAGTTCAAATCAATAGGATATAGGAGCCATTTTGACGAAGAGCAGGACATGTCAGAAACAAACAGATGGATTGAGCCTGGCTCACGGGGATTACATTCACACAGTTTTCTGGCAGCATTATGGAAGAGGTCAGTTATTGTCTTCTGTGTAAAACACTCATGAGAATGAAAAGAAAGATAGATTTTTGTGCAGAATGCAGTTGGAAAATATGATTCGTTCCTTTATTAGCCAAGCAATTAGAAATATTTAAAAGTACCAAATTAGATTTCATAAGGTCACCAAAAATTTGGATATCATTGATTGATTATAATCTTGTAGATGACATCCCTATCCCAGATTGAGGATATATCTGAACATATGTGCAACTCAGGTGTGGGTTCCTACCAGTGCGGTCCAGTGCGTAGCTCCGGTAGGGACCCGCCAATAACCCAATTTGCGTGCGACTGCTCTGGTACCCTCTCCACTGGGCAGTCACGCGCATCGCCATCTTTCTTTACGAATTTTTGGGCAATTTTGCTTCTGCGCATGCATGGAAGCAAAATCGCACCGAAATCTCACAAGGGGACATGCACGCGCGAGAGAGATTTCGGAGATATTTTGCTTCTGTGCATGCGTGGAAGTAAAATTGCACCAAAATCTTGCGCGCGCACGCATCCCCTTGCAAGATTTTGGCGAGATTTTGCTTCTGCGCATGCGCAGAAGCAAAATCTTGCAAGGGGGCGCGCGCACGAAGCATGAAGAAACACACCGGTCTGGGTAAGTGAACAACTCACCCCTGGTGCAACTGCATTGCATCTGATTTTTCTCCTATATTCATGGAACTTCAACAAGCATTTCTGGCAATAAGCATTTTGTGTGGTTTTTCAAAAGGTACATATTTGCCAGAGGTGAGTTCCTCCCGGTTCAGACCGGTTCTATAGAACCGGTAGTAACTTGGTGGCTTGGGTCGCTGGGGATATTGGGATGGGGATTCCTCATGGAAAAATAAATATTACATCAGAGTAATTTTCTTCTGGCTCAAGGAGAGAAGGAGCACAACTAAACTATATATCCTGTACTGTTCCTTCTCATGTAGTTACACTCCCAATAATCCCCCAAATCTCTGTATATGTGCTTGTGTTAATAAAGATGTAGGAGAGAATAATGAAGTTTCTCTAGCAAGAATATATTATGATGGATGTGTAGTAAACATACAAAGCCTTTTAATAATCTTGTGTATTAACATAGTAACCGAGTAATAAATGTACTGTGTTGGAAATCTATCTCTATTTGAATACATTGAATACATTTCTTAAATGCTGAGAATAGGCATGTGGCTAAAGTATTAAGGATATTCTTAGCTCCATTTGTGTGCATACACACTCAGTCTTGCACTCAGAGTTTTGTCAAAGTAATGAATTTGACTAAACAGCCACTATTATAAACACAGCATTTGGGAAGAAAATATCATGTTTCTACTATCACCTCGTTTAGATGCCACATAGCATTTTTTTATTTTGTAAATTATCAACATTTCAAGTGTGTTCCTTTCCAGATGATTAATCCAAGGTTTTTCAGCAGGCCTATTTTGCACACAATTTCAATGGCATCAAAGCAGCATCTAATTTTTTTGAGTGAAGTCATACACCAGTATTTCCACAATTAATACGATGCCAGAATCAATGACCTGTAATAAAATCCATCTTTAAAAATCAAAACGCAAGAGGGAGATGTTCTTTAGTACTGTTGCCATAAGGAAAGGAAGTAGTGAGGGAAAATGTTTTAATTAAAGGTTAAAGCCTTTTAAATTATTGCTATATCTTCATTTTCTGGTGTCCATCTTATTTTCCCCCTTACCGCTTCCATCTTTATCACACTGTTGCTCATTGAAATTATTTTTTTAAAGTTAAGTTCTATTCCTCACTTTTAATTAGATTTAAAGGTCTTTGAGTTGTATTCTGAGCTTCAATATATCCCTGGTCTTTTTATTTAGTTTCGGAGAATTCCAAAACTAAGTCTAAAATGAAATAAAGGGGTAAATTAATAAGCCAATAACACAGCTCGGGCAACTTTTTCACATTTGCAAACTTTGTGAACTTGAAACTAATCATCCAAATTATTAGGATGTCTACAAGTAATTCATTTTGGAATATTATTAGAAAGTTGGTTTCCACAGGCTAGGATCCTACAATACATTAGGACAAGCCCTAATATTCCCAGGCAACATGTCCAACTAATACAATTCCAAACACACAGTCATAGCGATTGCTACCTTCTCCCTTCACTAATACTTAAAGAAGCATCTGATGGAGGACATACAAAATAAAACGTAGGAGAAGAAAAGAACTTACCGTATTTTTCGGACTATAAGATGCACCTTAGTTTTTGGGGAGGAAAAAAAATATCTGCCTACCAGCATCCATCTGGCTAGTGTCCTTAGCAAACAGCCTGGAACAGGTATATTAGCCTTGCAAAGGTCCTTTTGAAAGGCTGCTTTTTCAGCCTTGCAAAGCTCCGTTTGAGAGGCTGGGCGGGGCTACATTCGGTGTATAAGATGCACCCAGATTTTCATTCTCTTTTAGGGAGGGGAAAGGTGCGTCTTGTACTCCGAAAAATACAGTATTTTCTGTTTTCTATTGCTCTTAGAAAGACACATTGTTGACATTGCATGGAGTGAAGAATACCCAATTTCTTAAGTCATCAGTAGCCTGAAGAGCTTGTTTCCGTACCATATTTGACTAAGTTGACTAAGCCCTCCGGAGGCTGAAATAGCGTTCCCAGAGCCTCCGCACGAGCCAAAAATCAGCTGGCAGACACTTAATTTTCTGAGGAAAGATGTCACGGGGTGATTTTCTAATTGTCAGCTGTACTCATATGTATTCACATGTCAGACATTATGACCCAGAGGTTCTTAGCAAAGTGAAGCAGTCACATGGGATGTGATCTGCGCAGATGTGAAATTCCTTTGTACCCCTCGCTCACACTTCTACTGTAGTCCTTCATTAAGAAGGACACATATTTTAATCTGTCAAGATGTAATCTTTAAGTATTAGGTTTTTATATTTCTTTTGTACCGAAATAAATAGACTTTATACTCGGGCTTATTTTATTATAGGTTAGTTTCGGAAGGAAAAGATTCATTACCTCTACAATTTATCTTTCTATAGCCAACAAAAGATGTTTTAAAATATTTTACTAATTTTTTTGTCTTGATATTTCTTACATATATTGAGATTAGCCAGATTTTTGCAAGCTCTGCCAAGTGTAATGTAGCTCAGTTAAGCCATTGTAGGTCTCACAAAAAATGGTAGCACACTTTCAGGCTAATCAGTTTGATTAAAAAGACACAGCTTTTGGCCTTTTAATAAAATGTGTTGTTTTGAAAAGGTGCTGCTTTTCTGGTTTTGGACCGCTACAGACTATCTCCTCCTACACGGATTTCAAGGCTAAAGTGGTTGCACGTGTACTCTAAATAAATCAGTGGCAGGTAATGGGTTTTGCTTGTGCTTCCTTGTGCTGCTATTTTTTAATGGGTAGCTGGAGCTCCATCTGGTGGCTAGCAGCTTATTTTAATGAGCATTGTCCTGACTTAACGAGTTGTGGAGTACCACTTTAACATAGTAGAATCTTCACTGTTTATGAACCCACATTGGCACCATATTGCAAGCAACTTTACAATACAGAAATGGGAATGGGGGATTAAAAACAATGTGTTTAGACCAGTGTTTCTCAACCTTGGCAGTTTGAAGATGTGTGGACTTCAACTCCCAGAATTCCCCAGCCAGCGTTGCTGGCTGGGGAATTCTGGGAGTTGAAGTCCACACATCTTCAAACTGCCAAGGTTGAGAAACACTGGTTTAGACAAAAGGATTTGCAAGAGGATCAGAATAACCATTTTCAAACATCAGAACTAATACATAGACCCAATTTTGCATAAAGGGGTTGTGGTGTGGAGAGAGTGGGAAGTGGGGGATTGAGCAAGGTTGGGTTTTAAAGTGTTCAAGGAACTATAGAGTTTTAGGCTAGACTGAAAGTCATTCTGGAAGAAGGCAGTGACAAACAACTTCCATATTGCTCCCAAGGAATCTGGGTGGATGTACTATATTAATGAAATCATGAGGAATCAAGCTTATCTTGAAGATTATTATTTTTTAAACCTGATTCACAGGAAATTCACTGTGGCCCACAATTAATGATGGCTAGAACCAGAATCCAGAGTGGCTGGGTGATTATCCTCCTTCCTCCCCCCATTTTGACATAAGACCTCCCCCTGTCTTATCAGCACCATTTGTGACCTGCACAGTCAGCTTCGACAAGCAAAGTCAATGGGGAAGCCAGCAGGAAGTTGCAAGGTGCAGCCACTTGACAAGACCACGGATGATTTGTTTCATGACTGCAGTCAGATGTGATGTTGTAAGTGGTGCAGTCATGTGACCTCATGCTTAATTACTCTGCCCCTTAACAACAGAGTTGCCGGTGCCCACTGCAGTCGGCAAATGAGAACTACCTAAACTGTCTTAAAACAAGCTATGTTTTATATTCTGGCTCTGTTCACGCATCAGACTAGGTGCCGCAACAAACAATCAAATGATATTGGAGTGTAATGGATCCATCCAAACAGTATGTCTGACTGTATCCTGCTTCACCATAATTTGTTACATTTTGTATACAACAAAACAATGGATCTGAGCACAGCATTAAAGCAATTATATTGTGCACAGGTTTGCTGAGAAGTAAAGCTCTCCAAAATTAATCTGGTTTAGTAAATGAGTTTTAAATTGCAATTTTATTCCCTGGATGGCCCCACATTTATTTTCAATTGTCTCCTTGATTGTTTGCCAATTTCTGACATTTCCAACATGTTGCCAAGGTTGCAACAGAGGACTAAGTATTTTAAATATATTTGATTATACTCGAAGGACACCTTCTTTTGTAAAAGTTGTACTATTTAGTGCTAAATACTGATAAATATTAACTACTGAGTACTGGTTTAGTATTGATTCTAAAGACTTGATGATTTTAAAAGTAATGCTTTCAAAAGTAATAAAATAAATATGCTGTTAAAAACACATGCTTGATTATTAAGTGAGACATTAATTGCCAGGCACATATTTCAAACAGCTTGCATTACTTTTGCTTGAAACTGTGATTATCCTGCATTGATTATATGATATTAGTTATAGCAGTTTTTAAAAAAAACATATAATGTATAACATTTATATGTATATTTTAAGGGATGGACTTTATACAGGTAGTCCGTTCATTTAGTGACCGTTCAAAGTTACAATGCCACTGAAAAAAGTAACTTATGACCATTTTCACACTTACAACCTATTAGTATCCCCAGGATCATGCAATCAAAATTCAGATGCTTGGCAACTGATTTACACTTATGACTGGGTCATTTGATCAGTTTTTGCAACCTTTTGACAAGCAAAATCAATGGGGAATCCAGATTCACTTAACAACCGTGTTACTAATTTAACAACTGCAGTGATTCACTTAACAATTGTGACATGAAATATCATACAATGGGGAAAAACTCACTTAACAAACGTCTCACTTAACAACAGAAATTTTGGGCTCAGTTGTGGTTGTAGGTTGAGGACTACATGTACCACTTAAGTCCTTTGCCTGCTGAGACAAGTGAAATCAGGAATGCCAGACAAAAGAGATATTGAAATGTATGGAAGATGCTAAATATATTTCAAGAACTGGTTGGTTGGTTGGTTGGTTGGTTGGTTGATTTATTTATTTATTTAAATAGATTTGTATGCCACTCAACTCTGGGGGGGGGGGACTCTGGGCGGCTCGTTGGTTGGTTGGTTGGTTGATTGGTTTTCCACATTTCTACCCCAACCTTAAGACTCTCAGCAGAAATTGTGAAGAAAAAGATTTCTAATGCTTTAAAGAAATTATCTTTATTTAGGCAATGACTGGCAAGATGTAAAATATAGTTTCTGCTGAATGTAGTTGGAGATGTCTGGAACATGTAAGTTCCACACCACCCACCTATGGTGTCTCTTTATCTCTGTACCTAATTTTAAGACTGAACTTCCTTCCTTCCTTCCTTCCTTCCTTCCTTCCTTCCTTCCTTCCTTCCTTCCTTCCTTCCTTCCTTCCTTCCTTCCTTCCTTCCTTCCTTCCTTCCTCCAGATCTTCTCACTTGGTATTTTCCTGAGATTTTGCCAAACAAATTAGAGCAGTACTTCTTGGCTTGGTCAGTCTTCTACTTCCCCTACCCCCACCCCAATGCACACAGCAATTTTCTTAAGCCTACAGCTTTTAACTGAAACGTCTTGTAGCTGAAAAGAGAAGGCAGCCAATTCTAGTGCCACGTTTAATAATTCATAAATCAAACATAGTTCAAATGGGTTCAGAGTTTAAAAGTTTAAATGTTTTGCTGAAGTTTTAAAGTTTAAGCTGCCAAAAATTTTAATACACACCCGCACACACATATTCAAGTTCAGAAGCTTACACTAAAATGTGGAGAACTGAAGCCCATAGGTATTTATTCAGCCGTCCCACTGAATACAGTGATATTTATTCATTGGTCAGTGTACAAAGAATAAGGGTATTAATGTAATGTACAACAGATATATCTGCTGCTATTTATTTTCTTTCTTTTTTCTTTTTTGTTCTCAGGAGCAATAGTGGGAAGCAACTCCCCTCCCCCTCCCCCAATTCTAGTTGCCTCTGGTCCCACTAGACCTCTGGTGGGTTTCAAATTTTTTAACTACTGGTTCTGTGGGCGTGGCATGGTTTGGTGGGCGTGGCTTTGTGGGCGTGGCTTTGTGGGCATGGCTTTGTGGGCATGGCAGGGGAAGGATACTGCAAAATCTGCATTCCCTCCCCACTTCAGGGGAAGGTTACTGCAAAATCCCCATTTCCTCCTGATTAGCTGGGACTCAGGAGGCAGAGAATAGATGGGGTGGGGCCAGTCAGAGGTGGTATCATCCAGTGTTCCGAACTACTCAAAATTTCCGCTACTGGTTCTCCAGAACTGGTCAGAACCTGCTGAAACCCACCTCTGCCTCTGGTTGCTTGTGTGGTACAGAATAAAGAGCTTGGCTGATCTTTGGCCTAAGAGGACAAGATCTTCTTGTGTGCATCTCCTTCCCTTTCTGCTCTTTGATCTTTGGGCAATTTCCTGTCTGAGGAGCTTCCCCTAGCTTAGCATCTTGGAAAGCTCCTTTTCCTGGATAAGGAAACATGCCACTACATGCCCAAAAGGAATAATCCCAGATAGTAGGACTGCAACAGGACCTTTGCCTGGAACCTTGGCAAAGTCACTGTTCATCGTAGTAGGCAACAGTAAGGTAAAGGTGAAGGAGTCCCTTCGGATTTTACTCTGCTAGTTGTTGCTGACTTTAGGGGGTCATCTTCGTTTCAAGGCCATTGAGCCAGCACTGTCCGAAAACATTTCCATGGTCATGTGGCCAGCATGACATCACGGAGCACCAAAGTGATACCTATTTATCTATTTGAATTTGCATGCCTTTGAACTACTAGCTTGGCAGGAGCTGAGGCAAGGATGGGAGCTCACCCCATCACATGGCACTCAGGTCTTGAACCCAAGCTGCAGCTTTCCAGTCAACAAGCCCAGAGTCTTAACCACTGAGCCACTGCGCCGCCCCTCACCACCCCTAGTAGGCAACAGTGGACTAGAGAAACTAATGGCCTGCCTTGATATAAAACTAACTGATTAGTGGTTAATTAATTTAAGAAATAAATTAAAATTAAATTTCCAATTGGAAAATATAAGCTAAGTAACCATGAAACTAAGTAAATCTGTGTCTGTGAAACATTTTAGCCTTCACAAAGTTGTCGCTAGCAAATTGGAGAGATATAAGTCCAGCACAGTTCAGATTCAAGGCCATTTCCAAATATTGCCCTCTCCATCCTGTTGTTGGAAGAACTGAACAAGATTTAAGGGTGCCTAGGAGTGAAATCCACATTGAATTATTACGGAATGTATTCTGTCCCAGACTGCATTGATCAGATTACGAATTTGGGGATAGATAAGGCTCTGTGCCTGGACTGAATATTGCAATTTCAGCTGGCCCAAGCCCAAACCAAAACATACCTGTTATGTCCAGATGTGGACCTACAAAATGCTTTCATCCAGGTATGGATTTACAATATGCATGTACAGGCATCCTGAGACAGAGGAATAAGGAAAAACTAATCAATCAACATTAGCTTTTATACATATTGATAGATATAAAATTGCACACAAATATAAAATTTATATGATAACCAGCTAAATAATTGCAGGCAGTTGACAGTGGGAAATATAAAATGAGTTTCATTTTATAGAAGCACCAAGGTAACATAAATATAGGAAGTGTTATTCAGACTGAAAAGGGATAGTGAAGGAGTAAAAAGAAAAGTACTATAATCAGCACTACCTCTAGGCCAGGGTGTCAAACTCAAGGCCCGGGGACTGGATCTGGCCCATGGGGTACTTAGATGTGGCCCGTGGGGCAACCCTGGAAACAGCAAAGGACTGGCCCATAGTGCTTCTGCCAGTGAAAACGGGCTCCTGAGCTCCGTTTTTGGCTGCCACAGCCTCCTGCAACCCTCTGCCAGTGAAAATGGAGCTCAGGAGGGCCGCATGCTCTGTTTTCACTGGCAGAGGATTGCAAGAGGTCGTGGCAGCCTAAAACAAAGCACAGGAGCCCGTTTTTGCTGGCAGAGCGCTTGGGACACCACAGGCGCCCCTGACACAAGTGACATCGAGCTGGCCACACCCACCCTGCCACGCCCACCCCGGCCCCTCAAGGTCAAATACAACCCTGATGTGGCCCTCAATGAAATAGAGTTTGACATCCCTGCTCTAGGCAAAGATCTGTACTGTAAAGATCTCCAATTTCTAGCAAGCTTAGAGTGTTGTTTCCATTAGGCAATATCAGGGGCGGGTTGCTTGCTTACTGGTGCCGGTGCGCTGCGCGCACATCTCCACGTTTCGGGGGCGCTTGCTCACTATGCACGCGTGCCCCCTCGCGATTTTGCTTCTGCGCATGTGCGGAAGCAAAATTGCGCCAAAATTTCACAAAGGGATGCGCGCACGCATGAGATTTTGGCGAGATTTTGCTTCTGCACATGCGCAGAAGCAAAATCGGCCAAAAATTCACAGAAAAAGATGGCGACACACGTGACGAACCGGCGGAGAGGGCTCCGGAACGGTCGTGTGCAAATTGCGCAATTGGCCGCTCCCTACTGGAGCTACGCACCAGACAGCTCCGGCAGCAACCTACCTCTGGGCAATATATTTAGTTTCAAACTGAAATGAAATAAAACTTTTGAAGACCCACAAATGCAAATTTTATATTGATGAAATTTGAATCTTTGATAATATTGACCAGATAGTCCAGTGATGGTGAACCTTTTTTGGTTCGCGTGCCAAAAGGGGGAGGGATGCGGGGCGTCACGCGTGTGTGTGCCCACACCCATAATTCCATGCGCCCCCCATGCATGCGTGCATCACCCCCCTGCGCTCCCGGCACGCGATGGCACGCCTGTTTTTCACTCTCCCCAGGCTTCAGAGCCTTTCTAGGAGCCTGGGCAGGGCAAAAACGGCCTTCCCCACCTCTCCGGAGGCCCTCCAGAGGCAGAAAATGGCCCTTTTGCCAACTTCCAGTTGAACCGGAAGGCCTGTTTTTTTGCTCTCCCCAAGTTCCAGAGCCTTTCTAGGAGTCTGGGGATGGCGAAAATGACCTCCCCCCTGGAGGCCCTCCTGAGGCCAGAAATGGCTCATTTCAAGTTGCGAAATGGGCCATTTCTGGCCTCCGGAGGGCCTCCGGGGGGGGAAGGCCATTTTCGCCCTCCCCAGGCTCCTAGAAAGGCTCTGAAGCCTGGGGAGAGCAAAAAAATGGAACTTCCAGTTCAACCGGAAGTCGACAAATGGAACATTTCCGGCCTCTGGAGGACCTCCGGGGGGTGGGGAAGGCCATTTTTGCCCTCCCCAGGCTCCTAGAAAGGCTCTGGAGCTTGGAGAGTGGCTGAAAACAGGCTGTTTCCTGACTCCCAGTGGGTCCAGAAGGCTCGAAAATCAGCTGGCTGGCACACCAGCTCACATGCCCACCGATATGGTTCTGCATGCCACTTGTGGCACGCGTGCCATAGGTTCGCCATCACGAAGATAGTCCAATAAAATTGGATGATATCTTCCCATAACAATATTAACTTGTGTTAAATAAATTGTATTGCTGAGAATTCATTCCACATTCTAACCACAGAGGAAGAATTCTCAACAAATTACTTGCAGATATGCTATAAAGGAAACTCATTCAACTTATTGCAATAGACCATTCAGACTCCTCCAAGTGGGATGAACCAGCATTCCATTTACTGATTGTTTTTAAAAATAGATTTATTACATTACGGTTGCAAGACTCTTGGTGATTTGGGGTAAGGATATATATATAATTGTGGTCACAAGAAAAAAACCCTAAAATTACATTATTAGAAAATCAGCAATTATAAAGACCACATCATCCATTATATCTTGAAGGCACTAATTTGGGAAGGGTCCCAAAGAGGGTATCTGTAATGTCATCAGGCTTCATGAGTATTCTCACCTGCGCTTATGATCCATAAATGCTTTATCTTTGAAGTCAACATAACAAACTTGCACTATCATCTATCTATCTATCTATCTATCTATCTATCTATCTATCTATCTATCTATCTATCTATCTATCTTAAAGTGACCAGATATATATATATTTTTAAGCGGGACGGGGGGGCGGGCCCGCCTGGGCGCTGCCATTTGTTTTGCCCTCTGCGCATGCGCAGAACGCTGCGCATGTGCAGAGGGCAAAACACAGCAAATGTCGGCGTCCAGGTGGGGGTGGGAGGCGGGAGGCCTTTTCTCGCCTCCCACCTCCCCTTCGGGAGCTGCCCTGGGGCCAGGCTGGCAAGCGACGAACGGGAGGCGCGAGACGGGGAAAGGAGGCAGCCGGCAGCTTACCTGCTCCAGACATCCAAGCGCCGCGGTCTCCTGGTCGCCCGCCCGGCCCCAGGGCAATGGCGGCAGCGAGGCGACGGGGGGAAGGAAGGGGAGGGGGACGAGGAAGGGCTGTTTGCGCCGCCGCCGCTGGAGCTCAAACCGGTGACGGCAGCGGCGACGGCTCCTCGTCCCTCACCCCTCCACCCGCATCCCAAAAGCAGCGGCACCTCCGAGGGCGGGGCTAGGGATGGGGCGGGGGAAGGAGAGGAGGAGCAGCCCCCCTTCCCCCTCTCCCCAGCAGGCAGCCGCCTCGCTGGAATTCCGCCCGACTTGCTTCCGGTACCTCTCTTTTGCTTCCCCTTCTAAGGTGACCAGACGTCCCGCTGTTTCGGCATTCTTTTCAAAAAAAGCGGGACTTTTTGAAAAGAATGCGGGACGCGGGACACACGCTTGAAAAGCGTGTCTGTCCCACCAAAAGTGGGACGTCTGGTCACCTTAATCTATCTATCTATCTATCTATCTATCTATCTATCTATCTATCTATCTATCTATCTATCTATCTATCTATCTATCTATCTATCTATCTATCTATCTATCTATCTATCTATCTATCATATTTGCATAGTCCTCCATCTCACATGAAGTGACCTGAGCAGCATACAACTACTTTATGCCACATTTAAGACACACACACTCAGTGTCTCTCTCTCTCTCTTTCACACACACGTGCTCACACCAATATAAGCAAGAGTGATGTAAGATGTCTTGCTGAGCCATATTCATTCTGAGACAAGCACTTTATAACCACTGAGAAACATTGCGACATTGTTGTACTAGTTCCAGCAAACAGTGTTAAGGGATAAGCGCATTAATAAAAACAAAGATAAAAGGAAGAAAAGAACAAGAAAAGAGGAGGGCTGAATGAAATTTTATGAAAACTGAGCCGTTAAAACTTGATAAACTTGGCACCTCATCAAAAAAAGAAATGGCAAGGGAGCTTCTGATGTCAAAAAAGGTGAAAATGAAGACAAGGAGATAATGTCTGTTATGTGTAATGGGAACAGGAGGCATCCATCTTCTCTCTGCTCCATGTAAAGCCACAGTTAGGCAAAGCTGAACAACACACAATTCCCACTTGCAGGAATAGCTCACAAATTGTCATGAGATAAGTGAAAGCTGAACTACAGGTGATATTGTTCATTTCCTGGAGTGCCTGATGAAGACAGGGGTTCTAGCATGGTGGGCAGAAGAGTTTAAATCTTTTGTTCCTGCATTAGTCTTGATTTCAAAGAGCCATACAATGGTATTGCAGAATAAACCTTTAGGGAAGGTTGTTGAATAGTTTGTAGGAATTCAGTTACAGAGTTCTTTAAATGAATTATCTGGACCTCTTTTAGGCAAGATTCAAGCTGGGGCAAAGGACAAAGATAGCATTGATCTCTCTAGTCAATTATCTTTACTGGGACCTACATGGAGGTAATACAGCTCCTCCCACCCAAGTCCGTTTAGATCTTTAAGTAGTCTTCAGTACAGTGGACCATGGAATCATTCTGAATTCTCTGCATTAGTTGGAGATCAAAGGCTTATTGCTGGCAACGGAGTACTTAACAGCTCTTTTTCCTTTATTTCCTTAAAATAACTAATTTTTTCAATGTTTGGAAAGCAGACAATTAATTGCCAGAGATAAGTTGATAGAAATTGTAATTTCTATTACTTAGTTTTTATTATTTAGGTTTTTCACTATTCATATTGGTACCTGAGTCTTTCAGGAGAAGCTAACGGAATCTAACAAACTGAAATCAGAGCAGGGTAAATTGTTGATATAAATTGATCATAGCAGATAGGATCAGGTAGGTAAATGGAGTTAAGGCAGGTAAAGACAAGGCAGAAATCTTAAGCAGATTCCTCAATGAGCAATGACAGTTCTAAATGTGCTTTCTACTGCTATGACAACTGTAGACTATTGTCTCAGAAAGCCAAATGAAATCAGATATAAATTAACCAAATCAGTGATGTGGTCAGTGCCACATCAGTGCCCTTATACCCTAGAGTTCATAGATTTTGTATCCTTAGATTTCTGACCATGATATGGCCAATAACCAGGTCCACAATGATTGCATTTTCCTTGAGACAATTGAGACTTGCTATTGTCTTTCACTACACAACAAATGATATGAAAACCAGGCATGATGATTACAAGAAGTCTGATGAAAGAATTATGCCACATAGTACTCTTCAAATTTCCTAAGAAACATATACTTTCAGACAATGTTTTATATGAGCTTTTATTTTTATAGTTCAAGAACCAGAATATTTTCAGTTCAAGTAATTAAGGAGTTGCCTCTGCCCTTGAGAAGAAACAGCTGTATTCCTTGAAAACTCAGTTCATATGACTCTTTCTTCACATGAATACATCCTGGTGAAACATTGTAGAGAGATTCAATTATAAATCAAAGTGGAAAGAACTGAAATGCATAAACATAACTTCAAAATCACACAGTAATTACAAATTCCTGTATGTGAAAGAATAAGTAAGGTGATGAGTGAGATACAGCCAGTTATATGAAACACAAAGTTTAACTGTGTCCAGATCCTATAGTATAAGTTAGATATAATGCCTGACGTTTATAAAGCTAAAAATCTCATTATGTTACACAAGTGCAAAAACAGGCATGTATTTTATTTTGTTGTGAACTGTGTGCAATTACTTATTTATCTCTCTAGTCTCTTCCTTGCATAGAGCAAAGTATTGTGAAGCCTGGATTCAGATTGTGACATATTGTGGCAAACTATGTATGTGTTCATGCTCGGGAAGGGACAGAGAATTATGATCCTTCAGCTCTTCTACACAGAGAAAAGTACAAGTACACCCCAATTAATATAAGGGACAATAATTCTTTCCAGCATTTCTACATTAATGATGTGTCACTGTCATAAAAGGTTGTTTAAAGCATCCCCTTCCATTTCCCCTTCATTCTGTAATTCCAGCATTGGTATTTCACACACTGAGGCAGAGGCCATCAATGATTAATAGCTGTAATGTGTGGGAGGAATGATTTTGCTACTGAACTGGTCAACCAGTGTTCTAGGCTTCCTGGAAGAAGACCGGTGGGTGTGTTGTTCTATTCTCTTTTCTATGGAAGTCTAAATGAAAGCATTTTTAAACCGTTTTTTAAAAGGATTATAGGACTGGAAATGGAAATTACCACCTTAAATCACTGGACTAATGTCTCTTTCTAAGACACAGGGATTCTAACTTATCAGCATTGTTGTTATTTGTATAGCATAGTCTTCCTAAATTGGGCTCGCTAGATAGGTTGAACTATTTCCCCCCCACAAAGGATTCTGTGATTAGTGATCATACACATCGTGTGCTGAACCAGGTTGGAGAAGCTGCTGTAGCATAGGAAGTTCCCAAGGAGACAAGCCCTAACACACCTTCTCTTGAAAATGCTCAAATATTTGCAGGGATCTTAACAACCCAGGATTTAAAAAAACCCCAAAGTTCTTCCAAGAAGTGGACGTTCTTCAGAAAGTACAGCCATTAGTTAAACTTCTTACCTAAATTAGGATTAGACGGAGGAGGATTGATGAAACAAGGCAAATGGGATCCAACTTTGCTTTCAGCTGCCAGACTGCGCCTAGCCCTACATAATTTATTACATGGTTCCTAAGACCCTGCTATGAATCAAGCTGGCATACCTCCTACCTGTCTTCAAAACAGGACCCACTGTTTGGCATACTGATGTGGAGAAAACAATGCCCAACCTGCCAGTGACGTTTTCGCCTTTGTCTCTATAGTGTTTAGTGGCTGCAGTCAGCGCCCAGCTTTCTCAAGATCAAAGGGAACAAGAATAAACATCTCCATCTTCCTCCCCACCCCCACTGTATCCCATCTAATACAACTGGTATTTTTATTGTGGAGAGCAGCAATTTGTAAGAAGAAATGAAAATCTACGACATGTCAGTTCATACAGGCTAATGATGTTTATACAGACATACCACACTGATGGAATAGACCCAACATTCCCTTCCCTGTGCAAAGACGGGAAGGGGGGGAAATGAAAGGCAGAAAGGAGTGACCCAAGCCCCCCTTCCCCCTGCCTTTTTCCTGCTCAGCAACCTGTACTTGACCCTCCCGAGCCTGGCTCTGCTCAGACTCCATCCCGCCCAGCCGGAGCCAGAGCACTGATACCAGGCAGCTGATGTTCTCCCTCATCCAAAACACACACACTCCTTGAAAATACACACCCACTGCATACTTGGAGGAGGGGGCGGGAGGGGGGGAGAGGAAGGCGGAAGAGATTGGCCCATCTTTTGGCTTGCAACTTCAGGGCATTCTCACTTGCTTTTTGGAACCGAGTGCAGAAGATGTATTCTAGTGCCACTGGTGCTTGGTGCCAAATGATACAAGTGTCAAGAGAAAGTGGTCCACTTGAAAGTGGAAATAGTTCAGATGCCTGGGAATGGGGGAAGTGTTTAGCTAAAAGGTTCAAGCTGGCTCCCTTCAGTCAAGCACCCAGTATGGTATTTGAGCATCTAGTACATAAATATGGTCTGATTCTCTGAGAATACTTCGCTTCTCCTGTAGCTGTGGGTACACAGCATCATGGTAAGTCATGGTGCTTATGTCACCACAGTCATAAGAATAATAAAAACATTCCGCTTAGGAGTGTGATGGAGGAACTGAAAGAGTGTTGAGCAGTTAGCAATCCACATTTGGTGATCTTGCATGTGTATGGTGAGATAAGCAGGCAAGTCTTTGTCAGGCTGCACAGTTAGAGGAACAGATAGGGGTTTTGTCACAGTCACACAATCCTATCTTTAGAGTCAGAGATAGAAATACTCAACTAGGAGTCACATGAATTATACAAACTGCAGACCCATTCATATGTACTTCATATGAAACTTTAGAAAATAAATCTCAAATTCCATAATGTGATTGAATGTGTATCATCAAGTTGTTTATGGCTAATAGATAGATTTCCACCCCATGATGATCTATCCCTAACCTAACTGGTTTCAGGTCTCTCAAAGGTGGAATAATCAGCAATGTAACTGACCTTGCAACTACCATAGTCATCCTTTTCTTTCTTTTCCCAGCATTTGAGCCTTTTCCAGAGAGTTGACCCTTCACATAATATGTCTGAATTGGGACAACTTGAGCCTGTTCACTTGTGTCTCTGGGTTGATTTGCTTGATGATCCACTGGTTTGTTTTCTTAGCCATCCACATAATTCTCCAGAAATCTTCTCCAACCCAAAAGCGTCTTTATTCTTCTTATCCTGTTTCTTCAAAGCCCTTCCATAACATGGGACCACTGTACTGTTTTTAGGGAAACCCAAAGGATGCTACACAGCACAGAATGAGGATCAGAGGTGTCCTCAGGACATGGTTATAAAAGTCAAAGTGGCAGTTATTGTGCAATTAAAATTCTATCCATTTTAAAAAATGTGTGTCATATGCATCTGCATGCCACCCCGATGTTTTTGATATACCTGGCAGACACCTCTGGTGAGAATGTTTTCTTCTACATTTTTGATCACACAGGAAGGCAAATTTGTGTTGGTGGTGGAGAGGGGTTGAGGTTGAAGATACTGAATCTCAGCATGTGAAAAAAAAGAAGAGAGAATCAAAAATTCTGGACAACCTTTTAGCGATAAACATCAATCAAACTACTCAGGAAATACTTCTGTAGTTAATGTGCTCTGATTAAAGTCCCAGGTTTGGGTGATATAAAATCTCACTTCCCTTTGTTGAATACATTTAAATCCCACTTTTAACTATATTTGGTATTCTTCAAGTAATATAGCTAACAGTACTCATGTTGGCCATTCAGCAAATAACTCCAAACTCATTTTATTGCAAGTCAAAGATCATTGTGTTTGCACATTTATTATGTATGGGTAATCTATAGTTAGAGTCATAGTCTTAGAAGGGTGGAAACTTAATAATTCAAGTTCTAACCAGGGATCAAAGAATTATTAAGGAGAGTCGAAGAATATAGGCAATTCCTAGCAGGGTTGTTGTTTTGTAAAATCAGGATGCTTATCTCTGAAAATTTCAATATTTACAGATATTAAGTGTTTTAGATATTGCTTGAGGGTTCCAATCACAAGTCCCAAAAATTTGTGATTTTCCCCCCCAATTTTTTGTTCAATCCTAGCATCAACCAATTTAGCAATATCGATGAATCAAGCTGTCTTCTTTTCAATAATTATATCTTGTTATGAACAAGATGCCTGTCTGTTGGATTTTAAAGTCCAATTTTCCAAAACCTTCTCAACTTGATGGTCTCAGTAGTCTACTACATTCAAATCCAAAATTTCCAATTTACTGTTGACATGTTTTTGACATTTGCAAAATTGACCTCTGCCGTTGACAAAGTTGACTTGTTGAATTTTTGTATTCATGAAATTGGTTGGCAAAGCTTGTTTTTGAACTATTAAAATACAGTGGTGCTTTGGTAGTAAATTGCTTTGAAACTCATCAAATTTGTTACTCAACACATTTTGATATAAAAATTTTGTCCCAATCATTTCTTTGGTGTGGCTGCCTTGCGACCCACTACATTATTCCTTATGGGAAAATGTGTTGGGTACTCATCATTTTTAGTACTCATCGCACCTCCCTGGACCAATTAACAATGAGTTCTGAGATACCACTGTAAAGCCTTCAGTTTTTTTCTTTAATAATTCTGATCTTAGTCAACGTAGCTGTTTTTACTAGCTTTTCCATCTGCAAGTAGTGACTATACATTGGCTTGTTCTTCCAATTAACAAATCAGTTTCCAACTGTTTCTTTTCTATAGTCAGCCTTCACCTTTGTTGTTTTCAAGAGCTTTCTTTGATTGACTTCCTTCAGCAATGATTCTTGGCATTTCTTCAGCCTATGTTGTTCTTCCTCCAAAGTTTGTACTCTATTATTATTACTATTATTTTTATTGGCAGTCTTTTGAAGCTATATAATTTTATGTCAGTTCATATGTAGGAGGAGGACTGGCAGATCTAGGGGAAGGGGTGAAAAGAGGGATAAGCCTAGAATCACTATGTAGTCACAAATGGACTAAGTCCAATCCCCTTTGACTACTATTGACCCTTTTCTAATTCTAACCAAATGCTGACCATTAGTTGAGAAGATTCCTGTGCATTGGCCTTTAGCATTAAATCAGTTAAATGAACCTTCAGGTGTGAATCTAGTCTTTTGGGCCTGATGCATGTACAATTGATGGTCAAATATCTTTTCATAAACTTATTTTCTCTAAAAGCAAATGTGCTAGTCTACTTTCTGGGAAAATTAATGCTTTTTTAATGTTTATTTTTTAAATATTTTGTTATCTTTAAGACCAGCAGAGGGAGCACAGATTATCTTTAAACATATGTAACTGGAATTTTCAGAGTTGATATGATGACACAGCATGACAGATGGAGCAATAAGGTAATAAAAGTAACAACTGAGCTTGATAACAAAATATGAAAGAATATTCATATTAAGCTCAATTCAATACTTCTTACTCCAATGTGGTTAGACAAAAATGTGAAGGTTTGAGTCCTTCCAATCAAGCTTACACTTAGTGACAGCATCATTGTTGTTTTTCTTGGCAGTATTACACAACTCCCAAGTCTCTTTAATACAATGCTTCCCAAACCTGGGTAAATTACCCTAAATTGGGTAGAAGTGTTTTTTCTTTGGGTAACAACACATGAACTCATTACCCAATCATAAGAGGGGCATTTAAATTGTAGTGTTTTACCTATATTGGGTAAAAGGACTTTCTGATAAGCAGTTTTGGGTAATGAAGTTTGGGAAGCATAATTTAACTGGATGAGAATTCTCAAGCAGTCTACTGTCCTCCTTCTATTAACCAGGGCCAACCTTGCTTAGTATCTGAACTGCAAGTTAGGCCTGCTGAAACATAGCTTTGCTAGGAATATAAAACTCCACCATTGTTCTTAGAACAATGATACAATCAAGAATCCATATCATTTTCAAAATAACAAGGCTTGTTTACTCAGAATATGTTTTAACTTAATGGCTCAGTAATGAGGTAATGAGTTATTTGAAATAGAAGATACACTTAGGACCAATTTGAACACTGCAAAACTTGCTTATTTCCACATTAAGCAACGCACATGGATAGTGTTTCCTTATCAACAATCTAATATGGAAAGGAGAAAAAAACCCCACACAATGCCATATGGCCTCTTGAAGGAAGTTATTGTGTACATAACTTGGATATCTGGTGCAACAGGCCAGGCAGAATATAGAGGGTGAGGTAGTTCATTAGTGATTACACACTTGGTCTTTCCCCCCCCCCCAAACAGAATGAAACCCATGTCATCCACACTATAGCATCTATATTAAGCTGAAAGAGAGAAAGGGAAAGTATGTCTAGCTAATTTTGTTTTTGTTTAAAACAAACCATCAAACCTGAGAGTTTACTCATTAAAACAAAGCACACGACATAATAAACACAGATAGATTTCTAGCTTTCGAGAATATTGTTCTTGCCTTACATTTTAAACATTATTTGCTTTATGTTCTATTTTCCTTACCTGCTACCTCCTTTCCTTCCCTACGTCAACTTTACTATTTTTCCATATTAGTTTCTTAGTCATGCATTTTAAGCAACAAAGCAAAGCTGTTATTATTGTTATTGCTGTTGCTTTTCTCTGGTGGAAAAATAGCACTTAGACTTATATACCGCTTCATAGTGCTTTACAGCCCTCTCTAAGCGGTTTACAGAGTTCAGCATATTGCCTCCAACAATCTGGGTCCTCATTTTACCGACCTCAGAAGGATGGAAGGCTGAGTCAACCTTGAGCCTGGTGAGATTTGAACAGCTGAACTGCTGAACTAGCAGTCAGCTGGAGTAGCCTGCAGTAGCTGCATGTAACCACTGCGCCACCTCGGCTCATCTATGAAAACATCTATGAAAACATCTATGAAACACTTGATTTCAAGAAAAGACCGGAAAGCCATTTGTCTGGGATGGTCTGAGGGTTCTTGCACTGGTCATACTGGAAGACCTCTAATGTCCTTCCAACTCCATGATTCTATTATTCTAAAAAAAAAATTGTCTCTGATGGAGACATGCAATCTTCAGAAGAAAATCCTCTCCTGGTTCAAGCAACTAGATCCCAGTGTAGCATGCCTTCTGAGATTGTACTTCTTCTGCCAACCTTCCATAAAGACAATTCTTGGAAAAGAAAATAATGTTTTGTTTTGATTACTTTGGGATTTACCATGTAGATATGCATGGCAATTAAACAAAAAGCATCAATTTCTTCTATTGAAGCTAGACATTTTCCCACGTCATAATTATAGCAAGGCATATAAGTGGCAGCCAATGGAATTTAAAGATATTTATCAGGGCTGACAAGCCCATGTGCCATGGCATTAATCAGTTCATACACCAAGACCCTGAGGTGTTTTATTTACTTATTTAAGACATTAAGAATCCATCTGTCCATCATCAAGTATGAGCCCTGGAGATGGCAAGTAACCATGACTAATATCTATACATCTATACATATACCTATATCCTATGATAGCTGCTAGCCATCCCAAGGGCTCACACATATATTTGAGATATCACAACCATCAAAAGGCCAATTAAAAAGCATGGAAAAAATAAATCAAATCAGATAGTAAAATGATAGTAGTTCTAATTTTTTTAAAAAAGCAAGATATGAAACAGTTATCATTCTGATGCAAAATAAAGTATAGCATGTTTACTTGATTCATAGACGTAGATAATGTAAAAATCATTTTGAATCCTTCTGGGATCATGTCATCCTATTTTGATAATGCAATTGCTGAAAAACAATAGCTTGCTTTTGCATCATGTGAGGTAAGAGACTTCAAAAAGAGAAAGAAAGAAAGAAAGAAAGAAAGAAGAAACAAACAAAGAAAGAATGAATGAAAGAAAGAAAGACAGACAGACAGACTGTTTTGCATTTTTGCTCTGACTGCTGCAATTTTTTTATTTTCTAACCAAGAAAACAGTGTTTTCCCTTGGTCTAAGTTCTTGAATAGATTCATACAGAAGAAAGCAATTCTTGAAATATTTATTCCTACCCTATTTAGGGATTCAAAACTCAGAGTTAGAAACAAACTGAAAGCCTGATAGAAAGAATAATAAATGTCTTGTACAATGTACTTTCTCATTTTTTCTCTTCAGTATACAAATTCTATTTGCAATATTGATGAACTATGATCTGCATACCATATTAGTTGCTGTTTCTGTACTTTTGCATTTGTTTTTAGATATATACCAAAGATAACCTTGCATATGTTGCAATAATTATAACCCAGAGTCCCAGACCTACATAAGTCATGTGTCTGCAAGGTTCAAGAAGCTTAAATTTAACAGGATTATGCTTGGGGGTGGTGGTATTAAAGTGAGCATTAAAATAAATGCTAAAATGCCTATCAAATTTTATCTTGTGGAAGTTAATAAACTTCTATACCTGCTCAGTTAAAAGATATGATAGAAATTCTGAGTGTTTGTTTCCTACTGATCAAGCAGATGGGTTGGGATGTAGGGCATGGACATGTCCTTTCCGCCCTTTGAAATGGCTGTGTGTGTTGTCTGCCTTGGCTGAGAGGGAGGGGGACTTGTTCCCTGCATGGTAAAATTATTTTATAACAGTTGTTGTTTAGATTGAGTCCAGAGTATTGTCATGTTGGGTTTACTCAAACAACGTTAAGGAAAACATAAAGTAGAATAACAAGTGATGCAGTAGGTATCTGAATTTGTATGATGCTTACCTTATAAAATTTCAATTTGCCTTGTTTTGTCCCAAGGTAATGAAAACTGCAAAGAGTAGGGAGGATGCTAATTGAGCCAATTAACATGTTGTGATAAGAGCCAGCTACAGAGCAGTTTCATTGACTTTGCCATCAAGATTTAGTTGACTGGCTGTGCTATAAATACCTGCAACTGCCAGAAAACCCAACCTGGGACATGATGAAAGGCAGGCAAGAGGTTGTGTAGTAAGTCCCTCTCATCTTCACCTCAAGTTTCCATCCCAGAATGTTTTTCAAAAAAAGCCAGAAGCAATGAGATGCCCAACTGAGTTTGGAGAGCATAATTTGAACACCAGCCAAGGGCATTTCTATAAAGGAAATGCGAAAAGATATTTCTTATCACGAGTGAAAGATGAATGATAAATAACAAAAATAAATAAAAATAAAAAGAATGCTCCACAGACAGCAGGCAAATTGCATCAGGTTAAAATAGAAGAACAGCAACCCAGCTCACCATTTGTAAATGCTGCTATAAAATATTTAGATAAGAAAAAACAATTGTGCTAATGCAAAAGTGAGGGAGAGGGTGTGAGTGAGTTTATGTGAGAGAAAGTGTGTTACAATTGCCCTGTAGAGCCCCACTTTTTTTTCTTTTTCTTTTTAAGAAACTTGGCTCCCTCTGAAAATATTCCCTAATGTTCATGGTTCCCAAGCCTGTTCATAGTATTTTTTAATAGTTCAGGAAAATAAAACGATTCCATCCTCCACAAGTGAGACTAAGTTGAGGCAGAGACAAAAAAGGCCATATTCTTTTAGGATGATTCATTGCAGTTTCACTTGGAATTAATTCAGGGTGGGGATGACTGGGAAAACTGCGTGGTTAAGCAGGCTGTGGCCTCATCAGAGATTGTATTTCTGATCACTTCCCCATCATTGTGTGGGATGTTAGTGAATAAAATGTCCATAGCTCTGATTGTCAGGAAGGTATTTTGCCATAGATTCCGGATGGTTTTGAATTCTGTAAAGAAAAGTTCATGATAGTCACAAGTAACCTGATTATGTGCTGATAATGCACAGCTAGAAAACTGAATCCAAACAATTAATCAGCTATATGGAGGCTAATATGGTTTATGAGCAGGAGAGACTTGTATTCAAGTTTACCTCAGCATGAATCTCACAAAATGACTTTGGGCCAGATGCTACATTTTAATTCAATCAACCTCAGGACTATTGCCATAAGGATAAAATTACAGATTGAAAAACTATATACCCTGCCTTGGTATATGCGTGGACTTCAACTCCCAGAATTTCCCCAGACAACATGCAACTGGGGAATTCTGGGAGTTGAAGTCCATACATCTTAAATTTGGTAAGGATGAGAAACACTGCCCTAGAGGAAGCTTTTAGGATAGAAATCTAATGAAATGAACTAAGTATCCACCCTCTTTTATTATCTAAATCTGAATGCAAATTCTTTCAGTTGAAAAAAATTATGAACTAGCTTAGAATACAATGGGAAGGAGCGATTACTTAGTGTTGAAGCATTTAAAATGTTTCCTTTTCCCATTTATAATAAAGGAGCAAAAGCTAAATATACTCCAAAAACAAACAAATATGCTCATGAAATTATCAGGGTCATAGGCCCATTTGAGTTTGTTTCTTTCTATACAGTGACAACCTTCCTCCAACTAATTAAAGCTTCCACCCCTAATCTACTGATCTCAAAAAGTTAAGCAAGTTGAAAATTCATTAATACATGGATGGGTAACCACTGGGAAACATCACAATCATAAACAAAAATGAAGTAAAAACATATCCAATGAAAGTAATGGTAACCTATTTCTATACTATACTAGTCCCAAGAAAACTATCTGATGGTGTATGTTTTATTATACTGGGCACTTCTGTTTATTCAATCAAAATAAGATGGGTTAATTTAAATATTACAATTTATAACCATAACTTTTACAGAATGTTGACCACAATTTGCAACTTTCAAAGTTCACAAAATAATCAGATACAGAACTTCACATTTAAAGACAGACAATTTTTCCCCCACATATAATATTTAGATGTAACTAAAGCAAAAAGTCTACATAACTGTACAAAACATAAATTATGTATGTTTAGTGTCATTTAGTAAGTTGTTTTGGACAAAATAGTTTCTGGGTTGCAAATAGTTCAAATAACTTATTAAAATATAATAAGTTTTATCTAATACTAAAAGTGTTTCTAATTCCAGTGAGAACTGTTTGTTTTACAAATATGCACAGACTAGAACTGAAACTACATTTTATTGGAAGAAATTAACATATTGTGGAATTCAGGTGATATGATTAGGTTAAAGGTTGTTAGCTTTGGCTAAATGATCTATCCAGGATAATTATGTTTGAATGAGAGCTTGCTCTTAATTATTGAACATATTTCTGAAATTGAAGAAATTACGATGAATGTATTAAGTCTAAAAAACATTTTGTAGTGTAAATTTTTGTAAAAAATCCATTTATATTCAATGCAAGTTAAATATATATACATTTTTTTAAAAGTGTTGTTGTTGTTATTATTATTATCTGGGGTAAGTTATTTAACATACATTGATTGTTAAAATGTTGTTGAAGTCAATACAAACATTTCTGAAAACTGCAGTTGCCTGACATATTTAGCCATGTTGGCTCTAGATACAAATATCATTCTAAAAATAGAAATTGTGCTTTTTTCCCTTTAATCCGATAAACAAGAGAAAAGCTAGAAGGAGCAGAAGTAAGAGTAAACACTGAAAAAACATTTTAGAATACGTAATCCCACAAAGTGCATTCTAACCTTTATTGTCAGGTCTAAAGTTTTAATAGTAAAGACAAAGGATGAATTTAGCCAAATGGTTTTCTTGTTTGTTTCTGTGTCATACAAATGAGGAATGTCCTGTGAATAAATTTACTATATGAATTCCACAACCAATACCCCTTATATGAGCATGCAAATAGAATATTGGTGGCCTAATTGTATGACATACATTCAGTAAAAACAATATCCATTTCATGGTAAATGCATCAACTCCAAAAAATGAAAAAACATTTTTATTACAGCCAAAGGTACTATGCAGCCAGATTACAAATTACATCTCATATTTTGTCCATTCAGAATAAAATCAAATATAATAAACCAAGTAAAACAGATTTTAAAAATTGTTCTAAAACATATAACTTAAAGTGGTGAGGCAAAGTGGCAAGCAATCGGTAACGGTAGCAGTAGTGGGAAGACAGCTGGACAAGACAGCAGGATTGACAGCTGGACAAGAAGACAGTGAGATGATTGGGACATAGGAAGATTACTAGCAAAGCAGAAAGATGCTGGGCAGACCAATGAGAAGATGTTGAGAAGATTAACAGTGGATTGGCAGTGTTGGAAAACACTAGTCAGTTTGGAGAAGACATCTGAATAATTGTTGCCTAATTTAAATAGTATCCCTGATTGAAAGCCTTCGGAGGCTGTGCAATATATTATCAATACAAGACTGAGTAAAGACCATTTAATATCTCAAGATAGCCAAATTTTATAAAATATGTTTTCTTGCATGAGATCAAGTGAGCATACTGAACTCTTAGAGATTTCAACATTTGTTATGAGAATTTTGATCATGCAATCACGTGGTTTCTGGGATGAGTTGATTGAAATCTCATGGTTTTGTCATCCCTACTGAAATTTGGCAATTTTAAAAAAATATTGAGTGAGGGAGGAATACTTGCATGATTGTGGAAGAATGTTTGTTAGCATCTACTGCTTGAAAAATTGCCTATCTCTGCAGCTAGTTAATTGCATCCTAAGAAAATAATCTGGGTACTAAATAGCCTTAGGTTTGATTTATTTCTAAGTAGAACACACACAAGTTGTGCTGAGCTTTTTAAAGGATCAATAGAATACAGGAAAAGCATTGAATGAAGCAATCAATCAATCAATGTTAGAAAGTTTACATCACCTATACAAACATGGAGTGTTCTGCCTCTCTTGTCCATCTTTATATTTCGCTGAATTCTAACAAAAGACTTGTTTTGTTTCCCCTTCCTTCTTTCCTGATTTGTCTAGTCTATGTAATGGTTGCTGAATGGCAGGGTTGCAGGTAATATTACTAAACTCACCTGGACATGCTTTGTATTAAACTTACGATTTCTGCATAAAAACGTGGACTGTACAACTGCACTGCCCCTTTGCAAAACTAAAGCATTACCACTTTGCCACCTTCACATTATAATTCCATAAAGATGGTTGCTGCTGCTACTTAGCCATTCAACTTTACTGAGAGTCAGTTCTGCCTCTTTGACTATCAGGTATTATTAGAACCATATAAGGCTATTACAACTGTACAAAATGGCCCAATACTGACTTATTCCCTTTTGTATAATATTAATTGGTCTCCTCCGTGTTCTAGAGCCAAGCATTCAGCAAGTACAGAAGCTTCTATCCAGGTTCAGTTCACATAGCTAACTGACACTACTTGACAAATTGGTTGAGTTTCTCAACAAGGTCTGCAATCTGGTATTGATTTACTATCTTTTTTACCAGCTCTGCCAAATTATTATTTTATTGTCAAGGAAAAGTAGGGAGACACACATTCTTGAAAAGGGTTGGCAGACTGCCCTTATAAGCAGGACGCAGTGCCCTGCAGCTGCTTCTCCCAGTGGGACAGCTACAGTGTGAGGATTCCCTTGCTGGAACAAGCTGGATTCTGAGTACTGTATTCATTTTAAGGCATAGGCCTGCTTTGGGATGTTTATTTGCATCTCAAGCTTGCTTATTAACTCATCCTTCTGTATTTCTTCTGTCTCCATTTTCCTCTAAATTTGGACCTCTGAATTGTTTGCGCGCTGACATTTTTGGTGCTGCTGGGCGAACCGGTAGGTAAATTATGTGAATCTCATCCCTGATCCTGATGTCAAACTTATGTCTCTTAATTCATTTGTACGTTTGTCCCATTCATCCATGAAAAATCCAGAGGGCACTGCTGGCAGATGATGGCATATATCCTATTACATGAAGGGCAAATGAAGGCATCTCTGATCTGTTGTGTTACTTGTTGGGGGTCTGTTCATGCTGTTTGTGTGGTTGTGGGCAAAAGTAGATATCTGCAGATCACAAAGTAGAAAAGAGACTTTAAAAACACAATTGAACAAAAGATTGCTAAATGTGCACACATCAAAATGTTTCAGGCAATCTCAAAAGATCCCAACAAACACAATGAATTTTAAACTCTGTGTATGTGTAAGGGGACGCGGTGGCTCAGTGGCTAAGACGCTGAGCTTGTCGATCAGAAAGGTCGGCAGTTCAGCAGTTTGAATCCCTAGTGAGCTCCCGTTACTTGTCCCAGCTTCTGCCAACCTAGCAGTTCGAAAGCATGTAAAAATGCAAGTAGAAAAATAGGGACCACCTTGGTGGGAAGGTAACAGCGTTCCGTGCGCCTTCGGCATTTAGTCATGCCGGCCACATGACCACGGAATTGTCATCAGACAGTGCTGGCTCTTTAGCTTAGAAATGGAGATGAGCACCGCCCCCTAGAGTCAGGAACGACTAGCACATATGTGCGAGGGGAACCTTTACCTTTACCTTTATGTGTATGTATGTGTGTGTTTGTGTGTGTGTGTTTTGTGTGCAAGTCTCTTTCCATGATCTTGCCATGAGTTTTCATGGCAAGATTTTAGAGGTGGTTAGTCATTGTCTGCTTCTTAGGACTGAAAGAGTTATTAGCCCACAGACTTTGGGTCTAAGGCAGGAGTAAAATTCACAATCGTCTAAGTTTCCAGTCTGATGCCTTAACCCCTACACCAAACTGACTATAACTAGCTTTTAACACATTATGATTGTTAGTTCTTAAGATACTTATAATCTGTCTCACATCTAACCTATATCTGCATAGCCATCTATCTTCTCCCCCCTCCCCTCAATTCACCCTAAATTAAATCCTACATCAATCTAGCCATTCTGTATACCTGATGAAGTGAACTGCAGCTCACAAAAGGTTATGTCTTTTAATAAAATTTGTTAGTTGGAAAAAGTGCTCCCAGGCTCCTTTTTTTATGTTGTCCCAGTCCCCTGCTTAAAAGTGCTACTGTGACTAATGATAGGGCGAAATCTGAAACAAATTACAAAGATAAATGAGGACGTCTGATGAGATTTGGACGTTGTATATATTTCAATCTCTTTTGTTCCAGAGGCATCACTTGCTAGTATTTTTGCACAACCTGGGCTGCTTTCTCATATTCCATCAATAAAGTGCGATGGTTATCAGATAGGTGTGGAGAAAACTTTAAAGAAGCATGCTGAAAAAATAGGCTGCAAAATATCAGACAAAAGTCCAGTTGAATTTAAGGAATCAGAAAGAAGTTACCTGTCAGTGCAATCAACACGGTCCAACTGTTGCGTGCTGTGATGGGTGTGCCAAGGTACACCCATGTGACACCTATACTCCGCCAGCTGCACTGGTTGCCCATCGGTCTCCGGGTACAATTCAAGGTGTTGATCATCATCTTTAAAGCCCTTCATGGCTTAGGACCAGGCTATCTCCGGGACCGCATTCTGCCTCATACTTCCCTTCGACCGGTTAGGGCCCACAGAGTTGGGTTGGCGGGCCCTAGGGGGAGAGCCTTCTCTGTGGGGGGGCCCCGCGCTCTGGAACCAACTTCCCCCAGAGACCCGAACCATCCCCACCCTGCTGGCCTTCCGAAAAGCCGTCAAGACATGGCTTTTCCTGCAGGCAGGGGGTTAGAGACTAATCCATCTGAGCTCTCCCCCGGGTATGTTTGGCGGATGGATGTTTTTTGTAATATTGAATTTTTAATTTTTGTATTTGATTTTAATTATGTTTATTGCTGGTTTCTTGTATCTTTTCTGCTGTACGCCGCCCTGAGTCCCTCGGGAGTAGGGCGGCATATAAGAAAACCAAAATAAATAAATAAATAAATAAACTGGACCAGACTCTGGAATGATGTGACCATCCCTGATGTCACTAAACTGCATTTCCCAGCATCCTTCATTTTTTGTGATGTTAGATTGGATTGCTAGGAGCTGAAGTACAGGATACATCTTAGTGGGTCATTACTTACACGCTTCTGATAAAAAAGTAGTTTAAATTATTATTAAACTGTTTGATCGTTTGAAATGAAGGAATAGGAGGAGTCAAAAATAAAGCCAAGATTTCATGTATGATTGCCAGGGAAGATGAAGTCAATACAAAAAAAATATGATAAAGTGAAAGAAGTGAGAAGATTTTTTTTAAAATCTTTTTTTAAAATAGCAGTTTACTTTATTGCTTTTATAAAGTTTGCCAAAAAACACAAAATAGAATAAAAGTTATCATGTGTTTAAAAGCTTACAGCCTGACCCAAAGCAAACACATGTTTAAATCCCACTGGTTTAACGAAGTTTCCCTAAATTACTTGGATGAGATCCACCGATTTCATTGTGGGGGTGTGCTTTGAAGGCAGTATCATTAGAATGGCGACCTGCAAGAAGAAGCCTTAGTCGAAATCAGATGTTTAATAGTTAAAATGCCTCAGTGACCAGGCACCCTTTCACTCTCCCTGCCCCCTTCTGACTTCAGGCCATGAGCTAACTCCAAAGCTGTGTCTGTTTATGTTTCCTTTGTCTTGGACAAAAATTGGCCTCATTGTGTGGGAGAAACACCATGAAAGAAAAATAAAACAAGTCCACAGAGAGAAAAATGGATATTGTGGGAGCTAAGGAAATGGACATGCTTAACCAGTTCCATGTTCTGATGATATCAGAGGCAAAAAATATTAGTCTTGCATTTGTATACAGGATACATATGCACACACTCTTTGGAACTGCATTCTGGGTCCTGCCTCATCAATTAAAAGAAGCCATGCTGACAATGTGTTGCCATTTCCTGCCCTTCAGCAAGGAGAGAGAACCAGCAAGATGGCTTCAGGAAAGCTGGGTGCCCCTATCCGAAGACCTAAAGGAGAATGGCATGGAAATGCCCCCCTGTCCCCCTTCAGCTGCATGAAATTCAGTATATCTGTCCAAAGCTTTTCTATATAAGAAAGCCGAGCAGAGTAAAGAAGAGAAATCTGTC
This sequence comes from Diadophis punctatus similis, assembly GCA_023053685.1. NCBI lineage: Eukaryota > Metazoa > Chordata > Lepidosauria > Squamata > Dipsadidae > Diadophis > Diadophis punctatus. Next base: position 156,828,395 of record JALIGW010000003.1, read on the forward strand.
TCTTGACCACAGGAGGCTAAGGCCTAAGGGCCTACCCCCCATCAAGCACTTTTCTTAGTTGGTAAAAAAACCCAGGTGAATAGGGTTAAATAAATGTTTATGAAGTGATAAGGTGCTTGTTTATTCAATGAATGACAGACCATTGGCTCCAAAAACAGGATGAGAAGAATACTATAAAGGAGCTGGCGCTCCGTTCACTGGTAATGTGATTTCCTTCAATGATTTTGCTCCCTTAGTAGGAACTATTTGCTCTGAAAGCTGAAAAACAAAAAAGGGGGAAAAACCAAGATGGATTTCTTTTCAGCAACATGAAACGAACAGATAGGAGGCTGAATTTGCCCTTGAATGAAATATGATTGATGCTACACAATAGATTTCCTAAGATGGGACATCCACGCTAGAGACAAGGGACAGGGAATTCAGAACTCTGGTTATAACAATTAATATTTGCAACCAGCTGCTGGCCTTAGAATATTGTTCTACTCAGGATTGATGGATGGATGGATGGCCTACTGATCAAAGATATTGTAGGTTACATTTGTGCTATTCCTGAAGCTCTTCCTCACTGCTCTTTCAGGCATCTACCTCATTCTATTTAATATGTATAAAAATAATTCTTCCTATCTCCTGCTAGTGACTGTAATAATCTCCAATTGAGCAGTAGCTTCCAGAGAACCGGGAGCACCACCATTGCCCCATTCCAAGCTGCTACACGTCCTACAGTAAAAAAAAGAATATTCCTCATCTCCATTCCACACAAAAAGGTACAAAATAAATTGGCTGCACATTTCTCCCCAGCCAACTCTCTGGAACCAACTCCCCCCCGGAGATCCGAATCATCCCCACCCTGCTGGCCTTCCGAAAAGCCATCAAGACATGGCTCTTCCTGCAGGTGGGGTGATGCTGAGACGATCTTCCATCTGACGTCTCCCCCATGTATATATGATATGTTTGTTGTTTTAAAATTGTTTTTAATTGTTTTTAACATTTATTTGATGTTCCCTAAAATGTTGTACACTGCCCTGAGTCCTGAGGGAGTAGGGCGGCATAGAAGAACTTCGAATAAATAAATAAATAAATAAAGCCACAACTTTACAATCTATAGATTTGTTCGGTCCTACTAAAAAAAAATTCCAGAAATTCTTGAGGGAAAGCTGCAAGACTGTTAAGCCACCTTTCCCTTTGAAAGACCTAAAACTCAAAAGTTGGCAGGTTTGAGGAGAGACAATTTCTTCAGATGGACAAATGGATTGTGGCTCTGTGAACTTCACAGAGCCGCAGACATGCCAGAAAAAGGTGTGATTTCAGATTTTGTGGCACAACTGAATGGAAATAAATCAGCTCAGCTCTCAAGCTAACATCACAAAGCTGCAGAGCTTTCGGATAAATGAATCTTAATGGGGAAGTGATATGAAAGAATGAGAGAACACCATGCCAGATGGAAAAACACAGGAGGGCTATGAAAGTAATAAAATCCCCACCTCCTTCTCCCACTCATCCAACTCACATATACAACTAGAGACACAAGGAGAAAGGTGGTGCTCCAACATTTTGTGGCTGCCAATTTCAGCAATATATTGTAATGCTTAGACTTTTTGCACATTTTCATACAGATCTATGGTTTGGTTTGGCAGAGTGTGTTGACATTGCAACTACAATACAAGTGGTTCTTTCCATGAAACTATGGCACACAGTAAGCCCAGCCTTGATATGTGAATTATTGCATCAATGAAAAGGGAAAAACTTTCTGTTTATTCCTTCATAGCCAACTGCTTCCTCTCTCTTCTACAAATGACAGAAAAAATAGTCTTTTCTGGGATTGCCATCAACCAGCTGGGTTTACTCTTCTAAACCCTGAGCTCCAGGCTGTCACTACCAATAACCAGGCAGTGATTTCCTAAATAAATAAGGCAGGCAATTTCATGTTATTAATGTAATCACATCATTGCCATGTCACAACACCAGTGAGGAGCAGTGCAAGGTGATTTGGTACTTTCCTGGACTGATATTTTGACTGCAGTCTAGGGCTTCTGTTATTGGCACTATACAAAACAGGCACAATATCAAATATGTCAGTGGCGCTTGGCTTTTTGTATTTTTACATTTTAATTTTTCTCTTTATAGGGTGGACTCTTTAGAGCTAAGTCTAACCAAAAAATGTATTTTTGCATGAAAATAACGAGACATTTCGCTAATAATTTTTAGCAACTGTAATTAGATTACTGCAAGATGTGCACCTGTCCTATAGGCTGAGCTGAATTGATTACATATGTATTTCCATTATCCCAGCAAATTTGAACCAGATATTTAGATTTGAGTATGCTTTAATTCAACACCCCCAAATCATATTGAGGTAATTCTCGACTTACAACCATTCATTTAGGAATTGTCAAAGTTTTAATTTTAAAAAGTGTTGAAAAAAATGACTTACAACTGGTCTTCGCACTCAAAATCATTGCAGCATTCCCCCCACAGTCACATGATCAAAGTTTGGGCGCTTGGAAACCAGCATGTATTTATGATGTTTGCAGCATCCCCGGGTCATGTGATCACCATTTGCAAACTTCCTAGCCAGCTTTTGACTAGTAAAGTCAATGGGGAAAGCTGGATTCGCTGAACAGCCGCATGATTTACTTAACTGCAGTGATTTATTTGACAAGCATGGCAAAGAAGATTGTAAAATTGGATGTGACTCACTTAGCGACTGCCTTGTTTAGTAATGGAAATTCTGGTCCCCATCGTGGCCGTAAGTCGAAGACAACCTATACTGCCAAATATCCATTTCTGATGAAAAATAGTGTATCCAGAAAACACTTCTTCCCTTTCTTTCAAAAGCAGAAAAGAATTTTCAAATGTAGGCATGTAAAGGGCAAACATTTCTTTCTTTTTTTTATTTTATATACACAAAAACATGACACAACATACAAACATACAATTTTAGGAATCTTGGCTCCTGTCTAAATTATAGCGCAAGATCAGTCCACATAATTTCATATACTGAACATCAGTGGTGGGTTCCTACCAGTGCGGTCCACTCTATAGCACCAGTAGCGGCCCACTGGTGACATCACAGTACCGGTGCGGTCGGTTGCCGGTGCCTGGGCGCCGCCATTTTTTTTAAAAAAATTAATTTTTTTTAAAAAAAAATCTTCTGCGCATGCCCAGAAGCCGAGTTTCCGACACTGCTCATGTGCTGCCTTCCTACCCCACAGTGAGTCCAAGCAGGGGAGGATGGCTGAGGGAGCGCGTGATTCGCTGAAAGAACAGGAGCTATCTCCATTGCCCTCCCTTCAGCAGTCCGAGAAGCCACGAACGTATGGTGATGATCCTAGGCATTTTCGCACGTTTGAGGCTTCTTGAGCTGCTGAGGGGAGGGGGAATGGGCAGCAGGACCTATCTCAGTTCCCCTCCCTTCAGCAGTCCGAGAAGCCACGCCCACCCGGTCACATGGCTGGCAAGCCACACCCACAAAATAAGCCCCACCCACAGAGTGGTAGTAAAAAAATTAGGAACCCGCCCCTGCTGTACATATACTGTAAATATTTATCATTCTTTTTTGTATCTATTCCTTCTATATGTTCTACTATATATATATATATATATATATATACTTTCTGGTCTATTTTAGCCTATTTCTTACATTTCAATACAATATTATTCAATATTCAATATTATCTATCTCTATATATACATATATACATTTTTACATACCTATCTTTTCCATTTTATTTAATTATATTCTAATTGCTTATTGTGAAAAACTTAACATACAGAAAGATGAAGAAAACTTAACTCCGATTAGAAAATATTTTACTTTCATCACAAAATAAGTACCAATTATAAACTACAAATTAATGCACATCAGGACTGGTAATTTCATGCTGTGTAATTCCTTTAATTCAGAGGTCTTCAAACTTGGCAACTTTAAGTCTTATGGACTTTAACATGTAATTCCTTTAATTCAGAGGTCCCCAAACTTGGCAACTTTAAGACTTGTGGACTTTAATTCCTAGAATTCTCCAGCCAGCTATGCTGGCTGGAGAATTCTGGGAGTTGAAGTCCACAAGTCTTAAAGTTGCCAAGTTTGGGGACCCCTGCTTTAATTCTTTGCCATTGGCTGTCCTGACTGGGCTAATATGAGTGAAAGCCAATAACAACAAGGGCCAATAACAACCTCTCGTCCCTAATGAAGGCAAAGCTAATCTAAAACAACCAATAACCTGCTTTTGTATATGATAGCTTCCTAATATGCAGATATATTTGCATATTAATTGCACAATGTTAATCTTTCTCCTAAAATTAACTGGAAAGTCTGTAGACACAGGAACATGAGTATACTTAGAGATCTTTGAATTATATAGACCATGTGTACTACTGCATACTCTCACAGAATCTCTGAAAATTTAATCTCAGATCAAAGCTCTTTGGATTTACTCTAGCATCCCAGATCTAAACATTGCCCAAACAGGGCAAAGACTTTTATTTTTGTGTTCCAGATACAAAAGTCACTGTCTCAGAAGAAATCTGCAATCAAGTTTAGGCTCAGGCAATGCAAACACAAAGATCAGACCCAAGTGGGAATACTTATTGCTGCAGAACAGATTAATGTTCAAAGACAGAGTCAAAGGAAAGAAGAAAAGAGAGAGATAAGGAGAATGACATTATACTAAGGAGAGCTATTAAAATTAATGATAGTCTGTTGATCCAAATCCAAACAAAGAATTCTTTAAAGCACAGTGAAAGAGAGACGGAAAATACACACTGACTTTGAAATGGAAAAGGCGAATGGACTGCAGTTCTTGGAGGATGCAGTGTTGAATTGACGCCCGAATAATTGAATTGCTTTTCATTTGCATGTCGTATTTAACTACATAATACAAGAGAGTGGTGTATGTATACGTGTGTGTGCGTGTGCGCGTGTGCATGCGTGCACGGGGGGGAAGAGAGAAAGACACACGCACATACACACAGTCATTGTACCAATACTACATGGTATTTTAAAAATACCATGTACCAATACTACATGGTATTTTTAAAGGTTAAAATGCAAACATCTAATGTTTTCACAAGGATTCAATAATCTATTAATTTCTAAGTCCTCTAACCTGAACCTTTGAAAACATTTGATTCCATCAAAATCTGTATTATTATAATTACTAAAAATAAGGGATCTGATAATAAGTGAAGTACTTATTAAATACGATTTGACACAGGGTTGAAGTAAAAGATACTGTATATCTATTTGGATATGCCATACAATGATTTTAAACTAAATGGTTTTTAATATATGTTCCATCCTATAAAATTCTAATTTTAATATTAAATATAAAAGAAAGTGGGGAATTCAATATACTAGCTGTTCAGTAAATATAGCAAAATGTTAACAAAATAATAAAGTAAAGGCAGAGATACTGAACTTGTCTTTTGCCTATTTTCTTCAACAAGAAGAGGCAATTGTGTTTGTGTATATATTTGGTTAATTGTTTATCAGATTTATATTCTCTTTTCTTCCTGGAACTCAAGGTAGTTCTCCCCTTGATTTTCCTCACAATAACATTCCTTTAAAATAGATTGGATTGAAGAGAGGGATTGACACAAGAAGATTATCTTATGAAAAATGAAACGGAAGAACAGGACTGAAGCTTGAAATTAATGGAACCATAGTCAGGAAATATTAACTGAATGTGTTTAAATTTCAATGATCACATTATTTGAATCTTAGAGTAGTAAAGGAACTTACCAGTGCTTAAACTTTTATGAATATGAATTGTCTCTGTGAAAACTTGGAGAATGGGAAAAGTTCAATATGACTAGAGAAAGGCAAGTACACCTATTCTTCACCCTACGACTTATCTATCTTCAAAGCGTAGGAAACAGGTTCTTGGAAACTGCAAAGTGACCTGGAAGCATCTTAAAACAATTTTGGTAATTATTATAAAACAGGATGGATTTGCCAGGAACAAGTTTTGTCAGACAAATCTTTTTTAAAAAAATTTCATTGAACAACTTGCTAATATTGTAAGAACACTCCATAGACATATTTGTGTGCCTTCGAGTGTTATTGACCGCCTGGATAAGTCCCTGCAGTTTCTTGGCAAGATTTCAGAAGTGGCTTTCCAATGGCTGCTTCCAATGGCTGAGAAAGTATGATTTGCCCCAGATCACCCAATTAGCTTTGAGCCTAAGACAAGACTAGAATTCACAGTCACATGTGGTCCTCATTTAGCAACTGCTTCGTTTATTGACTGTTCACAGTTACGATGGAGATGAAAAAATAATTTCATGGCCAATCCTTATATTTATGACCTTCACAGGTTTGTAAAGGAAAGGAAAGCTGTAGTAAAATCACAAGCACAAGTACAGTTTCACTTAGCAACTGCTTTACTTAATAACCAAGTTGCCAGTGCCAACTGCAGTTGCTAAATGAGGAATTTCTGTACATCAAGCTGACTTTTTGTATAGGCATACTGCTCTTGGTGTCAGGAAAGCATTTGACTAAGTTTTGCATGATTAGCAATCTAGGTAAATATGAATTGCATGGATGCATAACTGTCTTGAACATTTCATTACCACCTCCTTTATCATTCAAGTATACTATCTTTGAGAAGATTCATTCAAATACTCAGTAGTAGGAGTTTCTTTGCTGACTAGATTCCTGATATTTATTCCAGAAATGGAATAAATTGATTGACTTTATCTAGTCCAACTCTATAAGAGTTTTGAGCCGAGGTGGCGCAGCAGTTAGAGTGCAGTACTGCAGGCTACTTTAGCTGACTGTGATCAGCAGTTCAGCTGTTCAAAACTCACCGGCTCAAGGTTGACTCAGCCTTCCATCCTTTCGAGGTAGGTAAAATGAGGACCCAGATTGTTGGGGGCAATATAAATATACATTACTTAATGGTGTAAACTGCTTAGAGAGTGCTTGCACTTTGAGGTGGTATATAAGTCTCACAAATAAATAAATGAATGAATGAATGAATGAATGAATGAATGAATGAATGAATAAATAAATAAATAAATAAACTCCTTAGATCATTAGATCTAAGAATTTATATTTCTTAAAGTAGAGAGCAATAGAGCATGCCTCACTACCAATCAGGAGTCCATTCTTTTTCAACTTAAGCTGACATATGAACTGAAATTCAACAAGTAACTAACTAGGTTGGACTTTTTCATTTTATTACTTGGCACATGACTGTGAGGACAATTCAGAGATCAGGGTTAGTACATCTCCCCCTGCCCAATTCTTCTATTCTTTAGTTTGTCCCTATTAGTCTGATTTTACTTTAATGTACTAATATAATAATAATATAATAATCAGATGACAGCAATCATAATAAACTTCTTTTATTAAACAGGAGTTTCAAAGATTTTTAAGATTGATCTCAGACAGCTTGCTTTAAAAAAACAACAACCTATGATTGATGTTAGAAATCTATTTGAAAAGCCGCCTTTAACTTCATCTCCAATAGTTTCAGAACAAACACCCTTCCTGTCTCACGATCTCTCTCCTACTTCCCATTCTATAGCTCTTCCTCTCTCTGTCACACCTATCTATCTTGAAATTAAAAACGAATCATGGACAAATAGAGCAATTCTGCTAATGTGCACACAATGCCTCGAGGATGGAAAATCTTAATCTCCTGACACTTCTTGATCTTTGCGGCTGATTTAAAAAAAACAGGTCAAAGAGAAAGGGGAGGAATGGTTCTTTGAACTACTTCCTCTGATTGTTTCTCTACATGAAGCTGACATTTGTATATATATTTACCGTATGTGAGCCTAATAAAAAGAAATACTTCAAGTATTCTATACCCAGAACAATGTACTAAGTCATAATCAGAGCAGTCTTCAATTCTGTGATATTGGAAGACAAACAACTCTAAACTAGTTCCCTTCATATAGGGTAGACACAAAGTCCCCAAATCTCTACTTAGAGTGGATAGTGGATTATAGATGTTGAAATCCTAGAACACAGTCTGGTAAACTTTGTTCTAAGAACAGTAAAATATTTTTTCAAAGTAATATATTTATTCAAAATATTTATAGATTTACTATCATGCCATACATTGTGAGGCAATATTCAAAATCAATGTACTATGAGTACAGTATAAAATATATAAATGAAAAGTAAAAATCTTGTAATATTTTTATGAAATAGTGAAATCTGCTGTAAGGAAGAATAAATTGTATTAATTCTTTCAAATCTTATTGATTTCTACTTCCACACATGATATTTCCACACGTGCTGAAAATATTGAAATTTGAAGGTGTAGAGAAAATGTGGGTTGGTTTTAAAGTGTGTCAGGAATTACAGGTAATCCTCCACTTATGACAAAATTGGGGTGAGAATTTCCATTGCTAAGCAAAGCAGTTGTTAAGAGACTTGTGTCCAATTTTATGACCTTTTTGCCCTGTGGTTGTTAAGTGAATCACTTGGTTAACTGAATCACATGGTCATTAAGCAAATCCAGCCCCCTCTACTGACTTTGCTTGGCTAGGACGGCTGTAAATGGCAATCACATAACCCCCAAATGCTGCAACAATCATAAATGCATGCCAGTTGCCAAGCAACTGAATTTTGATCACGTGACAGATGCTGTACGTGTGAGAACAGGTTGTATGTCACGTTTTTTCAGTACTGTTATAACTTTGAATGGTTGCTAAACAAATGATTATAAGTTGAGGATTACCTGCAATTGGCAAATGAGTGACTGTTGGAGGGGAGAATCTTGATATTCCAAAAACTTTAACATTGCTTTAGATATTTATGAAAAATTGCCTGAGGATGCTTTATAAGAAGAATATGTTGAACTGTTCAAAGAAAATTATCCAATATCCAATTATCCATATGTAGGGCATGTCAAATTTTTCAACTTTAAATTTCCAAATATTGTGATATGCCTTGGGGATTGTAAATATATTTTGGTTACTTTAGTATAATTCAGATCAGCTTGGTACATAAATATCACAACTTGTTAACATTTTGTTTGTTTCATTTTATAAAATATATTTATCTATTGGTCTCCCTCTCATAGTTGGAGTGGTGTTTTTTTTTCTTTCTCAGAAGGATATGACAAGTTTGAAGCTGACATGTTTGTTGAGTAGCTCCATTGAAATCCTTTTTATCTTATGATTCCTGGTTCTGCTTTGATCATAGATACTGTATCATCTGGAAGAAAAGGAGACCAAACCGATCAAACTACCCATGTTATTCCAATTTAAGCCTCTGCAAAAAGCACGTCACCTAATTATTCAAAGATCCAAATACAGTCAAAGAATTTAATTCCACATACCGTATTTTTTGGAGTATAAGACGCACCGGAGTATAAGACGCACCTTAGTTTTTGGGGAGGAAAATAGGGGAAAACAATCTGCCTACCAGGTATTCATCTGGCTAGTGTCCTTAGTCTGGTCAGCTTCTGCACATTATTTTATCCCCTGGTTAGGACTTAAAAAAAACCTTCTTCTGAGAGAATAACAATGAAAGAGCCTGCAAGCCGGTAAGAGCTGGGAAGATAGTTAGCACCTGGTTAGGGCTAGAAAAAAACTTATTCAGAGCAATGAAAAAAAATTCTGCAAAGATTTAGGGCTTGAAAAACGTTCTTTGGAGAGAGTAACAATGAAAAAGCCTGCAACGTAAGAGCTGGGAAGATCTGTTAGCACCTAGTTAGGGCTGGAAAAAAAAAGCTACATTCGAAGTATAAGACGCACCCAAATTTTCAGCCACTTTTAGGGAGGAAAAAGGTGCGTCTTATACTCCAAAAAATACGGTATTTTCATTCTCTGGTAACTAATCCTCTATTTAGATATCTATAAGAGGGTATGCTTAAGCCTTCTACTTAAAATTGGTCATTACAAATTTGTACTTGATGTACTGTATGTCCTTCCAGATGTCTTTATTATTGTTTGTTTATAGTGACACATCAGGTGCTTTTCAGAATACAATAAGGGTACCCAACCTAAAATTCAGCAAAGGAGAAATAAAAAAATGGGAAGAGAAATGGAATTGGATTAATAAGGAAAATAATATACTGCTTTTCTTGCTCTTCATTATAAGCTAAGGGGCAGTCAAACATGGAAACGAGAATGATGTATCTGTATACACAGGTTTCTAGTAAATATTTCCAATTTTTGTTGAAGCCCTTGTGAATGTTATTTTTTTTTTCTCAAAAAAGTTTTATTAGTACAAACTTACATAAGTGGTAACAAAATATTAAATCCAAAGTACAAACATTTTTGTTTCCCCCCCCCAGACCCACCCCCTTCCCTCCCCACCTCCCCCCCCCCCGGACTTCCCAGAGATAATACAGGGCATAATAATAAGTTTAAATTGTTAATAGAAAGAAAAAGGAAAAAGGAAAAAAAGAACACTATTTTTAAAAAAACTTCAACTCCAAACTATACAGTACTAATATATCGCATTTGTATACAATAGTAAAGATACAAAAAAGAGAGAGAAAAAAAAAGAAAGAGAATAAAAAAAAAAAGAAAGAAAGAAAGAGAAAACTCTTTAACACTACAAACAAACAAACCTCCTACCTCCTCCCTTCAGTCCTCTATCTTATACAAGGTAAATGTTACATAAGTAATAACTAAATATAAAATACACAAATCTTAAACTAATATTATTGACATTAGAAATAACCTCTAAGATAAAACTTAACTAAATGTTACATAAGTAATCATCAAATATTAAATTTCATCATGATATTAATAAGATAATATTATTCTAAATTAATTCGCTAACTTCAATAAACAAAAAAAGAAAATAAAAGAAGAATAAACAATAAACAAATCTTCAACAAACTATATATATCTAATATTATCAACATTAAAAATAACCTCAAAATTATATAAAACTTAACTAAATATTGCATAAGTAATCATTAGATAGGGAAAAGATAAAATACAATCATATTAGTCTCTATCCATCCAATATATTTCAACATCACATCGTTTTGTATCTTGATAGTTCATCTTTTAATAGTTCAATAAATTCAAATTTGTCAAGTCGTCTCCCGTCTGCTCCCAAACCTCCATCTCCTTTTCCCCAGCTATCTGATTCAGGCACTCCTTTTGGATTTTTGAGTCTATTTCTTTTTGATCCATCGAAGGTGGCTTCCCCTCCTCCTCCTCTTTTATTTTCATACACCCTTCTTCTGGAATCTTGGATATATCAGCCTTTAGAACATTGACATAAAATTCAGTAGCTTTTTTTATCGTGTTGAGCCGGTATCTTTTTCCAGAAAATTTCACTGCTACTCCAACTGGTGCTTCCCATTTATATTGTAAATTTAATCTCTTAAATTCATCAATCAAAAAAGTATAGCTTTTCCTGGCTTTAAGCATTTTAGAGGGGATTTCTTTCCAAATCTTTAGTTCCTGACCATTCACCATAAGATTATTGTTAAACGTTGCTTGTATAATTCTGTTCCGTAGAGCTCTTGTGGTAAAATATATGACAATATCCCTTGGTAGATGCTTTTGTTTGGCGTACCACGAGTTGATTCTGTATGTTTTGTCGATTTGTGTAGCCAATTCCGCTTTAGAAATTCCAGACACCTGATCCAATATGTCAACCATCCTGCCTTTTAAATTTTCATATAATCCTTCTTTCAAACCTCTAATCCTTATAGCAACTTCCATAGATCTGAACTGAGTCATTAAGACCTCTTTTTCAAAATTTGCAATGTCATTTTGGATTTTATCTATGTAATTCACCGAAGTTGCCAAAGCTTGTTTATTTGTTTCAATACGTTCTGCCAAAACTTCAATATTTGTTGCTAAGCCTTTGCAAACCTCTAACACATCAAATCTTAGTTGTTGATTCATATTCTTCAAAGCAGCCTGCATCTTATGGTCTATCTCACTTATTTTCTGGTTAAATTCCAAAGTAAGTTCATGTTTCATAATCTTTAAATTATTTAATAAATTTTCAGGTGTCAGAAGCTGTGGAGGTGTTAGCTCAGTGTTAAGTTGCATTTTAGAAATATATCCAGATGAATAGTCATTTCTTTTAGTCAAAACAGTCTTTCCAAACTTTGAAGCCATTGGTGTTTCAAAAGAGTACAAAAAAGAAAGAAAGCCAGTTGCCTGATTAAAGTTCTTTCCAGTTTAAAAATCAGATAGTCTTTTATTATTGAAAATATTTCTATTATAACTTTAATCCAGAGTTAGGAGACAGAGAAAGAAAAAACCATTTTTCCAAGTTAAAAGTTTCCATAAGAGAGAGAGAAAGAAAGAAAAAAAAAAAAGCCTCTGGGGAAACGAAAGTCACTTTCACTTCTCAATCGCCATATTGTTACTCTGTTTCCTTTGTTCCCTTGCCGAAGTGAAAGCTTACCCAGGAGTTGAAAAAAAAAAAGGAAAAAAAGAGGTTTCAGTACTTGCCCATCTCACGCCTGTTTCTCTCTGTCTGCTTCTATAGTTTAAATGTAGTTATAAATCCCATTTTTGAAGCAGCGGCTGGTCACTCCATCTAGCTCTGCAAAGGCAGAGGTTTCCGGATCTTCGGAGCTGGAGACAGGCTGCATGGGGAGCTCTCCCTTCGCGCCCTGCCAGATGGCTCCTAAGGCGCTGGGGGGGCTCTACCCCTCCTGTCAGGCTCTCATCTCTCCCCTTTGCCCGGGGAAGAGATTTTAAAGCCGCCAGACAGCTGTTCTGGCGGCTTTTAACAAAGATCGGAAAGGCATCCAACGAGGGATGTCTGCGATGAAGCGCTCCAAAACCGGAAGCTCGTGAATGTTATTGAATATTTGAAGGTATGTCTCTGTTTTGGGGGCTATGGTAAATGGCCACGTGAGACATAATATTTTGTAGTGATGCCCAGATGCTAGAAACTGGGCTTGTTCCTTCACTAACAAATGAAGACCCTGCCAATTCAGAAGACATTTGTGGTTGACTTGAAGCATTTATGCAATTTAGTGGTTTCATTTCTTTTGGTGATGTGAGTGTACCATTGCTTTATTACATTCTTCTATATAATTCATTTATAAATGATGTAAGACTCTCTCATAGATTCTTCTGAATGGGAATGCAGTCCACAAACACATTTAAAGGATAATAAATTAAATTACAATCATACATGGAATAACAAACACATTCATAATTGGCTGACCCACCCACAACTTCAAACCCTAGTCTTGGGATGCTTAAGTCAATAGCAGATATTACATCTCTTGTCTGGTATGTGTTCATTCTGTATGAGTTGTCATCTACTGTTGGTTTTATGGAAATCCCCATGCAGACCACTTCATTTACTCACCTCCATTTCATGCATTCATTCACTTAATCATTTCTTGGTTTATTTTGTATGTTCATTTCTCCCAAAAGTAGACAGAATTTAAACTTTTCACTTTTTGTTCCTATTTCTGTCAAACAAACTGAGATAATTGAATCAACCGGTGAAATGTGTTGTGTTGAACTTCTACTAGGATTATTGAGTGTAATGCAATATATTATTGCGTATGTATGAAATACTAGTAATAACAGTTCAGGGGTGGGTTCTACTTACCTTCCCCACCGGTTTGCATTGCGACAGAAGTGCACATTTTGCACACGCGTCACTTCCCGGAAATGACCCTCTGTGCATACACAGTACTAAAAAAAAGCTTCTGCGCATGTGCAGAAGCAAAAAACAAGATGGCGCCGCCTATGGTGCCGCCGAGAAAACCAGCTCGGGGGCGTAGCAGGCCTGGGTCGCTGCCGGTTCCAGCGACCCAGGCCGCCATGTTACTACCAGTTCTATAGAACCGGTCCGAACCGGGAGGAACCCACCTCTGTAACAGTTTCCATAAATATAGGAAGCAATTGATGAGCCTATTACAAGAAATAATACTGTGCAGGATAGTCATCTTAAAGACTAGCCAATTTGGTATTACATGAGCCTTCAGTAATCCTCCCTATTATACCAAAGAGAATCAAGACAGGGTCACCTTGAGTTTCTTCCTCACTCCCTGCTGTCTCTTTTCAGGTTAAGTTGATATTTTTCTAATGGCAGCTGCATACCTTCTTCAAGGCTGTTGCTATCTCAATATTCCCCCTAAATATTTTAGGGTCCTTTTAGGTCCTTTAATGTTAATAATAATAATACAAGTGTGCCTTAAAGTGACAGAAAGAAAACTAGAGAAAGCTTGCTGCCATCTTCCTGCATCTGTCTGTGCATCTTGCTGCCATCTTGCTGCATCTTCCACCTTGTGGAAGATGACAAGATTAGTGATGTAGAAGGTGGAAAGAATACCTCATCCCCTCTCTCCCTTTATGTATATTGTTTCCATCCATATCTAGAATGCCTACATAAGGGCAAATTAGCTAAGATACGAATTACATGAATTCTATGAACTTTGAATAGCTAAATAGCAGCTGCAATTGTAAACTTTGTGGAAAAGGGAAGTGGCAGAAGGAAGAGGAAAAGAAAAAAAGAAGAATCATTTATGAGCCCTTTATGAAGTTGCATTTTGCCTTTCAGAGGGAGCATCCACTGATGCCAAAGGAAGCTTCTTTTCAAATGCACATTTTAGCACTTGGAAAGACGGTTTGCTAGTGTGAGATTCCAACAAATATATCGGAATAAATCATTACTTTTTAGTTCCTTATCTTATGCAGCCTTATAAATGCTATGAAGCCATATATTTAAAAATTAAACCAAAACCAGATGTTGGTGTGTAAAAAGAATGTTCAACCCCACCCTAAAATTTGTCATCTGAACAGTACTGTGAGAAACTGTACTGGAATCAACTGGGGCAAAATGATGTCAGATTGAAGTCCATTAATATACGCTAGGAAATATACGCTATACAGGCAAGCTACGAATGCGATGGCCCATCTTTTTTGTTCATATGGTAAATGATAATCCTGCTTTGTCCCAGCTGGGATGGGAATATTTTAACCATTGCTTTAAATAAACCACACCTCTTCCTTCCTGGAGCCAGCATTATGGGGCCCGTGGGCACCTTGGCAAATATCTAATGGGACATATTTGCCAAGGTGCCCACGGGCCCCATAATGCTGGCTCCAGGAAGGAAGAGGTGAGGAAACTTTGATTTAAATCAACATCTGTTTAAAAGCAACAAATAAATAACTTAAACCAGTTTCTTGTTTCTAGTAGAAAAAAAATATTAACTGCCTTTAGAAACCCAGGTCCTGAAAGTTATCCCAGGTCTATGAGAAACAGAACTGTGAAGGAATATTGTAACAGGATCTTTATTTGACTCTAGAATAGATGCGTACTCCAAAGCTGCAGTGGCAAAACTATTCTAAGCACAAATTAATACTACCTCATTCAGTTGCTCTTAAATGTTTTCATTTGGAAGAAAGTTATATTTGAATAGGTCTGTATACTGCCAATCCTATTTCACAATTTCTTTGAGCAATGTTCTTTACTTCAGTTGTAGAAAACTGTATTATTTATAGGCCATAGGAAGGTTATGGCTAGATAATTGTGGGAAGCCTGTATGTACGAAAGCAACATAAAAACTGTTAAATTCAAAATAATTGTTTATGTCACTCATTGTTAATATCAAGTCACACAAAGTATCTCTAGTTCTATTTGAAAACAAATCTTTAGATGCTTGAAAGAAAGGAGGTCATGTGAACTGCTGTCCAAGGGAAGTGAAAGTAAAATTACTTTTAAAAGGTTAAAAAAAAAGAGGTTTAAAAGGAAGATTTTTATTCCTTTATTTTTCAAATATCCTAAACAAAAATAATATCTCAAGTAGGTCATCTATAAAACTTTTCTGAGCTGGTTCAACCTGGGACAAAAGACAACCACATGCAGATAAAAAGAAAAGCCACTGCTTTCTAACATTTTACATAGTCTCCTGATCTCTTCAGTATTTTTTAAAGAGTGCAATTAGTGTAATCAAATCTGTGGGAAGAAAAGCAGCCACTAAGTCTCAAAAGACAGGTTCTGAGAAAATGCAGCCAACTTTTCCTGGAGACACTACATTGCAAAGTGGCTGGATAGTGCCAAGCCTCCTTCCTGTGACAAATGATGTTTCAACCTGGGTTCCTGTATATTGTATTCCGCTCCCCCTTCCTCCTTCTCTGTGTCTCTCTCTCTCTCCTCTCATGCTGTCACTCCAAATGAAAGTTATGAAGAATGCATGCCCTCTCTTGATGTGAATTGTCAATCCTAATTTCTTATTTAAAGAAATCATATTATTCTTTTGGCTTCATCATGTGCTTTTGAACACAAACAGCTTGGCCCATTTTAAGTCTGGAAAGAAAGCTATAACAGTTTTAAAATATAAAACACAAGTGAGCATGAGAAATACATACACAACTGCAGCATCTTACCTATTGATTGTTTTCCACTTCTGGGTCGTAACCAAGCACAGATCAGATGCAGAATTAGATCCAGAGGTATACATGACTTTTAAAATAGAAATTAGTTAGCTAATATGTGCAGCTTCATAAACACTTAACTGAAATCATGTCCAATTGAATTTCATGGACTAAACCATAAATTAATTCTGAAACTTCCCAAGAATGTCTTTCAGTAAAGTTTCCTTTTACATGGAATCTTGTAGATGGGAACAGATATTCTCAGCCATCTTGGGTTGCATAGAAAGCACACAACACAAGTTACTGCTCACTGGATTGGAGCCGCACACCATAGTGCTGTTTTTGCACACAACATGAGTATAATTATTAAAAGGAGCATAGAAAACAGAAGTTTCTTTACTAGTTTCCACTAATTTCTACATATACATATCGTGCAATAGTCAAAAGGTATTGTCTAAATGAAACCTTTAATGGTGATCTAGTACCTGTATTTTTCGGAGTATAAGATGCACCTGAGTATAAGACGCACCTTAGTTTGGGGGGAGGAAAATAGGGGGGGGGATCTGCCTACCAGGTATTCATCTGGCTAATGTCCTTAGTCTGGTCAGCTTCAGCACATTATTTTATCCCCTGGTTAGGGCTGAAAAAACCTTCTTCGGACAGAGTAACAATGAAAGAGCCTGCAAGCCAGTAAGAGCTGGGAAGATCGTTAGCACCTGGTTAGGGTTAGAAAAAAAACTTTTTCGGAGCAAGTAGAGCAATGAAAAAAACTCTGCAAAGACTTAGGGCTGGAAAAACATTCTTCTGAGAGAGTAACAATGAAAAAGCCTGCAAAGTAAGAGCTGGGAAGATGGTTAGCACCTAGTTAGGGCTGGGAAAAAAGCTCCGAAAAAAGCTACATTCAGAGTAAATGACGCACCCAAATTTTCAGCCACTTTTAGGGAGGAAAAAGGTGCGTCTTATACTCCAAAAAATACAGTATTTTGACTGCAATGAAAGTGATTAGTCAAGAATTTATCATTTTATATTAAAGTGAATTAATGCTGAAGAATTAAAGGAAGGGAGGGAGAAAGGAAGGTTCCATATAATACGAATAGAGCTTGATGCTTTAACATATTATAGCTTTAACATACTATAGCTGGATATACAATATATAAACCTATTGGTACATCTAATAATTTCCAATGATTCCTATCACTTTGAAAAAGCTTTCTTTTCAAGTTTCTTCTTTTCGTAATTTTGTGGCTACTAAGTATAAATCTAAAATTTTTCAATGCAGCAATTTGCAAAACTTTTTATAAGAAACTATTTTTTAAAAATCTCCCTTAACAAATTAGCCTGTTGCTAATTAATTTCCCTAGATAAGGACATAAGAAGTATTCTGCTTGATCAGCCCTTATCCAGTATTCTATGTATGGCATTAAACCAGCTATGTTAAATGGGCAGGAGGCAGATACCTTTCTTCCATTGTTGCTTCCCAGCAGATACTATGCAATGATTGACACCTGTGATTTCATAAGTACTTAAGAGACATCAACCTGCATAGCCATACACTGGTTGATCCTCCACAAATTTCTCTAGTTCCCTTTTAAAATTGTCTGAACTGATGACTGATCTCCACATATGTGGCCAGTAAACTGTATAGTGACCTATGCCTTGGGTAAAGATTTATTTTTCCTGGGTCTGACTCCTCATATTTAAGAATAGAATAGAATAGAATAGAATAGAATAGAATAGAATAGAATAGAATAGAATAGAATAGAATAGAATAGAATAGAATAGAATAGAATAGAAAACAGAGTTGGAAGGGATCTTGGAGGTCTTCTAGTCCAACCCCTTCCTCAGGCAGGAAACCCTATGCCATTTCAGACAACTGGTCGTCCAATATCTCCAATTGTTGGAGCATTCACAACTTCTAGAGGCAAGTTGTTCCAGTGGTTAATTGTTCTAAATGTCAGGAAATTTCTCCTTAGTTCTAGGTAGCTTCTCTCCTTGATTAGTTTCCACCCATTACTTCTTGTCCTACCCTCAGGTGCTTTGGAGAATAGATTGACTCCCTCTTCTTTGTGGCAACACCTGAGATATTGGAATACTGCTATCATGTCTAGTCCTTCTTTTCATTAAACTAGAAAAGGAGTTAGCAACAACTGTTCTATGTTTTAGCCTCCAGTCCCCTAATAATCTTTGTTGCTCTTCTCTGCACTCTTTCTAGAGTCACAACATATTTTTCACATTTTCAAGCGATGACTCCCTGTGTTACATTGTACTGCATTTTACATACCACACATTATATTTTATATAACTCTATCATGATGTTCCTTACCTGTCTTTTCTCTAA
This sequence comes from Diadophis punctatus similis, assembly GCA_023053685.1. NCBI lineage: Eukaryota > Metazoa > Chordata > Lepidosauria > Squamata > Dipsadidae > Diadophis > Diadophis punctatus. The sequence goes on from JALIGW010000003.1 coordinate 156,847,020, forward strand.
ACTGTAAAGTCCTGTAGTTCTTCCTTGCAGAGGAACTATGAAGAAATTTTGTGTATTGCAGAATGGCAGACAGCCAGAGAGGTGAAAATTCTTGCCATATCTCTTTGTGGGGTATCCAATGATCAATTCCCGACTTTAGAAAGAACTGGCTTTACTCCGTCAGGAGGTTGAGAGGACAATCTGATGTCGGATGTCCCCCTCTGAGGGAGGAAGTATCTCTCCGACCTTAGAGGGTGAACTCTAACATATCATATGCGCTCTTTTAGAGGCCAGAGAATTACTCCCTTAAAATCATGTAAGAAATAGGACTTTCACATGACATAAAGCTTTAGGTTTTCCTTATTATAAACATCAGCTATACATAAACTGACAGAATAAATTATGCTTAAATCAGAAATGAATAACATCATCAAAACTAATATGTGAGCCAATTCCATAAAATGTGGAAACCTTTTACACTAACCTCTTTGGAACAGAACTTTGTAATTTTGGATAAAATTTTGGTCCCTTTGCCATAGTAATTTAAACAGCATTGTTTACTTTGGCTTTCCATCCCTCAATGACTTGGCCTAAGCAAAATGCTTTGATGATATGTACAAGAAGGAACAGTAAAGATAGGTTAAGATTTTGCTTTGTACAATGAACATGAAATTTAGTGCAGGTTTTTGCTACAGGGACTCTTTAATATGCCTGGCAGATAAAATATCCAACACTGTTTTCAAGAGGGCATTCTTTCCTTTTGACTTTATATTTTAATATGGGCCAAACAAAACTGAAGTCTACAACATTATGTGCACAAATGGAATTAAGTAGCTACAGAATGAACTAATATCATATACATTCAATGGATCTGAGTAACAATCAGATTTAAATACAATTATTCAATTAAAAATATTTTTTAGCATTTTGTATCTCTCTTTTACATAAAGAAGTTTGTTTGACAAACACAGGAATAATTACAAAATGTGCTAACTCATTCGCTCTAGATCAGTGATGCCAAACCTTTTGGACTTGGCATGTCAAAAATTAGGAAAGTGACTAACTTGACTCAGCTGACATGTCTCACATACAGGAGCCTTGGGTGATGGTATGTCACCCAAAACATCATGGCATGTCAAAGGTGATGCACATATCATAAGTTTGCCATCACTGACCTAGAACATCATCTGCAACTTAAGTTTCATCGCACATCCTGCTAAGTACAACATAAAGATACCTCACTTATTATTTTTAAAAGACTTGCCTCATAATGTTACCTTCAACTCCTTCCAAGCCCATTACACAGGCAACTTCAAGTTATATGTACAGTAATTGATTAACAATATTACCAATAATGTGGTTAGGGTCTGGAATCTGTCCAGTTCCTACTGGCTGTTTTAGGCTGTGAAACATGTCTCTTCTCCTGCCCTAGCTGAACACAACCACATATTGGCTTGGGCTACCAAAGAGACTTCTGTCCATAGAATGACTGACTACATGAGTTTTATCTCTCCTCCACTGCTAGTCTGTTATTAAATGCTTTGAAAACATACTAAATCTCTCCTTGTGTGCCCTTTAAAGTCAAAATGAGATCTGGATTCTGGGAGTTGTTTTTCTTGGACAGCTGCAGTCACCAGAGTAGCCACTAAGGTAGATGACAACTTGGTCATTGGCAGTCAACATAAGCCATAATCCTGTACTGAAGGCTTGGAAACATGCGTAGTAACAGAGCCATGAGAAAGTCCTTTGGATTGTTGACACTATAGCCATACATTCCCAATTTTGTTGGAAATTTTTTCTTATTTTTTTATATAACTCAGCATTTTAGATGACAGTCCCATGCCAATACATCCATAGCAGAAGTGGGTTGCTCCAGGTTCGGACCGGTTCTCTAGAACTGGTAGCAGGAATTTCCCCCCGCTCACTGAACCGGGAGCGATCGCCAGTTGGCCACGCCCCCAAACTAATGGTGTTGCCATCTTGTTTTTGGCTTCTGCGCATGCACAGAAGCTTGGTTTTTGGCACTGCGCATGCACGCGTGCATGTGCAAAGCGCGACCGCATGGCGCGCAATGCGTGCGCGCCCACGCAGCACAGGAGGAAGCGAACCGGCGGTGAGGTAAGTTAGAACTCACCCCTGATCCATAGGTATTGGAACCAAAGAAAGATGGCATCAACATGCATGTGTTACCAGAGAAGGAATCAAATACAGGAATATGCATAATATATGATATATTATGATCTCATAGATATCACATGATATGTGTATCAAATAGGAATACAATGGGTAATAACTGGCCACAAAAATGAAAACATTTTAATCATGTTAGCAAGCATGACAACAGTACAGATTTAATGATTTGTGTTGACCATAATTTGTTCATTAGTAGTCATCTCAACTAAGCTGTGTAGAACTGCTGTACTGTCATGGTTCTCAGTTTGAAAATATTTTGAGGACTATCTACTGATATTCCTGAGGAGTATCTGTTGAACTGATGATTAAGAAAGAATCATACAGTTTGGGAATTTGGCCATCTCACTTTCACTAATTAAAAGGAATCGTTCTGATAAGCCAAACAATTTTTGCATCATCACTAGAAATATAGAAGACTTTGCAAAAATAATAATAATGAACACCGTTTTAGTAATAATAAGCAAGATGTTGCTTCCCGTGTATTTTATAATTCCTTTCTAAATGTCATCGGAGTGGTTTGATGAGGCTGAATCACTGATGAGCAACAAGCCAAAGTAAATATTATGATTTAAATTGTTATAACAAGGAACCCAAATGTTATCTGATCTGAAAATCATTTCTAAGGAAGTTACTACAGCAAAGTTCAACTGTTTAAAGTGAATGTTATTCTTATTGGCTAAGAATTGCTCCTATTGACAATACTGTGCTGAATAAAAGAGCCCAGGAAGTTTTCTTTCCATAAGCAAAGTCCTTTTTTAAAAAATGTAATAACTACCAAAAATTCATATCCAGCTGTGTGAATGTAAGCAAAATGGTTTAGTTCCTCTTTAGTTTTGTTAGCAACAAGTTGCCTATGTGTAGATAAATCTGGGTTGCAATATGTGATTTTATTTTCCAATATCAGGAGTGGGGGAAGTCAGTCATAAACGTCTTTATTGTGTGAAATCTAGGAACCAACTGAACCTGAAATAGCACTTCACAAAGCATCTCATCTCCCCCTATTCCTTTCCATGATCCATCTTAAAAGTTTGACTTATGACATGTTCAACCCAATCAAATAATCAACCTTTATTACAGCCATAGGGCCAAAACCACTCAGCCTAATACATATATTACCTTATTCTAGATTTCAGGATTTCTTAATTCGTTTAAGAGATCATTTGTGACACATTTGAAGATACACAGAAACTAAAATATGGCATTCATTTCTTTCTTTTCTCTTGTATTATTGAGGAAAGTCATCCCATGGGTGATCTGGATTTTTATTTGGGTACAGACCATTATGAGGAAAGGAAAGCTACAAGAAATTATAACCTCACCCCATGAAAAAGTAGAAAGCAAAAGGGACTTGGAGATGGAGAAATCTCGTTTCTTTTATTAAGAAAACACTACAAAAAAGTAATAAAAGAAGAAACACAAAACATTGATTGAAAGCCAATTCACACGGCTCTCCTTGGCTGCTTGTCCTTATTATTATTTCTTTTAAAAACTAATAGATCCTATTCCTGACAGGCATAAAGCTAGAAGGTGGGACTGCATCCAAAATTTCATTTTTCGAATCATGAGAATCAACAACGGTACCATAACTTCATTTGTCTCTGTAAAACACAGATTGTGTGATGTGATCCTTTCAAAAGTGCTTCCATCATCAAGGAAATGTATTATTGTGCCTCTTATGGTTACAAAGGAGACCATTATATTTTTGTCATTCTAAAACTTATATTTCTGCAGTGAATTCTAATGTGCTAGACACCAACGAAATAAATTATTGACATCTAGCTCTAGGAACAAATTTTACTTAAAAATCAATCATAGCAAGTTGAAATAAACCTATTTTTACTTAAGATATAAGGAGACAGTGGGGTGAGATGGGCAACAAATACATTTAATTTTTTTTAAAAAAAAAAGCCTGGTCCTAACTGATAAGTCTTAATCTGTTGCCTGGTGGCTGTGCTATCCACTTTTCAATTTTATTTCATTTGCTTTAATCCTTTTTGCCACTCCAGAAGAATTCGCGAATAGAAGATTTCTGCCCTAACTTGGATCAACCACTTTCTTGCACCATAAACAGGATCATTTGGTTGATCTTTCCCTCTAAATCTAATATTTCTGAAAGCAGAAAAAAATATAGTTTTCAAATATTGTAACCAAAATCAGTCATCTTTTTTTTAAAAAAAATTCTCAGCAAGATGATCATTTGAGGAGAGGGGTCAAAAATTAAAGACAGCAGTTATAACCACACAGTTGAAGCCACCCCTTTCTATATGCATCACTACCACCATCTTGACTTTTGATGCACCCCCTCCTGAATGCCTCTGCTTCTACAAACAATACATCTTAAAGGATGGAAGGTCATTAGCAGGTGGGTCATTCTGCTTTATCAAGCCAGCCACAGAAAAGACCTCTTCTTATGCCTGATTGTCACTATGTCACCCTTGAAACAAGGAGCAAAGCTTCAGATATTAAGATGACTTGGATATTTTTTTAGTAAACGGGGATTAAACTGATTAAGATAGGATAGGAACCTATAGTCCCTAATACTCTTTTATGTACCCTCAATAACCTTGTTATAGACAAATTTCAAGACTGAATAGCTGAAATTTGATGGTAGTTTTCTGCCCCATTGAAATGACCCTGAGCACCAAAAGGTGTACACTGTTGGTTAAGTATTTTAAAATTTAACACCAGCCCTTTAAAATGTGGTTGGAAATATAAACTGCCCAGAGTTGTTTTTGGTGAGATGTGGAGCTATATAAATTTGGTACGTAAAATAAAATAAATAAAATACCTTCCCTATGTCCACATTTTGCTTTCCCATATTATGACTTGCTTGATCTGGCTTATCATTTTGTCTGAACTGAACCATTACCATTGTGCTTTATATCTTAGACCAAGGTGTTAAAACAATTTATGCTGCAAGAAACAGTGGCAAAAATCTGGTGACTTTTTAGCAATCAGTTGCACAAAGCATGGAGATATCGCCAGCCAAGGACTCAGTGAATGGTCTTAAGCAAGCCACTGACTCAGTTTTTCTGTGTCTTATCTGAACAGTGAGAACAATAACTGTTGTTGCACAGATAAGAGCTGGAAAGCATTTATGGGTCCTATAAATGTTTAAAAATAACATTCTGTTTCTCACCAGTCAGAGTGTTTCTGAGTCATGTATAAATGACTAACTACATCACCATTAGAAAGAGCCTACTGGATCAGGGGTAACTTAAGACAGCTTGCATATCTTATGAAATTTATCTTGGGCAACATACCTGATTCTTGGTGATCCCAAATGGTGTCAGATATGTATAGGTAATTAGACCTCTAGGCTACAGTTTGCAAACTGTCAACATTTAATGGCCACGTAGCTACCAAATTATAGTGTCTGGGTGTTTCTTTTAACAGATCCTTTTTTTCTTCCATTGTTATCTTCTATCTGCTCAGCCAGTAGGAAAGCATAATAAGAAGCTCCAGTGCTGATGAGAAGTCTATTTTGTGTGGATTGTTTATGGTGTTGGCTCTTTCTAACCTTGATCACGAATACCAGGAGTTTCTCTCTAGAATTCAGCTGTGGTGATGTTTTCTGATAATGACAACAGAATATGTTGCCTCGTTCAGTCATTAATTCTAGGAAGAAGTCAGAGTTTATTGCAAAATAGCTTTCTACTTGTATTTTGAGCCTTGAATTTTTAATAAAGAAGATATAAAACTTTAGGAGGGTGATATTCTCAACATCTATCCAGTCCCCATCTTTTCCATTTGTTGATTTTATCTTGAATGCCTCTGACTGTTTATTGATATCTAATGTGCATATCTGCAGAGTGATATTAATCTTGTAAGAAAATAACTGCTCAGTATTTATAACCCTCCCACCCAATAATGTGTTTTCCTTTGTCAGGGGGCTGTATATGAGGTAAGTCTCAAGCCCTGCCCCCCTTAGCAGTTTATCAAGGCACTACCCTGATAATCCTCACAATCCCAGCTTTTCTCCTTGATCATACAATGTTGTCCACATTTCATCCCCTGCCTTAAGTTAAACAGTCATAAATAAACATTTTGTAACTTTGAATAAAGGTGTCCTTTCTTCTTAAGCCAACATTGTCTCACCACGGCTTCAATGCTTCAGTCTGTGATGCTTTCCTCTCTATTGTTATGGAGACAAGATAAGAGGTTCACTGGTAGGTATGATCAGAGGAGTGTCTGGAAAACACTGGGAGGCTACAGGCATGCTTCTTTCTCTGTCCAATAGCCAGAGGTTGCCACAACCGTTTCTCTTAGAGTACAGTACTTGACTTCTTCATTAGCACTAAATTTTCCAAGTGTGCTTCACACTTGTCATCTCTCCCCCATCTTTTTTAAAACAAACTTTTCACTAGGCTCCCAATGAATTATAGGAGAGCAGAGCAGACTTCTAATATTTTACTTTGGGAAGAAGAGGATGCATACTTCCACAACTTTGAAATGGAAGGTCTTCATATTCTCTGAGGCAATCTTGATTTCCTCATTGCAGAGTCTTGAAAACCCTACATGGTGTTAAATTGGGTTTTGTATTGCCTATATAGCAGTTTCCTATATTTGTCTATTTCCATCACTTCCCCGGTGAACTAAAAGACAGGAATGTCAAGAAACCAGTCAGTTTCAATTATCCAGGTTTACAGGCCCTAGTGAGTTATACAAAGAGGTTAGTTTTGTCCTCCCACTCCGAGGCAGTTTCTTTATTCAGATGGTTTTGAAGCTGAGTAATGCCCAGATGGTGAAGAGACTAATCAGCCCACCTACAGAAGCTTCTGCTGAGTCTGGAATTGCAAAACATTAGACCCACCCAACCCCTTTGCGTGTAGTGGTTGGTGAAAGTTTTCAATGTGCCAAAGATGGATGGCCACAAAGTCAGAAGAAAAACAATCCATCAATCCCATCATTTATGATCATGGGTACACTCAGAAATTAGGACAACATAATTTTATAGGGATAGAGACTTTATGGGGGTACAGAAATTTCATACTTTTTTCTTGCTGACACATAGAATCAGAATAGAGCTGGAAGGGACCTTGGAGGTCTTCTAGTTCAACCTCTATATAGACCCTATACTATTCAGATATGTGTCTGTCCAGTCTTTTCTTAAAAACCTCCAGTGATGAAACACCTACAACTTCTGAAGGCAAGCTGTTCCACTGGTTAATTGTCCTCACTGTTAGGAAGTTTCTCCTTAATTCCAGGTTGCTTCTCTCCTTCATTAGTTTCCATCCATTGTTTCTTGTCTTGCCTTCTGGTGCTTTGGAAAATAAATTGTCCCCCTCTTCTTTGTGGCAGCCCCTCAAATACTGGAATACAGCTATCATGTCACCCTAGTCCAGTGATAGCGAACCTTTTTTGGTTCGCGTGCCAAAAGGGTGTGTGTGCACACGCTAGCACATGCACATACCTACACCCATTCCCTCCCCCACACACATGCGTACCCCACCGCACTGCCCCCTGCGCATGTGCACAACCACCCCTGGGATGGTGAAAAAATGCCCAAAAGGACAAACCAGAAGTTCAGAAAAACAGACTTCCGGTTTGCCCGTTGGGCCATTTGTTGCACTCCGGGGCTTCAGGAAGCTTCCCTGAAGTCTCCGGAATGCGAAAAACAGCACAATGAGAAAACCGGAAGTCTGTGTTTCCAAACTTCCGGTTTGCCCATTGGGCCATTTTTCGCACTCCGGGGTTTCAGGGAACCTTCCCTGAAGCCTCCGGAGGGCAAAACGGCCTTCCCCAAGGCCAAAAATCAGCTGGCCAGCATGCGCATGCGTGCTGGAGCTGACATAGGGCAACGCCTTGCCTGCCCTCCGATATGGCTCCACGTGCCACCTGTGGCACACGTGCCATAGGTTTGCCATCACTGCCCTAGTTCTTCTTTTCTGTAGCCTGGCCATACCCAGTTTCTGCAACCGTTCTTCATATATTTTTGTCTCCAGGCCCTTAATTATCTTAGTTGCTCTTTGAACTTTTTCCAAAGTCTCAACATCTTTTTTGTAATATAGTGGCCAAAACTGGATGCAGATGTGGTCTTACTAAGGATTTATAAAGCAGTACTAATACTTCACATGATTTTGATTCTACGCCTCTGTTTATACAACCAAGGATTGTATTAGCTTTTTTGGCTGCTGCCACATACTGCTGGCTCACGTTTAAGTGATCGTCCACTAGGACTCCAAGGTTCTTGTCACAGTTATTGTTTTTGAGCCAGGTTTCACCTAATCTGTACTTGTACCCTTTTTTCCTGCCTAGGTGTAAAACCTTGCTTTTCTCCACATTAAATTCCATGTTGTTTGATAGGGCCCATTGTTCAAGTCTGTCAAGATATTTTTAGATCCTGAGCTTATCTTCTGGGATGTTGGCTATTCCTGCCAGCTTAGTGTCATCTGCAAATTTGATGAGTTCCCCTTCTATTCCCTCATCTAAGTCATTTATGAAGATTTTGAAGAGTACTGGGCCTAAGACATAAGCTTGTGATACCCCACTACTTACTTTCCTCCATGTAGATGTAGTACCATTAAGGACTACTTGTTGAGTACTGGTTTGTCAGCCAGTTACAAATCCATCTAGTGGTGATGCTATTTATTCCACTTTTTTCTAGCTTACCAAGAAGTATAGCAGGTTGTGGTCTACTTTGTCAAATGCCTTGTTGAAGTCTAAGTATACTATGTCCACAGCATTTCACTGGTCTACCAATTTAGATCACTCTGTCAAAGATTGAAATAAGATTAGTTCGGCATGATCTGTTTTTAACAAACCCGTGCTGGCTACTAGTTATAACTGTATTTGTTTCTAGATAGAAAAAAATGGAGGATATATAGTGATTTTATTCAATAGTAGGGAAGTGGCCACAGTGCTAGCTATTATATAGTGTCCTATAACAGAAACAAATGTGTTCTGTGATATTAGATGAGAAAATATGAAATGGAAAAGGGACACACAAATGACTGCAACACAAGCTGAGGGCAGTCTACTTTCACAGGGTTTTAAAGGTTTTAACCACTAGAGGTTGTGCAATGAAAAGCAACAATTTAAATATTTGGCTAAGAAAGCATGCTTCTCCTTGGAAGGAGTTAAAATATGTCTCTTTCTGGAATCTCAGCTGTATATACATTATCCTCTGGTACACTGACAAGAGTGTTGGATGTACGCCTGAACGACTGGTTCTGCTCAACTATGAGCTCATTGGGAAGAATTTGGTATGTCAGTTTTTCTCAGCATTTCTTAGCAGAGAAAACAAACCCATAAAGCCTAATGGTGCCTATACAGGTAGTCTTAAAACCTTACAATATACAGACTTACAACCTTTTGTTTAGTAACCGCTCAAAGTTACAACGGCACTGAAAAAAGTAAATTATGACCATTTTTCACACTTATGACCCTGTGGTCATGTGATTGCAGCATCCCTGTGGTCATGTGATCAAAATCCAGCCACTTGGCAATTGGCTCATATATAAACTGATGGTTACAGTGTTCCGGGGTCATGTGATCCCCTTTTGTGACTTTCTGACAAGCAAAGTCAGTGGGAAATCCAGATTCACTTTACAAGCCTGTTGCTTATCTTAACAACTGCCGTGATTCATTTAAGACGTGTGGCAAGAAAGGTTGTTAAATGGGGTAAAACTCTCTTAACAACTGTCATGCTTAGCAACAGAAATTTTGAGCTCAATTGCGGCCGTAGGTTGAGGACTCCCTGTAATATATTTTGATTATTAGCACTAGGGATTGGGCGGCATAGAAATCCAACAAAATAAATAATAAATAAATAAATAGGAGCATTTGCTCGGAAGCAACTCTTTTATTAGTATTTTAAAAATTGCCTAAACCCTATCATAGAAAGTTTGGCATACCTGGTCTGTGTACGTGCCCTTGAAGCAACATTTTGGCAAAACTACAAAACTAGAATAGTAGAGACTATACACAATGAAACTCCAAAATCAAACCATAACAGAAAATGTAGAAAAGTCTTACCCATAAATTATCCTACGGAGATTAACAAGCCCCACCAAGTTTCATAAAAGAGTAAATGTATTCCTTTCAGTGATAAGATTATATGTTTGTTTCTGGGCATTGTCTAAATATTAGAACAAAAGGCTTCCTAATGTAGTTGAAGGGCATATGCAACACAAAGGTTCATTTGGGGTTCACTTTTCTTCTTGCATTTCACCACCTGGTGCCAAAGGAATAGCTTTGCCTCATTTGCTTACACTGCCAGAAAGCAAAGAAATCTTGAAATGATGTTGAGATGTGATAGTCTCGTTGAGGTAAACTACGGCTCTGCCATTTATTACATTTCAGGTACGTGTTTTATTCTCTCCATGACCTTCAGTGTTAGATTTGATAATAATAACTTTGCAACGAGTTAATTATTAACGAGTCGGAAGGGGAAATCCTGTTTAAACACAGAACACTGGAATAGTAATTTGCTAAAATGATTTTCAAATGAGTTTGTCATAAGGGCTTTTTCCTCAACCATATACCCTGGCAGCACCTTTTTTCCCCTGCTGTGTCCCTTCACCACACCTTCAGCCCAGGAGTGAGACAAGCGTCTATCATCCTTAATTGGATTGGTATTCAAGCAGGGGCGGATTCCTAATTTTTTTACTACCACTCTGTGGGTGTGGCTTATTTTGTGGGTGTGGCTTGCCGGCCATGTGACCGGGTGGGCATGGCTTCTCAGACTGCTGAAGGGAGGGGAACTGAGATAGGTCCTGCTGCCCATTCCCCCTCCCCTCAGCAGCTTGAGAAGCCTCGAATGTGCAAAAATGCCTAGAATCATCACCGCGCATTCGTGACTTCTCGGACTGCTGAAGGGAGGGGAATGGAGATAGCTCCTGCCGCCCGTTCTTTCAGCGTCTCATGTGCTCCCTCAGCCATCGTCCCCTGCTTGGACTCACTGTGGGGTAGGAAGGCAGTGCATGAGCAGTGCCAGAAACTCAGCTTCTGGGCATGCGTAGAAGAAAATTTTTTTTTAAATGTAAAAATTTTTTTTTTAAAAAAATGGCGGCGCCCAGGCACCAGCAACCGACCGCACCGGTACTGTGACATCACCAGCGGGCCGCTACCGGTGCTATAGAGTGGACCCCGCACCTGTAGGAACCCACCACTGTATTCAAGTACCATTTTCTCCTAACTGCAACACTCTCCAGGGGCAGACTCAGGATATATTAAATCAACAAGGCTTTCTCACCCATCAACTTGGAGGGAAATTAGATGACAGACGGTCACTGGGAACAGAACTAATAGAGGCAGGATAAGAATCAGCAATGGGGTTAGCAAATTTCATGCTAGTATAATTTTGATTTACTCAGAGATAGGTTGATAGTACTTCAATGCACCAGTGGGGAAAGGTACTCAGGGTTATGGATCAATCCTAAGTAGCTGTGCCCTCCAACTAAATTGAAGTACAGCTGTCATCTCCTACCAGTACAACTTATGGCTGTGCTGAGTGGGACTGGTGGAAGCTACCTGAAGATAGAGACAGAGGACCATGTGTGAAAGGAGTAGGCTGGGAAAAGTTGATGCAATAATTATGCACATGGTGACTCTCGCCATTAAATTCAAATACTTGAATTTGCAACAGTCTGCTTCAATGGTATCTTAGGTATCTTTAAATAAAATCACATGGATTTTATGATTTTCTTTCATAAGCCCTTCCATCCTCCAAAAAGCATAGGTAGTATTACATCTTACATGTACTAGAACCTACAGAGTTTTTGCTTTCTTTCATTCTGCATCAAACACTGAAACCAACACAAGTTATTATCAATGTGTTTAGGAAACATGGCTCCAGGAAACATCCTTTGCTTTTAGGGTCACTGGAATATTTGCAAATTGCTTTGCAGTTCATTCATGTTTGATAAAGTTTAGATTGCACCAGGCTATCTACAAGTCAGGTAAAGATAGTGATGTAGCCCATTTCTCTGACCAATGTTCCATACCTTTTAAGATAAATACAACTCAGGCAGAATGATTGATTTAAAACAATAGAGACCAATAGGGATGTACATCTGAACCAGCAAAGCATATTAACTGTGTAGCTCATAGTAATCCAGAAATATGACTCAGAACTTATAGCAAACCCTAAATTGGGCACCCACCAAGATTATTGTCTGGTTTTAATTTGAGATTTATTAATTATTTTCTGTTTAAAAAAAACTTTTCATTTTCAATGTTGCTATCTAAACATGATCCATAGGGCAGGATTTGTGGGTAGAGATGGAAAAAAAATATGATCTCTGGAGAGGAAGAGGAGGAAATATGGGCTTCAGATAAAGATATATAATGGAATTGTCAATCATGTCACAAAGTAGGCGAATATGCATGTTGCTCCCATGCAAATAGCTTGGAAAAACAGTCAGCGCCCTCTACTAATTCCTCTGATTAAAATTGCATTAGCTTGTAGGTGTCAGGGACACGCAGCTGTTTTCAAGGAAACTCTGGCTCCAAGAGGTCCTTCCTTGTAGGGCAATGCGCAGCTCTATCTAGAGGTAAATGTCAGGGAGACGCACAGCTTGCCGACGTTTGTCCTCTCTCTGACAGGCCCTGGCCAATGTCCTGCCGCCGAGGGTCGTGGTAATTTATGTCCACTCTGTGTACATTAACTTATCTGCAGTGGAGCTGGCTGGCTCTTTCAGTCAGCCTGTCTCCTCCACAGGCTGTGAGATTTTCCTGACTATTGGACCAACTGGGAAACAGGCTGCTCTGCATCTGCCAAGTTCCCTGCACCATCCGAACAACAACAAACACCGCCAAGGAGACTTACTCTGAGCCACAACAGACCTCGTTGCTAGCTGTGCACTGTTAAGCCCGGCATTTTGCTTAACGGACATATCCTCCCTGGGGGCAATGCAAAAGAAGGGAGGGAGGGAACAAGCTGCCTCTGGCATTAAGATACAGAGTTCTCACTCTCTGCCTCATTTTAGTCTCCCATTAGTATTCCTGTGGCAGCTCCAGAAGGCATTCTGATGCCTTATTCTGATTAAGGGCAATATTAATTACACATAGAGAGACAGCAAAATAATGTGTACACACACACACACACACACACACACACACACACACACACACACACACACACACACACACTGAATTAATGGTGCTGAGGGAGTCTATGGGTATTACCTAGAAATGAGCTACAAGTAATTGCCCTCACTAATTTAACCACCCGTTTGCTCATTTAAACTGCATCATGGGGTTAGTTAATTCTTTCTGTTCACCTTTAGTATTTTCTAAATGCATTTCTCAAAGTTAGACCTGGCCAATTTGAGGGAACAGAACTCTGAGCCCCAGGAGAGAGCCTAGTTTAGGTTATGATGCTACATGGATCAGATATTTGGATGAGGGAGTCTCAACACAGAAGGGGTCGGGGTGGCATGGCCAAAAAGCATGTGAAAAAAACACATTTTATTTCTGTTGGGAGTATTTTGATCTCTATGATACTGATTTACTGTGAGTATTATACAATAGAAGAGGGTGTTGTCTGATAGTACTTATTTATTGGATTTATATTTGTTACTATAGAAAAGACACTCAGTAATTTACAATACATCCATCATAAATGTGATAAAATTGATACAGTTAATCAAAGCAAAAATAAAGGTAAACCAAATCCAACCAATTCCATGTACACACAATCTAGCATTGTTCATGTCACAAAGCTTTTCAAAATAGATGTTTTTAATACCTTTGCACAAATCCGTCTTGTGCACCAATTGCGACCTTACTTGGAGAGGGAGGCTTTGCTCACAGTCACTCATGCCCTTGTCACCTCACGGCTAGACTACTGTAAGGCGCTCTACATGGGGCTACCCTCAAAGAGCATCCGGAGACTCCAACTGGTACAGAATGCAGCTGCGCGAGCTGTAGTGGGTGTACCGAGATACACCCACGTAACACCTATCCTTCGCCAGCTGCATTGGCTGCCAATTAGTCTCCGGTCGCAATTTAAGGTGTTGGTCGTTACCTTTAAAGCCCTACATGGCTCAGGGCCAGGTTACCTTCGGGACCGCATCCTACCACATACCTCCCTACGACCGGTTAGGTCCCATAGAGAGGGCCTCCTCCGGGTCCCATCGGCCAAACAATGTCGGTTGGCGGGGCCACGGGGGAGAGCCTTCTCTGTGGGAGCCCCGTCCCTCTGGAACCAACTCCCACCAGAGATCCGGACTATCCCCACCCTGCTGGCCTTCCGTAAAGCCATAAAAACTTGGCTCTTCCGGCAGGCGGGGTGAATAGGAAGATCAGATTCCCCCCATGAATGTTGTTTTTATAATTGTTTTTACTATGCTTTTTAATTTTAAACTTTGATAATTGTTTTTATTGTATGTTTCTTATCCTGTTGTACGCTGCCCTGAGTCCCACGGGATTGGGCGGCCTATAAGAACGTTTATTAAATTAAATTAAATTAAATTAATACCTTATAGAAGTCAACAATGCAGAGGTATTTTCCAGGGAGGGGTTATTCCAGACCCAGGGGACATGAACAGAAAACTTATAAGTTTCCACACACTGAAATCATGAAACAGGGGCTCTACAAACTAGGCACGTCAAAACTGGTTGGACAATATGGGATTCACAAGTTTCTCTATGGCCAGCCATACCTAATTTTAAAGGTTAAATCCAACATTTTGAACTCGGAAGCCTGTAGGAAGACAGTACAGAGCCTAGAAATCAGCGGTGGGTTGCTCCTGGTTCGGCCCGGTTCAGTGAACCATAGCGGCAGCAGCGTGAGGCTCCGCCCACCCGCCCGGGACGCTTCTGCGCATGCGCAGAAGCGTCGGGAGTGAACCAGTAGCAATGGAATTTAGAACCCACTACTGCTAGAGATCTGATATCACATGCTTACGATGGCATGTGCTGAGCATCACTTTAGGCATATTAACATTGTTCTATTGAGTGGCTCTACTAGGAACACACAAGATCTTGTAAAATCAAAAGAGAGTCCAAATAGTCATATTTTAGAAGCATCTCTTAATGTTCTTGAATGTAAACATGGACATATCAAGTATAATGGCTATTTTTAGAGTATGCTGGAAAAATTTCTCATTGAAACATGATCGCAGGATGGTTTACTGTTGGCTTTAATTAGCTATCCACAGCCCCTTATCATTTCTACTTCTATAGAGCTGCATAATCTTTTCAAATGTAACAGCATATTGTAATTTCCATTGCTTTATTTAATAGTGACAGAATCTTCCACTATGAGCATGCAAGCCCATTGTACTAATTGGGGCCTATTCTGAATATGAATAGGGAAATCTGTACATGACAGGGAAATCTTTATTTTAAAAGGCTAGTAAAAAGTCATAATGATCTATGCAGAAAAATCAAGAATATAGATTTGATGTATATTTCTTAAGATTGTGATTTTCACATCTAGAGAGGAAAGCATACTCTTCTATAGTTGTTAATTGATTTTCCTTCATTGGCTTTGGATGGGAAGTAAAAGATTTGTTCTAGGTGTACTTTCAAATGACCCCAAAAGTTTTCATCTTATTTCACTCAAGATGAAACAATGGTTCCCTACCTGCTAGAAGTCACTGAGTATTGAAGACAGCAATGGCTGGGCAGCTGTTCTATACCACAGTGCTGCTTTTACCACAGGTGGTCATTTTTCCAGAAGCAGACATGGAACAGCAGATTCTTTTTCCAGGAGGAAAAGACAGAATAGCTGCTTTATATAATTCACTTATATTGGAAAAGCCCTTCAACTGAAAGCTTAAGTAGCAGAATTTGGCAGCGGAGTTAAAAGAGGGATCAGCCTAGAATCTCTACATAGCCACAAATGAACCTTGAATTCTGTTGATCCTTATCTAAATCCTAGAAGTGTTAACTATTAGTTGAGAATATTCTAAACACAGGAATGAATAGCAATAAATCCGTTTAATTGGACCTTCATGTTGTGGACCTGATCTTTTGCACCTGATGAAAGCACCAACAATTTCCTAAATCTGGAAGAGTGATTTAGCTAGGCTTGACTATACCTAGACAAACCTCCACTACATCAATTAATATTCAACCCAGTGTTACATCATGGATATAAGATATCTTGATATCCCCAACATAAATGGGATTCTGGAGCCCATCATCTTCCCTCTTACACAAAACAGTATCTTAATGACTTCAGAATACTGACCGTACATGTCGGAAGTATTGTTTCTCACATAATCTATTTTTCCTGTGTTTGTTGCTGGACATTTATTTTAGAAATACTTTAGGGACCAATGCATCCTGGAGTTTACAAAGACAATATTGTTTGATACTAAATACTATTAATCCAATACAATCATACGTAGCATACCTAAAATACTTTATTTTCAAATAAAGGTACAGAAAGAAACTATTTGTATAACCAACAGAAGCAAGTTTCCACTTATCAGTAGCAAGACAGTTTGTTGATATGTTATATGTATGCTTATTTTTAGATTAAAGCCTTCATACAAGCCTGAAAGTTAAATGGGAAAAAACTTAAAATAAATTTATGGTTATAGATTTAGATTCTATGTAATTAATAACAAATCTTACTTGATAGCATATAATTTTGTAAAAATAAACTTATAATAATATAATAAATATTGTGTTTGAAAATTGATAGTTGTTATATATGTGAAAAACACAGATATATTTTAAAAATGGTTATATTATTTAAAATTACTATTCAATAAAAGAGTTACACATCAGTAATAAGAAGAGTAAACTGAGGCAAATTTGATCAATTCTTTTTAAATTAATCAGAGATCATTAATTAGGACATATAGGGGCATATGGAAGGATATGATCTCTTGGAATATTTTAAAATGATGCAATTTCCTATCGTTTTAATAATACATTTTAAAAGATGCTTAAGATCTGTTTAGATATAACACATTTAATCCATATATAACTCTACCTTTGAAAAAAAGACATTCCTGGAAATAGCTGCTATGCCCACCACAGATATCTAGAGGACCTATAACTTTCATCAAAGTGATGAAAACAAAATTGCAATATTGCAACACAAGCTCCATTTCTTTCTTGTATGTAATGCACATATAAAAGAGATGGAGTTTGTACCACAACAGAATGAAACTATTTTTATAATATGCCCATCCATAAATACTGACTTTGATGACTTCCTTATTACATTAGCTCTCCGATACATAGAGTACATCCCACAGAGTCCAGAGCTTGCCTGTTCCTGGTTTAGGATGATAAATAGAGTTCCAATTCGGTACAGCCTCCTTCAAATATAGTTAAGTAGAGAATATTCCAAACTCTGAGACAGGTTTTAGGTCAGAATTCCATAACTTGAGTGCTCTGCCAACATTCTTATTATACATGCTGATTGTTGAAAATTGTGGGAGTTGATCTCTACATCTAGAGAATACCTAAGTTGGAGGTGGTTGTTTAGACCTTTATTCTGTCTATTATCACACAAGGGCACACATTCAGAACACCTACAACCTCACCTAATATAAAAAGAATGAACAGTTGGGTATCATCCAAACAACATTAACATTTCTGTCTATTTTTCTACTACTACTTTACCTACTTCAGTAGGCCATGTTGATATTAAAGAGTGATAGGATAAGCTCCAATGGAAACCCATAACATGACTGCCAAGGAGTGGACGAATAACCCATCATCATCATCTTCTGGAATGAGCCATGTGGGTTAGGCTGAGATAACTGCAACACACTTCCAACATTCAGTCCAGGCATCTTATCCAGAAAAAAACCCATGGTAAATTTACTCAGAAGCCCAAAAGCATGAACAGTTTTTAATCAATATGAAAATCAATACAAATTTCAATAGGCACAATTAAATGCAATTAACCAGATCGAGACCCAACATATTATTATAAGGTCTGCTCCAAGCTTATCTTTATTTACATACAGTCCTGCTGAATAAGTTACAAGGTCTATTCAGGCAGAACTACATAATACAGAGCCAATATTTCAATATATACCAAAATAATATGTATTTCTTTTTCATGGGGCTTGAACAGAATGAATTCCCAGTAAGTTTTGGCTGATAATCCTGTGTATTTTTTGCCTCTGTATGTATGGTAGGCAAACCTATTCTGCATGCATTAATATAAAACCACTAGAAGTGCAAGAATGAAGTGATAAAACTATCCAGTGGATTATAATAATGCTAAAGAAGACTACATAATATACATTCCAATAGCATTTGCAAGAGAGAGCTCAGCTACAATGAAGCCTTATTAACCATACAGCATGCAGCAAGCGTATCACAAGCAATAACATCAGTTTCTGTCCTCAGAAATGTTGGTGTGAATTCTGAAGCCAAAGAGTTTATTGGTAAAATTAGCATAATTTGTGTCAGCCTAAATACCAAGTTAATGTATTTCCTAAAATGTAACTTAATAATGCAGCGGGAATTTGTGTTGTCTTACCTTTTTTTAAAAAAAAAAAAGAAACTAATCTGGAGTTTCAACCACAAGGGAATTAAGTTACAAAGCTCAAAAGAGGAAAAAATAAGTGAGATGGTTCCTGTTTTGAGGGAAAACCCAGACATTTTCCATTTTAAGAAGATGAAAAGTTAGGTTTTCAGGATTTTTCTATAAAACAAGGGCACTTTAGAAGGGGAACTTATTCTATCCCAGCTATATCCTCAATGAAAAGTAAGTTACTAACTACCAAATTTCTAATATTTTCTGTATGGATACCAATTCCCTGGGCAACAAAAAGTTGGTGGGTTTTTATAGCAGAGGTTGAATGACACCTATGTAGCTTTTTATCTCTGGAACTTTTGCAGGAAGTGGAATCATCCAGTCCAATCTAATACTAAGATTTTAGGTCCTACAATTTAGGAGAATGAAAAGAATCTGTTCCCGCACCCCCGCTGTCCCTTTGCCTCCTATTCTTCATCTGGACAATGTGTAAACAAATCTCTCTCCTGGTAATACTTCTAAGCAACTGTAATAGATTTGTTTAATAAAGAAAATATGATCTTGTACTCCCTGACTAGTATTGAGCAATTCTCCTCCCTCAGTCCTGGAAATTCATGGGGAGAGGAACAGAAGTCATTGTCTTTGGAAACTTCCTGTGTTTGCCCACAGATTCTTCTGTCTTTTTTTTCCCCTACCACAAAGAATGCATTCAAAAAGAAAATGCAAAATTTCGCAATATCTAAGGGTTAGGAATGTTATTAAGACCATCCACCTGAAATACTCCCTACCATTTTTGTTTTGCTTTGTATGTATATGCATGTATACCTTTCTCTTCCTTATAACCTTTAGGGGTTTTCCAACATATACTGTAAATCAACTTCTTCCAATCTGGTGCTCTCCGGATGTGCAGAATTTCAGTTTCCAAAACCCAGATTCCATAACCAAATACCTAAAAGGCATCAACTAGAGGAAATTTGATATGACCATTAGGTTAATTCAGCTGTAAAACTCACAGTCACATGGCCAGGCACAGCTAGGGTGTGTGTGTGTGTGTGTGTGTGTGTGTGTGTGTGTGTGTGTGTGTGTTTGTGTTTGTGTGTTTACATATTTAAGTAGAGTTAAATATGCTGTATGATGTAAGCACATAGTTACCTCTTAAATGATTAAGGCCAAACAACATGTCATTCAGGAGATAATTATTAGAACAGGAATAGATTGCCGTTTTTTTCTAATAGGAATTGTCTCTCTTTTGCTGTTTCTCTCTTTCAGCAATGGAGGGTAATGGTGTTTAATCTTTACCCCTCGACTCAAGCATAAAGTGACCAGATTTTTTTTTCTTCAAGCGGGACACCATTGACGGGGGTGGGTTTCTCCATTTGAGTTTTGCCCTCTGCGCATGCGCAGAGGGCAAAAGAAGGCAAATGTCGGCGTCCAGGTGGGTGGAGGGGGGGGAGGCGGGAGGCGGGAGGCCTTTCCTCGCCTCCCGCCTCCCCTTCGGGAGCCGGCAATGGCTTGGGCTGGCTGGCTGGTAGAAATGCTCAGCCTGTGTTTCCCGATCCCCGAGGATACCCAAGCCCCATTACCTGCCACGGATAGAAGCCGCTCAGCACATGTTCTTCTCGGGGGGGGAGGACCCACCGGCTGGTCCCCCCCCGCCCTTTATCCACCCCCTTCTCTCTTCGCCCGATGGTGTCCTTGCGGTCCTTTACGGAGGCAGGTGGACGGAGAGGGAGCGGAGGTCCAGTGATTTCCTCTGGGAAAGAAGGGGCGGAGGCGCAGCCACGCTAAAGGAGGTGGGGGGGCGCATGCGTCAGGCTTCCATGGCGGCGCCCCTTAGACGTGGACGAGCAGCTCAGTCTCCTAGAGCTGCGCTGCTGCCAGCCGCTCCCTCCCTCCAAGCCCGCCTCCCCTCCCAGCCCGGGAAGAAGCCTCTCCACTCAATCGCTCGCTCGCTCGCCCACCCCGCCCCCTCCTCCTCGCTTGCTCGCTTTCTGTTCAGGAATGCAGCACTTCGCCCAGCCCCCTCCCCAGACTCATTCATAGCGTAAGGTGACCAGACATCCGGGCATTCTTTTCAAAAAGCGGGACTTTTTGAAAAGAATGCGGGACGCGGGACACACGCTTGAAAAGCATGTCTGTCCCGCCAAAAGCGGGACGTCTGGTCACCTTACTCAAGCATTATTTTCCTAATAAAAATCTTCTAGGCTTTGTCTTCTCAGATCAAGTGGCTGCTCTCTTCTATGCAGCAATTCTGTGATTTTTGACAATTCAGACACCCATCTCCTGCATGGCATATAGTTGGGTCTTCAGTCAAACAGGAACCGGGGTGATCCAGAGTAGACAATCCATAAAATAATTTTTTAAAAGTCCAGAATTAGTTTGCATTAATCAGAGTAAGAGAAAAATGAAACATGGAGGTTACTTCTGCTAGATCAAGAATCATCAGAGAAAATTTTATTGTTTTGCTTCCTTTTATCACTTTTGTTCTTTAGTACTATACCTCTTCCCCCAATATTTGTCAGAGAGCTTATAATGAAGGCCATAAAGACTGGAGTTTCTGGATAATGGGAAAGGGTAAGATTTGTATGAGATTTACTAATCAGAACAGTGGTTTTTTGCTAAATGAAATCATGTCATCAGTTCCCATAAATGATAGACTTCTACTTTTACAATTAATATAGGCACATATTGCTGTTTTATGATGAAAGTTAAATCCTAAGCCAACACCAAATGGCATTGAAGACAACCTTGAAAGGCAGCAAGGGTTAGACACAGTTTTTGCTGGCTTTCAGTTTTCAAGGATGCAGTTTGTGTTGCCTTCATGAAGACAAAATCTCCTTTACATGGAAGAAGAATTAAATATCTGATTATTTCTGGCCTTCTAATTTACTGCATTTGACCAATAAATTGGATCAACAAATCATTTCCCCCACTCACACATGTACTCTGTTGTGTCCAACATTAATCAGAAAATGAGTAATAATGTCCCATCGAAATCAGGTGAACTTGGAATGTCATCTTGATCACAAATTAACTTTAGCATTAGCTTAAAGTGTATAAATGATTGCATATGTGCAGATAAAGATCAACTATTTTCAATAAATATTTATCAACACATACATAATGAAGTTTTTAAAAATTTCTGATGATTCCAATTATTTTCTTTTTTTAAAAAATCTTTATTAATTGTTAAAAAAACTAACAAACATACAAACAAACATAAAAACATGTGTAAACATATGTATTTACAAATAAAGTGTCAAATATCTTTGAAAATAGAAAACATTGAACATACATGTCAACCATCCCGTCGACACTATCCTTTTACAGCCTAGTGATAAAAAAACATGTTTATTCTATATAATTATTGTTTACTTCATTATCTTCTTTATATCTTCCAATATTTTCCTTATTCTTTTCTATTATTATATTATATTCAATCTATTATCATTACAATAAAACAATTTTTCATTTTTCAACAATGGTTCTTTTGTTCAACTTGATTAATATTTTAAAACCTTGTAAAATTGTATATATTCCCATAATTTGTTCTGGTCTATGCAAAAAAGTAGACATTTGTTATTGTTTATACTGTCTTAGTTTATGACATATAATTATAGCAGTTTTTGATATTTATTTTGATTAAGCCAATTATGCCACCTGTCCCAAGTTTTATAGAATTCAGAATCATCCAATTATTCCAATTATTTTCACCTTTCTTTTTTTCTGCAAGAAAGTCCATCAAGACAAAACCAATGGAATATCTTGGTATAAACAAATATTGTGTTTGTTTATGTGTTCAAATATTGAAAAACTGAAATGAACAGTTGAATAAATCTCCTGAAAAACAGATAACCTTCAAACATTATTCCAATGCATATACATAGGAACCAGTAAACCATAAGCCATGCGATGGTTCTAGTTTGTGCTTAAGAAAAAGTGTAAAATTGAAGTTTTGTTACTCATTATTTCTACTCCATTTCTATCGGTGACTTTTCATACCAGGAGCATCCCTCACCGAAAATCAGAGGTCTGCCCTATTCTATCTTTGGCAGTTTTTATATATGAAAAAGTTACCCCAAATCTGGTTCTTATGGGAATGGCAAATAGAGCCTAGTTAAAAACCACTTGCCAAGCCCTGATAACATAACTGGGGAACCAAAGAGTATAGTGCCGTGATGGCGAACCTATGGCACGTGTGCCGGAAGTGGCACGCAGAGCCATTTCACCAGACACACGGAGCCATCGCCCCTTGCTCTTCCGGGTTCTGGTGCGCCGGCCAGCTGGTTTTCATGCTCTCGGGCACGCCAGAAACCAGAAGAACAGCCACCTATTGCACATGCGCGCTCCAGGAATATGATCTTCCTGCTTCCAGAGTGCACATGTGCACCAGCCAGCTGGTCTGGTTTCTGGCGTCATGTGCGTGCGAAGACCAGCAACAGGCGCGTGTGCCAAAAGACATGGAGAGGGGATCCCAGCAGTCGCTTCCTAAGGGAACAGAGCAAGGTAAGCCGGCCTTCCCTTCCTCCCTGCCTGCGTGGGCTTCTTGCGCGGCCCCAGGCGATCCGGAGCACTGGTGGATGAGCAGCCGGTGAGGGCGGGGTGGTGGTCTACCTGCGCAGGTGACCCCGTGGCCTGGGCTCCCCGCTAGGAGCCACCGTTCCCTGGCTAGCAGCAGCACTCTCTGCCCCCCCCACCTCGGCAGTGCCATGCGCCAGCTGGAGAAGCTCTGAACGTGTGGCCTTATTTGGCCTCTTCCCTGCTGGGAGCCCCATTCCCCGGCCAGTGGCATCTCTCTCTCCCCCCTCACCTCGGCAGTGACATGCGCCAGCTGGAGAAGCTGCGAACATGTGGCCTTGTCTGGCCTCCTCCCTGCTGGGAGCCACCATTCCCCAGCCAGTGGCAGCGCTCTCTGCACCCCATTTTGGCAGCCACCGGCCAGGGAACGGTGGCTCCCAGTGGGGAGGAGCCCAGGCAAGGCCACATGTTCAGAGCTTCTCCACCGGCCGCCCAGCCAGAAAATGCTGCCCTGTGCGTCTGAGTTCAAGCGGTAGCTAAATGACAACAAACAGGGTAAGGAAGCGTGGTTGGGGACCAGCAATTTGGGCAGGTTCAATGCCAGAGGGAGAAAAAGAAGGGTTGGGAATCTTTGTGCACCCTGCTGCCACCTCTTCTTTACCATCCCCCTCCCTCTACCTAATTTGGCACAAGTCGGAAGTGGTTTGAAGTGGTTCGTTGCGGGGGGGGGGAGAAGCAAGGCTCCAGAAGAGCAACAGCAGCAGTGGCAGCTTAAGGGGGAAGGGCAGGAGCGACCGGCCGGCTTGGGATGATGGGGCAACAGGGCGGGGAGGGAGGCATGAGCGATCTCCTCCTCCGGGCAGCCTCGCGCTCTGGGCAGCGTCCAGCATGGCAAATTTCAGGGACTTGCCCTGAACATCAAGAGCTGCAGTTGCAAACTAGGGTGCATGGTGTGGTACTGTGTGTGTGAGTGTAGTGCGGCGGCTCGGAGATTGCAAGCTGCCGCGCCATTACTTGGAAGGCTGCTTTCTTCACCGGCTCTGCTCGAGAAGACCGCTGGGTGGCTTCAAGGGCCCTGGCAATGCCCGGCATCCTGCTGCTGCATGAGATACAAAGGCAAGCAGGCCGCCTTTCTGGTGCTCTCGCCAATGCTGGTGCTCGGCCAGCTCCTCTTTTTTCTTCCGAGCGCGGGTGAGGCTGCTCATTGGCGCTTGCGCGCGGGTGGCAGATTGTGGCTCTGCTGGGTGCCGCCAGGGTGAAAGTACGCAGCCCCTGCTTGGGCGCTGCCGGGCTCCACTTTTGGCCTGGCTCCCAACCCCACCGCCAGCCACTCCTACCTTATGCAGCAGTGGTGGCGCCTCCTCCTCCTCCTGGCCGTGACTTGCAGGCTGAAAGCGCAGCCCGGCGGCGCCCAAGCAGGGACTGTGCACTTTCACCCTGGCGGCACCTAGCGGAGCCACAATCTGCTGCCCACCACGCGCGCGCCAATGAGCAGCCTTACCCACGCTTGGAGCTCTGGGCTGCGCTTTCGGCCTGAAAGTTGCAGCCAGGAGAAGGAGGAGGCACCGCCACTGCCGCGTAAGGCAAGAGTGGCTGGCAGTGGGGTTGGGAGCCAGGCTGAGCGGGGCAAGCCCAGCTTGCAGTCCCCAAAAGGGACGGGCTGCGCAGGATGGGCTGTGCCCGCACGTGCCCAGAGCGGAGCATTGGTCCAAGAGTGGTGCGCCAGCAGCAGTAGGCTGGGCGGCTCGCTCCTCCGCGGTCCTGCTGGCTGGCTGCTGCCCGGAGCGTGAGGGTGGCAGGAGGAGGAGGAGCCGCAACTGCCTCTGCAAAGGCAGGCCATTCACACCGGCAAAGGTTGATCCAAAACGGGATGCAGGGGCGCATGCGCAGTGGATGTGCGTATGCATAGTGTGGGGCACATGCGTGGTGCGGGGCTCATGCATGCATGGAGGGTGCGCGTGGGTATGTGTACGCGTGCATGCACAGGGGGCCGCTCATTGCATTATGGGTGCTGGCACGCGGGAGTGCTGGTGCGCGCGTACTTTTGCACACAGCGACAAAAAGGTTCGCCATCACTGCTAGAGTGGATTCAATGGAAAGTGTCAGCCTGCCATTTAATTATCCCTCTTGTTTCTTGAGTCAAAGGATGGTGTGTACTGTTTCTTGAATTCGTCCTTCTCTCTGAAATGGGCCTGTCATGCTGCTTTTTGATCTACAACAGGAGTGTATTTCTAACTTTCAGAAGTGTCACCTGGAAACTGTGCATGCATCTTTCACTCTACCACCACACACGTCTATCCACTCTCAGGCACAGTGTAGCACATGCTTTCTTTCCATTCAGTTCATTCCTTTCTCCCTGCCTTTGATAGTGGAAATTCAGCATTGAGGAGCCTTTCACTGAAAATCATTCTCTCAATATTCTTTTACAGGCAGTCCTTATCTTATGACCACAATTGATCCCAACATTTCTGTTACTAAATAAGTCAGTTGTTAAATGAGTTTTACTCCATTTTATGACATTTCTTGCCATGGTTGTTGAATGAATTACTGCAGCTGTTAAGTTAATTACAGTGAATCTGGCTTCCCCATTGAGTTTGCTTGCGAGAAGTTCACAAAAGGTGATCACTTGACCCTGGGACATTGCAACCGTCATAAATATGAGTCAGTTGCCAAGTGTCTGAATTTTGATCATGTGACAGGGATGCTGTAATTGTCATAAGTGTGAAAAACGGTCATAAGTCATTTTTTTCAGTGTTGTTGTAACTTTGACAAACAATCATTAAACGAACTGTTGTAAGTCAAGGGCTACCTTTATTTCCATTGTTGTTCTGCAGTAAAAATGCTACTCCTGTCCCCAGTTAGTGCTGCTTTAGTGATGTAATTGGAATTGAGCAATGTGTCACTGAAATATAGCAACAAAAAAAATCTATTTAAACTGTCCGGCATATATATTATGTAAGAACACTGGGGGGGGGGGGGGGTAATTATTGAACATAATATAGAATCAAATATGTTTTACTGAGAACAATACTGTAACATAATAGTTAATTAAGTAACATTAAAAGAAAAAGATGTTATTTACCGGTATGTATGGCTGGCAAAGTCAAAATATTTGGCTAACCTCACCAAACCATCAAATGAGAAATTTTCTTAAAACCATCAAATGAGAATTTTTTCCCAAGTCTCCTTTTAAACAGGGGAAACTGAGACAAGTCTCAATATTTGCTGTGATGCTGAACTGTCTCATTTATTTAAGCCATTTGGTTTTTTTTAAAGCAAATCTCCATAAGGACACACCATGAAAGTAAATACTTTCCCAAGAAATGCAAACTCTTTTGGAATATTAAATCTTCCAAAGTTAGAGGAAGCTACTTCTCTTACATCTTTCTGAGAGTTTTTCATCTTGCAAAAGGTAATTAAAGGCTTTTATTTATTTATTTATTTTATTTATTTATTTATTAGATTTGTATGCCGCCCAACTCCCAGAGGGACTCTGGGCGGCTCACAGCATATTAAATACAAAATCTAAAAAACAGTTAAAAAACATTTAAGAACAAGATTAAAATAATGTAAACAATTAAAACATTTAAAAACATTTTTTAAAAAGCCACAATTTAAAAACCCAATGATATACTCATGGGGCCAAGAATAATAGGTGTTATATTAAAATCATTGGCCCCAGGCCTGTCGACAAAGCTTTTTTACTTTACTTTTTCACTAACCCATCTCCTGGTACCAGAATTTTTCTGCAAACATCCCTCATATCAGAGAGATGAAACAGGTTTCAAGGTCATTCTTGCCTGGCCAAAGGCAATAAAAGCAGAATGTGCCTCTTTATGCCCTGGCTTTCTGGCTACCTATTTTGACCATCCCAGAAATACACATTGCAGCTTTGCAGTTGTATTCTGAATAATTTATGTACCTTAACAAACTTTTTATGGTGCAGGATAAATTATTCTCCTAGTTTGGCTAGTCAATTGGATTATCCATCTTTATGATATTCCTTTAATATTACCTAAGAAACAATTTTTAAAAAATCTTTGACCTTCGCAGTGAGCATTTATAGCTGGACAGAATCCTTTTTGAGATGAATAATTATTTTAGAGTCTAAAGTTAGAGAAGCAAAGGGTCACCAATAACCCAGCACTCAGTTCAGTACTGTGTTTCAATGGTTTACCTCAGGGGTGGCCAAACTATAGTTCTTTAAGGACCTGTGGACTTCAACTCCCAGAATTCCTGAGCTAGCCATGCTTACCTGAACGCAATAAGTTCTACCTGAATGATTGAAATTACTCTGTGTGTTTCTACTGATCCTTTTCTTTCTGACAAAATCCTACAGCTGCATAATTTAAAAATTATGTTCAGAGGATAGAACTTTTTCCAATTAAAAAAAAATAAAGGCACCAGAGATTTACTGTAATACTATATGTGCTTTAGGAGGAAGGTTTAAGAACGTTTGTTGGGTGTGTGAGAGAGACAGAGAGGAGGAGAAATGAGAGGGAATGAAAATAAATGCTACTTCTAAAGGGATTCCTCTTAATGAGATACCAGACTCCAGAGAAGTTTAGCTAATGCTCATAGCACCCTCTTCTGAAAAAATCAAGAATTAAATTTCAGTAAAGTTTCTCTGTGGCAGCCACTCTTTCTATTTATGCCTTCATTCTTCTAAAGTTGTAATAGTCCACTGATCTTTTATTCGACATAGTCATAGTTAACTGTCACGTTAAATTTTTTGAATATGCAGTGTTTACATTATCCATTTTCTTGGCCCTAAACTCCTGCTGTACTGCAACTCTCCCAATTACATGACCTCACAAATTAGCATCCATTATGGGAGGACAGTTCTTGTGTGGGAACTAGTTTCCATATGGAGAGTGCTGCATTGATACACAGGATGAGCATCTCTAGATGCTCATCCTTGCCCTGTCCAGACATAACTTCTGGAGGCATGTCCACATTATGATGCATAGCTAGGGCTATGATGGGAAACTATGAGTATTTCAAACATGTGCCAGGCTTCTGTAGATTAGTATTGGCGTTGTTATAACAACCTTCAGGCTGTAGCAATCAACAAAATTGGGAGTGTAAAAATTTAGGCCAGCACACCCTTTAATCGTCCTCTCTACATTTTTCGGGTTATGTATTGGCCAGGCTGGCACAGGAAAGTAATTTAATTGATATCATACTCACTTCCTCATGCAAATCTATTGTAGTGTGTTTATCTAAGACTTTGTTGTTGTTTTTATTTTATTTATTTATTTATTTTTGTCAAGTACGTGTTGGTAATATACATAGATATAACATTGTTTATATACATAAGATGAGTACTGATAAGAGGGAACATTAGGACAGGGACGGTAGGCACGCTGGTGCACTTATGCACGTATTATTAGATATTATTAGATATTAACAACATATTATGTTGTTAATATCTTCTTTAAAATATTGTCATATCATAATAATACCAAAGTTAGACAGAAAGTCAGCTCAAGAGAAAAAAATGGAGGTAATACACAGGTAGGTAGGTAATAATTATGGATGTACATCTTGACATTTTACACACTATACAAATGCTTTAAGGATCCTTCTCGATAGGGAGGCTTGATAATGTCAGAACTATATAATTATAATTTTGGAATTGTATGGAATTGTTTTTGCAAGCCATTCAGGGATTGTTTATCCACAAGATGATTTCTGCTAATTATTCAGATAATCCTTGACATATGACCACAAGGCGGTCATGCCCAATTTTATGACCTTTTTGTTGTAGTCATTGTAGACCATTTTGTTGTAGTCATGTAGTTGTTCAGTGAATCTCATGAGCATTAAGCAAATTCAGTTTTCCCCATTGACTTTGCTTGTTGGGAGTCATCTAGGAAGGTCACAAAGAGTGATTACATGACCATGTGGATGCTGCAATGGTCAGATGGGCAAGGACCAGTCATAAGTGTGAGGGCCTGAGTTTTTTCAGCACTGTTATAACTTCAAATGTTCATTAAATGAAGGTTGTTAAGTCCAGGACTACCTATAAAGCCAAATCAATTAGCAAAGCAAAAATAGTATCTCTCACTTGCATGGAATCTATGAAGCTACTGGTAGGTGAAATATAGATGCTCCCCCCCCCTAAAATTCCCCTCTATCATTACAGCCTACCTACAAGGTAGGTTACACAGAGGAACCTTCATTGGAAGATTTGAATGTTGTCATCCCCCCAGTCTTATCTCACTAAGGAGTATCAGTATCACCTGAAGAATACAGTTTAGGCATGGAAGCTGGATAGAATTGGGTATAGCTCAGAGTGGACTTTGAAAAAGGAGGATTAAAAAAAGTATTGATGCTTTTGAAATTTAGTGTTGGGGGAAAAAACTCCTGATAATATTTTATTTTTATTTATTTATTCAAATTTGTTACAGCTGCCCAACTGCAATGGAATACCATTGACAGCCAAGAACAAATGAATCATTGAACTTATCAACTTGGAGTTCTCACTTGAGGCACAAATGACCAAAGTAGACTAAAATTATCCAACTTTGGACAAATTATGTGAAGATCTACTTCTGTGGAGAAAGCTGTAATGTGGGAAATGTGGAAGGAAAGAGACAAAAAGGATGATCAGCAGCATGGTGGATGGATTCAGTTATAGTGGTGATGGATGCAACATTGGAAGACCTGAAGGACCTAATTAGGAGCAGCATGGATAAAACCTATCTAAGTAATTGCTAAGAATTGACACTGACCTGATCTCACATAAGCAATCAATCAGTAGTTCAGTGGTTCCCAAACTTTCACAGTGCCCTTAGTGACTCAATAATTTTTTCTTCATGGCACCCTTAGGCTAAGAAGTCTGCCTGCCTGCCTGCCTGCCTGCCTGCCTGCCTGCCTGCCTGCCTGCCTGCCTGCCTGCCTGCCTGCCTGCCTGCCTATCTATCTATCTATCTATCTATCTATCTATCTATCTATCTATCTATCTATCTATCTATCTATCTATCTATCTATCTATCTATCTATCTATCTATCTATCTATCCATCCATCCATCCATCCATCCATCCATCCACCCACCCACCCACCCACCCATCTATCCATCCATCTATCATCTATCATCTATCTCCTGATATAAAACTATTATATTGGTGGGGGGGAAATCTTCCATACAACATAGTATTTATAATAAAAAAGTCAGTCAGTCAGTCAGTCAGTCAGTCAGTCAGTCAGTCAGTCAGTCTGTCTGTCTGTCTGTCTGTCTGTCTGTCTGTCTGTCTGTCTGTCTGTCTGTCTGTCTGTCTATCTATCTATCTATCTATCTATCTATCTATCTATCTATCTATCTATCTATCTACTATCTATCATCTATCATATTTATATAACTGCCTATCTCACACAGAGACTCTGGGTTCCATTTATTAGGTCCAAACATCATAATAAGTATTTATGTCAGAACAATTTAGTAACCATTTAAAAAAACATATAAATTGAAATAAAATGTTTAAATTTCATTCTTCAATAACCGTAATTAGTTACAAATGGAATGCATGCGCCCATTGTGCATTGCACAAGTTATCAGATCAGAATCAGATTGTGTACTAGCATCCACTAATTTCCTGATCCATATTGATTTTTTATGCACCACTTGCTTTTTATCACAGCAATAGGATAAAACATCTTGCAACATCATATCCATCTACAATGCAGATTCAGAAAGATCTAACATTGCAAGTGGATGTTTCAAAAGTTTCACCAATGGACAAAAACATACATTCAAAATATCCTGTGATGCTTCTGTGAAAAGGACAGTATGATCTCATGAGCAAGTCACAATAGAATCTCTGAGCTGCAATCTATACTAGTATGATGAAAATATTTTAGAGAAAAAGATAGCAACACTTCCCTTTCAAACTCCCTCATATAATTATATCCACATAGTCATCAAGAGTTGTTCTCAATTTTTTACTTTATTTTTACCCCCAGTCTTAATCCTAGATCCTAAGCACATTGTAATGTTCAAAGAATGTGGTTAGTATATACGTAATGCAAAAAAAAATATTAACACACAATGCCCTTTTGGATTTACTTTTAAAGTTTTTTTTTATTACTATGCCACACTGCACTTTGAAAAATCAAGTATAATTGCACTCAGCACATCACTTTCCCCCCCCTAAGCCAAGTAATGTATCCAAAGATAACTTAAGAGATAGTTTTATCACAAGGGTAATATAATTTATTTTTATACTTTTCTAAATACCCAGGAGTTCCTTAAAAGTTCTACAGTAAGTTAAAAACAGCAAAGTATGAAAGGCAGCCAGCATTCATTCTAGAGTCCCTCTCCCCTCCCCACTTTCTGAAGTATTAATATTTCAGTGATATTACTGATTTTCAAGCAGACCATACTTCAGTTGCTAGCCTAGACCAGGGGTGCCAAACTTGATTTCCTTGAGGGCTGCGTCAGAGTTGTATCTGACCTTGGGGGGGTGTTGGGACGTGGCCAGGGTGGGCGTGGCCAGCTCAACATCACTCATGTCAGGGGTGCTGGTGGTGGCCCAAGCACAGTGCCAGCGAAAATGGGCTCCCAAGCGCCGTTTTCGACTGTGACAGCCTCCTGCAACTCTCTGCCAGTGAAAATGGAGCCAGGGAGTGCTGCCTGCAGCCCTCATAAGCTCCGTTTTCGGCTGCAACGGTCTCCTGCAACCCTCTGTCAGCAAAAACAGGGCTCCGGAGGGCTGCACGCAGCCCTCCCGAGCTCCATTTTCTCTGGCAGAGGCACCGTGGGCCGGTCCTTTGCTGTTTCCAGGGCGGCCCCGTGGGCCAGATCTAAGCACCCCACAGGCCGGATCCGGCCCCCGGGTATTGAGTTTGACACCCCTGGCCTAGACTGTAAATATATGTAAAACATTATAATGTAATTATAATATAAAACATTAGCATTGATCAAATGGAGCTAAAATTTGTGCTGCTAGAGAATTTGGATTGATGAAGTGAAAATTTTAAGGAATACCAGCAAATAGCTAAATATAAGCTTAAATGTAAACATCTTGGTAAATAAGGACCCCAAGTGCTCATAATATTTGTGGGTCATTACAGTAAAACATAACATACAGTCATACACTTAGTATTCACATTCCTACTTTAAGAAATACCATAGCAGAAGTCTAAGAATGTTCCATGCTATAGCAATAGCAATAGCAATAGCACTTAGACTTATATACCGCTTCATAGTGCTTTACAGCCCTCTCTAAGCGGTTTACAGAGTTCAGCATATTGCCCCCAACAATCTGGGTCCTCATTTTACCGACCTCAGAAGGATGGAAGGCTGAGTCAACCTTGAGCCTGGTGAGATTTGAACAGCTGAACTGCTGAACTAGCAGTCAGCTGGAGTAGCCTGCAGTAGCTGCATTTAACCACTGTGCCACCTCGGCTCATATAGGGGAAAAAAATAAATATAGATGTCTAATCTGATTAGTTATATAAATGTATTTACTTTTCCTGAAAAGACCTGATCATTAAAAAAAAATATTAAGCAGGTCAAGAATATTTACTCCTGTGAAACAAAGTATTCCAGTCTTGCCTTATAACATGAGAACAATCCATTAATCCACTTCAGCTGTGTTGAGATGGAAAGATGCACATACAATATAAGTAGATTGTTCACTTTTAGTTTCATCCTTATCTTTTATGTATTCTTGTAATGATCAACTTCCTTGCCAACATCATCTTGTAAATGAGATTCATATCTCCAGAGTTTAACTCAGTTAAACAAACTGAATTCAATAAAAGACATCTTTAGATATTCCACATGCAAGAATGATTACCACACTAATATGCTACTGCTGCTACTGTTACCTAGAGTTACAGATGCATTAACTTCCCTACTTCGCCTGAGTTGTGCTGCATGTATATCTAAGATAAGAGAATGGCGTGTCTGGAGTCTGTTCTGTGTTATCATATAACATTAAAGTGACTTTTTTATTGAAGAGCCCCACAAGTCCTTCTCAAGGCTTGCCGGTTTTATAGAAACTAATTCAGAGACCAAAAAGAAAAAAGGAAAAAAAAAAAGATAAACATTGAACTGAAAACAAAATATGTCATGAGGTTATTCTCCCACAGCCTGCTGCTAATCCCCAAAGCCATTTGTCATACAGGCCCTGTGTAGCATTTTGTTACAACTGAAGCTCAAAGGTTATAGTGCTCTTTGAAACTTGTGCTGGGCTAAAATAAAAAATATATTGGCACTGTCATGCTGTCATGTTCCGTTGGAGAGACCCAAATCCTATTATGATCTCATTTCTTTTTCGTTCCAAGTCTTGTAGCACCACTAATGAATGGGGAGAGAGATGCTGTTGCTGCTGCTGCTGTGGCAGGGGCAGAGTCAAGATGGCAGCCACAATTGCGCAACCAAAACCCCTGTCCTTTTCTTAATGGACAGAATCCCATGTAAAAAGGGCCGGGACTTTCGTTGTACTGCCACAACTACCATCTTGATCTTTTTTGACCTTCCTTGCAGATGCCTGTCAAGGAGGTAAGATGAAGCTCAAAGAACAGATTTCTGGTAATGTTTAATTCTGTTTAGTGGGGAAGAATTCTTATTCTCTTCTTTCAAATTTTGAAAGTGAAAAATAGTGATGACTGTGCCATTTATTTCTATGCTTGGGGAAAAAAATCCATGCTTGCTTGTCCCAAAGGTGCTTTTTCAAGAGGCAACTGGACTTTCTGGTTTTTCTTTGAAGATGTTTGGATGAGAAGTGAAACATCTTCAAAGAAAAACCAGAAAGTCCAGTTGCCTCTTGAAAAAGCACCTTTGGGACAACCATGACCTGGATGACTGAGAATCTCCATAGACATTTAGCGATGCACTTTGGGATGAACACTCTTCGAATGGTGCGGGAGTATGAAACGGATTTCCAGAAAAATTGCAGGCTACAGGAACTATTTGTGATCAGAGCTAAGAAGTTTCTTGGATAAGAAACGAAACTTCTTCAAAGAAAAACCGGAAAGTCCAGTTGCCTCTTGAAAAAGCCCCTTTGGGACAACCATGACCTGGATAACTGAGAATCTCCAACCGAAACGTCGACAACTACAAGCTAAGTTGAACTTAGAGTGCATTTGAAATTATGAAAGCAAATGGTAGACGTATTTGTGAAATGCTGGTGGGGAGCAGGAGTTGCCTTTTTAAATGATAGCTGCAACGGTGCCTTGCTGGGCACAAAACATTCATATACCCAAAGACAAATGGGATCCCAGGGTGGTCTCTCCCACCCTTGTGGGATCCTGTAGAAGCCAAGGTGGTCCTGCAATTAAGTAAGTTGAAAGCCTGGTGCTTTGTTCTGTAACTCCCTATCTACTTTTATTGAAAGAATTTAAAGGCCAGAGGAGACAGGGTGGGCATGACGAGGGGTATCTACAAATATGTAGAACCTCAGATGCCCAATGCTGCCCTATGGACTTGCACATGCCAGATTGTCAGCTAGACCAACTTCATTTCAAATTGGTTTCAGGCAGCTATCAACTGTCCAAAGACCAGACTACATCTCAGAATTGAAGTGGCTTGAAGACTATCATTTTCTGGGGATTCAAAATAATTTAGCGAATAGAATGTGCTTCCTTATTGTCCCATTCTTCCCTCTTTTGTATCTATGTGCTTTCTTTCTTTTTCTTTCTTTCTTTCTTTCTTTCTTTCTTTCTTTCTTTCTTTCTTTCTTGCTTGCTTGCTTGCTTGCTTGCTTGCTTGCTTGCTTGCTTGCTTGCTTGCTTGCTTGCTTGCTTGCTTGCTTGCTTGCTTGCAAGGCTTCAGCCCTGTTCGTGTCTCCAGTGTGAGCTATCTTGTATCATACTGTTTCTTAACCTTGGCAATTTTAAGAAATACAGGTAATCCTCGACTTACGACCACAATTGAGCCAAACATTTCTATTGTGATAAATTTGTTACGTGAGTCCCCCCCCCCATTTTATGACCTTTCTTGCCACAGTTGTTAAGTGAATCACTATAATTGATAAG
The DNA here is from genome assembly GCA_023053685.1 of Diadophis punctatus similis. Classification (NCBI taxonomy): domain Eukaryota; kingdom Metazoa; phylum Chordata; class Lepidosauria; order Squamata; family Dipsadidae; genus Diadophis; species Diadophis punctatus. Next base: position 156,882,098 of record JALIGW010000003.1, read on the forward strand.
TTAGTAACCCGGTTGTTAATTGAATCTGGCTTCCCCATTGACTTTGCTTGTCAGAAGACTGTAAAAGAGAATCAAATGACCCGGGACATTGCAACTATCATAGATATGAACCAGTTGCCAAGCATCTGAATTTTGATCACATGATCACGGGGAAACTGCCAAGGTCATAACTGTGAAAAACGGTCATAAGTCTCATTTTACAGTCCCATTGTAACTTTGAACGGTCACTAAATGAACTGTTGTAAGTCGAGGACTACCTGTACAGACTTCAACTCTTAGAATTCCCCAGCAAGACTGAGAAACATTGCTATATCGCATCATAGATACACAAGTCAATCAAATTATAGGAACAATGGATCATCTATGTCCATGATGGCGAACCTATGGCACACGTGCCACAGGTGGCACACAGAGCCTTCTCTACGGGCATGCCAGCCGTCACCCTAGCCCAGCTCCACTGTGCATGCACGCGTACCTCCCACCAGCCAGCTGGTCTTCAGGTCTCTGCTGCGCATGCGCAGGGGGTGGGGTGCATGTGAGGAGGGCACTCGCATTGCATTTTGGGGGTTTGTGCATGCATGCACCCCCCCTGTGCCCTGTTTTGGGCCTGGAAGGCCTCCTGCACCAACCTGGAAGCCAAAAATGGGCGAATGGGGGTGGGACGCATGCACAGGGATGTCCGTGCATGCATGGGGGTACAGGGCGCATGCACAGGGGGGGACTCGCATTGCATTTTGAGGTTTGGCACTCGGCAACAAAAAGCTTAGCCATCACTGATCTATGTCTAGAAGTCTTGCTGACTACAGAAAAATAACACTTATGATATTTGATCAATATACAAATGTAACTGATCACTTTTAACAAGGGAGCTGTGATTCAGATCAACCTGGGAAGGCATTTCAATGCAATTGCCTTAGTAACAATACATTACATCAGCCATGTAATACTGAAATTTGTCTTTTTTTAAAAAAAGAAAGAAAGAAAGAAAAGAAATGCCATATTTCCCACTTAGGTTTTAAATGATTTTTTTTTCTCCTCCAGAAAAGCTTAATGTGAGCACTTGTGATCTGTACAATTCAGGTCTGTCTATTATGTGATACAGCCCAGATCCCGAATTTCAATGTCTAACATTATATGTAATGGAACAATATGCTTTTGTAGTAGACAAGCAGCTTTGACAAGCGATGTAGAACAGACAACATTTTCTCAGCCTATGATACTAAAGGCTGGAGTCTAAAGGCTTTTTTTTCCCCCACAGCAGGCATTGCTGGGACATGATACACTAGGTTTATTTTAGGCTGCTCTCCACAATCCACTTGTTCTGGATCAGGCCTGGAAAATTCATAACTTCATTTGAATGGCTTGTTGGCTGCAACTGCCACATGGTCAATAGCTGCCAAAATGCCAAAACAGTCCTAGTAGCTTATGAGTTGATAACATGAACCACAAAGCTGGACAATGTCTAAAGAAGTTTGCTCAAAGTACTCAAAACTGAAAACTAGCCCAGAAAGTACAGAACTTCACACTGCTTACAACTCACAAGTTACACCCTTGGGAGATGCAAACTTTTTTTGGCCAATCTGAGATGTACTTGGTTTTGGGGTGACAGGCATTTCAAAAAGTAGGCAGGCAGGCAAGTAGGGCTATCATCAGGACCCAAACTACAATACAATAACTACAATTTACACAGTTACTCTTTAGGTGGTTAACAAATTACTTTTCTTACTTTAAACTTACCACATTATAATAGGCAACTTAAAGAAGGAAAAGGAGTCCCCTTTTTCAGATTTTCAGGGGACGTATGGTGGGATATTTGGAGGAACTTTTATTCATTCATTCATTCATTCATTCATTTTCCCAAATAATATTATTTTTATAAATAATCAAGGCAGTGAATATACCGTATTTTTCAGAATATAAGATGCACTTTCCTCCCCCTAAAAGTGGATGAAATTTTAGGTGCGACTTATAGACCGAATACATGCATTTTTGGCCTCCAGAACCCTCCGCGCGTCATGTTTTCACCCTCCCCAGCCCCCAAAAACGGGCCCATTTTTGGTGAAAATGGGCTGTGCAGAGCACTGCAGAGTGCTTCTGGGGGCAGGGGAGAGTGAAAATATGACACATGGGGGTTCGGGAACCCAAAAACGGGCCGTGCGGAGCACTGCAGAATGCTTCTGGGGGCCTGGGAGGGCAAAAATGCGACGCCCGGTGGCCAAAACTATTTTTTTCTTGTTTTCCTCCTGTAAATCTAGGTGTGTCTTATAGTCCGAAAAATATGGTACCTAATATCTTTCTTCCTATTTTCCCCATAACAACATCCCTGTGAGTTGGGTTGAGCTGAGAGAGAGTGACTGGCCGAAAGTCAACCAGATCACTTTTATGCCTAAAGTGAGACTAGAACAGAAGTCTTCAAACTTGGCAACTTTAAGACTTGTGGACTTCAACTCCAAGAATTCTCAAGCCAGCATAGCTGGCTGGAGAATTCTGGGAGTTGAAGTCCACAAGTCTTAAAGTTGCTAAGTTTGGGGACCCCTGGACTAGAACTCACAGTCTCCTGGTTTCTAGCCTGGTGTCTTAACCACTACACCAAACTGGCTCTCACATTACACTGACATCATCCTTAAAGCTGGTGTTCTTTCCCCCTCGAGATAAACCCAATATTTTTGTTAAGGATTTTATTTTCCCATGTCTGTCTGCCTGTCTGCCTGCCTGTCTTGAGGTTCACTTTCCTGCCATTTTTGAGGGGGGATGTGTATGAGGATTCAGTTTTGAATTACGGATATTAAAAACAAAGAAAGCCTTCCAGACTCTCTCAATCTTGCCCCAGAACTGTAAGTAGGTCACAACCCCTCTGCAGCCCTCAATCCCCTCCCATGTTAAAATGTCACTGCATTGCCAAGCCCTAATAGATTAGCAATTTTTCAGGTTTACAGGTAAAGAAATTTTACTCTGGGGATATAAAATGCCAAGACCATACTGTACCCTTAAAGCTTGATACAGATCATGTCCATTCAGTCTAACTGCCAAAAGTATTCCAAAAACTCATTGTCTGAATTCTCTTGAACATTTGAGGGAGGAAGATGCTCTGATACATATCTAATTTTCATTCCCAGCTGCTCCTCTTTCCCTTCCCTGTATATCAGCTACTGTCTTCTACCCCATCCTTTCACATTCAGCTGCTGGGCCTTAAATCTCTTATGCTGACTTTTTACAACAGCCTTCCATGCCCAGTTTTCGATTCTCTCATTCTTGGCCACTTTAAAATGTCACCAGGAATGAATGATGGATATTTGCCCCTGTCAAGTTTTGTTTTCTTTAGCCAAGTGTCATGCCTTTGCTCTTCAAATAATTTTTAACACCAAATAGTCTCTATGGACATAGAACATGTGGTTTCTCAATCATTTTAAGTGTTATACTTTCAGTGTCCTTGGAACCACTGGGCTAGATCAAGAGTGTAAAAATAAAAGACATCAATTCTAAAAATAAAAGGTGAGCATTTTGCTTCTCTTAGCCTGCCCAGCATTAAAAATCAGAACTATATAATTAAGCATTTCACAGTGCTAACATCCAACAGCCAAAAAAAAAGGTCAATGTTCAATGTTTTGAGTGGAATTGTTCTGTTTCCAAAAAGTTTTATTAGTACAAAATTACATAGATAATAGCTAAACATTAAATAGAAAGTACAAACATTTTTTTTAATTTTTCTCCCCCCTAACCCACCCCTTTCCCTCCCCCCCTCCCCCCCGGACTTCCCAGAGAGAGTACAGGGCATAATATCAATAAAATAAATTTAAATTAAATTAAAAAATTTTGACTTCCACCTTATTTTTTTAAAACTTCAACTCCAAATTGTACACTAATAAAAATTCCTTCCTCCTCCTTTCAATCATCTACCCTTCACAACATTTCTTCACTGTTAACTAAGAATTAAATGATTATTACATAAATGATGACTAAGTATTAAATACAAAAACCTTAAACTTCATCATAAAATCAATCAGTATATAAATAACATACTATTACTATATATCAGATTATAAGCACTAATTACAAACTTTAAATAACCTTCCTCCCCCAAAAAAAATGTTAAATCTAATTGTAATATTTTATAACTGGATAGATAACAATTCCAAATCTTTCTCACAATTAAATAAAACTTAAATTGATATTACACAAAAAATAACTAAATAATAATACAAAAACCTTAAACTTCATCATAAATTCTACCACTCTATTAGTAACATAATGTTACTATGTATTAAATTATTAGGTTCAAAAAAGTTCTAAATCTTTAAAAAGAATTAATAATACTTTGAATAAGCCCCCCCAAAAAAACAAAAGAAAAAAAAAGAATGCAAGAAGTAAAGAAAAGAAAAAAAAATTAAGGAAAGAAGGGAAAAAGAAAAGTACAGTCATAATGGCAACCATCGTCCAATAAACTTCAACACTGCATCTTGTTGTATCTTGATGATGGTTGCATCTTTTTGTAACTTGATAATTTTGTAGTTGTCAGCTCGCCTCCCATCTGACCCCGATCTTCCATCTCCTTTTCCACACTGTAGACATCTGTCTGGCTCTGCCAATCATTTAAATTTTGTAAATCTGTTTCGATTTGAAGAGGAAGGGATGGCTTTCCCTCCTCCTCCTCTTTTGTTTTCATACATCTTTCCTCTGGAATCTTGGATATATCAGCCTTTAAGACGTTGACATAAAATTCAGTAGCTTTCTTTGTTGTATTAAGCCGATATCTTTTTCCCAGAAATTTCACTGCAACTCCTGTTGGTGCTTCCCATTTGTAATGTAAATTTAACCTTTTAAATTCATCAATCAGAAAGGTATAATCTTTTCTGGCTTTGAGCATTTTAGAGGGAATTTCTTTCCATATCATCAGTTCCTGGCCATTCACCTGCAGGTTATTCTTAAACGTCGCCTGTATAATCCTATTCCGTAAGGCTCTTTTTTTTTTTTTTTTTTTTTCTCAAAAAAGTTTTATTAGTACAAACTTACATAAGTGGTAACAAAATATTAAATCCAAAGTACAAACATTTTTATTTCCCCCCCCCCAGACCCACCCCCTTCCCTCCCCACCTCCCCCCCCCCGGACTTCCCAGAGATAATACAGGGCATAATAATAAGTTTAAATTGTTAATAAAAAGAAAAAGGAAAAAGGAAAAAAAAGAACACTATTTTTTAAAAAAAACTTCAACTCCAAACTATACAGTACTAATATATCGCATTTGTATACAATAGTAAAGATACAAAAAAGAGAGAGAAAAAAAAAAGAAAGAGAATAAAAAAAAGAAAGAAAGAAAGAGAAAACTCTTTAACACTACAAACAAACAAACCTCCTACCTCCTCCCTTCAGTCCTCTATCTTATACAAGGTAAGTGTTACATAAGTAATAACTAAGTATAAAATACACAAATCTTAAACTAATATTATTGACATTAGAAATAACCTCTAAGATAAAACTTAACTAAATGTTACATAAGTAATCATCAAATATTAAATTTCATCATAATATTCTAAGTTAATTCGCTAACTTCAATAAACAAAAAAAGAAAATAAAAGAAGAATAAACAATAAACAAATCTTCAACAAACTATATATATCTAATATTATCAACATTAAGAATAACCTCAAAATTATATAAAACTTAACTAAATATTGCATAAGTAATCATTAGATAGGGAAAAGATAAAATACAATCATATTAGTCTCTATCCATCCAATATATTTCAACATCACATTGTTTTGTATCTTGATAGTTCATCTTTTAATAGTTCAATAAATTCAAATTTGTCAAGTCGTCTCCCGTCTGCTCCCAAACCTCCATCTCCTCTTCCCCAGCTATCTGATTCAGGCACTCCTTTTGGATTTTTGAGTCTATTTCTTTTTGATCCATCGAAGGTGGCTTCCCCTCCTCCTCCTCTTTTATTTTCATACACCCTTCTTCTGGAATCTTGGATATATCAGCCTTTAGAACATTGACATAAAATTCAGTAGCTTTTTTTATCGTGTTGAGCCGGTATCTTTTTCCAGAAAATTTCACTGTTACTCCAACTGGTGCTTCCCATTTATATTGTAAATTTAGTCTCTTAAATTCATCAATCAAAAAAGTATAGCTTTTCCTGGCTTTAAGCATTTTAGAGGGGATTTCTTTCCAAATCTTTAGTTCCTGACCATTCACCATAAGATTATTGTTAAACGTTGCTTGTATAATTCTGTTCCGTAGAGCTCTTGTGGTAAAATATATGACAATATCCCTTGGTAGATGCTTTTGTTTGGCGTACCACGAGTTGATTCTGTATGTTTTGTCGATTTGTGTAGCCAATTCCGCTTTAGAAATTCCAGACACCTGATCCAATATGTCAACCATCCTGCCTTTTAAATTTTCATATAATCCTTCTTTCAAACCTCTAATCCTTATAGCAACTTCCATAGATCTGAACTGAGTCATTAAGACCTCTTTTTCAAAATTTGCAATGTCATTTTGGATTTTATCTATGTAATTCACCGAAGTTGCCAAAGCTTGTTTATTTGTTTCAATACGTTCTGCCAAAACTTCAATATTTGTTGCTAAGCCTTTGCAAACCTCTAACACATCAAATCTTAGTTGTTGATTCATATTCTTCAAAGCAGCCTGCATCTTATGGTCTATCTCACTTATTTTCTGGTTAAATTCCAAAATAAGTTCATGTTTCATAATCTTTAAATTATTTAATAAATTTTCAGGTGTCAAAAGCTGTGGAGGTGTTAGCTCAGTGTTAAGTTGCATTTTAGAAATATATCCAGATGAATAGTCATTTCTTTTAGTCAAAACAGTCTTTCCAGATTTTGAAGCCATTATGGTGTTTCAAAAGAGTACAAAGAAAAAAGAGAAAGGAGAAAGAAAAAAAAGCCAGGTGTCTGATTAAAGTTCTTTCCAGTTTCAAAACCAGGTAGTCTTTTATTATTAAAAATCTTTCAATTATAACTTTAATCCAGGGTTAGGAGACAGAGAAAGAAAAAGCCATTTTTCCAAGTTAAAAGTTTCCATAAGAGAAAAAAAAAAAAGCCTCTGGGAAAACGAAAGTCACTTTCACTTCTCAATCGCCATATTGTTACTTTGTTTCCTTTGTTTCCTTGCCGAAGTGAAAGCTTACCCAGGAGTTGAAAAAAAAAGAAAAAAGAGGTTTCAATACTTGCCCATCTCACGCCTGTTTCTCTCTGTCTGCTTCTATAGTTCAAAAGTAATTGTAAATCCCATTCTGGAAGCAGCGGCTGGTCACGACATCTAGCTCCGCAAAAGCGGAGGTTTCCTGATCCTCGGAGCTGGAGACAGGCTGCATGGGGAGCTCTCCCTTCGCGCCCCTAGATGGCTTCTAGGGCGCTGGGGGGGCTCTACCCCACCTGTCAGGCTCTCATCTCTCCCCTTTGCCCGGGGAAGAGATTTCAAAGCCGCCAGACAGCTGTTCTGGCGGCTTTTTACGAGGATCGGAAAGGCGTCCGACAAAGGGACGTCCGCGATGGCGCTCCAAACCGGAAGTCTCCAAGGCTCTTGTAGTAAAGTATATTACAATATCCCTTGGTAGGTGTTTTTGTTTTGCATACCAGGAGTTGATTCTATATATTTTATCAATTTGCCTGGCTAGTTCTTCTTTAGACAGTCCAGACACCTGCTCCAAAGCTTCCACCATCCTTCCTTTCAAATCTTCATATAATCCTTCTTTCAACCCCCTGACCCTTATGGCAAATTCCATGGATCTGAATTGCGTCATTAACACCTCTGTTTCAAAATTTGCAATGTCATTTTGTATTTTATCTATGTATTCTACTGAAGTTGTCAAAACTTGTTTGTTTTCTTCAATGCGGTTTGCCAAAACTTCAATATTTGTTGCTAGACCTTTACATACCTCCAACACATCATTTCTAATTTGTTGGTCAATATTCTTTAAAGCAGCCTGCATTTTATTATCTATTTCACTAATTTTTTGGTTAAATTCAACAATAAGTTCATCTTTCATAATCTTTAAGGTACTTATTAAATTTTCAGGTGTTAAAGACTTTGGGGGTGTTAACTCAGTGGTAAGTTGCATTTTAGAAATATAACCAGATGAATAATCCATTCTTTTATTCAAAACCATCTTTCCAGATTTTGAAGCCATTTTAGTATTTCCAGTGGTGAACAAAGAAAAAGCCAAGCCTCTAGTTAAAGTTCTTTTAAATTTCTTTTAAAATTCTTTCAAATTCCAAAGCCAGATAGAATTTTATTTTTAAAAAATTGTCAGTTATTATTTAATCCAAAATCGGGAGACAGAGAGAGTAAAGCCAACTTTCAAAATCAAAAATTTCCATAAGAAAAAAAGCTGCTAGGGAAACGAAAGTTACTTTCACTTCTCCTCCCACTTTCTCCGATCGCCATGTTGTAGCGTAATAACTGTTACTTAGTTTCTTCCGAAGTGAAAATCAGCAGTGGAGTTGAAAGAAAAAAAAAATCTGTACTTGCCCTTTAAAATCCTGTCTCTCTCTGTCTGCTTGTTTAAACAATTAAGTAGTTGTAATCCCATTCACGAAGCAGCGGGTGGTCACAGCATCTTGCTCCGCAAAAGCGGAGGTTTCCAAGTCCCCGGAGCAAGAGACAGGCTGGCTGGGGAGCCCTCACCTTTCGCGCCCCTGGCTGACACTTGGGGCACTAGGGGGGGCTCTACCCCACCTGTCCGGCTCTCATCTCTCCCCTTTGCCCGGGGCAGAGACTTTCAAGCCGCCAGACAGCTGTTCTGGCGGCTTTAACGGGGAAAAGGAAAGGCGCTCAACGAGGAGCGTCCGCGATGCAGCGATCCGGAACCGGAAGTCGAGTGGAATTGTTTATTCTTTACTATTTTAGTAAAAAAATTAAGCTTTTAGTCAAGTTGAGAAATTTTGTTTCTGTCCCCTGGTAGCAGAGATGGGTTCCTCCCGGTTCGGACCAGTTCTATGGAACTGGTAGTAACTTGGCGGCCTGGGTCACTGGAACCGGCAGCAACCCAGGCCTACCACGCCCCCAAACCGGCTTTCTCAGCGGCGCCATAGGCGGCGCCATCTTGTTTTTTGCTTTTGCCCACACGCAGAAGCTGTTTTTTGCTTCTGCACATGTGCAGAAGCTGGGTTTTTAGCACCGCACATGCGCGCGCATGCGCGCAAAGCACACATGCACCCGCACACAAAGCACACACGCGCGGCGTGTCAAGGAGCGAACCAGCAGCAAGGAAAATCAGAACCCACCCCTGTCTGGTAGTGTCATACTACACCCTTAAGAGAATGAGGGAAGGACACCTTTTTAATATGTGCAAGCCTCCCAGGATGAAAAAAAGCTGTTCACTCTTGTCCTAAAGAATTCCATAAATCTTCCAGATTGATAAGAAATAGAGCTATAGGTGTTGAACAGGCCTATGCTGTGAACTTCCTGGCTACGTTTGCATAATATATTGTACTTAATGCATTCGGTTAAAGACCTAGTAGATGTAGTTATACAATGTGTGATCTTGATTTGTTTTAGTCAGGCCAAGAAGTATTACTGTTGGTTATCCATAATTTATACGTTGTTGAATATATTATGAAAACCCAGAAAATGGGTTAATTCAGTAACTAGCTAAAGCATACCATGCAAAAATAATCCTTAAATTACATCATGCAATCCTATTGATTTCAATCTTCCATCTACAGTAGGCACTATAATAATATTGATTTACTTTGCATTCTAGTTTTAGAGATTTCAACTAAATAATGCACATGAAATGCTTTCAACTTTGAAACCATTTAATGTCAACTATGATTAATACAAAATCAGCAGTTGGACCTATAATATCATAGGAGGTGAAACATTATTAAATTTACACTTGTTGTGATGAGAGGTATGTTACACACACACACACACACACACACACACACACACACACACACACACACACACACACACACACACACTCTATACATCTATAATATAATATAATAACAGAGTTGGAAGTGACCTTGGAGGTCTTCTAGTCCAACCCCCTGCTTAGGCAGGAAACACTATACCACTTCAGACAAATGGTTATCCAACATCTTCTTAAAAACTTCCAGTGTTGGAGCATTCACAACTTCTGGAGGCAAGTTGTTCCACTGATTAATTTTTCTGTCAGGAAATTTCTCCTTAGTTCTAAGTTGCTTCTCTCCTTGATTAGTTTCCACCCATTGCTTCTTATCCTACCCTCAGGTGCTTTGGAGAATATATAGAATCTATACCTCTTCCTCTCCCTCTCCCTCCCTCTCTCTCCCTCCCTCCCTCCCTCCCTCCATCCATCTGTATTATTTTTTTCTATACTTTTTATTATTTTTTCTATTGTCTTCATCTTCTCCAAGTTTAGTTTGTGTTAGTTTTTATTATTGTAATGAAAATGTTTGATAAAAATTATATTTAAAAATAGAATGCTTTCAAATGTACTCGTCTGGCCTGAGAAACAACTAAACTGAACATGCTGATAAAATAGCCAACCCTATGCCATATAATTTAGGCGTCTTGCTACTTCATTTGTCCTGTGGTCTGTTGAAAAAGAGAGAGAGAGAGAGAGAGAGAGAGAGAGAGAGAGAGAGAGAGAGAGAGAGAGAGAGAGAGAGAGAGAGAGAGAGAGAGAGAGAGAGAGATACACACCACACGCATGTATTGCATACAGACATGTATATTACGAGCATAGCAAGACCAAATTATGAGGTAAAAAATAGTTTTTTTGCCATGGATTACTTTACATGAAAACGTGCAAAAACCCCAAAGATACAGCCTTGCCTATTTGCAAAGTAGAGCCTTTTACAGTTCTTGCTGTTTACTCATACAGTTTACAGTCCAATAGAAAAAAAGTCCCTTCATTATTTACAGTCTGCTGTTAAGCCTATCATGAAATTTGACTGTAAAGGCATTGTTGTTGGCCGGCCTTCCTGCTTCAGCTGGTGCCAGGCACCCTAAGCTACGACTCACTGATACTGTGAGTAAGCCAATAGATTCCACTTACTCCCTTTGGGAGGCTGCTGGCCTTTTCTTCTCCAGGAACATCCCACCTACAATAAAAATTAATAGCTGGAATGAGACACGAAGAGCCATTTAATTACTCCATAATATTTTACTCAGCAAATTCTGAAACTCCCCAAATAATGAATCTTAAGTATTTTCTTACATACCAAATCAGAGCAAAACTATTCATTAGAGGAGAAATATATAAAATGCATTAAGAAAAATTATGGCAGCCCTTCCCTCTCATTTTTTTCAGAATATGGAATAAAAATAGAAAATTCATGTTCAAAAGAATTTTGTCTAAACCTAGAGACGTGGAGAGAGAATGTCCCTACCTCATTTTCACCTAGTCTGTTTCCCAAGAATAGCTGAACATCATTGTCATATCACTATGTAGAAAGGTTTCTTTTTGCCTTTCAGCCAATTTCATGCAGTGTAGATATGGAAAGAAATGATAATGGCACATCACATATTGTGTTATATTATTCATAACCAATGAAGAGAAAAAGATGTGGGAGCTTTCATTATCAACTATTATGACTGTTTGTAACATTTTGTGGTGTGTGTAGAATCTAGAGAAATATGAAACTAAGTAATACATTATTTTTTTCTTTCCCTGTCTTCCTCCCTCTGTCTCCCCCTCCCCCTCCTCTCTCTCTCTCTCTCTCTCTCACACACACACACATGGACCACAGAACTTGGACTAACCTTCTTGAACCTAGTATCATCTGGATATTTTGTTTGACCAAATTGAAGCAGCAGTGTTGTTTAATTATTTGCACTCAGAAATATTGTTTCCTGTAAATAGGTAACATTTCAAAATATATAAATATTATATAGCCTAAAATACCAGCCAGAGAATATTTTTAGAATGCTTTATTTAAACATAAGGCATTTGAGACAATAAAGTTTTCTATCTACCCCTAAGAACAGTCTATTACAGGGGTCGGGAACCTATGGCTCGCGAGCCAGATGTGGCTCTTTTGATGACTGCATATGGCTCGCAGCAGGGGTGAAATCCTCCCGGTTCGCCCGGGCCAGTCCTTCGGCGTATAGCTGATGGAACTGGCGGCGGTTGCGGCGCGGAGCTTCTCCTGCCCGCTTTCCCGTCCCGGCTGACCACAATCATTTGGGTTATTTTTCCCTCTGTGCATGCGCGCGCATGCACAGAGGGAAAAATAACCCAAATGGCGGCGTTCAGCCGGGACGGGGGGAGCTAAAAAATGGCCATGGCCACATCCCCGCCGTTCTCCAGCCAAGCGGCTGAAGAAGCCCCAGAGCCCCGCCGCCAACCTGCGTCTCCTGCTGGGAAGGAGCCTCTGTCGCTGTCTCTCGCGGGGTTCCAGCCACCCGACTGAGTCCCCGACCGCGGCACCGGCAGGGTTAATGCGTATGGGAGAGGAGAGAGAGCGCTACCGCCACCGCTGCTACTTTCACCGCTTCGATATTTCTTTGGTGGGCGCGCGCGGGAGGGACCATGGAGCAGAGGCGCCCGGCAGCTTAAGGCAAGAGGCGGGTGGGAGACGCGGGTAGGAGCCTGTCGCCGCCGCCGCCACTTCTGGCATCCCCACGCCTCTCACCCCGCTCGCCGGGTGCCTCTGCTCAGCGGTCCCTCCTGCGGAGGCCCACCAAAGAAATATTGGAGCAGCGCAGCGGCGGCGGTAGCGCACTCTCTCCTTCCCTCCCATGCAGGGAGGGAAGGAGAGAGCGCGCTACCGCCGCCGCTGCTACTTTCACCGCTCCGATATTTCTTTGGTGGGCGCGCGCGGGAGGGACCGCTGAGCAGAGGCACCCGGCGAGCGGGGTGAGAGGCGTGGGGATGCCAGAAGTGGCGGCGGCGGCGACAGGCTCCTGCCCGCGTCTCCCACCCGCCTCTTGCCTTAAGCTGCGGGCGCCTCTGCTCCATGGTCCCTCCCGCGCGCGCCCACCAAAGAAATATCGAAGCGGTGAAAGTAGCAGCGGCGGCGGTAGCGCTCTCTCTCCTCTCCCATACGCATTAACCCTGCCGGTGCCGCGGTCAGGGACTCAGTCTGGTGGCTGGAACCCCGCGAGAGACAGCGACAGAGGCTCCTTCCCAGCAGGAGACGCAGGTTGGCGGCGGGGCTCCGGGGCTTCTTCAGCAACCCACCCACCTACCTCGCTTGGTGCGGTTCCCCGCACTTGACGTCTTGGAAGAGGGCTGGGCGAGGGAGAAAGGAGCCACGGTGGGGATTGGTTTGCAGAGAGAGAGAAAGAAAGAAAGAAAGAAAGAAAGAAAGAAAGAAAGAAAGAAAGAAAGAAAGAAAGAAAGAAAGAAAGAAAGAAAGAAAGAAAGAAAGAAAGAAAGAAAGAAAGAAAGGAAGGAAGGAAGGAAGGAAGAAAGAAAGAAAGAAAGAAAGAAGAAGAAGGAAGAAGAAGAAGAAGAAGAAGAAGAAGAAGAAGAAGAAGAAGAAGAAGAAGAAGAAGAAGAAGAAAGGAAGGAAGAAGAAGAAGAAGAAGAAGAAGAAGAAGAAGAAGAAGAAGAGAAAGAAAGAAAGAAAGAAAGAAAGAAAGAAAGAAAGAAAGAAAGAAAGAAAGAAAGAAAGAAAGAAAGAAAGAAAGAAAGAAAGAATCATTACCAATGCTATGATGGAAATCACCAACTCAAAGACAAATATCACTTTGGAGCAAGGAAGCTGCTACAGCAGCAACAAATTAAACAGCACAAAGACAGGGATTCTCTCAATATCCCATTGTCCCTATTGACATTTAGTTGAATTCACTTTTAAAATATATTATATGGCTCTCACTGAAATAAATTTCCAAATTTTTTGCTTTCATGGCTCTCTTAGTCAAAAAGGTTCCCGACCCCTGGTCTATTATGAAATGAACCAGACGGTTCAACTAATTCTAGGTAATCTGGGCTTGTACTTACTTTTAGGGCAAAAGGGTGCATTCTGAAGAAAAGTACATTAGTAATAGGGCTCTCAATTCTGAAATGGCTTTCATAATGTTCAGTGTGAGCAGAAGAGATGGCTAAATACATAAGGCCTTCTGCCAATTTTAGAAAAGCGTAGTTTTCTTTTGGCAAATAACTGTCTGGTTCTAGTAATGAGTCCATGAAAAACCTATGATAAAGGGTCATGATAGGGGGACAGCTGAGTGTTCTTGTATAACTGCTATTGGTATGTCTCTGAAAAGTGTAACACATCAATGGGAATGAATAAAGCTTATGTTTTGAAGAGCTATTCCTTACTTTTTTCTTTGTTAATGCTGAAGTGGATTTATGGTGCATAGCCTTCACAATTTGGTGCTAAGCCCTCTGGCACCAGAGAATCTTGACTGTCTCCCTACAAAGCATCCAAATTTTTGAATTTGTGAGGAATATAATCCATTATGTTAGGTCGCAGATTTAAAAATTCTACAATTATATGGGTTTCCATAGGATTTTATTGCCCTATCAAGGGGCCTTTGTAAAGACCATAGCACTGTCCATTATCAACAGAATAGAAGCAAAGATAATTCTAACTGCTGTAAGTCTGCTCATATAAATCCAACTGCACTTTCCATAATTGCTTAAGGCCAGTGACTTTCCAGCCTATTAAAATAGAAGGCTCATGATACAGTATGTATGTTAGGGTTACACATACATGCACAAACACATTTGTTTGGATGATAGATTATGACTGACCAAATGACTTGGCAATATACCAGCGCAAGATGGGTGCTACAAGGAAATGGAGACAAAGCAAGTGTTATGAAGATCACTTGGCCCATTTTATTTTACTCAGACAAGGAGATTAGGTCCTCTGGTTATTGAATCTTCCAACATGCATTTACTTGGGTGATAAGATGCAGATCTGGTTAACAATCGGCAGACAGAATATCCATCTGATATCCTACAAATTTTCTGATGAACATGAAAACTTGTGGTCTGCTGTTGAATCTATTGATGAAACAATATCAATTTGGGAAACCAGGAAGCATGACTTTTCAGTGGCAGGAATATCCTGGATCTGTTTTGCAAATGAAAACAAAAGGTGTCCTTAAATGCATATCGTTATGCTTCACCCTACTTGGACAAAATTTTCAAGCTCATATATGTTTGGAAATACAGTTCAAAAAAGTTGAACACTAATTGTCGAGAAATAGATGTTATTATGCAACAAAATACTTTTGAAATTTATAGTGCCCTCTATGTACATAAATCATCTGTCTATATTTAAACATTTTGACAAGGCGTGTTTACCAGAAAATAAAGTCCTCATTGTAAATGAGTCCATCTTATTATTCATCCTTGTTGGGTACATGTAACCTATAATATGGTACATACTGTATTTAGACTAAACAACTTGTTTGTTACAAATATTTTCTGTTTAATCAGCAGTCACATATCATATTCCTATTTTATTTTCTAGGCTGAATAGATATAAGGCTCAGCATCTCGGTTTATATGGTTCATTCAAAAGCAGAGGCCTGTAAAGACAACTTTCACCAGCATGAGATGCTCACAGCTCAGCATTCCTCAGCCTATAGAAATGGTACCGAGCTTCAGTTTCCAAGTACTGGGGAAGTCCAGCACATCAGGAGGATACCTAGCTGAGGAAAAAGGCCTCGAGGACATTCAACCTCCTTGAGGATGAAAGCTGCCTCTGCAGTCAGTGCCTGTTGACTTTCTCTCCCTGCTCCACCAAAAAACTCTGGATGGGGCAGAGCCAAGAGTTGGAAATAGAATCTGATGAGTGCTGATGATGACAATACAGCAAAAGACCTTCAAACACTTAAATCAGCAGTTAGTATTTTGAGCAGATCAACAGCAGAATATCAGTGGGCATTTGGTACTATGAATGCTATCTTTCTTCCAGAAACTAAACAGTATGTCATTCGGTTTGGGTTTTATCAATTTGGCTGGCCCTGTACTTAAGTTTTGGATGGAATATTATGTAAGCAGAGAAGTGAAACTTCTATTTATCACAGCTGTTTGGGTGGTGTTTTTTTTAAAGATAAATCTGTAAATATTTCCCTCTTAAAGTATATTTGCAAACCTCAGAAGTGGGCAGAAATAATTTATTATAGTAGATAGTTAATAGTGAGGCAATGTTTGGGTACAGATTTAAATGCAGAAATACACACACACACAAATACAAGTTTTGTATGCTTGGGATACTTAAGATTATTTAAAAAAACGAAAAGAAAAAAGAAAAATAAATAAGCAGTTATTAAAACAAACTCAGACTGAAATCTGGCTGAAGTGAAAGCCTTTGCTTTCCCTAAAAGCAGCATTTTTAAAAGTAATGTAGAAGGTTGCTTTCTCCCCATATGCCTAACAAAGAGCTGTTAGAAAGGAAGGTATTGTTAAATGGATCACTTGAATTTATTTTAATGCCCTTGATATGTTCATTTTACATATAAGCTTACTTACATTTGATAATTTACTATCTTTTAGATGAAATTATGAAGAAAACATGTTATGAATACTGGCTTTTAGTAAGTTGACTATCAGTATTTTAAGATATTTTATAGATGGGTGTTATTTCTTTAAACTTAGAGTCAGGTGGTTGTATTGTTAATATCTCTGTACTAAAAGAAAGTAAGGTCACCTTTGTTATATTTATTAAATGTATTTTTCTTTGCACTTTTCATGTATTCTGTCAATCCCTTTTCCTTTTATGTTAGTTTGTATTTTAATGTAGGATGTTGAAAATAATAATATTACAAGATATGTTCATGTTACAATTATGCTCTCTCAGACAATTGTATTTAAACCAACACTATTATTTTTGATAATCCTGCCTACCATATATTTGGTGCAGACTTTCTGATTATTATTAGATGGCAACAAAAAGAAAAAGAAAGATAACACTTTGCTTTCCTCTAGTGTTATCCGGTTCTGCAACCTAGCCATGGACCCCCCCATTCTTGAAAAAACCAATTCTATACTTTAGCCGATGGCCACACATAACCAATCCTCATTGATTAAGAGAGCAATTTTGTGTGCATTTACCTGGGAGAAATCTTGGCTGAATACAGTGAGAGGCATTTTTATGAAAAGCTGATTTGGTTTTGCATATTGAATAGATATGGATTTTTCCTGTCATACAACTGAATCTACAAGTTAGGGGATGAAAAAAACACAGGTGACAATGCAGCACAACTTTTATTGTATTTGTATACATTGTGTTGCCCCAACTCTTCACACTGAAGGAAGTTCTACACAAACAGAGGAAGTGCAGTTGTTTCAGAAAAGGAATTAGCAACTGAATTGCTCCACTCCGGGCACTGATGCCTGCTTTAGATAAAACCTGGGAAAAGGCTTTGGGTTCTTACTCTTTATTGTTGCTGCCTGGGATTTAACTTGTATGTCTGAACTATGCACATATTTCACTGCCTTAGGTGGAGCACCATGAGTGCTTTGCCATGGGACTCAACAGTGATGGGGTACTAATGTTTATAGTAACAGGTTAGATTTACTTCATGCCAAAACATTCTTATTTTTCAAGTGACTTAAACAGTCTGAACTCCTTCTCCCTCTCCATTGTTATTTTGTCTACCGGATTGGAGGAAGAAGGAAGTGGTAAATTACTAAAGAAAATAGCACTTGTCTTGACAGGACATGTTGCTTTGAACTTGTGTGATACTGACTAATCAATCAGATGAACGGATAGGATGAATAAGGATATTCTATTTTATTCCACTGAGGATTTGAACTCAGGGATTTTAGCATAAAGAACAAAAAGCAAAAGATATTTTTAACACACCGAACTCCAAAGAATATCAGAGAAAAGTACTTTTGACTACAAATTACAAAGCGATGGCTATTCCACTTCAAACACTGTTTTCTAAATTGAACAATTTTACCCTTCAGTGATCTGCAGCGATTGAAGCGTGTGCTATGATGCCAAGAGAGAGCATTTGCCAATTCTTGCGGGACTGAAAAGTGGATCTTAGACAAGGAAATTCAATGTTTCAAGTATGGGCAAAGTCCAAACCAGCTTCCAAATGTAGCTTAATTCTATTGCAAAATGTGGCTCACCCATTCCATTATTACACAATAACTAATTCCTTACATATTTCAAAGAAACTTATAGTCAAAATAATTCTGAAGACATAAAGTTGCCTCAATAAAAATATGTTCTATGTGTCATTGTCTGGGTGTCTATAATCTGTTTATTTCATTGTTGTGGCTTTTGGTTGGAATCGGGTGGAGTCTGATATTCCTTAATTCTTTGTAAATAAATAAATACAGAAATACAGAACTTCCTAGTCTACTGTTGAAAAATTTTAGTGTTTTTTCTTCTGGCTAACACAGTTAAGTGTTTTATTGTATTGACTTCTTAACTAGAGTGTGCATTACCTGTATTTTTCGGAGTATAAGACGCACCTTTTTACTCCCAAAAAGAGGGTGAAAACTTGGATGCGTCTTATACACCGAATGTAGCCCCACCCAGCCACCCCCACCCTTTGGCCTCTGCCTCCCAGCAATTTACCTCCTTGCAGCAAACAGAACAGAGCCTGTTAAGCCAAGCAACTGATTATCAGCTTCCCGACTCTCAGCTGAGTGAGGCTGCAGGCCGACCGGCCACGTGCTAAACTGAAAGTGAAACTAAAGCTGGAAGGAGGCAAATTGCTGGGAGGTAGAGGCAAAGGCAAAATTTTATTTTCTTGTGCTAATCAGACTGCTGAAACTTGATGCAAGGAGGTAAGTCAATAACTATAAAAGTCTGTAGAATGTTCAAATTATTAGACTTATTTTTTAAAGACTGCTTTATTGTTCTAGACAACTTAACAAAATGATGCTTTTTAAAATAAATGCTTGCTCTGAAGAGGCCCAGTGCTTTTGTATCTTCTTTTAAATAGCAGAGAATAATGTATACTTCCAGAAAGCCACATCGCCTTTAACAGTATCTGTACAAGTATAGTCTGAAATGTAACAGTGTCCTGTTTTAGTATTAAGATAAGGCAGCTGAGTTAAACCCTGACTTATTCATGTTTGAAGTAGATCTATTTAAATAATTGGGAGGAGTTAGTGTGACTACATTTAAGAAAACTTTCTGGCATTAATATACTGCTATAATGTACATTTCTCCAATTCTTTGCTATTTCTATGGGTCAGGCACACATGCACAGAAATGCATAGCAAACAGCGTATATCATCTGTGTTGTTTGCTGAGAGGCAGAGGCAGAATTTTTTCCCCTCGTTTTCCTCCCCCAAAACTAAGGTGCGTCTTATACTCCAGTGCGTCTTATACTCTGAAAAATACAGTCGTTGTTCTGTATGTTTGTGTGTATGTGTGTGCATATACTTTTGTAGCTTAACATTGGAACATAAACCTTTTAAATAGATAATGCTAGAACAGAGAAACCTAAAAAATTAGTCTAGCTCAGTCAACCTGTTCTTGTTCTATTATGCACAGAATGGTTTGATGGTACATGTGATTGGAATCAAGATGTTCATCTTGTAGGAAAGTGCATATTCTAAGTAAATAATTCCTGTATTTCAGTGATTGCATTTAATATGGTTGTATTGGAACTCCTGGTCTTAGAAACATCAACTATAGGACATACTGTACGTTATTGTCAGATTTGTGGGGAGGGAGGAGTTTGGGGAACTTTCTTTGTTTTTAAATTTTGTTCCATCTAGCACAATGGCTTGTAGTATAGTTTTTGTACCCACCTTAAAATTGTGGGAAACATGCTGTCAGTTTTGAGCAATCATGGTCAAAGGGAGCACCAGAAAGTCCACAGTTCAACCTACAAATAGGAGATAACCTAGAAATAAAAGAATACAAATATTCTCTTTTAAAACAGAATCATACTATTTAATTAAGAGATGAGTTAGGAATGAAATGTATGCATAATAATAGAATCGTACCATGCTATTTCTATGCAGGTAGTGGAATTTAGTACATATCAGTGGGAATTGTTCCCTGAATGTTTGTACTGAAATGCTGCAAAATATATCAAATACCGTATTTATCGGCGTATAACACGCAGTTTTAAAACTAAAATTAGAAGCCAAAACTCTACCTGCGTGTTATACGCCGATCCCAGCTGATTCACCGCTCTGGGGGCAGCTCAAAAACGGGCGGGCGCATCCCTGCTGTTCTCCGGCCAAGCGGCCGAAGGAGCCCTGGAGCCCTGATGCCGCCCTGCATCTCGGTCTCTTGGGGCTTGTCCGGCAACCTGCTGGGAAGGCTGCGACGCAGGGAGGGAAGGAGCTGCTATTGCCGCTCCGGCATGTCTCTGTGGCTGACCGGGGAGCCGCGTCCTTGTTAACAATGGAGAAGCTGCGCGGAGCAGAGGCGCCTGGCGAGCGAGGTGAGTGGCTACATCGGCTGCAGGCTCCTGCCCGCGTCTCCCGCCCGCCCGCCTCTCATTCTTTTAAATGCTAAGGCAAGAGGTGGGCAGGCGGGCGGGAGACGCGGGCAGGAGCCTGCCGCCGATGCAGCCACTCGCCTCGCTCGCCAGGCGCCTCTGCTCCGCGCAGCTTCTCCATTGTTAACAAGGACGCGGCTCCCCGGTCAGCCACAGAGACATGCCGGAGCGGCAATAGCAGCTCCTTCCCTCCCTGCGTCGCAGCCTTCCCAGCAGGCTGCCGGACAAGCCCCAAGAGACCGAGATGCAGGGCGGCGTCAGGGCTCCAGGGCTCCTTCGGCCGCTTGGCCGGAGAACAGCAGGGATGCTGCCACGGTCGGGGACTCAGTCGGGTGGCTGCAGCCCCGCGGGAGACGGCAACAGAGGTTCCTTCTTTCTCCTACAGGGAGAAAGACAGAAGGAAGGAAGGAAGGAAGGAAGGAAGGAAGGAAGGAAGGAAGGAAGGAAGGAAGGAAGGAAGGAAGGAAGGAAGGAAGGAAGGAGAAGACAGACAGACAGACGGAAAGAAAGAAAGAAAGAAAGAAAGAAAGAAAGAAAGAAAGAAAGAAAGAAAGAAAGAAAGAAAGAAAGAAAGAAGTTAGGAAGGAAGACACACAGAAAGAAAGAAAGAAAAAGAAAGAAAGACAGACAGACAGAAAGAAAGAAAGAAAGAAAGAAAGAAAGAAAGAAAGAAAGAAAGAAAGAAAGAAAGAAAAAGAAAGAAGTTAGAAAGGAAGGAAGACAGAAAGAAAGAAAAAGAGATGTTAGGAAGGAAAGAAAGAAGAAGAAAGAAGACAGACAGACAGACAGAAAGAAAGAAGTTAGGAAGGAAGGAAGACAGACAGAAAAAAAGAAAGAAAGACAGACAGACAGAAAGAAAGAAAGAAAGAAAGAAGGAAAAAAGAAAGAAAGAAAGAAAGAAAGAAAGAAAGAAAGAAAGAAAGAAAGAAAGAAAGAAAGAAAGAAAGAAAGAAAGAAAGATGTTAGGAAGGAAGGAAGACAGAAAGAAAAAGAAAGATGGTAGGAAAGTGAAGATGAAGAATTTTTTGGTTTCCCAGAAAGCAATTCTTTTTTCATTCAAAGAGGTGCTTTTTCATTTCATATTTGCCTTATAAGAGGAGTTAATGTTATAGTTCATGTTATAATGTTATAAATATGAATCCAACATTAAGTTCAGACATTCCAAGTCATTTATTTTTAATTAAAAAAAAATTTACTCAAATTTTATTGTTAAAATGGGGGTGCGTGTTATACGCCGGTGCGTGTTATACGCCGATAAATACGGTAGTCTTTTGATCATCTCAATATTCAGCTAACATAGTGGAGAAGCAATAGACTGGTATATGCATGCATGGAAATGTCAGAGAGACAAGTGGTGAACTCAATCCTGACTCCCTTATGTGTAATTAATTAATGTGTCCAGATTAATGACTAAAAAGGCTTCCCAGTATGCCTCCTAAGCGATTAGCTTAATGTCCTAAGTCAAGGATAAGTAATTATTTTATTTATTTATTGAATCTGTCTTACTGATGATTTCTGACGTCACTCAAAAGTTTATAATAAAACATAAACCAAAATTAAAATCAGGCTTATTAAAAATTAATAAAATGATGGCAAAATGATGGCGACCTGTATTATATTAAGATATATACCAGCTGACAGGAGGTTCAGCGAGATAGATTCCCACTTCTTTCCTTCTTTCCTTCTTTCCTTCTTTCTTTCTTTCTTTCTTTCTTTCTTTCTTTCCTTCCTTCCTTCTTTTTCTTTCTTTTCATTTTTCTTTCTTTCCTTCCTTCCTTCCTTCTCTTCTCTTCCTTCCTTCCTTCCTTCCTTCCTTCCTTCCTTCCTTCCTTC
Organism: Diadophis punctatus similis; assembly: GCA_023053685.1. Lineage (NCBI taxonomy): Eukaryota > Metazoa > Chordata > Lepidosauria > Squamata > Dipsadidae > Diadophis > Diadophis punctatus. The sequence continues at coordinate 156,904,272 of JALIGW010000003.1, forward strand.
CTTCCTTCCTTCTTTCTTTCTTTCTTTCTTTCTTTCTTTCTTTCTTTCTCTTTCCTCCCTTCATTCCCTCCCTCTAACCCTTCCTTCCTTCCTTCAAAATTATTCATAAATGAAAGACTCAACCAGGGGGGCAATTTAACACAACAGCAAGTTAAAGGTCAGTGTAAGAGCTCATTAATCCCATACCTTGAAATCAATAACACTACCATTTTAAGGTTATTGTAACAAAGCCAGAAGAGGGTGCTAGAAGCATTACTTTCTATTGTGTATATACACATACAACAGAGTTTGAGAAATTGTTATGTTCATTTGTGGGTTTCATTATAAGGACTATTACTACAGTATGATAATAAGTGATGGATTTTTAATTAAGAACACTCAGAAGCAAAGATAAATATTTGAGATAGCTTAAAAGAATGGATAGCTCATCAATAAAAGTATATTCTATAAGAATAGTGAAGTTAATTTATTCACATAAATTCTCTGGTATTACATTACACAGGCTGATCTGGGTTTCTAGAAATTTTGCAAGAGGAAATGAGTAAAATCCGTTTTTCTGGATTTTTTCATCATATCTGGAACCTTTTACCTTTCAGTTAGCATGAGCAATTTGCTTCCAGCTGAAAGAATCATACCAGCAATCTGATTCACAACCATTCAGTAAATCTTTGTGCAAGAGAATTGAAGAGACTTGGTTAGAAATTATTATGATTCAAGGTCTGTGATTTTACCAGGGGCAACAGGGGCAATTTAAAACTAGTGTGGCAGTTTAAATTATTTAACAGCACAGCAGTTTAAATGGATTACAAACAATGTGTAAATCTTTTTCCAGTATTGTACAGTTCACAAAGAGAGAATACTTTTAAAATGTGTCTTGTTTGTTTGTTTGTTTTGTTAATCTTATACCAAAATCTTTAGGGTTTTATATAATTTAGCTTTTAACACAAGCTACAACACAGCCTTTGTATGTCTAGTCAGGAGTTATCTCACTAACTGCAATGGGACTTATTCTCTGGCAATAAAGGACTACATAATAAAGGTTTTAGCTAACTGACGTTAGGCACACTGTTCTAAATGCTAAACAAGACGAATTGTAATTTACTTATTTATATAGGTCAGTGAAAAATTATCTTCAACTTGTTCAGTGATCTTTGCACAATACATATTCTGACATAGTTCCTGTTGGTTAATTGGGACTCCTTATACATATCATTCCTTTACTCTTCAGTTTGTATAATTGCTCTAGCAAGTAGGTGGCAAGTATATGCAAGTTTTCCATTGCTGGCTTTGGAATATAGTAACTCTATAGCAGTTATCAGGAACTGACGGTGCATCTAATGACAACATCAGCAGTTATCTTAAAAATACAAGTTGATGCCAGTTGATCAACAGAAAGCTTCATAAATAAATAGCAGCATTCACAGACTCAGCCTCTTCTCCCCACCACCACCACCAAACACACAGAATTTGCATGGATAATACTTTCATGCTTCACTTGGTCCCATTCAGCAAGGGGAAGTCTGTGCTTGTTCAGACAAGAACAGAGATTGTATATATTCTACAGTGACATAATTGTAAGGAAATACTGCTCTCCGTCTCACAGTTATGTAAGTACAAACATCTTCAACAAAAGAAATAGATAAAAACATACCCCAAACCATAATTCTTCATCATATAGAACTGACAAGGTTTGATGTAGCAACATATTCCTACAGATATAATTTGTCAGTCATCTAATACATTAAATTAAGGAGCTGAACTTAGCTTTAATGTAATTAAGCTTCACAATCTCCATTGAATTTACTTTTGAAAAACCTGTCTGTGGATGGAACTATTGCTCAGAATATCTCCAATAATATAGAGAAGGTCTAGCTATGTTTCCACTCGATTCCAAGTGGACACAAATGTGCAGAAATTGTGGTCTGCTGAAATGTGTCCAATAGATCCTGGTTTTTAGTTCAGCATTAACTTAAAAAGTAAACTTTTTCTTTCAGAATAATAATGGCTGTGCATGGGCTACATGTTTCCATAAATCACACTCAGATTCAGCTAGAAATATTTTGATTGACAGAGAGCAGTATAGCATGATGTTCTTATAAAATTGTTGTACGCCGCCCTGAGTCCCTCGGGAGTAGGGCGGCATAGAAGAACAAATAATAAATAAATAAATAAATGTTTATTTCAATAACCTTTAAGGGCTGCAGAAAAATTGCTATCACTTTTTTGAAGTTCACTATGCCAGTGTACTTTAGTTCACTTTCTACATAAGTCATAAATGATATCTTTACTACACAAACAATGGATACTGAAAGTACAGCCAGATTTTCTCTCTTTAACTGTCACACCTTCCACTTGCCAGCTTTGAGGCAAAACTTTCCTGCAACGGCCTTGTGATTTCAATGAAGGTAAGTGTCATTTGTTATCAATATTTACAGGTATGGACGCGTACCGAAAAGGAATAAAAGCTAAAATATCATTTGCTGTCCCAAAGGTGCTTTTTCCAAATGGCAACTGGACTTTCTTGGGGGAGTTTTCTTTGAAAACGTTTCGCTTCTCACCCAAGAAACTTCTTCCGTTCGAACTGAAGAAGCTTCTTGGATGAGAAGTGAAACATTTTCAAAGAAAAAAAAAACCCCCAAGGAAGTCCAGTTGCCTTTTGAAAAAAGCACTTTGGGGACAACCATGACCTGGATGATTGAAAATTTCCATAGACCAGAGGTGGGTTCCTGCCGGTACGGTTAATAGCTGTTGTTCGGCTGCCGTTCGCGGCGTGGGGGCTTTCCCTGGGTGCTGCCGCCGCCCGCATGGACACCGCCAATTGCGTTCTTTTGCCCTCTGCGCATGCGCAAAGTGTTCTGCATGCGCAGACGGCAAAAGAACGCAATTGGCGGCGTCCATGCGGGCGGGGAAAGCGCCTGGGGAAAGCCTCCCCGCCGCGAACGGCAGCAGCGTCTTCGGCTCTGCGCCGAACAACAGCTATTAACCGCACCGGCAAAAACAGGCAGGAACCCACCTCTGCCATAGACATATCATTTGCTGCTCAACCCCCAGATGCAAAATGTATTGGAATATTCTACAGTAATTGTGTTGCACAGATTAAATCTTACTAAAACAAAGCTTACTGGTGTTAAACAGCAATATCATCACATTTAAGCAGGCCTAGTCTCCATCACTGAAACAGCTGCCAAAGTTTTCTTGGAACAGATCTTCCACTTGTTCCATTGCTGGTTTGGGAATGCCGTACTGTATAAGAAGGATGACACAGTGGGTGCTGCCAGCTGGAGGAAAGAAGTTCTTTTCCCCAGAGGCAGATACAAGAGGAGAATTAAAAAGTCAAAATGGCAGCTGCAACAAGATCAAAAGCTCCGTATCTTTGCATGCATCAGACATGCAGAAAAGTGAAGATTCCATTTTTGTTTACCTCCCTCTGTTCCTTCTCCTCAGAAAGAAGAATGGAGCAATGAGAAGAACAGCTGTGGTATCAGTCAGAAAAGAAACTGCAGCAGGAAACCTAGATACTGACCTTGGGCCAGTCATTCTCTCTCAGCCCTAAGAAGAACAGAAGGGCTAAACACCTTTGAAAAACCTTGACAAGAAAACTACAGGGACTATTCCAACATTCATCAGGAGTCAAAAACTAACTTGAAGGCACAAAACCTAACTACTTTGGGGGTCTTAGCCACTCTCATCTTCCTTTCTCTCTTCTGAGCCTGATGAACATCTTAGAAAACATGCATAGATTTATTTATTTATTATTTATTAGTGACATTTATATACCGCCTCACAGTGCAAGCACTCTCTAAGCAGTTTACACCAGTAAGCAATGTATATTTATATTGCCCCCAACAATCTGGGTCCTCATTTTACCTACCTTGGAAGGATGGAAGGCTGAGTCAACCTTGAGCCGGTGAGATTTGAACCGCTGACCGCGGATCATAGTCAGCTAAAGTGGCTTGCAGTACCCCACTTTAACCGCTGCGCCATCTCGGCTCTATATATACTATATCTATATTATATCTATATTATATATAATATATATCTATATTACATCTATAGTATATATCTATATACTATATCTATATGTAATATAAATTTCAAAAATAAGACAAAGATTACCTCTACTACTAAAAAAAAAGAATTCTCCTCCTTCTGTCTGACAAACTAACTTCTTCTATTTGCCACTGAGAACAGAGTACAACGCTTCAGGGATCCTAGTTCAACTTATTAAAAATCCATTGAAGAATTGGAAAACAGTCATAAAAGCTCAAACATTAAAGTGAGGATTAACCAGCAATCTTGTGGCCAAAGGTGAAACTCCATATTTGTCCAAGTACTAGTAGCAGAATAACTTGTACAATACATAAATTTGCATTTTCTGTGTATAAATGAATGTTACATTCTTTTTACAAAACCATTTACAGTAGTTATAATTAATAATTTTCAAATACAAGTCTACCATCCTGATGTTAAAGAATGCAGTACAAGTTCTACCAGCACAGACTTGTCACTTATTCTACTAAAACAAAAAAGGGAGCTGAAATTCATTTCAAGTCTTTACATGCTTGCAATGGAAAGTTTGCTGGCAGCTGTTGTCATCATTAACCTTGTGGCTATATTTTTCCCCCTCAAGTATCTAGCGTCTCATTGAAGCTTAACACTTCTTAAATTGGGAGGAGATGTTGCGTGATCTGCCAACCTGAGGCAATAAAGTGCTCTTTTTCCTGCTGTAAATTGTGTTTTATGATTTATTGTAAGCATATATGGAATATTGCCCAACCCAGACTGGATTGGGAAACACTAATGGGCCTTAGCATTTCTTTCTTTCTTTCTTTCTTTCTTTCTTTCTTTCTTTCTTTCTTTCTTTCTTTCTTTCTTTCTCTCTCTCTCTCTCTCTCTCTCTCTCTCTCTCTCTCTCTCTCTCTCTCTCTCTCTCTCTTTCTTAATTTATCCTAACATTGTATTAATATTAATAGTGAGTGTGAAAGTGGACACAAAGTACAATATTCTCTCTGTTCAATCTGAAGATCAACCATATTATAAAATTTAAGAGCTGTAGAGTTAAAGTACTGGGCCAGTACTGGGAAGATTCAAGTCCACCCTCGAAATGCCCTGGCTGCCTTTGGGCCAGCCATTCTCTCTCAGTCCAACCTACATTACTTCACAGGGTTATACGGCAGGGATGTGGGATGGATTCAAAGAAACATCTAAAAAGGACGTGTAAAGAGAGATGGTGCCGCTTTCAAATATCTGTACTATCAAGCTTTACTGCAAATTGATCCCACTGATGTTTCGCTGTTACATTATTTACAAAAATGTCTATGATATAATATGTACCTGTTTAACTGTCAGGGTTTGGAAGGAAGAAAAAGGAAACAATGGAATTTCAAAGAGGTTAAGAAACTGGAATAGGCAGCTAAGGTAGTTAGCCAGTATTGAAACATTTTATCCATTCTGTTGACTCATTGTGTGCTGAAAGAGAAAAGTGCTTGCTGTGGCATCAGCACTAGAAAGAAGGAGGTCTTAATCAGAAGACTTAATATGAACAGACAAATGGCCTGAATTCTGTTTTCATTTCATCTGGTATGTGACATAAAAGGGTTTGGCTCTGCTTCACCCCTAGCCCTTTGGTCATTGCTTTGGTTTATTACTGAGATTGAAATTTTGAAATCTAAAAATCGTTCTATCAATCAAGGCAAGCACCATATGCTGTTGCACAGCATGCTAAATATGCTGCCTTGTGGAGTTGGCTAAATTCCACATTATAGTGCACAGATATTTTTTATTTGTGTGGTATCAAGTTGGGAAAATATCGTGGTATTCAGAATATAGGAAGTAGTATTTTTCACATAATTCACATACAAAATTCACATTGCCAGTTTATTTGGGATACACTACAGTATATGAAAAGTTAAACATATGGTATACAATATCTCATTTGTTTTTTCCCTAAGATAATGTAAACGTGTATGAATCCAGTTCAAACCATTGTACACACAGGTGTGTGTGTGTGGGGGGGGGGAACCTACAAAACCCCTACACACCAGTTGCCTGGCAAATTTTTCCTTACATAGGAAAAAAATCACAATCCTTGGGAATATAAGCAAATGGCATAGAAGTCATAATTGTTGGTTTAAAAATAAAAAAACCTTATACTACATTGTGTTCTTTTAGTACAAATGCCAGATTAAAAAATCAGAACAAAAATTGTTTGTGTGTAGCAATCTTTACAATAATATGCACAAATATTACATCCTCAGGTTGAATTCTAAGGACAGCGTGTACTATGAAAAATACTAACCTGTACTACAGGTTGGTATGGCTTAATGTTTAGAAATATTTTATTTTGCAAAATCAGATCTCCTTTGTTTGATTTAGTATGCAGTATACACTTTCCTGTGTTCCTTTTTCTTCCTTCCAAACCCTGACAGTTAAACAGGTACATATTATATCATAGACATTTTTGTAAATAATGTAACAGCGAAACATCAGTGGGATCAATTTGCAGTACAGCTTGATAGTACAGATATTTGAAAGCGGCACCATCTCTCTTTACACGTCCTTTTTAGATGTTTCTTTGAATCCATCCCACATCCCTGCCGTATAATCCTGTGAAGTAATGTAGGTTGGACTGAGAGAGAATGGCTGTCCTAGGAATGTCTGGGGAGGGTTCATAGATTATAACCAAGGAGGTGTGATGGGAGGGGGCCTCAGGATCAGTATTCTCTATGGGAGCAACTTTCCTATGGAACAGCCTGTCCCTGAGGCAAATATGATCCTCATCTGTATAGCCTCTGGAAGCTAGTAAAAATGAAGATCTTCTAAAGGGGCATTAGGAATTATTGATGGAGCACTGAGGCAAACATTACAGTATTCTCAGAATTGGGGAGAGAAAAGGGTGCCATTCAAAATAATGGCAGCTGAGACTACAATCTCTTAATCTCCCTTATCTCTTAAACAAGGCCTTGGTCTATCACTTAAGGAATCTCTGAAAAGAAATTCAAACAACTCCTTAATACAGTGGAGTTTATTTTTCATATTTATTTTCCAAGCTTCTATAATCTAAACAGTTCTTCCTAGCATAAGGTGACCAGATTTTTTTTTAAAAAAGCGGGACACCATTGACGGGGGTGGGTTTCTAGGGGAACCGCCATGAGTTTTGCCCTCTGCGCGTGCGCAGAACGCTGTGCGCATGCGCAGAGGGCAAAAGGCGTCCAGGTGGGTGGGTGGGAGGCGGGAGGCCTTTCCTCGCCTCCCCTTCGGGAGCCGGCAGTGGCTTGGGCTGGCTGGCAGCCTCAGCGCGCGCTCCTTCTTCTTCTGAGGAGTCGGCGTGTGCGATCGTCTTACCTTGCCCAGCTCAGATCAACAGCAGGTCCGACGTTTTCTCCCCCAAAATCCTTCCTTGCCTTGGAAATTGGGGGCGAGGGGTTGGAGAGGGGGTAAAGGGAGGGTTGCAAAATAAAACAATAATAATAACGCCAATCAAACAGCTGTCAGCAACCTCTCCCGAGGATATCTCCCCCCCCCGCTGCCTTTACGCGCCCTCCCTTCTTCCTAGGAGCTTTTGCAGTCCTCGCTGGCCAAAGAAAGATGGCGCAGTCCCGCCGGCTCGGCTTCCTGAAGTGCTTGAATCCTTCTCCGGCATTTGGGACGGGCTAGGAGAGACTTTCTTCGCCTCGCTTGAAAACTTCTCAGGGTCTTATCTGCTTATCTGGATGTTTCCATTCCCTCTTTCCACATTGTCGCAAATGACACTAATGCAGGTCCCACCCCCACCTCCCCCTGGCTTTATGGTACCATCTTTGCTCAAAGCAGTAGGGAGCAGTTGCTCTTTCATTCCCACTCCTCGGCTGGGCCATGGAAAGAGAAGGAACTGATCGCACAGCTTTGTAAAAACAAAGAAGCAACGTTGCTATGTTGCAAAGTAAAGTTTTTTTTAAAAAAATAAATAAATAAAGGGAAGGGGAGCTTTTCATTTGTGAGGAGGGGGTAGGAAAGCAAGAGGAGAATGCTTCACTAGCCTGGGCAGAAACCGGGAAATGATAGGGGGCTGAATCAGCTTCTGGGACAGGCACTTGATTTAACAGCAATTGCTGGATCAACTGCAATTTTTTTTAATGACAGTTGCCCACCAGTGGGGAACATAGCCATCTGACAGATCCAAAACTACTGGTAGATTAGTCCACAAAGGAGCCAGTCAGCGATTAGCCAATCAGCACTGAGGAGGAGGGGCCGGACTAGAACTACTGCTGCTAAAATGGAAGGATGCACCTCAGACCCTTCCTTGTGAAGGGCTTAAGGCAGCTGAGATGAAAAGATTTTTTGAATCAGACCTGGAGAATATGGATCGGCGTGGGGCGTGGAGGAAGAGCGGGGAGGGGGGAGAGGAAACGTTGCGGAGAATTGGGGGTGGGGGGGAAAACACTCCATGCTCTTTGCCGAGAAAATGAGTCTCAGGCAGGGGGCCGTCGGTGGCAAGCAGGCGTGGGGGCTTTAATTGTCCCCATTGATTCCGAGCCAGCGTGTTAATTTTTTCCCTTCGCCCAGCGTGCCCTCTGGCTGGCTGAGCGCGCGGAGGGGGTGGGGAGCGAGTGCGGCAGCGGCGGCGTGGGGGGGGAACGGGACGGACGGAGGAGCCTCTGAAGTGGGTGGGGGTGGGTGCACGCACGCGCGCGGGCGGGAGTAGGGGGGGTAGGTTGGAGCTGCGTGGAGTCGAGAAAAAGTTGCCTGGGCGGAGGGAGGGTGCGCGCTGAGGAGAAAAAAAATAACTGTCTTTTCACTCCGCCGCCGCTTGATCACAAGGGAGGAGAAAAAGGGTGTGAGCCAGGGAGAAAAGCCAGGGGGAGAAGGAGGAAAGTTCCCCGGGTGTCTCCTCCCCGCGCTGTGCCCCGCTTCCGAAGAGCTCTGCGGACCCCCCCCCTCTCTCTCCTTCCTCTCCCCCCTCCTCTCGTGTCTTTGCCCCGCGGGTTGCCTCTTAAGGCGCGGTGGTGCTACTACGGTAAGGTGACCAGACGTCCGGGCATTCTTTCCAAAAAAGCGTGACTTTTGGGAAAGAATGCGGGACGCGGGACACACGCTTGAAAAGCGTGTCTGTCCCGCCAAAAGCGGGACGTCTGGTCACCTTATCCTAGCAGCAAAACTGAGTAATGAGAGTCTGTATAAATATTGAGTTTGTGGTCATACACTGCTGTTAAGACTTAACATCTATATTCATGTATTCATGTATTATTGGAAATTATAATCTATGACTATTATTATTGTGATTTATTATTGGTTATTATTGTCATTACATTATGCTTTTTATTGCCTGTAAACTGCCCAGAATACATCTGGGTTGAGACAGAAAATAAATTATATGAAGCAAACAATGTGTTTTTAATTGGACCAAAGCTGCTCTCTTCCAAATCAAGGCCTAACATAAATTCATTGGCAATGGCAACACTAAGAATATGTAGTTAATTTGTTCTCCCATTGCCATGAGTGGGAAGAGCAGAAAATGGACATCATTATTAATTATGTTAATCTCTTTTCATCCCTCCTCATCTTTTTTTAAGGATCTGACTGAGTATTCAGTAAGTTCACTAGAAGTTTGTTTTAAGACTTTGGAATTTACCAATAAAGAATATATATTATTAATAAAGAATTCCTTTATTATTTCCTTGAAAGTTAAGTGAGGAAGCCCTTCTGAATGCTCCCTTAATTACAGTAGCTACAAACATGAGCTAGTTGATCCCAATTGTTTTAATCTTTTTGTCATCTGCACCTCTATAACTGTCTGGTTCGGTTCTGCAACCCAACAAGACAGACACAGACTTCAGAGGATAATCAGAACTGCAGAAAAAACAATGACTGCCAACCTGCCTTCCATTGAGGACCTGTATACTGCACGAGTCAAAAAGAGGTCCGTGAAAATATTTACTGACCCCTCACATCCTGGACATAAATTGTTTCAACTCCTACCCTCAAAATGACCGCTATAGAACACTGCACACCAAGACAACTAGACACAAGAACAGTTTTTTCCCCGAACGCCATCACTCTGCTAAACAAATAATTCCCTCACCACTGTCAAACTATTCACTAAGGCTGCATTACTATTACTATTAGTCTTCTCATCGTTCCTATCACCCATCTCCTCCCACTTATGACTGTATGACTGTAACTTGTTGCTTGTATCCTTATGATTTATATTAATATTGATTGTTTCCTGATTGCTTATTTGTACCCTATGACAATCATTAAGTGTTGTACCTCATAATTCTTGACAAATGTATCTTTTCTTTTATGTACACTGAGAGCATATACACCAAAGACAAATCCCTTGTGTGTCCAATCACACTTGGCCAATAAAGAATTCTATTCTATTAGCAATAGCAATAGCACTTAGACTTATATACCACTTCACAATGCTTTACAGCCCTCTCTAAGCGGTTTACAGAGTTCAGCATATTGTCCCCAACAATCTGGGTTCTCATTTTACCCACCTTGGAAGGATGGAAGGCTGAGTCAACCTTGAGCCTGGTGAGATTTGAACAGCTGAACTGCTGAACTAGCAGTCAGGTGGAGTAGCCTGCAGTAGCTGCATTTAACTACTGCGCCACCTCGGCTCAGTTTTCTAAATGAAGTAAAATAGTCACATTTGAATTACAAAGTATATTTTAAAATGACCCAATATAGTCACCATGTCTTCAAGGATAGCAACCTTCCCCAGCCTGTCACCTTCTAAAACTGCTGGGACTAGAATTTCCAGAACTCCCCATTCTAATGACCAAAGTCCATTCCAGTCTATTCAATGCTAGTTGGAGAAAGCTGCTAATAGTGCACAGGTCAACAAAGGTATATATTGTCATTTTAAGTAGTCTGGAAGAAAATACATGCTTTGCCTGGAAAAAGTACCAGGTTCAATCTCAGACATGCAAAGACAGAACTCACAACATTATTTGGAAAGCCCCCACTTAGAGTACGGTACTTGATGGATTCATGATCTGACTCAGAGTAAGGCTGCTTCCTTGTGTTTCAAAAACGTATATGAACTTGAAGTACAATGGAACCATTGATTGATGGGGATTGAGGAAAGGACCTGTCTTGCCTTTACTCTGTGTAATGATAAAATATCCCCTCCCACACTAGGCAACTTAGTCACAGAAATAGGAAGATAAAAAAATAATTTGATTATTTGCCACCAAGTCAGCGTCAACTCTTATAACCACATAGATAGACCTTCTCTTGATTGATATATCTCCTACCTGGTCCTTCACATCTCCAACAGTGTACCAGTGTGCCTATAATTGAATCCATCCAGCTTACTACTGATCATCCTCTTATTCATTCGCTTCCACCTTTCCGCTAGGTCTTTGTATAATGTGTTTAAAGTACAATAATTTGACCCTAGTTATTTATGCCGCAAGTGAATAATCTGTGGGACATGGTTCATTCAATGCAAAACAAACCAAAAAAAATCCAACAGAACCAAATATTTATAATTGGGACTTAAGCACTCAGACTTCATTTAAGTCCAAATGAAGAAATATGCTCAAATAATATATGAGAGCTAATTGACTAGCTGGAAACATAATTTGGCTTTCATTGCTTTGTCAGTCAAAGGAATAATTAGAATTAAACCTTGACCACTTCTGTGTTGTGGAGACTATTTTGTCTTTCCGCATTTGTTCTATGCTTCACAATACTGATGTACACTGATGTATATCACAACCCTCCCCTGAAGTTATATTTCACAAAATACATATATGTTTCTTTTTCCTGATGGTTTTATAAATCCACTGCCATTTACAGAATATGAGGAACTAAGTGTATTTTGACAGTGCTTTTTGTAAAGTTCTGTGTAGGCATTGTGCAACAGTAAAATTTTTGAAAATGAAAATCCTTCTATATCAGAATAGCTTTGGACTGCAGTAGAAAGTGATGTTGGCAAACAAGGATCATCCCCTTCACTTTCTACAACTAATGATAACTAGTCCCAAAGCCACAAGGCATCTTCTAGCTCCTCATGGCTAACATAGATACTGGATCCTCAACTTCTTACCACCACCACTTCAACAACTCTGCAAGTTAAGAGTACAATGCATCCATCCAACCAGTGCTTTTTCTTTCAGGTGCATTGAAGACACTTACACCAAGATAGTCGGTGGTTATGCCTACATCACCAGTGGTGATGGCTTTTTATTTCCAGAAGAAACCAGGGGTTTCTTGTTCAGTAATTTAAGCATTGGCATTCTAGAAAAGGGGGGGGGGAGAAATCAAATGGTTCTTTATATTTAACGAACCTATATTTAACAAAGCTAAACTGTTGATCCAACACTAAATGTCCAGTCTTTTGCTTCCCATGAAAATCAGTGTTCCCCAGTTGCATGCTTTCCCTCTAGTTTTATTTAACTACACTTCAACCACGGGAATCTAATTTCCTATGGGTCTAATTCAGGGATGGGTTCCAGTTTTCTTCACTGCCGGTTTGCTCAGGCCGTGCTTCCCGCACATGCGCAGTGCTAAAACAAAGCTTCTGTGCATGCGCAGAAGCAAAAAACAAGATGATGGCGCCTATGGTGCTGCTGAGAGAACCAGCTCGGGGGCGTGGCAGGCTTGGGTCGCTGCCGGTTCCAGTGACCCAGGCCGCCAAGTTACTACCGGTTCTATAGAACCAGTCCGAACCAGGAGGAATCCATCTCTGGTCTAATTGACAGCATAGCAGGTGGTTAATTGGTATGTCAACTTGGCTGGGGAAGGTCAATAAAAGAAGAGTATTGGAAAAAGAAAATGAATTTATTGTAAAGATGTTAATGTTCATTGTTTAAGACTATCAAAATTCAGATCTCCCATGAAAAGCAAACTAAGTGGAAGAATAATTGCAGTTCTTCAGAATTTCAGGGCACAATCCACTATGAAACTGAACCCAATATAAGCTCTTTTGTCCCAAGAGTCCTAAAGCTTATTGAAATTACTCTTTTTAATCTGTGTCTGATAGAATGCAGAAAACTCCAAACATGATTCTAATATAATATGCAAACACTCTAATTAGTTAATATTCCATTAGATGGAAAACTGTTGACTATCAGGACAGCACAAATTATGCCAGTGTATTTTTCTGCTAGTTCAATGACCAGACAAATTAAAATCCCAAAGAACACGACATACTGTAAGAACACAACAAGAATAGTCTTCAGTGAGACAGTTTCATGCAAGTGCAGTTTCTATAGCTATTTATGCAAGTCATTGTGGTTCTTTAAGTCAGCTTTAAAGGAGCAAAATTTTATCTATCCCATTCTAGTTTTGGTGGCACAAGATGGCATGATAAGCTGTTGTTATTATGCACAGATCAATCATAATGGCATGATTGTGGAATCGTGGCATTCTAACACATGTTTTGCTTGGTCATCCACTATCAAATTTTGGTGCTACTAACTACAAGGTTAGAACTAGACTAGTGATGGCGAACCTATGGCACGCGTGCCACAGGTGGCACGCGGAGCCATATCTGCCGGCATGCGAGCTGTTGCCCTAGCTTAGCTCCAGCGCGCATGTGCGTGCCTGCCAGCTGATTTTTGGCTCATGCGGAGGCTCTAGGAGGGTGTTTTTGGCTTCTGGAGGGCCTCTGTGGGGGCGGGGAAGGGCATTTTCACTCTCCCCAGGCTCTAAGGAAACCTCTGGAGCCTGGGGAGGGCAAAAAATGGGCCTACTGGGCCCCACCGGAAGTCAGGAAATGGACCATTTCCGGCCTCCAGAGGGCCTCCGGGGGGCGGGAAAAGCCGTTTTTGCCCTCCCCAAACATTGAATTATGGGTGTGGGCACTCGAGCCTGTGCAATAGCGTGCACGCATGCACTTTTGGCACCTGAGGAAAAAAAGGTCGCCATCACTGAACTAGACTAACCTTCCACATTCCTTTGCAACCCTAGCTAGAGACAAAATTCTCTGTCACAATTTTGGTATTCCTTTCTCCTTCACCTTCATCTAAAGACATTAATTTCTTCTTCCTCAAAAATACAATCCACATAGTGCCAGTGGAGGAGGATGAGGAAAAGATCTGAATCAATTGCGCTTCTGAAAACCTGGGGTGGGATTAAGATACAGCAAAAGTACCTGTTCAGTTACAAAAAAAAAAAACATTTTTGAGAATATGTAAAGTTTTCACTCATGTAAAAAAAAATTACAGTATATGTACAATGTATACCATCACTTAGCAACTGAGTGCCAGTTGCAAATGATGTTGCATCTCAGTATCCATAAATAACTCCGCAGTGTGCCCATATTACCCCTAATTGTACCACATTTTCCGGGGGGGGGCTTACAGTTTGGCATTTAAATTAATGGTGCACAGCACACCTTTGTGCAGATTGGCAGAAGAGATGGTTGCAGCTCATGGCCAAACAGACTTTCGCACCCATCTCCTGCAGCTATCTTGGCTCAGGAATGAGATTAGGCAACTCCTCATGATTAACCAAGAAGACCACAAAACTGGCACCTACAGGTAACCTAAGGATATGAGCAGAAATTCAGCTCTGCTGCCATGATGATCTCTATGTTGCCACAACATGAGCTGATGCTGTGCAATTTGATGTAGCTGGTACCAATCCATTAGGATCCATAGGTGCTAGTGCTTGAAGCATTCAAAACTGCGCATACAGGGGTGGTGTGTATATATGTTAGGTGACTTGTTGTTTGCCAAATGTCCTATTGTATCTATCTTTCACTAATGATTCCTTTGATTCTTTTATTGAAAAGTGGAAACAAAAGGTGGAGATTCATAACACAGTATCTATGGAAGGAATAGTGTACATCATTAGTTTCATGGACATCAGTTACTCACAATTGCCATTTAAAGAAAGCTGTCTTCAGAGGGAGATGGGCTTCTGGAATGTTTCCTATTTTTTTTAACAGAATCCTTCATTAGGGAAAGTGGATGGAATGGCCACAATATCTTTGGATCATCAAGAAAGAACAAAGCAGCTACAAATCTGGTTAGAAGTTTTATAGGACAAAAGAAAATATCTGGGACTAGCTGATGACCCGGCGCTGCCCGGGTATTTTTTCATTCTAATCCCCCCCACCTCCTGCGCATGTGCGCCCCCCCCGGGGCCAGTTTTGGGCCTAGTAGACCTCCCTGCAACCTTCTGTGAATCAAAACGGGCTGTGGGAGGGCCCCCCCATGTCCTCTTTTTGGCCTAGTATACCTCCCTGCAGCCAAAAGGGGCCATAGGGGGACTTGTGCTGCACCCCACTGTGCTCCCCCCGCCCCCGCGCATGCGCAGCAGAGACACAAATATCAGCTGGCCGGTGGGAGGCGCACACACATGCATGGTGGAGCTGAGCTGAGCTCTGTGTGCCACCTACGTGCCAGGACACACACACAAACACCCCAAGTGGTGTTAGGGGTGTCTTACCCCCACAGTTTTTTTTATAGAGTAAGTCATCTTGCCAATTGTCTGCACAAATGGGAAAGTGAAACTCTGCAAACTGGACCCTCCAACAAAAGAACTTTTGACTTGCACATCAGCAGATACACCAGAGTCAAAGCGATGGGGAAAAGAGCTTCTGCACCTGGTGGAAAGCTGAATTCATGGAATGTACCATGAAGGCAGGGTCTAACCTCAGAACCACCTTATCCTTATGGAAAGCACATAACCTGGGGTTGACAGATAACGTCCCCAACTATGAAACCCTTCTAGCCGAAGTGATTGCAATCAAGAACAGGACTGTGAAGGAGAGCTCTCTCAAAGACACAATGGCCAAAGGTTAGAATGCTGCTCTCATTAGTGCCTTGAGGACCTTGCTCAAATCTCAGCTACGGAAACTGTGGATAGGTGGGGGATTTAGAAGTACCCTCCTATCTCTGCCACCATTTTCTCAAACTGGGTATGGGACTGGAACATAAATCCCTGAGCTGGGCCATGCTGCACCTCCTCCACCCCTGCTGAAATAGGATGGGTCGCCTCTGCGGCCCTCATACCTGTATTGCCTTGGTTGGGGTGGTCCCATCCTTCGTGCGATGATTTGGGGCGAAGGACAATCCTGGGAACACGGGCTGAAGCTGTGAGGTGGGGGCGGATGATCCATTTAGGCCGTGGTGCGCTCAATCAAAGACCCCTGTACTGGCCTAATCAGGTTCCTTTTGGCCTACTGTGTGAGGGAAGCCTAGGCCTGAGTTGGGTGAAGGATGATCCTGGGAACACAGGCCGAAGCTATTTCCTGCGATATCTGGCCACCAAAGTGAGGTTGGGGTAGGCAATCTGCTTAGGCCATGGCACGCTCAATCAAAGCCCTCTGTACTGGCCTAATTAGGCTCCCTTCCCCCTCCCATGACATCACGAACAAATGTCACTCTAGGACGCCGCACTCGCTCTCCTTAAAGGCCCAAACTTTCCAAAGTTATGCTGGAAAACACACACACACACACACACACACACACACACACACACCAGGGATGTCTTACCCCCCACAGTGTTTGCTCGAGGTGTTCCAGGGTTATGATGGAATATATATATATATATATATATATATATATATATATATATATATATATATATATATATATATATATATATATATATATATATATACACACACACACACACACACACACACATCCTTTTTATATATATACCGTATGTTTTGGAGTATACACCTTTTTACCCCCAAAAAGAACATGAAAACTTGGGTGCGTCTTATACACCGAATGTAGCCCCACCCAGCCACCCCCACCCTTTGGCCTCTGCCTCCCAGCAATTCACCTCCTTGTAGCAAACAGAACAGAGCCTGTTAAGCCAAGCAACTTATTATCAGCTTCCCGACTCTCAGCTGAGGCTACAGACTGGCTGGCCACGTGCTAAACTGAAACTGAAACTAAAGCTGCAAGGAGGCAAATTGCTGGGAGAGGCAGAGGCAGAATTTTATTTTCTTGTGCTAATTAGTTGCTGAAACTTGATGCAAGGAGGCAAGTCAATAACTATAAATGTTCAAATTATTAGACTTATTTTTTAAATACTGCTTTATTATTGTTCTAGACAATTTAACAAAATGAAGAAGCTTTTTAAAATAAATGTTTGCTCTGACGAGGCCCAGTGCTTTTGTATCTTCTTTTAAATAGCAGAGAATAATGTATACTTCCAGAAAGCCACATCAATTTTAACAGTATCTGTACAAGTATAGTCTGAAATGTAACAGTGTCCTGTTTTAGTATTAAGATAAGGCAGCTGAGTTAAACCCTGACTTAGTCATGTTTGGAGCAGATCTATTTAAATAATTGGGAGGAGTTAGTGTGACTACATTTAAGAAAACTTTCTGGCATTAATATACTGCCATAATGTACATTTCTCCAATGCTTTGCTATTTCTCTGGGTCAGGCACACATGCACAGAAATACACAGCAAACAGTGTATATCATCTGTGTTGTTTGCTGGGAGGCAGAGGCAGATTTTTTTCCTTGTTTTTCTCCCCCAAAACTAAGGTGCGTCTTATACTCCGGTGCGTCTTATACTCCGAAAAATACGGTATATATATTCAGGAAACATAAGATATCAAGGGAATATCTGTACAATAAATGGAACAATAGTAGTGCTATTAAGATAGCAATCACACTTAGACTTATTTACTGCTTCACAGTGTTTTACAGCACTCTCTAAGTGGTTTTCAGAGTCAGCATATTGTCCCCAACAATCTGGGTCCTCATTTTACCAACCTCGGGAGGATGGAAAGCTGAATCAACATTGAGCCGATCAGAATCGAACTGCTGGCAGTGAGCCGAGTCAGCCTGCAATACTATGTATAAGTGTCCATAAGTAGAGTTATATAGGCATGTCTATGAACGTATCTATGTGGAAAGATGCCAGATGAGCTAGCCAAGTTGTTCTCTCAATGAGAGGGCAAACAGAAGTGTCAGATGAGATCTACTTAGGAGAGATATATTTTGAAGAAAACAGGGTGAGTGGAAAGGGACCACACATTTATTACAGTCCTGATTATACTATTTTGCCACTACATTGCACCAAAACATTTGTGGAGATAATGATACATATTCCATATAAGCGTGGCACTTAATAAAAATTAAAACATGGAAGAAATTGAGGTGGGGGGAGTGGAGAAGGAGGTACTACTGCAAAACACAAAGTTTTCAGTCATGCACATCAGCTGTCACCAAGCAGTGGCAGAAGTTCTTCCTCTGCAATGTTCTGAGGGTAGGGTGCAGAATATTCAAAGTACTTCAACAATGCATATTGTGCTATTAATCTTTACTTACACAAAAACACATGATGAGGAACCCGAAATGGAAAGTGAACCAGAAAGACCAGTAGGGAACATGGACCGAAAAGCAGAAATCTCGTGTCTTCAACCCATGCATAGAAGCCAAATAGATAAGAAACTACACGTCTGTGCATGCTTCCCAATTTTCAATTTTTGTATGTATCATAGCATGCCAACACCTAGATACCTGCCCAATGTCTTTATGCATACACACTAGGAACTTGTAAACAATCCTACTCTATATATATAGCCTGGTGTTGGCGAACAAGTAATAGCAGAACAAAAGAGGTTATACTCAACCACAAAGGATTGCTGCTGACATTGTGTTAGAAAGTCAATGTTATGACTCTGCTACCATGCATGCGACAAACCCATCAGTTTGTCCATGGGGATGCACTCATTGTTCTACCTCCACCTGCCATTCTGGACAGGCCAGCTTACATGGTGTCACCATGTCTGAATGCATTCTTGACTGACCCATAATGCATCCATGCATATGGGAGCTGCAGTTCAGCTCACTCAGAATCAGTATTTCTGCTCAACCTCTCTTTATGACAACTTCAGTTGTGGCTCCGCTTTTGCTCCTGCTCCTCATTTCTTCCTTACAGAGTTCCCCATTTGGTCTCTGGCATGCAGACCAGCAATGTTGAGACTGAAGAACAGTATGCCATATTGAGCCTACTAATTTACTTATGAAGCATTTGGAGAGGGATCAGCACAATCTTTTGCCTAAGTTAGCCACTGGACTGCCTGAAGGATTTCTGAAATGTGCCAAACAACAAAGAACTCCATGTGTGGCCTGGATGAAGCATTTTAGGGCCTGGTAGAATTCATAATGTCCTCTCCAACTGTGGAAAAATAGTTCAGATGGTGAAGTGCAAGTCTGCTTGAATAATCAAGCTTAGCTTTGGAGCTAAGGAGCAACATCCAGATAAATGATTCTTTAGTAGCCCTAAGTAGAATTCAATCAAGATTCTGTATCAAGTGTGTACCTCATTGCTCAGTATGGTATAGAAAGATCAGGAAGCTACTACAGTACAATGGCCCCATGTAATCTGTGAACATGGAGAAAACTGCTATCTAATATAGCTCTATTAGCTAAGATTGCTGGGACTTCATTCGTTCCTGGAAGATTCTTCAGAGGCCAAACTAAAATACGAGAAAAGTACTCCTTGGAACAAGTCAACATGATCTTGTGCTTCCAGGGGGAAAGAGTGGTCCTACTTCATTTAAGATGACAAGTACTGCAATGCCATTGAGGATTGTACTGCATTGCTGAAAAAGAAAAATGAGGAACAGAAATCTTCTAGTGGTCAGTATAGGAGGCAGCTATAAAGGCAGCTGAACTGCAATATGGGCATCCCATTGCATAAATGTACTGTATTTTTTGGAGTATAAGACGCACCAGAGTATAAGACGTACCTTAGTTTTTGGGGAGGAAAATAAGAAAAAAAAAATTCTGCCTACCAGCATCCATCTATCTAGCATCCTTAGCAAACAGCCTGGAACAGGTATATTAGCCTTGCAAAGGTCCGTTTTAAAGGCTGCTTTTTCAGCCTTGCAAAGCTCATTTTGAGAAGTTGTTTTCAGGCTTGCAAAGCTCGGTTTGAGAGGTTGTTTTAGCCTTGCAAAGGTCCATTTCAGAGACTGGGCAGGGCTGCATTCGGTGTATAAGACGCACCCAGATTTTCACCCTCTTTTAGGGGGGGGGGGAAAGGTGCATCTTATACTCCGAGAAATACGGTAACTGGTGAGAATAGGTGAACTCTTGTTGTTTTGGTTAGGTCTGGGAAAAGCAGTTCAAAGTGAATGACAGGACATACTGTTTTTCCTTAAAACAAGTAAAATTAATATATATAATCAAACATCAAATGTTAACCAAGTACTCTGGAACTATGGGGAAGGGGACAGTATGAAACTGTAGAAAGATCTTGGATGAAAAAAGATGAGGAGAAACCGGTCTTCTGTGCCTCTGTCTCAATCCTTCTCTGCTCCAGGGCACGCTAGTCTTCAATTCTATGCTTCCACACACCTGTGCATAACTTTCACTGTACGGAGAGGTCAAAGAAAGGCAATATGAGAAGTTACATCATCAAGGCTGCCAGTAGTAACTTCATCTGAAAGTCCATATAGGTTTCCCTCTATGGTTTTGTCTAATATTCCAATATCTACCCTGTTTTCCCCAAAATAAGACATCCCCTGATAATAAGCCCAATCGTGCTTTTGGGTGCATGGAAATAAGGCCAAGCGCTTATTTCAGGGTTCAAAAAAACATAAGATAAGGTCTTATTTTCGAGGAAATACGGTGCAAATAATATACACCAAAATGTGACTGAAGTCTCTTTTTTCACTTTGAGTGCCCATTTTACTGATAGAAACTTAACAATAATTAGAACTCCAAAACTGGGATAACAACGTAGTCATTACAATTCTAAATCGTGTAGCACATTTACTGTTTTGAAGGATGAACATCCTGAGGTCGTCCAAAAGCTGGCAGGAGGCTTCCAGAGTCATGCTGTTTTGATAAATGAGGGATTTAGGGGCAAGACACTTAGGCTAGCAACCCCTGGTCCTCTTTGGCTTCCTGTCATTTTATTTTGCAGATTCACTTCTGCACATGGTTCTCACATGTTTACCATCTTCTTCTCATTCTCCTTGAAAGGTGATGTTATCAGAATGGAAGATGTTTTGCAATTAGAGAGAACTATCAATGCACCTATTTTATTCTTACATTATCTGCCTATAATATGAACTGCAAACGCTGGGATACATCAATGATCTTTTTAGACTGGATACATTTTCATATTTTTTTAAAGATGTTGCAGTTATAAACTGAAATTAATAATGAGGGTGTTCTTCTCATAAACTAGGAGGTGGTGATTCTTATGGGGCTTACTTACTTTAGAGCTAGTCATAAAGATTTATATCATGAGTTATTTGGATATTCATAACTATGGGTTATGAATGTCCAATAAGTGATTTAAAGTTAAATATTATATAAAAATTTTAGTTTTGCTATTGTTTTTTTTTTCAGCCACTTTGGAAATCCTGAAAGTATTTATAGCTGAAAGATAAGTTTAAATTCTAAAATAAAACTAAATATCCAACAGATAACTATTTATTTATTTATTTATTTATTTTGGTTTTCTTATATGCCGCCCTACTCCCGAGGGACTCAGGGCGGCGTACAGCAGAAAAGATACAAGAAACCAACAATAAACATAATTAAAATCAAATACAAAAATTAAAAATTCAATATTACAAAAAAACATCCATCCACCAAACATACCCGGGGGAGAGCTCAGATGGATTAGTCTCTAACCCCCTGCCTGCAGGAAAAGCCATGTCTTGACGGCTTTTCGGAAGGCCAGCAGGGTGGGGATGGTTCAGGTCTCTGGGGGAAGTTGGTTCCAGAGTGCGGGGCCCCCCACAGAGAAGGCTCTCCCCCTAGGGCCTGCCAGCCAGCATTGCTTGGCTGACGGGACCTGGAGGAGGCCAACTCTGTGGGCCCTAACCGGTCAAAGGGAAGTATGAGGCAGAATGCGGTCCCGGAGATAGCCTGGTCCTAAGCCATGAAGGGCTTTAAAGATGATGATCAACACCTTGAATTGTACCCGGAGACCGATGGGCAACCAGTGCAGCTGGCGGAGTATAGGTGTCACATGGGTGTACCTTGGCACACCCACCACAGCACGCGCAGCCGCATTTTGCACCAACTGAAGTCTCCGGATACTCTTCAAGGGTAGCCCCATGTAGAGCGTGTTGCAGTAGTCCAAACGGGAGGTGACAAGGGCATGAATGACAGTGAGTAGAGCCTCCTTCTCCAAGTATGGCCGCAACTGGTGCACCAGGCCATTGATTCTTCTGCGGTGGTTGCAAAGTGACATGAACATGAATGGGAGTTCAACATTCATTTGTACATCAAATTAGGTCAACATATAGAGTGTCTTCCTTCAACATGGGGGAGGCTATAAATAAAAATAAGTAGGCAAATAACATATGTCAGGCAAATTATATTTCCTTCCAGTGACTGAACTTTTGACTTTCAGAATTCTGTAAAGCACCTAAAAAGACCTACACAAAACCAATACTATGTTGACAAAGTTCTTCACCCTATTTGCACACATCTATTTCTTTTAGCCAGTCATGTTTCAGTATATTGTATTTTATATTGCCTCAAGTACATTTTCCGTAGACAAGGCAATGTTTTGACAGGAAAGAAAGCTGGCACCAATCAAAACTAACTTACTTACTTAAAGGTAAAGGTTTCCCTCACACATATGTGCTAGTCGTTCCCAACTCTAGGGGGCGGTGCTCATCTCCATTTCAAAGCCGAAGAGACAGCGCTGTCCAAAGACGTCTCCATGGTCATGTAGCCGGCATGACTAAACGCCGAAGGCGCAGGGAACGCTGTTACCTTCCCACCAAAGATGGTCCCTATTTTTCTACTTGCATTTTTACATGCTTTCGAACTGCTAGGTTGGCAGAAGCTGGGACAAGTAACGGGAGCTTACTCCGTTATGCAACACTAGGGATTCGAACTGCCGAACTTTCTGATCAACAAGCTCAGCGTCTTAGCCACTGATGCACGGCATCCCTCTACTTACTTACTTACTTACAAAAAAAAGTTTTAAAAAACTTACTTACAAAAAATATTTGGTCATGAACAAATCATAAACCTGGGCAGCTTACAATGATACACACAGACACAGACACACACATCTGTGTCTGTGTCTGTGTCTGTGTCTGTGTCTGTGTCTGTCTGTCTGTCTGTCTGTCTCTCTCTCTCTCTCTCTCTCTCTCTTGATACAAAAGAAACCTCTCCACACACATTTACAAAACCTGTATTATAAATCCAGTTTATTCTTGGGCACCGGAGGCTAGGGATCATGGGGGGCGGGGGGGAGAATTTGCTTGTTTCTAATCTTGTAAATACCCAGTCACTAGTGTGAGATAGATAGGTGCATAAATGATGTATATAAACAAATACATTTCCTTATGGGGCTCCAGCCATATATTATTCGATGCTTACCACAAAAGCCAGGTCTTCTTTCTGTCATTATTGCGTTTGTCCTTGACTTGGGAAGATGTCTCAGAGTGAGTTGTTCCTGTGATTGGACCATCATGTTCCTATGCTCAATGAATCAATCATCTGGAAGGTCCCCATGAAAGAAGCATTAAACATTTTGGGATCTAAGAAAAATTACACTGCCACTATGAACTCATTAGGTCAGCAAGAAAATAGTATTTGATTAGAGATTAAATTATTTACAATGTGTATTTAAGGAGATTTCTGTAGGGCTATAAAGTGTAATTAATGGAAATAGGTTATAGTAGACTGGAAATTAGGGATAAATGTCTTTCCACATATAATGATGTTTCAAAAAGATTTCATGTCTTAGTTTTACATGTAGTTTTTCTGCTTTTCTGGTATAAATATTCTGTAACAGATGACATTTAATAAAAAAGCAGTGTTTTACAGCTGTCAGCAATTCAGTGACATGTATAAGGGAATTCATTTTTTACTATTTTTCAGCATTTCACTTCCAATGAGCTAAAAAATGTAATCTAGGAGTAGACTTTGTGTTTTGGGTTCAATGTGTAAAAATGCTTTAAACATTCCTTAACATAAACAAACCTTTCCGATTTCTTTCAAACTATTCATCAGTTACTCCATCTAGAATAGATGCATTAAAATGCAGAGTCTGAAACAATAGGATAATGGTGCATTTGATATGGTTACGGACGCAACACTCCCTAACTCCTTTGGTAAATTATTTTGCTGGAGGCTACATCATTTTATGTTGGGAGTTGGTGGAGGCGTGAATAATTCACCACTTATGAAGCTTCAGAGTTGAGTTGAGCCGCAGCATGTTGAACTGCCCTTTGATGCCGACTGGTTGAACAGGTTTCTGTTCTACCAAGGAACTGGTTTGACAGGACTGTTATGCCAACAAATTCTGGTATGATTCCATGTTCCACAGAATGCAAAAACCTGCCCAGCCAGTTAAATGAAAGACATATTAGGTTATCCATTGCACATTGTATATATCTTAGGTGCAGCAGAACTCCTCTCTGCATTCTGTAGCATGGTCCACTGTGACTTTCTCATCCTATGTAAGCTTGATGTTTATCAAGCTTAGGGAATCTTAATGTCATTGACGATCAAGAACAGAATCAGACAAACCTGTTTCAGTTTTTAAAAGGTAAGTTTTGAAAGCATCAATTTAATACTATATTACTTCTGAAATTTAATTCTGGATGCTGTACAAATAGGCCACCTATTCTTTGTGTGTGTTCTTTGGTGAATATCTTTTTTCTATATCAGTATATAGTTATGGCTTACATCAGTTTGTAACTTCATTGAGTGATTTTTTTCATCAGGTTTCATTTAAATTACATTTCAGGCAAAGATGATTGTAGAAACATCTCTAAAATGGGGGAATAGTTTTAAAGATGGATAGCTGAATTGTAGCCTGATCATTGCCTATTGTGATGCAGTGATCCATTGTATAAATTTGTTTGTTGTGCTGCAATGTAACTCTTTGCATATTTATTCAGAAGTTCAGTTGGTCTTATGCCAAACTGAATAGGTGTTACATTATAGTCATATCTTCTTTGCGTAGAATAGATGGTAACTAAATCAATTTTAGGACAGAAAGTTTAAAAAAAGGAAATGTTACACATATAAGAGTTGTTTTTCATTGCAACATCAGGTTTTCATGTTTTTAATTAATTTTAATTAACATATCAGATTGTTATTCTGACAGAAATTCTGACAAATCTTGATTCAGCACAACTTTACAAATTGTCCACTAGAAGGGCAGTTTGTCTTTTGCTATTATAAATAGGGGCTGTACACACTGACATTGTGCTCTAAAGTATAGACCAAAATGTAGCTCTACCTTTAGTTTAGGTGTTTAGGGTATGGATCTTATTATATATGCAGGTAGTGTCATGTAAGAATTAGACATCTTTGAAAACAAAGGCTGTAGAATCTGGTGACTGATTAACTTGCTGAAGCTAAGTAGT
Organism: Diadophis punctatus similis; assembly: GCA_023053685.1. Lineage (NCBI taxonomy): Eukaryota > Metazoa > Chordata > Lepidosauria > Squamata > Dipsadidae > Diadophis > Diadophis punctatus. Next base: position 156,929,551 of record JALIGW010000003.1, read on the forward strand.
ATATTGGCTGAGCTGAACAGAAAGGAATGAAGACAGGTTTTGTCATGTCTGTTAGGACAAAATAACTTTTGTTTAACATAAATGTGACTTTTGTATTCCTCTTTCAACTGGATTTAAAACAAAAAGAAATATACTTTGTACTTCCTCTTCCTAAGGGAAGTTGTTGTAATATGAATTTTAAAAGAAACAATTAAGAATCTTTCTAATTACAAGGTAAGTAAAAATATCAGTGTCTATTGGGCAATGTTTAATGCTTAACTGCTCAGATTATTCTATGGAATCTTTTCAATAAAAAAATAAGTATAGCTTTGGTCTCTGCAAATATCCAAGTTGATAAACAGCTATTTTTAATTATTATTTGAGACAATCCCAAATAGCTCTTATTGATTTAGCAGGGAATTGTATACTTAATCATTTTTTAAATATACTAGGCAACACTAGGTAAACTACCGGTATTTTGAAATATTTTAGACAATGTGGCCTCATCAACTTAAAAGCTATTATTCAAAACAGTTTAATTGTTGAGTTTAGCAGCTTAACCCTATACATATTCACAAAGAAATTACTCCTACCAAATACAGTGGCACTCCTTCTAAATACAAATGGATAAGATTGCAACCTTATATGCTTATCCAAGTAGAGATTTATCTTATTAAATTTGAACCACATTTATTTTGGGTAAAAGCCAAAGTGAATTCTGTAAGACCTGTTTCTCAGTCTTAATAATACACAATAGTGCTGCACTACAATGAAAAATTGCAAATAACTGCATGGATTTTAATTGGTAATGAGTAATTGTAACTGGATTTCATGTCAGTTAGTTTCCATTTATGAAACAAAATTTATCTTCACTTTTCATCCTCCCTGCTCCCCAACTCATATCTGTCCCAGATTTGCTCTGGAATGATGGAATGATCTTATTTGGGGATACATAATGCTGGATTAAAGATTAAGAATCTATTTTGTTGATAAAATAGTATCAACCCACATAACATCCTTTAGCAGTGGAATGGAAGTATATATTCATGGATTCGAAAAATGTATGATCCTGAATTCTTGTCAGCTCATATTTTTCTGCTCCTCAGTGCTTTTAATCTGTACTATAACTCTGATATCTACAGTTCATAGTGCAATTCTGTATATATTGACTCAGAAATAAAGCTCATGCACTTCAAAAAGGCTCACTCACAAGTGACTATACGGTTTTTCTGCTTGACTGCTATCTTTTTGTATACATACAGTATGTGGAAGGAAGGAATGGTGCTTCTAGGTGTTTGTCAAAGCCAATACTCATTGCAGTCAGACCAGGAAGAAGGCATTATTTTCTTTTGACTTTTTCTAACCTCCCTCCCACTCACTACAGTATAAAATAAAATCAACCCAAAACATTTGGTATAGCTGTAGACCCACATTTGGGTATGCAAGGAAAAAGAACAAGCTTAGGATTTTTGCCAAACCTCGATGCCAGTACATCAATGGATACTTGTGCCAGCTGTATAAATGTCTGTAGATTTCCTTGTCAAATGAGCAGGACTTCCAATTCATCCTGCAGCCCTTTCAGTCAGCTTTGGGGTGAGAGTACAACTACTCCATCTTTCATGCTCCAATATTAGAATTAAATATTTGAGTTTTAGATTCAATATTTCTTAGTTATCAAGATGTTTTAAGACAATCTCTTTGATAAAGGAAAGAGCACTTTGGTAGATTTTGGATAATGATAAATGATAGCAAATTCTTAATTATTGAATGTTTATATATTTTACAACCATGTTTTTAAAATGATTTAATGCACAGTATGTCCTTTACAGGCTGTTTAGAAATTTTAAAATTTAAACACTGACTCAGTATATGATAGGACAAAACATAAATCAAATGAATGGTTGGGATTTTCTGCATCTATCAAAATGCCATCTCAATATTTGTTCCAACTGTATATATAGTTATGAAATTTTACACATTACAAACATCAGTAATCAACCTGAAGAAAATTAATTCTGCATTTTGGGCAGCATGGAAAACTGTAGTGTAGCATATGGTATAGGTGTTGTAGTTCAAAAAAGCAAAGTAAGATGTCCAATCTTTCCAAATCTTCGGCAAGACCTAAGCGTAGCTCATAAAATTATCTGCTACAACGTCCTTCCTGTCAACGACTACTTCAGCTTCAACCACAATACACGAGCAAAGTGAACCACTCCAAACTTGACTGTAAAAAATATGACTTTAGCAACAGAGTGGTTAATGCCTGGAACTCACTACCTGACTCTGTGGTTTCGTTACCAAACCCCCAAAACTTTACCCTTAGACTGTTCACTGTTGATCTCACCCGATTCCTAAGAGGTCAGTAAGGGGCGTGCATAAGCGCACCAGCGTGCCTACCGTCCCTGTCCTAATGTTCCCTCTTATCAGTACCCATCTTATGAATATAAACAATGTTATATCTATGTATATTACCAATACGTACTGGCCAAAAATAAATAAATAAAATAAAATACCAATTTGGGTTTGGCCAGAAGAGATATTTTCATATAGGCTTATATTACTATGCAGTATTTTTCACAACAAATATTCTGATACAGAATTCTGCTGTACTAAAAGGATATGAAAACATGGTAAAAGACTCTAGATTCTAAAAGTTAGAACTATGAAAATTAGATTTTTTGACACTTTGTCTGCTAATAACAGGATCCATGTTCAAAAAACCATGACTAATAATTTCCTTAAGACTTTTCACAAAAATATATATACTGAATAAACATTTCAGTGATTATCCACTTTGTTTTTTTGTTCTGATTTCCTAAAGGTTTTTTACAGTAATCCATGGATTATAAGAACATTTTGCACTAGGATCATTTTCAAATTATTTGAAATTCCTGGCATTTCTTAGAAATCTGTTTCTGTTCTTCAGTGAGACTACAATGACAAGGTGTTTCTTGAAAGAGAATGTCCAGTCCCTTTCTTGTTCTGATATACTGTAACTAATGTTGCTGGTAATGTAAGGAAAGTTAACATTGTTTTTTAATTATTAGCAGTTCAAAAATTACTTTCACTAGCAATTCAATGTTTACATGATGAGTAGATTCATGTAGTTGTTGTTAGTTGCGAAGTCATGTCCGACCCATTGCGACCCAAATGTTCCTCCAGGCCTTCCTGTCCTCTACCATCCTGTAGTCCATTTAAGCTCACACCGACTGCTTCAATGACTCCATTCAGCCACCTCATTCTCTGTCGTCTCTTTCTTCTTTTGCTCTCAATTGTTCCCAGCATTAGGCTCTTCTCCAGTGAGTCCTTCCTTCTCATTTGGTGGCCAAAGTATTTGAGTTTCATCTTCAGGATCTGGCCTTCTAAAGAGCAGACAGGGTTGATCTCCTCTAGGATTGACCGGTTGGATCGCCTTGCAGTCCAAGGGACTCGCAGGAATCTTCTCCAGCACCATAGTTCAAAGGCCTCAATTCTTTGGCGCTCAGCCTTTCTTATGGTCCAACTTTCACAGCCATACATTGCAACTGGGAAAACCATAGCCTTGACTATACGGACTTTTGTTGGCAGGGTGATGTCTCTGCTTTTTAGTATGCTGTCAAGATTTGCCATAGCTTTCCTCCCCAGGAGCAAGCATCTTTTAATTTCTTGGCTGCAGTCCCCATCTGTGGTGATCTTGGAGCCCAGGAAAATAAAATCTGTCACTACCTCCATTTCTTCCCCATCTATTTTCCAGGAATTGAGGGCCAGATGCCATGATCTTAGTTTTCTTAATGTTGAGTTTCAAGCCAACTTTTGCACTCTCCTTCTTCACCCGCATCAAGAGGCTCTTTAGTTCCTCTTCACTTTCTGCCATTAGTGTGGTATCATCTGCATATCTGAGGTTGTTGATATTTCTCCCGGCAATCTTAATTCCAACTTTTGATTCATCTGGCCCTGCCTTTCTCATGATGTGCTCTGCATATAAGTTAAATAGGCAGGGCGACAGTATACAGCCTTGCCGAACTCCTTTCCCAATTTTGAACCATTCAGTGGTTCCGTGTCCAGTTCTCACTGTTGCTTCTTGACCTACATATGTTTCTCAAGCGACAAGTAAGATGGTCTGGTACTCCCATCTCTTTAAGAACTTGCCACAATTTGTTGTGATCCACACAATCAAAAGCTTTAGCATAGTCAATGAAGCAGAAGTAGATGTTTTTCTGTAGTAGTATAGTATAGAAATAATATATCTGAATTTACTTCATCACATAATCTGAACTGGGTTATAAGAAACTCTTTTTATACCTAGAGCACTTCTAATCTGTCTAATCTAGTACTGCTATTCTAATTGGCAATGTCAATGCAACATCCCGGAGGAACTTCTCATATCACCAGCTCTTTTCTTTTTAACTGGAAATGTCAAAGTTTAATTGAGGCCTTCTGCATGAAGGAAGCATGGACTCTATCACTTAACTGTGAATTCCTTACTAGTTAAAGAAATTGGACAAAATATACACTAAGATTTCTGGAATACCCTACATCTTTATGACACAAAACAAATAGTAGCTGGCAGGAAGACTAACACAAAATAATTGTCTGAAAAAATCCAAGGAATGCAGTATTTTCATGAAATACGTATATACAGTGAAATTTCACACAGAAGGCTTTATCACAAGTCTAAATGACTAATGTTTACTTGATTACATCAATTTTAAAAAACTCTAAAACAGAAGAGGCCTCAAGGAGCATTCCTAAAGCATAATCTGATTCAAATAGCAATTATATAATACTTACAGATATAAAAATATTTTCTGCTAATACTGCTCAGCAAACCTATTAAGCACTATAAAGTGCACAACTACAGGCACTGGAAAAAGTTCTCATACATGTTAAGCATTTAATAGAAATAATACATGTTGTATCTGATCATTTGGAAAATGAAGGTTTGAAGCCAAACTTCTTGCATTCAGCTATTATGGAAACAGAGGCATAGAGTAACCATTACAGAAGGCAACTGGATTCTTTTATAAGAATGAGTTTAGAATGTACATTTGCAGGAAGCAAAACTTAAGAAGTTGCAAGTTACAAACATATTATATTTATACTCTGACAGCAGTATAATGTATGTTTTGTATGTCAACTCTTAAGCTTATTTCCCTGGGGGATATATCTCTTTTTTAAAACATATAAATGATTCCTTCCCAAGAGAACAGTGTATTTACAAAAAAACAGCGCTCGTTGAACAATCTTGCAACTTAAATGAAATGTTTGTATATACTTGATGCACTATTAACTAAAAACTTTCACTAGGAAACAATTTGTGCAACTTTCTCTTGTGGAAAATTATTCATACAGCCCATTCTTGCAGCTTATTCTGATAACAATTAGTAAAATAATTATATGAAAATTATCCTAAATTTTAGTATGGTTTCAAGTATCATAACTGTCATATGATGACACATTTATAAAAAAACTAGAGGAGATTTTATTCCCAATGTATTTATAAACTTACTGAGTGGTTTTCATTAGGAAGTAGAAATCTACTTTTATTCAGTTATGGCAAAAAAGAAATAACAGGGATACTTCTGGAAATACCTTGTTTCCCTGAAAATAAGACCCTGTCTTATATTTTTTTGAACCCTGAAATAAGTGCTTGACCATATTGCCATGCACTCAAAAGCCTGATTGGGCTCATTATCAGGGGATGTCTTATTTTGGGGGAAACAGGGTAGTAATGAGTTAAGTTTTTTTAAAATCCCTATTAAATAGGTCTCCTTGGTAGTAACAAAAAAGTATTGTAATAAAAATAAATGTAAACAAGAGGGCAACATCTAAGTCTATTGCTATCATCAATGTACAGTATTAAGTACTTTAAAATGTCTTTGAGTTCCTGTCCATATTTGACCAGCACAACAGTGCTAATTCTTTTCTCAGTTTTATTGTCTGGCTATGGATTTTATTCGTCTTAGACAAATGACACATGCTGTAGTATATTTCAGTATCAACTCTGAATCCATTGAGAAGTATTCTTTTCATGAGAACTCAACACCGAGTGAGGTGTAATATGTCATCTCATTAATTGTGATCATCAAACAGTTCACAGCATTTGTTTCATACTTCCCTATTTTGTTTCTACAATAAAAACTTAATGCAACAGATTTCTAACTACAGATAAGCAGATGGCCATTTAAATAGGTTCAAATAACTCATTTTGTTTGTATATTCATTTCTAACCAAAAGCAGATGGGGGATATACATTATATCCCTGGATTTTCAGTATTAATATAAAGTAAAACATTTCTTGAAATATAAATTTGGGAAAGGATTATTTACTTTTATACAGCCAAATCTTTAGTGTAACTATTAAGTTTATTCTATGGAAAATCGAATCTAAACATGATACAAGTAGTCCTCAACTTATGAGCACAATGGAACCCCAAATTTCTGATGCCAAGCGAGACATTTGTTAAGTGACTTTTGCCACACTTTACAACCTTTCTTGACACAGTTGTTAAATGAATCACTGCAGTTGTTAAGTTATTAATACAGTTGTTGTGAATCTGGCTTCCCCATTGATTTTGCTTGTCAAAAGGTTGCCAAAGGTGATCACATGACCTTGGGACACAGCAACGGTCATAAGTATGAACCAGTTGCCAAGCTTCTGAATTTTGATCACATGATCCTGGGAATGCTACAAAGATCATAAGTGTGAAAAATGGTCATAAATCACTTTTTCCAGTGCCATTGTAACATCAAACAGTCACTAAATGAACTGTTGTAAGTTGAGAACTACCTGTAATTGCAATCTTTCGCACGTATTTTTAAATAAGACCCTGCAATGAAAATCAATTTACATATGCAACAAATGTTTAGATTTGCAACACTTTTCAATTTCATTACAAAAATATAGAAATAAAAAGTTATTTTAAAAAAATATATAGCTTAGAGGGATAGAAGGAAGAAGCTTGAGGAGAGGTGTGACAAGCCAGATTTCACTGACAGTATGTTTTACATGTTGTGTATTGTAGACCAGAGAAATCATATTATTTTACATGAGCAAATTGATAAGAACTGTTTTACCAACTTTTTAGCTCTCAGAATTCTAGATTTGCTAGATTAGGGGACAGTCAATAAAGTCGAATACTGTACTGTAACTTAAGATTTGAGATCGGAAAATGAAAGTACTTCTTTATACGGTATATACTATGCACAGTAACTTACTACCACCTACATCAGTGATGGTGAACCTATAGCACGCGTGCCGGGGGGGCCACTCAGAGCCCTCTGTGGGCATACGTGCTGTCGCCCCAGCACAGATTATGCCATAGGGCAGTGATGGCAAACCTTTTTTAGCTCGGATGCCAAAAGGGTGTGCACGTGTGCAATAGCATGCACAAGCGTGCCCACAGCCATAATGCAATGCCATCCCCCCACACATGCGTGCACAAACCCCCTACCACTGCCCCCCCGCACATGCGCACAGGCCTCAATGGAGCCTCCGGAGTTCCAGTAGGCCCGTTTTTCGCCATTCACAGACTCCGGAGGCTTTCTTGAAGCCTGGGGAGGGCTAAAACGGCCTCCCCCTGCCCTCAGAAGGCTGAAAATCAGCTGGCCAGCACGCACATGCATGTTGGAGCTGACATAGGGCAACGCCTAGCGTGCCCTCAGATATGGCTCTGAGTTCCACCTGTGGCACGCGTGCCATAGGTTCGCCATCACGGCCATAGGGTTTCCTGCCTGAGAAGGGGTTGGACTAGACGACCTCCAAGGTCCCTTCCAACTCTGTTATTCTGACTATTATGGGTGATGTGCTCCTGAGTTGACACGTAATAATGGCAATTAATCATTTCTACGATCCCTCAGCAAAGTGAGCAATTTGCCACTTCTACACTTTTCCCCTTGGTTGCCCCACTTGCCTCCTTTTCCCTCCCACAGAAGATATCTCACAAGATCTCACCTGCACGCTTTTCCTCGGGCGAGGAATGGAACCAAAGAAACACAGCGAGAAAGAAGCTGCCTGGGGTGGCTCCGCGTTCTTTTCAGTGGTTTCTAAATTGTGGGAACCTCCTCCTGCCAAAGAGGGCTTTCGACTTCCTATGGCAACTGCTGCTCTCTTGGCGGCCACGAGCTGAGCAAAACAAATGGGAGACCTCTGGGGAACGGAGGCTGTGCTTTTCCCCAATGAGAGAAGCTACCCCGGACACCCGAAGCCGGGAAAGTAGCACTGACAGGGGAGCAAGGAGAGCCTAAACAGGTATCTCAGCGTGGCTTTACAGCAGATGCTAACTCCTTCCCGGGAGTCACAAGACTCTGTTCTTGTGGTCTGTCTTGCCAGCGGTCCCTTTAGCTCACCAGATGAGAAACCCACATCTGCCTTCTTGGTGTGGCAGTCGCCTTGGGCTTTGGGACCAGGTGAACAAAGGCGGCTTTTAATTCCTTTTTCACCTGGCAGGACCTGGCAAATGGATGAAGGTGGGACAGACAAAAGTCAAGATTATAGTTACCAGCTTAAGATGGCTGTAAAGGGAATTCATGGGGCATACAGCTACCAATAGCTAATAGCTATTATATATGGTATCTAACTTACAACCATTCATTTAAGCCTCCGGACAGCACTGAAAAAAGTTATTTACAACCTTGCACTTATAACTGTTAAAGCATCCCAGGGTCATGTGATCAAATTTTGGGTACGATTACATGATTCACTTAACATCTGCAGTGATCTGCTTAACAACTATGGCAAAAAAGTCAATAGAAATTCTGGTCTAAATTGTAGTACTAAGTTGAAGAACTGTAATTTTATTGACCAGAAACTGTGGAACATTAGCAGAAGAGGCCCGTTTTGCTCATGTCTCACCAAAAACTTACAAAGAATCTGACCACTCTAATAAATAAAATTTAAATAAAATTTATCTGGTTTAAATAAAATTTAAACCAGATAAATCTTTGGTTTAATCCAGCAGTTTATATGCATGGATTATATTATATGCATATAATATATTATATGTAAAATATCTGAGCATGTTAAACTACTAATACATAATTAAAATCAAGAGAGGCAAGAATAAATATCCCATGTTTCCTTTTTTGCACTGTACCCTCAAAGTAATGAAGATAGTAGCTAAATTCTTACAAATCTTCAAAATTTGCTCTAGATTTCAGGTTGATGGACAGAAGAACTCTTGTAGGAATACAATGAAGCTGTTCTTTATCCTATTCCCAAATGTACTTTGGACATGCCTTGAGGTCTCTTCTACTTGAGACTTTCCAAATAGGCTTATGTTCAGCACTTAGCACATTATTATATTCAGGACTTTTTTTCTCTTGTAGCCTATAGCAAGGAAAACTCATTTCTAGGCAAATAAGAACACTTCAGTTTCTAAGAACTGACAATTTGATCTTTCTGTTTAATTTCAAGGCTATGAATGCAGCTTAAGCCTTTGAATTAGTTACTTGGAACTGCTGTGCTGAAGGGCAGGATTAAACAATCGCATCAAAAAGTATGTTTGGAGGGCAGTTAAGCCCAATATTGTACAGTATTCCTTTAGCATGTTTTGTTTCCAGTGTGTTTTGCTAGAGAAACCTACATTTCTATATTCTTTCGCTATTTTATCTCCTCCCTTTCCTTGATACTGTTGCCTTCTCCTCTGTATTTCCACACAAAGCAGCCACCCCAGAGATTTATTTATTTTGAGCCGATGTATACTAATTTGCTACGCCTGATGATGATGATATCCATTTAGTCATGTCCGACCCTTAGCAATTTTATGAGTCAGGTCTCTTCACATCTTCTACTACTTCTTTGAGTTGAACAGTCATTTAGGGCCTTTTTCTTTCTTTCTTTCTTTTTTGTAAAACAAACAGAAACAACTATCTGATTCTAAAAGCCGAATTTGAAGATCTGATGCTATATTAAATCGCATTAATTCTATAAACAAAAGGCCTCTAGCGGGCGTTCACAACTCAGTGGCTCCAATCTGCTCCTCGCGCTGAACCAGCAGAGACGGGATCGCTTAGGCGAGATGTGCTTAAAAGTTTATCTCCTCAGCCATTCTTGGGGGGAAGGGTGGACAGAGAACTCTGCACGCGCCCCGTGACTCGTTCTCCTTTCTTCTTCGTCTCTTCTTTCCGCGGCTCCAATTGAAGGCCGGGCTCACAAAGCTGGACTTCTTCCTGACAACTTTGAAAAAAAGGGGAAATTCTCTCCTTTTTCATCCGCCAAAACAGCCTCCGGCCAGCAGGGGCAGCTCGGTTCTTCCGGAAGCCCCGCGACTCAAATGTTGGCTCTCCCGCCGCAGGCAGCGGGCCAAGAACAAGCAACGCCGCGGCTTGGCGGGCTGGAAAAAGAGAAGCATCTTTCTTCGCTCACCTTCCCTGTCCTGCCGTTCAATGAAAGGTACTAACGCCGCCAGATAACCGCGCGTCAGAGCACGCATTTTTGGGCAGCCACGAGCGGCCGCTGCCTTCGTCCCTTCAGGAGCGGATCCTTTCCCGACTCCCTTCGCCATTGTTCGCGGTCGCAGGGAGCACTCCGCACAGGGCTTTTCCCCTCTGAGGCAAAACTCTTCCCCCCCCCCCCAAAAAAACCTCCGCTCACCACCGAAAAGCGCCTACGCACCTCCCTTGCTAAAAATCAAAGGGCTCCGCTTCGCCTCTTTCGGGCCGCCGAAAGTTTTTCTTTCCGTGGGAGGCAGGGATCGCGCGCGCACTGTTGCGCCCAGGCTAATATCGCCGTTTTCCCTTGGGCCGTTTTGAAAAAACCGCCCTTTTCAAACTCTGGAGAAATTGTCTGCCCTCTCAGGAGGCGTGTCCGCTGTGTCGGGCCGTCTAGCGAAGTTTTTAACCGCTGCGTGGCGGGCATAAATTGAAGCGATCCAAATACGCTTAGAGTTCTCCCTGGAGGCGAAATTACCTCAGTCGGATGTTTACGGAAGGCGTCAGATCTTGAGGAGATGGTAAATGGTAAAAGGAAGATACTACTGGAACAGTCATTTTGAGCTTTGGATGGGGATTCGGCTAAAACGATTCAAGAGTTAACTGTTGTGTGCTTAGCTCGGGTGAAGACTTTCCCATGTGCTCCTGGCTTGCTTAGATTTATTTCTTTTTGTAATAGGTAGCAGTCTGATCTTCCAGCCAGCTACTTGCTGGTGAGAAGAACAGGTAAGGTAATACAGATTGCAGTTTTGGAGCCAAGAGCGGGCAAGGTAATACAGATTGCAATTTTGGAGCCAAGAACTGCATGTCATCAACAGGTTGCAAGTTGCCCAATCCAATCCTAAGGCATTCAGATCTAGGAAATAATGAGAATCAACCATACATACAACTACCTGTATTTTGGGAGTATAAGAGGCACCTTTTTACTCCCCAAAAGAGGGTGAAAACTTGGGTGGGTCTTATACACCGAATGTAGCCCCACCTAGCTACCCCCACTCTTTGATCTTTGCCTGCCAGCAATTTACCTCCTTGCAGCAAGCAGCAGCAGAGCCTAATTAGCACAAGCCACTGATCTGCCTCCCGACACTCAGCTGATTTATTGAAGTTGCTAAAATGAAAGTGAAACTAAAGCTGCAGGAGACAAATTGCGGGAGGGAAAGGCAAAGACAGAATTTTATTTTCTTGTGGTAATCAGAGTATGCTGAAATAGGATGTTTGTTTTTTGCTGCAAGGAGGTAAATCAATAACTATAAATGCCTATAGAATGTTCAAATTATTAGACTTATTTTTAAAGACTTTTATTATTGTTTTAGACAACTTAACAAAATGAAGAAGATTTTAAAATAAATGCTTGATCTGAAGAGGCCCAGTGCTATTATATCTTCTTTTAAATAGCAGAGAATACTTCCAAAAAGCCACATCAATTTTAAAGATCTGTGAAAGTATAATCTGAATTGTCCTGTTTTAGTATTAAGTATTAATATATTAGTATTAATATAAAGTATTAAAATAAGGCAGCTGCGTTAAACCCTGACTTAGTCATGTTTGGAGTAGATCTATTTAAATAATTGGGAGGAGTTAATGTGATTACATTTAAGAAAACTTTCTGGGATTAATATACTGCCATAATGTACATTTCTCCAATTCTTTGTTATTTCTGTGGGTCAGACACACATGCACAGAAATACACAGCAAACAATGTATATCATCTGTGCTTTTTGCTGTTTGGCAAATGGCAGGGAGGCAGAGGCCTTTTTTCCTTGTTTTCCTCGCCCAAAACTAAGGTGTGTCTTATACTCCGAAAAATACGGTATATAAGCATCGTAAAAGCACTGTGTATTTCAGCTGCCTTGAAATTCTGCTCTTAATTTGTGCCATCCCTCCTGGACATTAGTCACTAGCAGCGGTGGGTTGCTCCCGGTTCGTCCGGTTCTAAGAACCGGTAGCGCCAGCGGTGGGAGGCTCCGCCCACCCATCCAGGACGCTTCTGTGCAGAAGCATCGCACGCACATGAGCGAACCAGTAGTAAAGGGTTTTAGAACCCACTACTGGTCACTAGGATACTTTTCTGTATTTAATTTCTCTGAGTTCATTGTTTTCAGTCTGCTTCACTATTGTGCCTAGCTTTGTATACCACTTAATGTTTCCATCAACAGGTAATCTTTGTTTATCAACCACAATTGGAACTGGCAATTTGGCTGTTAAATAAAACAGTCACTAAATGAAATCATGACTACGCTTGATCTTACTTCAGCTTTCCTTTGCTTTACATATCTGCAAAGGTTGTAAATGCAAAGATTGATCACCATTATAATACCATAGTGGTCTGTCTCTAAACAAGACAATCACTAAACAAGGACTATATATAATGCACTTGGCAAGATGTTGGAAGAAATATCCTTTTGGGTTCAGTTCCAAGTGGGGGAAAAGACACTGGAAACATGGAAACTGTTTGGAAAGATGGTTTAATGGTGGACAGGATCACATGGTTTGAGGTCCTGGTAGAAAAAGGGAAGAGATACTGGAAGTCCCTGGGTTTTATGCCCTCTATTGGGCACCACCTTAGAGCTTTCTGTTCCTGTGTAAGAAATATATTCTGATTGGTGATCAGACTCCCAGGGGGCGGGGTTCTTAGCTAACTTTGTAGGCTGTCCGTCTTCCAGGCTTGGTTGAGCCTTGCTGGCTGAGGTAATTTTCCCAGGTGCCATGTGGTGAGTTCTGTTGCTAGATGGGTAGATGACTAATCCTACCTTTGTTGAGGGCATTTGCCTATGAATAGTGAGGACATTTGCCTATGAATAGACCTAGCCATCTCTTTATCTGGTAAATGCTGACATCTGCTGTGGGCTATTGAGGATGGTGGGGGCTATTAAGAGTGAGTCTGCTTCCTGCCTAAAAAAAGAGCATGTTTCTCCATTTCTCATCCAGGGAAATATAATATTCTGCTTTTTTAATATTTCCTAGAATATTTCATTTTTCTAGGAGAGGGGTGGGTGCTAACTTCCTACAATGTAATCCATAGCTAGCAGAATAATATAATTAATTTTATTACAACATATTGTTGTTGTTAGTTGGGAAGTTGTGTTCGACCCATCGCGACCCCATGGACAACATTCCTCCAGGCCTTCCTGTCCTCTACCATCCCCAGGAGTCACCATGGAGGCTCTTCTCCAGTGAGTCCTTCCTTCTCATTAGGTGGCCAAAGTATTTGATTATTACAGCATAATAATTTATAACACCTCAATTCTCTTATGTTTCTTCTTGCAACAGCCAATTATGGCTTTGGTTTATTTTCTCAGGAAAACTTGTCTTTTGAGGACAATGAAAAGACAGCTTTCTAATGATTTCTGCGTTATTTTTTTAATGCAATGATTAATCAAGATCTAAAAATAATGTAGATTGATCACAATAACTATCATTTCATAACCTATATTGTAAACATTGTATCTGTCATTGTAGGAATTCAGTTTTCTGGGGGAAAACGCTCCCTAACTGTAATGTGAACCTGAAGATAGCCAAACATCAAGAATTCAGAAAAAAATTGAAAAACTATAAACAGATAAAATGAGTGCTTCTGGAGGGAATTGTGGAAGTCCCAACTCTACAGAATCTGCAACTGACTGTTTCAAGGAACTGTGGTCCAAACTGAAAGAATGTCATGATAAAGATGTCAAAGGTATGGTTGCTCTGCGTATTTAATCATCGGCAAATTAATATTGATAGCCATGGGTTATTTCTAAATTAGCAACAGCTGTAAAATAATGTAATACCTAAAAAAAACCTTGTTTTTTGATTTTAAGAATCCTTACTGAGTTCATGTGGTTGGAATTCATATTTTAATATTATACTTAGTTTTTCATTGACTTCTTTGCCCTGTATATTCTATAATATTTGGTGAGATCATATCACAAATCGCAGTCAAGATCAAGTATACAGTACATAGATTAAGCAAGCGATACACAAGATAAATACAGTTGAGTTCTATATACTTTTTCTTTTTTTATCATATTTAGAAAGTAATAATGATGGATATGAAGATTCCAGTGATGGAGAATTTGATGGATCCAAGATCCACAGTATAATCCTGTAATATCTTTTAAATTGGAAACAAATCCCATTATGTTCAGTAGTCAGTCTTACAAAGCCAGAGATGTGTAATGTTGATAGAAATTCTAACTAAGATATTCCTGTATGCTTAGAGAATTCCCCAAGTTCCATCTAAGTAGATCAACAAAATATACTATCAGATTCCAAGAATCAAAGAGAAAACTGTTATCCTATTTTATCTAGCTGATTACCATAGAAAAGTACCATGAGATATTAAGAACTTGTTACAGCAATCCACTACTGAAACTGATATCAATAGCTAAGAAGATTAGGATCAAGGAGACAGAATAATATCTAAAAATCTGCCTCATGAAATAATTAAAGCAATCTTAAGATATATGACATAACAACAATTAAAATTTAATTGGTTATAGGTGTCTGCTGAAATATCTAGTTGACATTTGGAGCAATGATTTACAAAATTGCTGGTGTGAAATAAAGCCATTGTCTTATTTTTCAAAACTTTTAATAGCAAGTTTAAAAGAGCCTTATAAAACCTATTGGAATATTGATTACTTTCTATAGACTATTAAGTAAATACATTTCTAAGGCTTAGTTTATTCCACAGCTGAGTTTTAGAATTCATGGGATGCTGTCAGCAGAGTGCATGTTGAGGTATCACCAGTATAAGATTTGGCTGCCTACGGAGTATCTCCATGTCATAGAACCACATAATAGAAAACTGAGTATTAAATTTTAAACATTAGGAAAAAATGGGGGTAAACTTTCAAAATAGTTAGGAGCTATAACCGAAAACGTATTATGTATATTAAGAAAAAGGTCTCTGTTTGGAAGTCTAATGAAGGCTGTAGGTGTGTCAGTGCAAACAGTTAAAGTGGATTTTTTTTTCATGTTCTGAAACTTTGTTACTGTGTTCTATGTAATGCATGGCAAATTTAGAACCTGCATGATTTTATCAAAAAAACATGCCCAAAGGATTGTTTTTTCAAAAGATGGTGATTGTACAGTAGAACCATATGGTGATATATAAGGCAAACACAGACTTGTCTGGACTATGTTTCTGAAGTCTATAAATAAAAATTAAAACTGACTCATGATTTTTAATTTTAGATGTCAGCAAAATATGCTTTATAAAATAGAAGTCTATAATCAGTGAGTTTTGTTTTTTAGTTATGTTTGTTGTATAGAAGCTCCAAAATACCATATTTTGTCTTTTTTAATGTTGATTTTTAATAAACATGGATGATATAAATGTGATCAAGTAGACATTACACTATGCTTAATATTAGCTGCTTTGGCTTAAAGTACATATTTCTTAGTAAAAATTACATTTTTTCTCTCAGTTTGAAACAAGTGAGCCTGATCAAAACAGAGTCATTCAGAAAGCAAATAAGTGCTAATATAGTGAAAGGATTACAAGGGCATGTTTGATGGGCAAGAAAGCTCTTTCTGCACCTGCTGGCATATCTGACCTTTCTTCATCTCATCTTTGAAGATCAGAATTAAGCAGCTAGATGGAAAAAATCTTAGGGAAAAGGCTTATATAGAAAAACTGATAGGAAATGATAAGCAACTATAGTATTCCTTTTTCCCCGTCCATCTTAGCAAATCTTCGCACATTATTTGCAATCACATACTGTATTTTTCAGAGTATAAGACGCACCTTTTTACCCCCAAAAAGAGGGTGAAAACTTGTGTGCGTCTTATACACTGAATGTAGCCCCAGCCACCCCCACCCTTTGGCCTCTGTCTTCCAGCAATTTACCTGTTTGCAGCAAAGAGGGAAGAGCCTGTTAAGCCAAGCAAGTCCTTAGCAGCTTTCCGATCCCCAGCTGATTTGCCACGTGCTAAAATGAAACTGAAACTGCAAAGAGGCAAATAGCTGGGAGAGACACACAGATTTTTATTTTCTGCTGAACTGGATGAAAGAGGGTAAGTGAATAACTATAAATGTCTGTAAAATGTTCAAATTATTAGACTTATTTTTTAAAGACTGCTTTATTATTGTTCTAGAGCAGGGGTCCCCAAACTTGGCAACTTTAAGACTTGTGGACTTCAACTCCCAGAATTCTCCAGCCAGCTATGCTGACTGGAGAATTCTGGGAGTTGAAGTCCACAAGTCTTAAAGTTGCCAAGTTTGAAGACCTATGTTCTAGAGCCAGGGGTCTCCAACCTTGGCACCTTAGTTTTGGGGGAGGAAAACAAGGAAAAAAGGCCTCTGCCTCCAAGCAATTTGCCAAACAGCAAACAGCACAGATGATATACACTGTTTGCTGTGTATTTCTGTGCATGTGTGCCTGACCCATAGAAATAGCAAAGAATTGGAGAAATGTACATTATGCCAGAAAGTTTTCTTAAATGTAGTCACACTAACTCCTCCCAATTATTTAAATAGATCTACTCCAAGGTAACTAAACTCTAATACTAAACAGGACACTGTTACATTTCAGACTATACTTGTACAGAACTGGTAAAATTAATTAAAATTTCTGGAAGTATACATTATTCTCTATTATTTAAAAGACGATACAATAGCACTGGGCCTCTTCAGAGCAAGCATTGATTTTAAAAAGCTTCTTTATTTTGTTAAATTGTCTAGATTTACAGGGATCTCCAACCTTGGCAACTTTAAGACTTGTGGACTTCAACTCCCAGAATTCCACAGCCAGCAAAGTTAACAAAGCTGGCTGTGGAATTCTGGGAGTTGAAGTCCACAAGTCTTAAAATTGCGAAGGTTGGAGACCCCTGGCTCTAGAACAATAATAAAGCAATCTTTAAAAAATAAGTCTAATAATTTGAACATTCTACAGACATTTATAGTTATTCACTTACCCTCTTCCATCCAGTTCAGCAGAAAATAAAAATCTGTGTGTCTCTCCCAGCTATTTGCCTCTTTGAAGTTTCAGTTTCATTTTAGCAGTGGCAAACAGCTGTAGGTCGGGAAGCTGCTAGTGACTTGCTTGGCTTTACAGAGCTCTTCCCTCTTTGCTGCTAACAGGTAAATTGCTGGAAGACAGAGGCCAAAGGGTGGGGGTGGGTGGGGCTACATTCGGTGTATAAGACGCACCCAAGTTTTCACCCTCTTTTTTGGGGTAAAAAGGTGCGCCTTATATTCCGAAAAATATGCTATATGTTTTTAATACTCATATTTTCTGAAGTAGTTTTCAGTCACTTTCCAGTTTATGACTATGATATTCATTTTTAACATGACTGCTGTTTTTTAATTAGAAAAATGAATTTTGAAATATTTACATAATTGTAATTACTTATTTATTGCATTCAGTAATAGCTTACATTACAAAGCTTCTGAATTGAGTAACTTCATATAATCAGGGATAAAATTTTATTTCATTATGATTCCTTGCTGCTGTTGAAAACTGAAACAACTTTGCCTATCAAGAATCCATGCCAATACCATTTTCTCAAAGAAAAATGTCTTGGTCACAACTAAGAGGAAATAGGAGATGGGGGTTCTAATCTTGCTTTGCTTCTTTTCTTTCTTGTATAGATATACAATAATTGGTTATAATAATTACAGATTATTACAGATTATTGCTTAAGTTAATGGGCTAAGTGTGAGGAAAATCAGTTTTCAGTTCAATAGGGCTGTTTGGTTAGTAGACTTGACATCTTATACATTTTTACTTAATATATGTGCATGCATCATTTCCTCCTCCTTTCTGAAATGTATAAATATATTTATATTCCTTATCTTTTTTAAATGCAAAAAGTCTCTAGCATTGACATTCCATTTAGTCAGTTTTGACTCATGGAGATTATGTGGACAAATTTTTGCTATCATGATCTGACTGATAATTGCCTGTAGCTATTTCAAAATCATTCCAAGAATTTATTCGAACTTGTCCATCTACCTTCTATGTTGCACTCCTCTTCTACTTTCCGTAACTTTAGCAAGCATAATAATTCTTTATAGTCTATCTTTTTCTTTTTCCTATGCCAAGTAGAGATCAGTTTCTGCTTGCTTATCAACACTTCTAAAGAACAGTCAGCCATTATTGTTCCAGGATTTGGTCTGGCAGTCCAAGACGTTTTTTGTAACCATTTCCAAATCCATAATATAGTACAAAGATAAATTCTTTCCAGATTGCACAGTTATAGATTATCACTAGAAAGACCAATATTTTTAACTATTCTGACCTTTGTTGCCATTATTTAAATTGGCAGTTGCTTTTCTCTATAGGGCTAGGCTCTTTTTAACTTTGCCAGCACACTTTCCCTCTTTGCTACTTTTCAGTTAAGAAACAAATAATGTTTTCAATTCTTTGCCATCAGCTGTTAGTTCATTAAGCATACAGGTTGCCATTACCCTTGTTTTAGTAGAAAAGACAACTAAGGTAGAAGTTACAACTAGGTATGATTTCTAACTGCCTTCTGTATGGAAAAGACAGTCTTTGGTATATATATATAATTTATACAGTATATATATATATATATATATATATATATATATATATATATATATATATATATATATATATATATATATATATATATATATATATATATATATATATATATATATATATAATATATGCTGTGAGAGCCATATATCACTGTCTCTGAAGTCCTATATACTGTGGCTGATTTCATCCTATATGAATAAGAATATATGCCTTCCATGCTGTAAGAGCTTCAATGGCTGACAATTTATTCTTGGACTAAATGTCAGCTATTGACATTTGTCATATCATGATATATCATTTGATATATCAACCGTAGCTTGAGTTAGTGATTCTATCCAATAATGTTTAGTGACAAATCTTTTACAGGTATTGTAACTATCTGGAAAGTTGTAGACTTCTAGAAAAATAATTGGTCTGTAGCTAAAGTTGGAAGGGTAACTTTTCAAATGTTTGTCTATTTTACTTTCTAGTTTACCTTTTTAAAAAAATTTCTTTTCTTTCATTTTGCTATTATCTGCTCTGATAACTGAATAACTGACATGAAAATCAAACCGTAACTAAATAGATATTTAAATAACATTTTCTTATACTTTCAGAGAGTACATGGGCAATTTTGTTGGCAATCCCAGTTTCTATACGTCTGAATGAAAGATCTTTATCAGATTAGAAAAATTTTAAACAAAGAATTAATTTATCCTGTCTTCTTTTCTTAGGATTATTGTCAAAGATCTCTAAACTGAAAGCAGAAAGGTGTCTGTAAGTATCTTGAGCAAAAAAGTGTTCTTGATTAGATGGTAATAGTTGAGCTGGCCACTTTATTCATGGCCAATTACTACCGTATATATCAGATTGAGATATATACATTTTACAAGATACACCTTTATAACTATTACCTCCTTAAGTCCTGAAAGTTGTTGTTGTTATTGTTATACTTTTATCTTGCCTTTTTGATGTATAACTCAAAGCGGCAGACATGCTTAATATTCCTATTTTCCGTACAACAACAGCCCTTAAAATGGCTGGGCTAAAAGACTGCCAGGCCCAAAATCATCCATCCAACTTTCATGTATAAGGGAGACCTAGAACTTACAGTCTCCTGGTTTCTAGGCGAGTATCTTAATTACTATACCAAATTAAGTTGGAAATTAAACTCTATTTAATGTGCAGGTAGTCCTCGACATACAACAGTTCATTTAATGATTGTTCAAAGTTACAACACTGAAAAAACTGACTTAGGATTGTTTTTCACATTTATGACTATTGCTGTGTCCCAAGGTCAGGTGATCCCCTTTTGCAAGCTTCTGACAAGCAAAGTCAAGGGGGAAGCCAGATTCACTTAACAACCAGGTTACTAACTTATCAACTGCAGTAATTGACTTAACAACTGAGGCAAGAAAGATTGTAAAATGGGGCAAAACTTACTTAATAAATGTCTTATTTAATAAGAGAAATGTTGGGCTCAATTGTGGGTGTAAGTCGAGGACTACCTGTATGTGGAAAGTATTGGGGGTGAAACTTTTATGCTGGGAACAACTCATTTTTAAAATAATGAGAATATTTCAAGTAAATGTAGCTAGGGTGCTGCTGATTGCACATACCAAGATAGCTGGGACCAGCTTACAAAGGTTATGTATAATCCTGCAAAAAAGATGCAGCAGTTTTATTGATCTAAAGCAGTGGTTCTCAACCTGGGGGTCGAACGACCCTTTCACAGGGGTTGGGAGACTTCGCCCGGACGCCGCCATTTGGGTTCTTTTACTCTCTGCGCATGCGCAGAATGCTTTACGCATGCGCAGAGGGTAAAAGAACCCAAGTGGCGGTGGGGGCGTGGGACGCGGGATTAGGAAGGTTGAGAACCACTGATCTAAAGAAAGGTGTTTCATACTAATGTGTATTGTCTTTAAATCTGGAGTATGACCTTACTGCATTGGCTGTTGCTATTAGCTTTTAATGTCACTTAAATATTTTCTTTTTTTGCTGCCATTTTTGCTAGTAAAATTGTTTTTGGCATATGTTAATTTATATTAGATGTTGTTTTAGGCTTTGAATTAATTAAAAAGAGAGCTGCCACAAGATATACAGCATCATATTCAGTTCTTTTCTTGTTAGAAACAAACCTGCTCTGTTTCCATAACTGAGCCAATACATTTTTAATGCTCAAATATATACTTCTATCATTGTATTTTGTGTTCAACTTGTGGTTGTGGGGGAAGACTCTTGAGAGTCCCTTGGACTGCAAGGAGATCAAATTGGTCAATCCTAAAGGAAATCAACCCTGACTGTTTCTTGGAAGGACAGATACTGAAGCTGAAGCTTAATTACTTTGGCCACAAAATGGGAAGAGAGGACTCATTGGAAAAGGTCCTGATGTTGGGAAAGATTGCAGGCAAAAGGAGAAGGGGACAGCAGAGGATGAGATGATTATATAGTGTCATCAATATGTGGGCATGAGTTTGGGCAAGCTCAGGAAGACACGGGAGGACAGGGAAACCTGGTGTCGCGGAGAATCGGATATGACTTAGTGACTGAACATCAAACCATTGTGCTTGGTTTATTCCAGATCGCATTGTTTCTCTGTTTCTCCTATTCTATATAAGTCATCTTATTTTCTCTACCCATCTTATATGCATAGAACACTGATTCATTAAGGCTAGAAAACCTGTGCATGCTTCCCTTGATAGACACACATAATAGAGAAAAAAGTATTTTTCCTGTCATTTTATTCTTCCCTACAGTATTATATAAGAATTTACTTTTTGTTTTCATGTTGTTTATAGTAGAAATCCAGTGCAGCTACATTTACGTCATTTAGTTGTAATGTGTTATGGATGAAACTTGTTATTTATTACCATTTAAAGCCATCAATTTTGTAAGATTCAGAATTTGTATTCAGTCCAAATGTTAGTACTCATAGCTATTTGTTAACTTTGAAGTAACAGGATTTCTTCTTAATGAAAATACACCTAACCCCATACAATCTCTGCTTAAAAATTAATTTTCCTTTATATATAGGGATGCAGCAAGGCTTGATGAGTTCTATACAAAAAACCAGCAGCTTAGAGAACAACAAAAATCATTGCATGATACTATTACGGTCTTGGAAGATCGGTAAGTAAGAATTATTCCTTTTTGCTTACAGAATTTGGCAACTTTTTTCTTTAGTACAAGACGACTGAATTTAAAGGAATAGTCTTAAATTAGTTATTGATTTTATTCAGTAGATTATCTCTGACATCCTTATCTATAACACTATGTTGTCTTTTAATATTTTCTGCTATGTTTTACATTTTTCCATACACAAACACACGCACAGAGAGAGAGAGAGAGAGAGAGAGAGAGAGAGAGAGAGAGAGAGAGAGAGAGAGAGAGAGAGAGAGAGAGAGAGAGAGAGAGAGAGAGAGATATTTTTGTGATGGCTTTCATGAGCCAATAGAATGACCATATTTAGATAATCATGTTATGTTAATAAATTGAAAGACTTTTGCTTTTACTTTGCCCTTTTCTTCAGGGTACAAGGAAACAAACCAGAAATCTGTAGTAACAATCTTCTAACTGTTAGAATACTAACATGTTTTGAAACTGTAGTCAGAAGCTTCCTGACTTGATCATTGGCAGCACGTGCATGACACATAGTAAAGTTAAACTTAGTGTATCATTTGAATCTGCTGTAGGTTTAAGATGATAACACAGAAATTTTAAAGCACAATTTGGAATCCTGTTTTACTTAGCCCTTGCTCTGCATAAACCCAGAGAGAGAAGTTAAATAAAGAAAAGCTCCTAATGTCTAAGCATTAAGTCAATGGTAGTAGAAGGCGCAACATGACCATTCATGGGTTTCCTGAACACTCCATTTGTATTAGTATGTAAAGATTAATTCCTTGATTGAGCCATTCTGGTGGGTAAGGACTGACTTGCCAGTTATCATCACAGAGAAAAAGACAGAGAGTGATTTGCTTGTTCTTATGCTTGGCTCAAAAATAATAGGGCCACATGTGGATGTACTTTCTACTTATATAAAAAAAGCAGAGCAACTTTGTGCACCCAAAAATGGCTTCCTTTTTAAATTTTACTGTTAGAATAATGGCTTCTTGCTATATTACTGGATCAAAAATTTCCATTGTTGTAAAATTGCCAGTAGTTCCTTTAAAATACTGCTTATCAACAATCTTTGTTGTACTCTTATTGGATGAGACTAAAAATAGGTTCTTTTACAACAACAGCTCCCAACCTTTTGAGCACCAGGGACCAGTTCTGCAGAAAAAATTTTTTGATGGATCATAGAGCCCATGGTTTTGCATCCTACCTAGATCCCCCGCATGCGCAGACGAAGCTTCGCTCTCTTGCATGGCCCGGTTCAAAATGGACCCAAGATCACATGGGTCATTTGACTGTTCAGATTTCTAGAGTCATAGACCTATAATTTTTGATTAACATTTTTAATGTCTTCAGACCATAAACATATAATTTAATGTTTTTGCTTTGCTTTCTATAAGGTATTTGTCTTGCTGCAGAATAACATTAGAACTGCTGAAGGTTTATGTCAGAATATGCCATACTGGATCAGATAATGGCTGAGTTGTGAGGAATTTTTTTCCAATAATAACCAGCTATGAATTTTCAGAAGAATATTCAAGAGCTGTAAAATAAGAACATATGTGAGAAGAAATGTTTTTTCTCTCACCAAATAGTATTTTCTTCACTCAGTGATCAAAAATTGGAATTAGCCCAGAAACATGCTTCAATATTTATAAGTATTTCAGTTACTACTACAAGGCAATTATTGAATGATTACTTACAAGCAAATCCTGCAATGTTCAATAAGTCTTAATATCTTGTAAGTATGCTTATGATTTCAGCCTTAATATTTTTATATCCTATTAGCTAAACCTTTATAATTTATCATAAGCCTGTCCTTAGAGTGCTTCGACTTATCTAGTACTTTCAAAATTTATATTGAACCAAAAACAGATGGAGAAAATACACCTTCTAATTACATAGGTTAAGGGCAGGATTATGTGATCGGTGTGCAGTAACTGAAGAGCATATGAAGAAGAAACAACAGGAATTTGAAAATATCCGGCAACAGAACCTTAAGTTAATCACTGAACTGAGTGAGTTTTAGCATCCTTTTGTTTTTTTAATGCTATTGTTTC
Organism: Diadophis punctatus similis; assembly: GCA_023053685.1. Lineage (NCBI taxonomy): Eukaryota > Metazoa > Chordata > Lepidosauria > Squamata > Dipsadidae > Diadophis > Diadophis punctatus. The sequence goes on from JALIGW010000003.1 coordinate 156,953,585, forward strand.
TGCATTTGGGATTTGTGTTGCTATTGTCCTTCAATCAGAGATAATCCCATAGTAGGATTTCTGCATAAAATCATTTACCCAGTAGTAAGCTCAATTTAATTTAACTTGGTATACCAGTAGAAGAGAATATTTATAGCTCAGGGTTGATCTATGGCAGGGGTGGCCAAACTATGGTTCTTTGAGGATCTGTGGACTTCAACTCCCAGAATTCCTGAACTAGCCATGCATGCATGGCTAGCTCAGGAATTCTGGGAGTTGAAGTCCACAGGTCCTCAAAGAACCATAGTTTGGCCACCCCTGATCTATGGGGTCTTTGTGCTCTGAGCTTGGTGGGTTTTTTTGCAGACATTTCAGTAGCCAACTAGGGTAACTAGCATTAATGATGTTACTGTTGAGTAATGAAACATCTTCAAGAAAAGAACCAAGCTCAGAGAGCACCGAGGACTTCACAATTAACCTGATATACTTCAAAAGAGATATGTGAGGGATTGCACTATTAATGCCATAATTTTTGAGGATTCATGAAATATACTTTAATAAATTTACAAAGTTATTAGTATAGTAAGGCAAATAACATAGAAAGTTTGTATTTGTTTGATACAAAATATAAAAAGGTTTTAGTTGATGTTGAACTGAATTACCAAGAAAATTATATTTAGACTTGATCAAGTGGATAGATTTGTTCACATATCAAATTTTCATTAAGATATAATTTTGTTTTGAATTCTGAACCTGTGTCATGTGAATGCTCAACAGTTCTAATTCTTAACAATTAAGGAATATTCTGATGTGATGAAAAGGTAAAATAAGAAAAAAATATTGCTAAACCTTATGATGAATATCATTGATTTACAAATTATAGTATCAAACATTCCATTCACATTAATATGAAAATCAATTTAGCGTTATCTTAGTGATTATATATAGATTTGTGAAAAGGATAGAGGAAGATAAAACACAGCAGAAAATTATAATGCTTTCATTTTATTTCAGTAAATGAAAGAAACAACTTACAGGATGAAAATAAAAAGATTTCAGAAAAGCTTCAGAAAATGCAGCAAAAAATTGAGTAAGTTTATAACTATAAAAGACAAAATTATCTCAGAAGAAATGAAAGTCAACTTGTATATCATACCAAGAAAAATGCATGGATGTAAGTTATTACTAGTCAATCTAAGGTATAGGCAATTATAAACTCTCTGTGTGTGTGTGTGTCTGTCTGTCTGTCTGTGTCTGGGAAAAAACATGTTAATGACATAACCAAAATGCGATAACTTTACTAATAGAAGCAAGGACTCCCACTCAGTGCAACATAAGACACTCATTTTTCTAAACAAAAAAGTTTCACTTTTGTAAAATACTAAGTACTTCATTTAAAAAAAACCCACCCCATCTCTGAATTTCAAAATGTTCAAAAATCCTCTGTTGTTCTCCAGTTGAAAAACATAAGTTCTGCGATAAATAAAAACAAAGGTTAGCTCCTTGCTGAGAAAATTTCCTTACATTTAGTTCAATCTCTTAAAACTGTAGGCTATTTGGATGGATTGGGGATGTAGTAGAGCTGGTCATAGCAAAACCAAATTGTATTTAGTAGATAAGCTAAGGTTATCTGCAATCCTAAATGAAGTTGGGAAACGAATTCTTGTCATTTCTACTTTTTAACACTTGCATGATTTGCAGTCTTTAAAATTATCATTTATATGCATATTTCTGCCATTCTTTTTTTTAAACCAGTATTTTCTTCCAAGTTTTATCAGTTGCTATATGCTTCTTCCAGATTGTTGTTTTGAAGGCTGCAAAGGATGAAATATTTCTGTTTTATTGCTGCTTTTTTCTGAAGCTCCTTTCCTGATCATTTCCAGCTAGTACAGACTTTAAATCTTTCTGTTTTTTTTTTAATTCATAGTGCTTTTTCATCCCTCTTTCTCAGTAATTTCTCCAGGCATAGGAGCTCTCTTCTTCCTTAATTTCAGTCCTGTTTTACTACTCTCCTTCCCCCAGTGCAGGTAAGAGCAAACAAACAAACAAAAAAGGATACCGAAATAACCATTCAGTGGTTATTTGATAACAGACTTTCATTCATTCAGTCTCCAGGAAAATGAAAGCATGGGGGAGGTTGATGTATTTAGCCTTTATTCATATTGTTCTTCTATGGTTTTCTTAGGGAGCAAGAGCAATATATGGAAGATGTTATTCCAGATTCACCAGTTCAGTCACTGTCACTTTCAATGGTTAATCGAATGCGACGAAAACGAGAAAATAGGCATGTCCGGTATACAGAACAAAAGTGCACAGATTTGGAAAAGAAAGGAAGAATCTATGGTATAATTTTTAATAATTAATTCTTCCCCTAAAGTAGTTGGGAATAGTTGTCATTTCAAAGATAACAGAACAAAAAAATTTGTGCTCCTTTTTTGCCTGTCAATTTTTAAATCTCATTTTCAATACTAGCAAACTAAAATCTTCAGAATGTAAACATTTGAATTTAAGTAGTTCAGATAAGCAATATTCAAATGATATATTTGGTAGTTTAAGCATCTTTTCATTGAAATAATATAATCGTATCTTCAAAAACATTCTGCTGCATAAAAAATAATTTTAACTGCTTTTCTTCTTTAAGCATTACATCACCACCTTGTGGTCAATAGAAGGATTTTAATTTTATGATATCTAAGTTTAAATTAGAATAAAAGAAAATATAGATGATAAACTATTGTTTAAAACCTTTTAGTCATACACACACAAACACAGAGACAGAGATGGGCAGAGAGAGAGTTATTTAAAACTGATTTTAATATGAAGTATAGCTGTTATTTAATGAAAAAGCATGTTTTAAATATTTACTTGATTTACTCAAGGTAGCAGTGCTGACCAGGAGGGCCTTTTCTCAATTTCATGATGTTACAGCCCTTCCTGGATCGGGAGGCCCTTCTCATTCACTCATGTCTTGGTCAACTCCTATATGGATTATTGCAATGTGCTTCAAATGAGGCTACTCTTAAAGAGTATGTAGAAGCTGTAGCTCCAAGGACTGCATATGTAACAGTTCTGCTGTGGAGCTGCATTGGGTATCAGTGTTCTTCTGGATTCAATTCAAGATGTTGGTTATCACTTTTAAAGCCCTTTATGTTATGGGACCAGGTTACCTGAGAAACCATCTTCTTCCAATTGCATTGACCATCCCAGGCAGGCAGGCAGGAAAGATATGTTACGGATCCTGTCAGTTACAGAATTTTGATTGGTAGATTCAAGGAAAAGAGTCTTCTCTGCCATTGCCGTATTGAATATCATGTCCCCAGAGGAAAGGTTGGCCTCCACTTTTTTATGCCTTCCAGAAAAGTGAAGACCTGGCTCTGCCATCTGGTATTGGGTTCAAGGAGTGGCACATAACCCTGGGGTTAGCTGGTACTCCCTTCACTTTTTTTTATCTTACTCACTTTTTAACTTATGTTTTAAACTCCACTCTTATTTTATTTTTCACTTTGTTTTAATTATGTTTTTAATTTTATTTGGTTTTATCATTTGTATCTGTAAACCACCCAGATAGAAAGATGGGCAGTGTGTAAATTTGAAAAATAAAAAATGTGAAAGCTTTTAAGCCAAGCTATTATTCATATAGCTAGAGATAAAAATACAAATTGAAAGTAATAAAAGCAATTCTCTTACTATGTACAGTATATAGTTGTAATACAAGGTGAATTTTTAGAATGCTTTTATTTTTAAACACTATTACTTTTTCTTAAATACTTAAATATATTTATGTATTTATTTGAAAATCATAACTTGGACACATACATTCAGTATTAGAGCTCTTAGGTACAATAGTCAACTCTTTGCGTTTTAAACTGCATGGAATTCTTTTGGATATTTTAGTTTAAAATGTGCTTGTTTATAATTTTGTTTTTTAAATATATAGTGGGTTTGAAATAGTTTAACTTCAAGTTTTTTTAAAAAAATTCAATAATGGTAAATCCTATAAGAAAGCAAACCTATGCTATGGTCTAAGGTTTTTATAACCTTCTGTTCATGAAAGGATCTGGTTAGCCATTGACAAAAGCAGAATATTTTATCTAGTTTATTATATATTATATTCTAAATTTCATTATATACCTGCCTAATTTAGACTAGCAAACAAGCTGTTCTTTGGTCATTATCTTGTGTTCAATACCCATATCCTCAATCCTTAAATATTCTCCAATTTTTAGGCTTCAATACTTCAGGTACTTCTAAATAAATGCATTTCCCCCCTAGTATTCTGGACAGAAAGTGACTTTTTTTACAATACAGTTTAATGGCTAATCAAAATATGGAAACTAATTAAAATATATGCTTAACTCCGACATCTAATCAATCAAGACAAAGAGGACCACTTTAATGGAAATCATACTTCCCTTCAACCGGTCAGGTCCCACAGAGTGGGTCTCCTCCAGGTCCCATCAACCAAACAATGTCGGCTGGCAGGTCCTAGGGGGAGGGCCTTCTCTGTGGGGGGCCCCGCTCTCTGGAACCAACTATCACCAGAGACCCGAATTATCCCCACCTTGCTGGCCTTCCAAAAAGCTATCAAGACATGGCTTTTCCTGCAGGCGGGATACTGAGACAATTTTACATCCTAGGTCTCCCCCATGTTGGTATGGTTTTATATGTTTTTTAAAATTCTTTTTAATACTTTTTTTAAATATTACATTGTTTAGTTGTTCTCTAAATGTTGTACTCCACCCTGAGTCCTCAGGGAATAGGGCGACATATAAGAACACTAAATAAATAAATATAATAAATCCACAGGTGTTCAGATCGTTGCATAGAATTTTCAGTAATTAATATAAACTTTTATGGGGGATTTTGTCAAGGTAGGCTGATAGTTCTATTAAGCATAATGTGAATTGTTTAAAGTACATACTGAATTTGTACTTTATTGAAATTTGAATCAATATATCTAGTTCTTAATCAGCTATTTTGCTGACTCATTTACATATAAAAACTACTCAAATTCTCTCAGAGAAAATAGATGTGTGCATCCAGGTCTACTTAGCTTTTATTTATCTGTTTATTATGTCAACATTAAGGCTGCCTAACTTCATAGCAGCTCTGGGTAGTTTATAGATAGAAATCAAAAGAAAACAAAATATATCAAGAAGAAAGGCAAGACAGTTAACCAGAAACAAAAACCATTTGGGGTCTAAGCATATCAGATTTTTTTAAAAAAAGTTTTCTATAAATATTTAAATATAAATTCTGTATTATTATTTTTTCTAGAACTTGGAAATATTCCATTGTCTTCCACTCAAAAGCCTGTTTGGTCTGAAGAAGAAATATTGGTGGCAGAGACATGCCAGTTGTCCCCAGATTCAAGTAAATATCACCAATTTTAGCATTACTTAATATTTAATAACAACACTATTGTTTAATAACAAAGAAAAGAATTGTTTGAAAGAAATCTATTAAAAAATTTGGTTAGGAAAGAAGCAGATGTTCAAATAGTTCATTCCGAAATATTTTTGAAAAAACAGATGGAACAGTAAAGCAATTATATTATATCTTTATGTAAGTTAATTATTCTTAGCTTAGCTTTTTATCTGCTGCAAGCTTGTCTAGCTTGAGCATTCAACTGCATAATATTGGAAGCCTTTATTTTCTGATATAACTTTTAAGATTTTTATCAACAAATTAAAATCAAGCAGATGATTCAAAGCAAATGGGTTAGAAATGCATTAATATACTGGGTATATTTAATTTTCTATCAAGCCATATGGCTTTGCAAAAATAACTAAGGTGTACAGTAGGCCTGACCAAATTGATGCTTCAGCTTTTGCTGGAATGTAATTACTATAATTTGCAGCCAGAAAAACTATGTTGCCAAGAATTTATGACAAGCTATTCTATCTGGGGGGATTCTAAGTTAGAAAATACTGCCACAGAAATTTAATATGCACATGTTTTAATATTGATAAATCCAGACAATACTATTTTAGTGTAATTGATTTTTGGTTAAGAAATGTAAGATATAATTTAAAATTTCAATTTCTATGTATATTGTAAAAGAAAAAGTTTTATGTTTTTAATAAGTTTTTAAAAGTATTAGAATAGTATTCAGTGGGTTCTGGGTTTTTGTTTTTGTTTTTGTTTTTCACTCAGAAAATTTGATATAGATATGTTATAAGGATATATATTTTTGGTTAAGTTAGAAGATTGTAACAGAAGTTATGGTGAATATTGATGACGAGGCCAAATTAGAGCTACTCAGACAAGTCGTTTATATGTGCCATGAATTATTTAAAAATAATTTTCTTCAAGATATCCTACCAGGCTTCAAGAAGCAATAAACCCCTCAGCAAGTTAGTGCATCACCAAAGCAACGTGCAGGGATCAAAAGCCTGAATATTTTCTCCCTGCCTCCTTTTAATCTGTGTTTTTCTATTATTTACTGCTTGTATATTTATTTTAGTTCTTTGTTTTTGGTGCTTTAGGAGCCAGCTTGGCTGAAAAACAGGAGGTAGCTTTAATAAATACTGATTTCTTTGGTCAGTCACTTAAGGTCAGCTTGGTTATTTTTGCTTAGCAACAAGAGTGATGGCATTGTTATAATGCTTTTTTATGCTTTTCGGATTCCTCACTTTTCAAGCAGCATTAAAAAACATAAATTGGCAAGGATTCCAATAACAATTCTTTTAATTTATTCTTTTTAATATCTATATATTAAAGGAACTATTTCTGCAATACATAGGCACACAAACACACACTAATACATAGATGCATATGATGCTGTTCCCTTCCATAGTAAGTAATGTTATTCAAAGGGCAGAAAAGAAATAAAAAGGAACTAAAGCTGTAAGGTAAAAGAAAAAGAAAGAAAATATAGCTAAATCTAGTTCACTATAACATTGTTTACCTCTTTGTTCCTTTTCACTTTGTTCCTTCAATGCCGACTTTCCCCAGGTTACATTTGACACTACCAAGAAATAGTAGTCTCATATTCAGAATTTCTCATCATCTTTGTATATCCTTCACTAATTTTCTCAGCATTTCATCAAAAACAATCAAATCAATCATGCTTTTAGGTTTAAGCCCCTTCTTTTGTCATATGCGCTCATAAATCAGCTTATATGACATTTGAAATAGCACTTTCTACACAGTTATATCCCAACAATCCCAATTCTCATTCATTTCTGGATCTCTGAAGAGTTGAATCATTTTTCTGTACCCTCTTGGCTCATTCGTATCATTTCTTTATGGCTCCTAACATAATTTTCTTAGTGGATGACATATAATCAGAATTTTGCACAGTTTTTGTCAAAAGTCATCCCTACGCCTTTCATTCCATTCCTTTCACCATTCAAACCAATTATCAATCTACAAATTAGTACTTGCATACTCATCCATAATAAACTTTAATATAGCATTCTGTACCTTAGATGTTCTGGTATTTTTCATTCCTAATTAACGTACACGTCTGTACATATACATTCAATTCCACTCCGCATCTATACTTCCATGCATGTATTAATATATTCAATTCCATTTCATAGAATAAAACCACTTTGATTCAGAACTATTACGTATTTCTCATTTTCTCTTGGTTTCACCAATATTCCACATACTAATTTTTTAAAATATTTTTACCTATAAATATATAACCTAAATATGGACTACCAAACATTTGGAAAAAAACGTGTTTGTTGACAGCATTGATAAGACAATATTAAATAGTCATACAAATGGCTTTCAGTATTGACATATTGATTTTCAATATTGAGACTATACTACTGAACAGTAGATGATAAAACCTATCAAAATGGAGCAAAAATCTTGACCTAGTGAACCACAAAAACCAGTAGCTTCCTGTTTACTGTATGACAACTAGTTTTGTATGTCTAATGAAAGCAAAGCAGGTTAGAGGCTTAAAGAATGGGTTGAATCTAACACTTGGTATGTCCATAAAAATGTGATAATTGCTCTCTACCAGAACTAATGAAATTAAAATATGCTTATTACTAGATGTTGACCTCATAATACAAACTACGACTAACAAGAGAGAATTTAGCAATGCTTCCTACATGAATTCAAAACCCTAAGTAACCAAAAAGACTGATTAGCAAAAAGAATATTTCAGTGTTCAATAGCTTGTAAATGTCTTGGTATAAGATTGTACCAATCTAACCATCTGTTTTGCCAGGAAATGTAAATAAGGCAAACTCAAAAACCACGTACTCTCCTAAACAGACCCTTGGGCTCTGAATCCATTGGCGATGTCCAGTTTCCTCTTCGAATTCATGGAAACCTAATCCTAACCTTAAGTGGATTTTTCCGAAATGGGATTTTCCCATGTATTTTGCCAGGAAATGCAGATAAGGCACACTGAAAAACCATGCATCTTCCTAACCATACTCTTGGGCTCCGAATCCATTGGCGATGTACATTTTCCTCAACGAATTCATGGAGACCTAAACCTAACCCTAAGTGGATTTTTCGCCAATGGGATTTTCCCATATATTTTGCCATGAAATGTAAATAAGACAAACTGAAAAACCATGCATCTTCCTAACAATACCCTTGGGCTCCGAATCCATTGGCGATGTACATTTTGCTCAACGAATTCATGGAGACATAAACCTAACCCTAAGTGAATTTTTCGCCAATGGGATTTTCCCATGTATTTTGCCAGGAAATGTAAATAAGGCAAACTCAAAAACCACACACTCTCCTAAACATACCATTGGGCTCTGAATCCATTGGCGATGTCCAGTTTCCTCTCCGAATTCATGGAGGCCTAACCCTAACCTTAAGTGGATTTTTCCCAAATGGGATTTTCCCATGTATTTTGCCAGAAAACCTAAATAAGGCAAACTCAAAAACCACGCACTCTCCTAAACATACCCTTGGGCTCCGACTGCATTGGCGATATACAGTTTCCTCTCCTAACCAATATAATTTCCTTCTTCTTTAGATAGGAGATGCAAACCCTAAATTTTAATTCAGTATACAAAAGATTGAAAAGACCATTACCAAGAATGGGAAAGTATTTATCTTGTGTATTTTTGCTGATTTCCTTTTCCATTGGTACAGGCAATGAAGTGAAAGAAGAATGTCCCAATTCAGTGCATTTTAATTTGAAGGCAATTGTTGCAGAAACACTTGAATGTGATGAACATGTGAGTACTATTTTTAAGATCTGTCATAAATCTTCATAGACAAGAGTTTAGTTCCTTTTTTTAATTCCATCTAATGACTTACAAAACATACCACCAGCTCAGTAGTGGGTTCTAAAACCCATTACTACCAGTTCGCGCGTGACGCTTCTGTGCATGCGCAGAAGCGTCCCAGGTGGGTGAGCGGAGCATCCCGCCGCCGGCGCTACCGGTACCAGGCCGAACCGGGAACAACACAACACTGCAACAGCTCTTAAGAACAGTACATAAAGCAATCATGCATGTGTAATTTATAATGGATTCTTCTGATCTTTTCCCAAAAAGCTAAATAAGAAGGTAGATTCTAAAAATTTCAGTCTACCTGTACATTTTTATTATGCCAAATGAAATGATTACATCATTCCTGCATCTGCATAAATTTTTCAAAGAAAATTAGAGGAATGTTTGGCCTCAATTTGCTAGAAAGCAAATTACTAGACATAAGCATGAAGGAATAGATACCAATCTTTTTGCACTGCTATATGCATTTCTTTGCTGAATAAATATAACCATTCATTGTTTTACAGGGATTCCTTAGTTATAGTTTTGGAACATAATTCATTTTTTTAATAACATGAACATAGTATAAAAAGTCCTGTGCTCTCAGAACGAGGTTTGAGAAGGCATAATGAATATTTTTAATACAGGTAGCATTAAACACTCTTGGTGGTTTATTCATACAGGCTGGTTGTTTTCTACCTCATTCATAATTATTTTTGGATAATTATATTGGTCCCTTAACAGTTCCCACATTATACTAAGCCATGATATGGCTCATTTATTTTTATTTAATTTGACATAAAAACCCATACTAGAAAATAATCCATGGTTTATAAATCAATGTGAATATATTTAGTTTTTCATATTTCTCTATAGGACTTGGTGTTTAATCTCTCATCATTTCTTGCTACCTTCCTCTAGTCACAAGTATTTTTTTCTACATTATTTTCAAAATATATGACTAAAAACTGACCCAGTTCTTGAAATATATTTTAACTCTATGCAGGACAATTCACGGAGGCAGACAGGCTAATATTCAAAAGTACTACTCCATGAAAGTTTCATTTATGTACTAATTCCTTAGTAATACACGAATATATTTATTTGCATTTGAAAATTATGATATAAATACATATTTATAAACCAAGTAAACAGATTTACAATCATTTGTTTAGTTACTGATCAAACTTACAATGCCACTGAATAAAAAGTTATTTATGACCATTTTTCATACGACTTGCAGCATCCACGTGGTCACATGATCAAAATTTGGACACTGGCATGTATGATGGTTGCAGTGTCCTGGGGTCATGTGATCATCTTTTGCGACCTTCAAAAAGTAAAGCCAATGGGAAAGCCAGATTCACTTAACAACTGTCTTATTTAACAACTGTGGTGATTCACTTAACAACTGTGGCAAGAAAGATCGTAAAATGGGGCAAAATTCACTTAACAACTGTCTTGTTTAGCAATGGAAATTTTGATCGTAAGTTGAGGACTATGAAATACTTGCTTAGGAAGCCAACGAACAGTTCGCTCACCTTTTCGGTATTCAAGGTTCTATATGTACTTTATATCCCCTTTTCCATTCCACAAATCTCACTGAGAATTAAAAATTTTAATAAGAACTCTATACATGTATATCTGATATGGTACAATGTTTGTATCTGGGATGTTTGCCCCAACCAGTTCATTGGTTTGGTCTTAAGATTGTCAATTAATAATAATATTCTTTTTTCACCAAGTGAATAAATATAATTGGGGCGCATTAGAAAATTATATTGTGCAATATTGGGATTATTTCTGAAATCATATATTTTTGTTCCATAGGAACCTCACAGCAAACTACTTGGAGTTACAAGAAAACAATTGGCTCAACGGTGTTATAAAAGTAATACTGATAATTTAGAGTGAGTCTTCCTTTTTTTAAAAAAAGAATGGAAAGATCATATTCTCCCACATATTTATTAATACTTTAGAGTTATATTTGGATATATTCCTATAAATACTTTAGCCTGTTACGTGTGATAAGTGGATAACTACTAGGAACATATTGTTCTCAAAGATAATACCTGGTTTTAAAAATTCATTTCTTACAGAAGATTGCCTGCTACCTACTTATATGTTTTTATAATGTTGGGTCTTTAACAGCTTTTTCATGATTCCCTAAGTACCTGAATCTGCTGCTCAACTTATGAACCTGTTGTATTATTAATTTTAATCCTTTTAATTCTTACTCATAAATGCTCATACATTTCAAAGATTTTAACTTTTTAAAATTTAATCAGCCTAAATTTTTTTTGTGGGAACATGATATAAAGAATATATATACCAAAATCATTAAAAGTATTTGCAGACAAAAGAGTCTTGTTTTGTAATTTCCTTTAAACTTATTTATTTATACATTTTAATTCTGTTCAGATTTTCCGACCCATCTGAGGATCTTTCTCCACCTACGTGGGATTCCAAGATACCTTCTCCTGTTTTTGGGGCATCTGCCAATATTAAAAGTAGCTTAGTTTTCTCCCCATCTGTTTTAGCAGCTGAGAAAAAATCAAAACTGAAAAACAGCTCCATCAACAGTTCTTCCCTTTCAAGATCTGAGAAAGTGAGATCAAAATCTGAAGATATTCCTTTTATGAGCCTTGGGACTGAAATAGCATCAGTTCTCAATCAAGCCCCAATTAGCAGGCAAGTGGCTTTGAAACAGAATTCAGAGGAATCCATAACATGTGTGACCAATACACATCTGGATAAAAGTGACATCATCAAAGGTGGCTTCGGTCTTGCATCACAGAAAGGGAACAGATGTTCTAAAAGGAAAAAAAATGATGACAAGAGCAACCATGTAATCCGCTGTGAAAAAGAAAATGCTTTTCCGTCCCATGCAGATGTTTTTCCTATTGCCAGAGATAACACGATTGATAAACCTTTGGATCTGTCCGATCGCTTCTCTGATTTTCCCTGTGAAAAAATAATTGCTGAGAGTTCCAAGATAAAAATGAGGCAGGCAACTCTCCATGATGTTTTTCAACCTCTAGTGAAAGATTCTCCATCTAAAATCACCAATAGTAATTCTGTAATGAATGAAGATTCACAAGAGAATCCCTGCTTACAAGAAGCAATCCTAAAATCTCTTACCAAAATGTCCCCAGTGAAAGAGCATGAAGTAAAAGAGGAAATTGCTAATTTTTCTAATCCACCTTTGCAAAATGATGACAGTATAAAAGTAAGTATGTGATTAAGGCATTTATTTTATAATGCACCATTATCTGAACTCTGAGTTTTTTGAGAAACTGAAAATTAATTTCTTCCTGTAGAGATTTTGCAAGGTACATAGGAGATTACTTTTGTTTCTGCATATAGGTTTGATGATCAGAAGATAAATGCAACTGAAAATATGCATAGGCAGATAGTAATCCTATACTAAAAATTAGGATGTTGCTTATTCTCAATTGTTTTGGTAGGAGGTTGCTGGTGATCATGAACTAATACACAAGAGAATAAGATCGGGACATGGAATGGGTGAGCCAGCATCGGTACTTCAGCCAAACCCTTGCAGGGTGACAAAAACCACACAATTTGAGCAAGGTATCTTTTTACTCATACATTTATAAATGAATAGGACTATCACAGGTTTTGAATCTAACGCCTTTGCTCGTTTCTTTCTTCTTCTGTTCAATTCTGTTCTGATTCTCGGAGACTGCCCGGACAGGTCCCTGCAATTTTCTTGGCAAGGTTTTTATCAGAAATGGTTTGCCATTGCTCCTTCCTAGGGCTAAGAGAAAGTCACCGGCCCAAGGTCACCCACCTGGCTTCATGTGTAAGGCGGGACTAGATCTCCCAGTTTTTAGCCTGATTCCTTAACCATTACACCAAACTGGCACTCTAGAATTACTCTCTCTGGTACTGTCAAGTAATGTAATAACATGTAGTAACAATACACTCCTCTGGCATTATTGCTGGTATTATCATAACCAAAACATGCTTCCAGCTACAGATCTTTCCATGCTATCTTTGTTTCTAGGATCTTCTCTTAAGTTACTACTTGCATATTCTCTTGTATAGCTTTTTGTGTTTATGACACCTGAAGTCTGTAATTATACAGGCTACAATTCGTATTTTATATCGGATTACTGTAAGTATGGAATTTTGTTACTATAGAACAGTCATTACACTTAAAACTTCTGTTTTCTTTTCCAGATAAAACATCTTTGGAAAATGTGCAGTGGAGTATAGATCCAGGAGCTGACCTTTCTCAATACAAAATGGACGTTACTCTGATTGACACAAAGGTAAGGAATTTTACAGTTTTGCTCATTGAACTCACCTGAATAAATTGGAATCTTGATCTATTAAGAATGAAATAAAACAAAACAATCATTTTTTCTTGAAAGTAAAATTTAGGCTAAATAAAAAATGATATACATTATTGATAATGCAAAGCATTACAGCTAATCCCTAAACATAACTTTACATTGAAACAGTGCTCTTTATACAATATGCATAGAAACTGTTCCATGTTATTAAAATCTCTAAACATGTACAGGTAATCCGCACTTAATGACCATTCAAAGTTACAATGGACCTCCCAAAAGGGACTTACGATCCAATTCAAAGTTCCAATAGCCCCCCATGTAGTCATGAGGCTGCACTTTGGGCTCTCAGTAACTGGCCCACATTTATTTGTTTGTTTGTTAAATTTATTGCCACCCATCTCACTAATACAGTGACTCTGGACGGCTTACAATATAATAACAAAGTTAAAAAGTGCTAAAAAAACCAATTCAATACAGAATAAAAAGATTAAAAGTTAAGATCCAAGTTGAGCCTGGAGGTGAGAATCTTATCTATCCCATCAGCCATCCTCAGGCCAAGTGGCAGAGCCAAGATTTTAAACTTTTCTGGAAGGCAGGAGTTGTGGCCTGTCAGCCACCAGACCCTCCAGCAGCCGAATCAGATGAAGAAGAGGCATGGGAGTCAGCATCAAGGCAACCTGAGAGCTCCGAGGGGGAAGAGGGGATGGAGCTGGCAGAGAGAGAGAGACAGAGGCGGATCCTGGGCCGTCCGTCAGCACTCAGATGGAGAGTCAACAGCCCCCAGGTCTGGAGGTGGCTGATGAGGAAGAGGAGGAACAGCTGGGTCCAGTGCCTGATGCGCAGAAGGCAGAGGAGAGGAGAGCAGTGGAAATCCAAGGGCCGATCCTTGGGAAGGAAGAGCCCCCGCTGCTAGCGAAACCCCACCCTAGCTCTGGGGATAAAAGGCAGGGGGCGGAGATGAATAGATGTGGCAGACAACTATTCATCTCCCTGCTGGACAGACTTGTTAGCCTGTGGTAAAAGAGAAACTCTTGCCGGGGCTGCTGGCGTTCCTAATAAAGGAATCATTGCTTCAACTACAGAGGGTTTGTCGTGTTTGGGGAGCTGGGTCAGAACAGGAGTGTGGGGGCAGATCTCACCTGTGATGAGAGAACACCAGAAAAGGCTCTTTTCCTGGATTCCACCAGCCGAAATCTTTTGGCCAATGGGATCTGCAGTAGGCTCTGCTGAACAAGTGGGGCAGGTTAGTCCCATCAGGGTAAAATGGTTCCTCAGGTACCCTGGACCCATGCCATAAAGGGCTTTAACGATGACTGCCAACAGCTTGAATTGTACCCTGAAGCAAACTAGTACCCAATGCAGCTCACGTAATGGTGTCACAGGTGCCACCAAGAGGCCTCCAGAACTGCATTCTGTATCGGTTGTAGTTTCCAAATACTCTTCAAGGCTAGCCCCATGTAGAGTGTGTTGCAGTAATTTAACTGGGAGATGACCATAAGGGACTGTGCGCAGAGTCTTACGATCCAGGAAAGGGCACAACTGGCACATGAAGTTACATGTTTGTGGCATTCTGTGGTGATTTAGGTTGTTTTTTGCTAGACAAATGCTTAACGACCAGCACAAAAAAAAAGTTACGAGATTAGGTCAGTCACAGGATGACCCACTTAACTACCAGCATGACTTACAATTGTAATTCTGGGTTACAGTCATAAGCCAAGGACTACTTGATGATTATCTACCAAGAAAATGTTATTCCAACTTCTCATTCAAAAAGGTTCCTTTAATATGTCTTCTCTGTTCTCACCAAAAGTATTATCATCTTCTTTTTTTACTTCCTCATTTACCACTTTGGTCATTATAATCCATTAAAAATGTGAAAAGTTGTGTAAATATATCTTTAGAAACATTGATACTTTAGAAACTTTCCTTATGAATTTTCATTTGTAATCTGCTTGTGATATTTATATGAAAAGACTGAATGTAGGAACTCCTTGTTTTAGAGAATTGTGTGAAGAATATCTTCATTCTGACATACCACTAATAATGTCATCCTTAGCTTAAAAAAAAATTAAAGTAATGCTGTATCCAAGCAGGTTTTTGGCAGCAAACTTTTGCATATCTATCTTACCTATATAGATCACCAATTTATATGCAATCCTAATCAGACTCTTGGAGGATTACATTCATGTTAAAAGTACTTTGGCTTTTTAAATGAGAAGAGATACTTCAGAATGTTGTTCAATCAATTGCAGATAGGTACAAACTGAATTGTACATATGTACACAATATAATTATGGATAAATATTTAAGACATAAGCCTAAAGTAGAGAAGTTCAACATTTAACTTAAACTTTATTTTGTATAATGAAATTGCCTGAAGTATTTGGTAGTGCAGTATTACTCCTTTGTTTTTCTGTTTCTTTGAATCACCATGAAAATATAGTTCCATTCCTGTATCAATTCTAAACAAAATTGACATAATTCTCTTCATTTATAGAAGTGCTCAATGAAGTTTATCTGTTACAAACTCCAAATCATTCTTATACTTGTTTAAAATATGAAAAACACTATGAATTTCCAAGATTTGGAAAACACAAATGTTGAGGCTTTGATCAGAATTTGCACATTATGCAGCTGCTTTGTATGATGTACCTCCAAAAGATTTGGGATTGTTCCCAAAAAGATGATAAATATAATATTTGTTTTAAAATGTTGATTTAGATTTATTGAAAATTTGTAAAAAAAATGTAATTGAATTTTAGGAGTGATATTTTAATTTTGTCTATCATAGTTATCTTTAATTTTGTTAATTAAAAGGAAGGAACTCAAACAAGAATTGAATCAGAGACCCTGGACATGGACCATACGTATATCAGTGATAGTATTCTATTAAGAATGAAACAACAAAGACAGAAAGAAGTAAGCAACCCAGGTAAGTTGATTTTTGTTTATTATATTTTTTATTATTCAAATAGAGCAGTGTTTCCCAACCTTAGCAACTTGAAGATGTCTGGACTTCAACTCCCAGAATTCCCCAGCCAGCGAATGCTGGCTGGGGAATTCTGGGAGTTGAAGTCCAGACATCTTCAAGTTGCCAAGGTTGGGAAACACTGAAATAGAGGCATTAAAAAGATAGATCATCTTAATGTACCTCTACTTATGTGGATTTATGACTCTACTCCATAGATGCATCAAAATAGCAGTTGCATCAGGATTGCAATTAATAGGAAATGATGGTAGTGCATGATTAGCCCCAGGTGAAAGGATAAACTCACTGCCACAAACAAGCTACATTTCTCCTTCCTTCTTGAGATTCAGAGTTTCAACATTGTGTGGGAAAGAGATTTAAATCAGCCCCAGCTTCTATTTCATTGGAGAGTATCCCATTAAACAGATAAGAAACTCAGAGCATGTATAGGTGTGGTGACAAAGAAGTTGAGCCAGTAAGACTGTAGCGAGAAAACTCCAAAGCAAGCAACTCAGCGCCAATCCTAGGAAGCAATGGCAACATTTGGAGCCACCCTTCAGTGGGCAAGACTAACTGATTGGTGGGGAGTGGGGGGAACCTGACCAGAGTTTGCGAAGAAGCAACAGAAATAAATTCACTGCATGCAACAACCCAGGTGGAGTTCTATAAACCAGTTGTAGGAAGACAGGAGCATAAGTGCTGGGTTAGGAGAGATGAGTAACCATATAACACAAGTATATGGAGTAAAAAGGGTTTTCAAGTATAAATGGACTGTGTATGGCTACAAGAGCTGAAGACATGGGGAAAGTTTGAAGGCTGAAGGCAACACTCTTACATCCAAAATACAAGCAAAGGAAAGTGGGAACTTCTTCAGTAGGGATTCTCTTGCTGTCTTTAATAACCATATAGGTTCAGAGCCTAATCTATTTATTGAAAAAGTAAAACCTAATCTATTTATTGAAAAAGTAAAACCAGAAATTGGGCTGGAAAGTTGACAATCAATGTAATGTCTTTGAATAAGGGCATACAGGGTACTCATTGTTTACCAACCACTCATTCAGTGACTGTTTAAAGCTGTGATGACACTAAAAAAAGTGGTCCTGACGACTGGTCTTCAAAGTTCTGGACATTGTACCACATGCGGTCACATGATCTCAATTCAAGTATTTGGCAACTGGCTTGTACTTATGAGGGTTGCACCACCTCATGATCATTATTTGCACCCTTCCCTGCCAGCTTCCCACAACCACAGTCAATGGAAAAACCATCAGGAAAAGTTACCAGTCACTCTGGTAAGAGCCCCCAGCCTCCCTGTACTCCCACTGCATCTTCCATTACCTGGCTGCTCTGCGCTTGCCTAGCACCGCAGCACCCATCTCAACCAGTTTTTGTGCGGCCTACACCATGCTCCTTCCCTGGGACTCCCACTGGTTCCTGCTTACTGACTCACACAATTTAGGGTTACAACAGCAACCAGGACTGCCAGAACTGTCATCACTAAGCAATGTAGTCACAAGATATTGGATCTTATGATTGCATTGCTTAGCAATAGCAGTCCCGATTGCTATCATAACATACAGGATTACCTGTAAATTCTCTCATGCACTATCAGTACACACATTAATTTGGATTTTGAAAAAAGACATTAGCTTTGACAAATGGAGTATGTGTATATGAGATACTAATCTGCCCACATTTTCTTTTGCATATAGTCTGGTGACATTTAATGCAATTAAAATATTTTATTTATTCATTTATTTATTTATCACATTTTAAAACTGCCCATCTCCCTCTGAGAGGGACTTTTTACATGTTTAATAAAGTAATAGAATTGAACCAATAGTTAAAGTCATCCCTTTAAAACAATGTTAGGAGTCTCTTAGAACTAATATATAACTTTCACCCATCTTTTTTAAAGAAGAAAAATCAGATGAGAATGTGTTTATGTTCTACTAAAAACTAATACCTTTAAATTTATTGGGCCTCATGTTTGTTGCTAATACTTATTGTTACTTGTATTTGTAGAAGGAGAAAAAAGAGAAAAGGATACCTTAACAGAAATATTTGATCAGACAACTTATGAAGAATATAAATCCTATTTAGAAGATGACAATCTTCCAGAATGTGACCATAAGAATTCTTCTGAGGAAGAAGGAAAAGAAAAAAGCACCATACAAAGTATTTTACTTGTTATTGGACTAGTAATTCACTGTCTGTGGCTGAAGACAATTGCTTTATTTTGAATGCACATAAAAACATTATTTTAAAAAGCTAACTTTGATACTCAGAGAAAACGTATTCATTGTTACAAATGGTTACAAATCTAGTTTTCTGTAGTCATATTACTTCAGTTAAATTTATAATTATATCATATTCTTTCCAGTATTGTTTATGGCTTAATCTATATCTTTTCAGGGGAAAGAGACAAGCAAAATAAAATGAAGCAGAAGGCTCTTGTGGAAACAAATTTTAAAAGTGGTGAAAGGTATTTATGGAATCAAGTTTCCTCAGAATATAAATATTAGTTACATTTTCCCCACAGATGATAATGTGGCAAAATCAAATTTAAGAATTTAATCAGCTTTGAAAATATTCCTAAAAATAATCAGATAAAAATATAAAATATTTTGAAGCATTATTTTGTAATTTCACACAAATAAAATACCTCTCTAAGAGATATTTTTAATTTTGGAATTTCTCTTGCCCAAAGAATATATTCAGTAGTCTGCCCATTTTTGGCTAATATAGAGAAGTCATTCTGATATCAGTAGAATTTTAGTTATTGTAAAGATTTTTTTACCTTTTTTTCATAATTTTTGTTGTAGCAGAACAAACAAACAAATATAAAACTGGAAATATATTCAGAAATAGTATAACTGCTAGACTGTTGTCATGATTCTGTATTGTGTATATTTATATTTAGGGACAAAATCAAATTTTGACAGCAATGGACAGCTTGTGCGATTTTTTAGCAACATAAAGTTTATATCCTTGTTTTTCTCTGCTTACACTGCAGAACAAATCTTGTATTGGATTTTCCTCATATTGAAGTTGTGCGGAAAAAAGAAGAAAGAAGAAAATTACCTGGCCATTCTTGTAAAGAATGTGAAATAGTAAGTATACAGTGGGTCTTACGACCACAATTGAGCCCAAAATTTCCATTGCTGAGCAAGACAGTTGTTAAGAGAGTTTTGCCTCATTTTACAAGTTTTCTTGTCACAGTTAAGTGAATAACTGCAGTTGTTAAATTAATAACACACTTGTTAAGTGAATCTGGCTTTCCCTTTGACTTTGCTTGTCTGAAGGTTGCAAAAGGTGATTATATGGCCCCGGGATACTGCAACCATCATAAATACATGCCAGTACTGTGCCAGTTCTTAGTCATATATTATGAAAATAATGTAGATAAAACTGACTTGTGACTAGAGGAAGGTATGATGGGGATTAAAATACCAAGTCCTATGGAGAAATGTGAAAAATAAGTATAAACATGACTCACAGAATAATCCAAAGCACGTATTCCGGTAGAGAGAAATTCCCTGAAGATGGGCTCAAGCATGAGTCCGAAAGCTCGGAAGAGTAAAACTCTGGTCCTGGTGACTGACCCATATTACACCTTGCAAAACTAAGTATATTCACATTGATTTATAACCCATCATTTTTTCCCCTAGAATGAGTTTGCATGTCAAATCAAAAATAAATGAACCACATTATGGGTTGTATAACATGGGAACAGTTAAGGGACCGATATGATAACTATCCCCCCCCCCCGAATTATATGTACGTTAGAGAGCAAACAGCCTGTGTGAATAAACCACCAACAATGTTCCATTGAAGTTTGGAATGTTCCAATTTTTAGAAACATATTACTGAATTTACCATGGAAAATTCTTGTGAGTGTTCCCAATCACAGAAGGTTCTTCAACTTCCTCTTCTGATTTCTAGCACCATTGCTATAGTTCCTTTGTTTTCACTTCAGAAGTCCTCCTTATAGTCTTTGCGGACTTTCAGAATTGGGCTTATTAAGAGCGACTATTCTTATAATTATACCATTTCATTATTAGGAAAACATATATGAAAAAACCGTATATACTGCTATTCTCATTTGAGTATATTTGCTTCTATGACTGCCTTAAATAATAAGATTTAAATTACTTCCATATGAGAGTACCTGAAATTTATTAATATTCTGTACAACTTGTTTTGAGATTATATATCAGTGTTATACTATACCAGTGATGGCGATCTTTTAGAGACCGAGTGCCCAAACTGCAACCCAAAACCCACTTATTTATTGCAAAGTGCCAACACGGCAATTTAACCTGAATAATGAGGTTTTACTACCTAAAATAATGATAAACAACGCTGAGTTCAGCTAATAGTTCTAAGAAAAATGTGATAAATGCACATATATGGCCCTTTTTTTTGCTTTTGAAATATTACATTTAGCAACAATAAAAAAGAAACTTTTGTAATATCATTTCTCTCTTTTTCCCCCTCTGTCTTTTTCTCTTTCTCTTTCCCTCCCCCTTTTTCTCTTTCCCTCCCACTCTCTCTTTTTCTCTTTCCCTCCCCCTCTCTCTTTCTCTCTCTCCCTCCCTCCCCCCTCTCTCTCTCTGCCTCGCTGTTTCTCTCGCTCTCCCTCCCCCCTCTCTTTATCTCTCTCTGTGTCTCATTCATCCATTGTCTGTCTGTCTATCTATCTATCTATCTATCTATCTATCTATCTATCTATCTATCTATCTATCTATCTATCTATGCTCTCCTGTCCAGTTTCACGTGTCGTGTGAATCCAACCACTTGGCCTGTGGAGGGGGAGTGGAGGCTGGCAGGCAAAGCCAAGCATTTAGACATCCACAAAAAATAAGGCAACTCCAACGTGGATCCTGTCAGGGAGACACCCCCCCCTTCTCTCTCGCTCTCTGGACCCAAGCAGCCTGAGTGCAACTCCCTCCTCGGAGGCACCAGCAAGCAAACAAACATGGCACTCTGGCTGGGAGACAGGGGCTTGGAGCCCCACCTCTGGCCAGTGAGAGCGGAGCAGGCAAGGCGCGCACCTTCCCCACCGCCGCCGGGGCGCTGACCAGGAGGGATGCGTGAGCCGAACATTTGGAGCCGCGCTGGAGCTGACATAGAGCAACGCCTTGTGTGCCCTTAGATATGGCTCCACGTGCCACCTGTGGCACGTGTGCCATAGGTTCGCCATCACAGTATTATACCATGTCTTTCAAAAATTCAGTAATAATTCAATTTCAAATGTTTATTTCAGCCATCTTAAAAAATCCTCATCAATATTTTTCTGAAATGGAAACTTTAAAATAAGAAAGTTACTTTAGCAAATAAGATTGTTGCTTGTGTTTTCTGTTTAATGTACTTTATAGCCCATGATGAAGCTTAATTCTATTCTCTAAAACATGCAGAATCTGGATTCTTGCATGAAGAAAGAAACAGGACATAAAAACAGCTTTGTGGGGTTGTTGTTGTTTTGCCAAGGTTTGTGTCTGAACAGTTTTAATTTCCTGTCCCTGCACAGGCAAGGTTTCTCCTCTCCAGGAACTTGGTTCTTGTTACATTTTGGCAAGTGATTGTCAGTGCCTAACTGTTATATTGAAAACAGGAACTTTCCCCACTAATCCACATATGTTTAAAAATATGGGCAAAACATCTAAAGCATTTATTTAAAAAGTTTGTTCGGTACAAACAATCTAAAATTAATTTTTTCATAGACGTATGTTGTAAAGTCAGCATACCAAAGTTATAGTGTGAGAGGCAGAAGACTTCTAAATCAAAATAAACAAGACAGGAGAAGTTATGCTTAATTGACTTACAGTATGTCTGGATTAGCACTTATTTTTTGAGTGTTGTTTCAAAGTTTTAGAAAGAGTTTAGAAAAAGAAAAGATATGTTACAATATACCATTAAGAATATAAGTATTGTACAGGAAGGTTTCCATTGCTTGGGGATTGCTAATTTAGAAAATACCTTAACCCAAAAGTGCGAGATTCATTTGTACCTAAAAATATAATATGAAAACAGTACAAATCAGAGATTCAGAAATATGTTAAATATTGTTGGGTATCCATGTTTTTACTGCTAAAATATTCTCCTTCATTTGTTACTTATTTCTAATTATTGTACCTTAGTATTATGCAGGTTTGCCAGAAGAAGAGAGAGAGAGAAAACTAGCTACCTGTTCTAGACATCGATCTCGTTATATTCCTCCTGAAACACCAGAACATTTCTGGGAAGTTGGATTCCCTTCCACACAAATGTGTGTTGAAAGAGGTAATTATATAAAGCAACACTATACAAAAATGGAAGAATAAGTTTTGTTTCCAGAAGTTAATGCAAGAATCTGAATAGAAACCACAAAGGATGGTTGCTTCTCAGTTTCTTGGTCACAGAAAATGGAAGTCACAGAAATGGGTTAACTGAACTTCTCCTATAGGTAGAAAGCAGAACTTCTTCCTATTCCAAGACAACCTCCCAATTTTAATCTTTAGTTCTGACCTTTAGGAAGGACCAGTGGCATATCCATCAACTCCATTTTAAGGACCTATTAAGAAGGTGACAAAAAGACAACCAGAGGTATAGGTAGTAAAGCAGCATTCAGTGAAATGCAATTCCCCAAATAATATCCATGCTAAGTAATATACAAACCAAATGCCATCTGGAAATCAAAGATTGGGAGAAAGCAGTAAAATTTGGGTGAATAATCCGTGAATACAAAGATTTTTCTCAGAATATTTTGGCAAACAGAGAAGCCAACATCTCCATAACAGATCAGGAGACCACATGGAATCCTCGGCTCCATGACAAATGAGGCCCCAGGTAGTACCAATTGCAGTGATTGACAGCCAGTAGCTATGCATGGCAGACCAGGAGGCTCCTTGGCATCTTCCTTGTTAAGATAAGAATTACTCTCATCAGAGGCGAAATGAATCTTTTCCTGAAACTCTGACATTATCAAAATAAACTGCAGTGTAAATGCTAAGGTATAAAATATTTATTTCGGTACAAAAATAATAAATCACATCCTGGCTATAAAAGAGGTGTTGCTCCTTACAGAAGCAGAAGAGAAAAGGAAAGAATCAAAAGAAAGGAATGTACACATGCGTACTAGGAACATATTAATCACGTGCTCAGGAATAAACCATTATATTTGATAGAGATGCATCTCCCTGCATATACATGTAACAGGCAACATAAAATCACTGCCTGACATTCCTCTCACATCTGAATGAAACAATGGGCAGCAGTAATTGTGAGAACCAGGAAAAGACTTTTATGTGGCATCCATTGGGCCGATTTTTACACAGGCCAGGTAGGCCTTTGGCAGTCATTCTTTGAAGGCCAACAAGTCATAAGATTGGAAAGATAGAAGAGCAGTACTCATTTACTCCAGAGTAGCATGAGCAGGCAGATCTCCCTCAGTTTCATTAAAAAAATGCAGCAAGAGAACCAAAGAATTACCGATATAGCATTATATCAGAAGAGGGATGTGTGATCTCAAGAGAGGAGCAAGGGAAATGCATACCTGCATATCTAAGCTCATGTCTAATGGTTGCTCAGGGTTGTTGGGTTTTTTTTGAAGAACCTATGAAAGAATAGGCCATCATAAAATTCAGATGATTTAAAGATGTCTAAACACCACTGGAGCAGATTTGTTGCAAATTCAAGTATTTTAAGAGCGGGGGTCACTGTGCATAATTATTACCTCAGATTTTCCCAGCCCAGGGCTTTCACACATAGTATCTTACTCTACCTTCAGGCAGCTCCCATCAGCCCTGCACAAAGAATGAATGGAGCGAACACTGAAGCAAACCAAAAATGAACAGATCCTTGAGAAGCAGGGCCACAGCTATTCCTTCCACCATTGTCTGAGTTTTGGTAATAGAAACATATGACCTCCCAGAAGTTGTGACAGAGCCCAAATACCTAGGAGAGGGCATTAAAAAACTAGCCAGAGAACAGAGCTCATGATAGACTTGGATCTATCTGTGGATCTTTTACAAACAGATCCATGACTTACAGCGTGGTGGCACAATGGGCCTATGCTGAAGCACTGGGAGGTGATTCACCAATTTAGGGGGGGGGGTCCTATGGTGCCCTTTCCCTTTCTGGGGAATCTATTGCAAATAAAAAAAAAGCTTTGCTTACACTGAGGGCTTACAGAAGAAAACTCTCATTATCATCTCCTTCTGGAGATTATACCCCATCTTTTTTCAGGCAGAAAATAGTCAAGGAAGAACCACTGGAAGTCTGTGGCCATTCCATCACAAATTTAACTCCAATAAACAAGGATAATTCTGTTCCAATTTCACAATGATGGCCAGCTCACTGCTGCCTTTTGAAAGTAGGTAATCTGAAGGAAGTGTTTCCTGCCTGAACATCATTTCAATTAGAGGCAGGGAGAGTAGGAAATTTGATGGACAGAAAGAATATGTTTCCATTTGCCCAAAAGCAGTTTGACTGAGTCACTCTGCACAATCATGGTGTCTAAGCAGGTTAGTGTATTTTGGTTTTGCCCATCGTTGGTTATGAATAGGACCTGGTGGACAGGAAACACTGCATTTTCATTTGTTTCATAGTTTATATGACATAATTATTTGAAACAATTATAATACCTAATGATTGCTATTTAAAGATATATAAAGGTCAACCATAAGCTACAACAATGAATGATATGCCTACTGATTGCAGTGGATTTTATCTATAATCTTTTACATTGTGTTAATAGGATATCACTAATCTTCATTACAGTAATAATAACAACCATTTTTTATCATTTAGTTTTTGAATATTCACATTCTTTTGGCAATCCTTAACTTAAACCTATTGGTCAAACCAGCATTAGATCCATACTACAGAGGCACAGCTGAATCAGAAAGCTGATAATTTATCTATAGAAACTTAGTAAATCCATTGAATGAGCAATTTCCCCATTTAAAATTCAGTTTTCAATACACCATGCTGTAGAAAGCAAACTTTATTAAATTCCTTAGAAAGTCTGCAGAAAATGTGGCATAAAATTTCTATTTGCACATAGAAAGTTACCTTTACATCTCAAAATATGAATCGTCTCATAACAGTTATTCAGAAGCTTATAAATTGACAAATAGCACAACATCCTACTCACTTCATAGCTCTGAATTGTGTTTTGCAATAAAAGTTCTGAAAGTCAAAACACATTTATCCTAGTCTTTTAGATCAAACTTTCAAAATAAATTAATACAATTTTTATCTGAGAAATTATTTTAATTAACTTTTATAATATTAACAAAGACAGTATATTATTTTTATTTTGTATGCGTATGAGAACTTTGACTAAATTTACTAATTTATTTTTTTGTTTTTCAATATAAACAATATATACACTGTACTATGTAATTGGGTTTTTAATAAATATTTTTATGATTATTATATATTGAAATTGGCAGAAATTCATGTCACTACAATTTAATCTTGGTTTTTTTTTAACCAAAGCCATAGTGTAAATATTTGTTGTCTTTGTTTTTTTAGGTTATATAAAAGAAGAGTTTGCTCCCTGTCCACGTCCCAAAAGAAGGCAGCCTTATAACGTGATGTTTTCTCCAAAACGCAAAGAACAAAAAACATAAGTGGGAAATGATTTTTAAAACTAGCTATTTTTGTTTCAATTCATATTTATAATCAGTTGAAAGATAAATAATAAAGAGACCTGGGAATTATCTTGTTGTATTTGAAAATGATAACCTCTTAATGCAACTATTTAATGTAAAGGATGTATATATTTCTAGATACATTTTTGTGTCTTGACTGATTTTGCACCTTGTGTGTATATCTGATCTTTTGGAGGTCTACATTTAGCTCCCTGCAATTAAGCTTGGTATAAGTTAGTATAATTTCTTTGGGCCAAGCAAAGTTGCATTTGCTTATTTCAGGTCTAGAATAGTTCCATGAACTTTAGATGGAACCTTGTAGGGTGCTTCTATTTTGCACGTGATAATTTAAATAAAGTGTAACCATTTGGTTTTTTATAATAATTTTTTGAAAAAGTATAATAAAGTGTACTTTCTTAATTATGACTTTTTATATTAGTTTCATTTATCAAATCTTTTATTCTATGCATGCCCATCTGGAATCTGTTAAAGCTTATAGAATTTTTTGGCAAGAACCCGTACGTGTATGACTTTGCATGATACTCCCAGAATCCTTGCAGTTTCTTTTGATTACTACAGCAATTGCATGTTTGTTCTTGAAATGTATTTGTTCCTATAGAATTTTTCTTTTTTCAAACGTATTCCACTTTATCATAATTTATTTTATTTACTTTGTATCAGCTGCGCTACAGGTAAGAGAATTTAGGATGCAAATCACCTTGAAGGCTCAATTTTGCAAATGCTAATTTGTGATGCAAATCCCCCCCCCCCCGGTCTTGGCCACAATCTTTACCTATTTTGTCTTAGCAAAGAGTACAGACAAGTCTCTTGTTGGCACTGCCAAGTCTTTCTCACCTCTATCCAGAATCCGTAACCTGTTTCTTGCATTCAGAGGATCCTCTCAGCCTCAAGCACATTCAGCATCCTCATCTGCTAACAATCTCCATTACTCTGTCATTTTACCATCAGCACTGATAAACTACAATCTAAAACAAATGCCCCACTTGTTCTGTATCGGAGCAAGAAGAAAAAGAAAAGGAATAAAGGTCTCCCATTAACTCTCTGATTATAGTTATGGTTAATTCACCATTCTGAGCTTCTACATAAGGTAATTCCCAATTACGAGTATTCCCTTAGCGAACATTCGAAGTTACACAATCAGCGCCCCCTAGCGTTTCCAAACAAGGCCTGAAACTATGAATCTTGCAGCACCATGGCAGTAGTTTGCCCTTATGAACAACCGCAGAGCTCTGCAAGACTTGTCCTGCATGTCGCCAGCCGAAATGGAGCTCCTGAGGGGCGGATCTGCCCCTCAAAAGTCCCGTTTGGCTGGCCAGAGGCCTCCCCCGACCTGTTGCAGGCCGAAATGGAGCTCCTGCGGGGTGGATCCGCCCCTCAGAAGCCCCGTTCAGCCATCCAGAGGCCACCCCTGGCCTGTTGCAGGCTGAAATGGAGCCTCCGGGGGCCGAATCCAGGACTCCAGCCCTCTGCAGGCCTTCCCTGTCCCATTACAGGCCAAATGGAGCGTTGGAGGAGTGCACAAGACTGGGGAGGAGACTGCTTGCTAAATATTCACAAGGTGACCTGGCGCGGCAGGTTGGTGGGGGGAAGCAATTTGGGGAACATGACGTATTGCAGTGGGTCAGGGAGGCCTTAGGTTAGGCAGGTGGCCTGTTCCATCAGTAGGCCCCCCATGGCCTTCCCCATCCTGAAATACCTCATGTGCACTTAATGGCCCTCACATTCGATTAGCAAATGTGTGGGCGAAAGGAGGGATTGATCTCATCCAAAATATGAGATTCACTCCCAGGAATCCTCGGGTTATGAATGAATGGCCAGGCTCCATTACAATCATAACTCAAGGACTACCTGTATTTACTTCGCCAATATTTGTATTGCTGAATTCACAAACTACACCATATACTCCTTTGAACCTCCTTCAGAATTGGTCTATGTTTACATAAGAGGGCACATTTTCACATCTGAGGAACTTGGTTTGTTTAGAAACCATAGCAGGTTATTAAGCCTATTGACTAGAAGGTGGGATATTTCACAAATATCCTTTCAAAAATCTGGTCTTCCCATTTCCAGCTTTGGGATAGTGGTTTAGTGATTTTTGTTACCATCACCTGCCCGCAAGTTTCATAAGTTGTTGTCTTTGGGGCAATTGAAAGGTGAAAATGCAAAAGTTGAAATGCATATAATGTCTATTCCTGACATAGACATGTGTGACTGAAGAATTGAGCCCTTCCAATCTCAGACAAATTTAACATTTTTAATTAAACAAAAATATAAAATACCCCCCCTTTTAATTTAATTTAATTTAAAGCATTAAAATTCTAAATTTCAACACCAAAGGAAATAAACACACATCACAACTTAGTAGTCAGCCACTTCCAAATCAGTTAAAAACTCCCAAAAGAAATAGAAAACTCTGGTTATACTAAAATATGGTACATTATTGAAAATCACATAAAGTGTATAAATAGAAATAATTCTCTATGTTTAGCCTGATATATAGATCAGGACTGACAAAATTCAATTCTCTAACCTGTACAAAGCAATAAAGAATCAGACTGAGTATAGCAGAAAACATAAATCAAGAAGAAAGCCCAACATGTTCATTAAAGGGGAGGCTTGGGATATTTAATGTCTGGGCAGTCAAAAAGAGAGCCATTATAACATCTCCACAAACTAGAACTGTTAGTGGTCTGAAAGGAACTTCAGGATTCCAAAACAAAACAGTCCAGACTACATATACTAGTATTCCTTTATTATATAAACAAGAAAAAGAACACATACCTGTTATACCTCACAAGGAAAATTCACCATTTTGTTCCATAAAATTCTATTTCACAACCATTTCTTCCTTTTATGTTCTAGTGAATGGTATCCTTTTCCAATCTGCTTTGAAAATAAATTGATTGAAGTTTGATTTGTTTTTCCCCACTAGTATCCACACAGGTCCCTGCTTGGAATCTTTTCTTATTGACTCCGTATTACGGTAATATGAAAGCTTTTTGAATCAATGATTGCTACATTCTGCTGCTTTCATGGAAAATGATATTTTTAAAAGTTTTGGTTATCTAAATGGTGGAACTGGGACTTATGTTGCGATCCACTTTTCATCATTTTTCACAGGGATAAAAAAAAAACCCATTAGATATCTTCTATGTCCTAAAATCAGTTTCCTTATTTCATTTAATGCCTTTTTCCCCACAATACTTCAACCCTGACTGGAAAGTTATTCGAGTCCCTCAATGTTTGGAAAGCATCTACTTTCGATCTATATCAGTGTTGTCATTATCATTATCACAAATTTATGAAAGAGTTGCATGATAAAATTGCATTAAAATAATACACTAAAAACTGATTTAAAACTAAATCTGATGACATAACCTCTAAAAACAGACTAAAATAGGTCCTTAAGGCCATGTCACATGTAAACCAGCTTTATGGGGAGTATCATCTACAGTTGTATCAGACTTGGTCTTTTTTAAAAACAAAAACATAAGGTCCTGGCACAAATGTTAAAGTTAACCAAATAAAATATTTAAAATGCTTATTTTTTCTTCCTATTCCAGATTTAGCCTGGAAGTACTTCATTGATTGGGCAATTAGTGTTTCGTTAAGCAGAGAATACTGATGCCATGTGCTCACACCCTAGTATTTGAGGGTCACAGTATTTCTACTACTCACTTAAAGAGGAGAAGGAATCAATTTCATCTTCTGCCCTCATCCAATCTGCCTACTAAATCATTTACAATAGTGTACAGGTAACCTGGACTAAAAATTGACACCAAGAATTACATAAGAAGCCCAGGTGTTTCAGCGTGGAAAAGTAAGGTACAAATTAAAGTCTCCCTTGATTGTGAGGAATTTTTTTCCCAATATACATAGGGAATCAATTTAAATGTTTATTCTGTATATTAAAAATGTCATTTCTGCTCGTTCACCATCTTGTTTCTAATGCACACTTAATAGTTTACGGCAGAATAGTTTTATGATAACTGCTAGGCTTTCATTATGAACTGGGAAAGGTTATTCTTATTCACAATTTTCTTATTGCCACTGTTCAGTCCAGCAATCCTAATAAGGGAAAGGGTAAAGGCAGCAGGATGAAAGGAAACACTTAAAAGCTAAACAAAAATATAAATCAATTTTAGTTTGAATAAAAATTTGATTCCCTGCATATCATCATCATAAACATGCATGCTTCCCAACTGTCAATTACACTGCAGAGACCACAACAATCTAAGGAATTACAATAAAACCAATAAAAGATAATGATAAAAGATGGCAAACATGACAGACCAGATGGAACAAAGATAGGGATTTCTCCCTCACTAAAGGTCTGGGTGAAGAAACAGGTCTTCGTGGATCTTCTAAGCAGCAACAGAGGGGACTATTCAGATCTTAGGAAAAAACTAATTCCAGAAGGCAAGTGTTGCTACAGAAAAGGTATGTTTCTGAAGTCCCAATAAATGATATCAAAGGTCAATCCTACAGGATCAAATTGGCCAGACAGATGATGCAATTGGAGACAGGTGGTGTTTAGATTTGTGCAACAGGGTTATGGTAGTGAAGAGCGCATCCTTGGGAGACTTGAAATAACAGATTAGGGATATGATGATGATGATGATGATGATGATGATGATGATGATGATGATGATGTTTGTCCATCGTGTTTGAAGAGGACCTTGACATCGGGGGATGTCAAGATGTGTGCGTGAATTGGATTAAAGTGAGGGAGAGGTGAGCATAGTCAGCCTCACTCTCTCTTCCCAGATTCCATCTTGCTCCAAATAGCAGGACAATAGTTGAGACAGTTGGAGATGGGCTGGGTGCAGTGGTTGACCAGGGCATCTTTCGTATCTTGCCATGCTCTTAGTGTACCACAATGCTTGCAGAGACCGCCTTCATGACCGTTGTCCTATTCTAGTAGATTTCATCCGCTCAGTCCGCCGGAATCTGTCTTCACATGCTCGGGATAGACAAGTCCCTATCTCACCGAAGGTCAATGACCCAACGGCTACTCTCAACCTGGTTTGGCCAGCCTGTCGAATCTGTTGTCCGGGGTGTGGCCGCTGCGCATGCTACAGCTGCTAGGAGCCACAGGTAAGAGCTGAGTGATAGGTGGGGACCAAAGGTGAATGAGCTGCCCTAAAAGCTGTACTAAAATGAGCTGCCGTAAAAGGACACGAAATGCCCCTACACCAGAGGTGCTACCCCTCCCTGAGCACCCCATACACCCCTGATTAGGGATATACTATCATGGAGAAAATCTATCTATATGGTTGCTAGGAGTCAAAAACAACGTGATAGCACATAATTACCCTTGGTTTATAGCAGCTAAAACAGAAGCTGAGCTCTCACGACATTAGCTACAATGTGGTTTATTTATATACTACTAAAACAGTCTGTAACTTTTAAATTGGTGAAACATTACATCGTAGGGCAACAATTTTGGAACCAAAGTACCTCAAATGGGCTAACTTGCAGAATGCATCCAAAATCTGGAAGCCACAATTCCCATGGAATTGAAATTTGGCAAATTTTATAAATCATTTTATGACATAAAAATTATAATAAAACATTTTATGACACAATATGAAATGTCGTAAAACACGGGCTATTTTCAAAGTAGATGCCTCTCTGAATATCTCCTTCCCACTCTTTCCAATGATGACAGTACAGTAGAAGCTCTGCCATTGTTGAAGGAACTGAGGAATCCGCTAAGGAAATATCTTTGAAACAACGACCCAATGGGTCACAGGTTGCCTAGTTTGCTAATATAATCACAGGCTATGACTCACTACAAATGGTATTTCCTGGCTGGTTATAAGCTATGAAAATCAGTGTAGTATAGAGGTCAAGATGTTGGAGTAGGGAGACTCAAGTCTCCAGATCAGCAGTTATGAAGCTCACTGAGTAAATTACTCTTTAAGCCAGGGGTGTCAAACTCAAGGCTTGTGGGCTGGATGCGGCCCACGGGGTGCTTAGATCTGGCCCGTGGGGCCACCCTGGAAACAGTGAAGGACTGGCCAGTGGTTCCTCTGTCAGCAAAAATGGAGCTCGGGTGGCCCTCACAGGCTCCATTTTCAGCCCAACGGCCT
Organism: Diadophis punctatus similis; assembly: GCA_023053685.1. NCBI lineage: Eukaryota > Metazoa > Chordata > Lepidosauria > Squamata > Dipsadidae > Diadophis > Diadophis punctatus. The sequence goes on from JALIGW010000003.1 coordinate 156,985,814, forward strand.
TCTGCAACCTTCTGCCAGCGAAAACAGAGCTCGGGAGCCCGTTTTCTCTGGCAGGGCGCTCGGGCCACCACAGGCGCCCCTGACACAAGTGATGTCAAGCTGGCCATGCTCACCTTGGCTACGCCCACCCCGGCCCCCCGAAGTCAAACACAACCCTGATGCGGTCCTCAATGAAATTGAGTTTGACACCCCTGCTCTAAGCCCAAACTATCTCATGGGATTGTTATGAAATAAAACTGGAACAGTTTTATCTCATAACTTCTGAAGGAAAGAAGGGATATAAATCTAACAAAAAAAGTTATGCAAAATACTTTAAAAAATTTTTTTTCATAAACTGGTTACAAAAATAAGGGTTTAGTATAATGTCTGCTTCTGGGTTAAGTTGCAGAATTAAGAAACTGAAATCCAGTACTGATATCTGGGCTGTCAGAATCCAGGCCTAGGTTTAGTATATGTCTTGCTAATTGCAGATCAATTCTGCCTGAAGTCTAAATTAGAATAAAGTAAACAATTTAATAGAAGTGTGAATGTGACAGGCCACAGCCAGTTTTGTAGGATTCTATGGGTGATTTAGCAAACTAGTTAATCAGCTGACTGAGCTTATGATCTCTCCTCAAGTCCAAATTACAATACAAATATTTCTTGTTCAGCAGCTATTCAAAGTTATGACATTGCTGAACAAGAAGGCTTAATATCAGTCCTTGTCGTTGTGGAAGTAGTTCATAGGACTACTGTTCCTTGGCAACCAGCTTGCAATTATGTTATGGGATTCTGTGGTCACATGATCACCATTTCTAACCTTCAGTGCCAGCTTCTGTCAAGCAACATGAATGGGAAGCCAGGAAGTCACAAATGGAAATCACATCATAAATATGAGCCAGTTGCCAAGCATCTGAATTTTGATTACGTGACTATGGGGATGCTGCAATGGTCACAAGTGTGAAAAACAGTCATAAGTCACTTTTTTTTGTTTCATTGTAACTTTGAACTGTTGTAACTCGAGGACAACCTGTATAAATGGCTAAAAGGTGCCATACTTAGTTTTATGTTCAGTTTATGTTTACTAACAGAACTTGATAATTTCATCTCTTTTGTAAGAAGTAATATGAATGGAGTTTGACGTTAATGCTTAGCTGATGTAGAAGAAAATTGGCAATAATTTTAATAACTGTCTTGTAGAGTAAGCTTTCTATAATTATTTTCATTTTGTCTAATGTAATAGAAAAATCTGTGCTCTCAAGAACAATAAGGCATACATTCAACTGGGTGATATGATCCATACAGAGCATTTTTGTCCAAGGTTTCATCAGTTATTTATGTAAGATTTGGATGATGCAACAGGGAGTGTGCATATGAGTGCAGTTCTTGAAAGGCAAACCGCAATCATGAAGAGCAACTATCTTACATAAGCTGTCATAATCAGGGGTGGGTTCCTCCTGGTTCGAACCGGTTCGCCCGAACTGGTAGTGACCCATTGGTGATGTCATGATGACATCACTGACCCGGTTTGGTCGGTGCCGGTCCGTGGGCGCCACCATATTTTTTTTTGAATTTTTTTTTAATTTCTTCTGAGCATGCACAGAAGCCGAGTTTCCTGCACTGTGCATGTGGTTGTCATTTTGTTTTTGGCTTTTTTTCCCCTCGGATTTTTTGGCACTGCGCAAGCACATGCACGCAAAGCGCACGCGCACCCACGAGGCATGGGAGGAAGCAAACCGGCAGCAAGGTAAGCAGGAACCCACCCCTGGTCATGATGACATTTCTAGTTTTGTCATGGAGATTTATATATATATATTTCATACATAATAAGTTGATACATTTGATACATAAGATAATAAAAAAACTTTCTAATGATAAAATCTTATGACAGTGGAAGAGCAGTTTGGTTGATAATTGTCCTGCTTCTGGTTCCAATTAAACACTCACTCAAATAGCTGCTATGGGAAATAGTAGTTTACTCAAGGCCAAAAAATAAGAGCAGATAAGGAATACAAGCCAAAACAGAATCTCTGAAAGAAGTTTGCTTAAGTGGGCTTTATTCAATGGCAGCACACAGAAGAGTAGTCCAAATCCAGTCCAGAGATCCAAGATCCAGGTCAGAATTTCATGAGCAGAATCCACATACAAGTATCACACAAAAGCTAAAGGTTAGATAGATAAGATAGTTGCTTCATGAATCAGGGCTGCCTCTAATCAAGAGATGCATTTTTTGCTTGGCAAGGAACTTCATTGAAATGTCTGTTTCATTTCCCTGTGCTTGCTGGGTTGTGGGGACTGGTAGATCTTAAGTTGTCAACCTCATCTGACTTCTCCAGCTACTCAGATAGTGCCCTTGTTTGATTTGTCTCATATGATTGTTTGTTTCTCCTGAGGTCGACATTTCACAAGTCCTGTTGGAACAGCTTCTTCACATTCAGTCACTGTCTGTTTCCTAGGTCATGACAATATAAATGGGGCTGTTATATGACATTCCATTCCAACAGTCCTTAAATCATAGCACTGGCTGCCTGTGAGCTAAAGGCAAAATTCAAAGTTTAAGTCTCAAAGACCAACCACTGTCCTTTTGGAATTAATTTCATCCGCTTAGATCAGGGGTCAGCAACCTTAAACATTCAAAGAGCCACAAAGGTCCTAACTGGTAGCCCCCTGTTCAATTATGGAGCCAACTGGAAGTCCACTTCCCCTGCCATAGAGTCTCCTCCTAGCGCGGCATCTTTTTTTCCTCTACCTGTCCTGACCGAAAGCCCTATCAATTGTGGAGCCGACTGGCAACAGGGAGCCGCAGCAGAGGGATGAAAGAGCCACATGCGGCTCCAGAGCCGCGGGTTGCTGACCCCTGGCTTAGATCCTACACAGAATTCTTATCATGGAGTCAACTCATAGTAGAGTTACTGCCATACCTGCGCAGGGGTGAAATGCTCCCGGTTTGCTCTTACCTGTCGGTCGTTGCAGAGCCAATGGAGCCAGTGGCGGTCGCGATGCGGGGCTGCCCCTGCCCGCTTCCCCCGCCCACCTGGACGCCGCCATTTGAGTTCTTTTGCCCTCTGCGCATGCAGAATGCTTTGCCCATGTGCAGAGGGCAAAAGAACTCAAATGGCGGCATCCAGGCAGGCGGGGGAAGCGGGCGGGGGCAGCCCCGCGCCGCAACCGCCATCGGCTCCATCGGCTCTGCGACGACCGACAGGTAAGAGCGAACGAGGAGCATTTCATCCCTGTGGCTGTGTCCTTCCCCCTCCTCCTCCCCCCCAGCCCATTTGTGGAATTCTCTTTCTGGATAAGAATGGCTGCCTCTGATCCCCTTTAGACCCATGCAATAGCTTAAGACATGGTTATTCATCCAGATATATTTTGGATAAAATAACCCCAGCTGTTTTTAATGGGCTTTACATTTAAAGAAATAATGAGAATGTTTAAATATTCCCTTATGGTTATGGTTAATCCACGTGTCAATGTGAAATTTATAAAGGTAATTCAAATGCTTCTTTGCAGCTTTGCAGCTGAAAAATCATGGACTTACTAGCTAGTTCCATTTACTTGATGAAATAATTTTCTCCTACTCGTTTTTTGATAGAAAGCTACCTTACTCTGAAATAGAAGAGCCGTATTTAGATCAAGACCATTTACTGACTGTTAGCGTCTCTCCACCTTTTATGCAGAAGCTTTTTCTCGAGAAACAAGGGATTGAATGTGGTCAACTATGGCATTTGAATGATCAAAGCCAGGCATCTAAAGAGTTATTTCTTTTTTCAGAGTCAAAAGGTTCTATGTATATCTTCTTTCCTAACAAGTTTAGTACTATATTTACCCAGACTTCCTTGCATATTAAGATTTTAGAAGAAGCTCAGTTATTCGCTTCATTATTAACCCAAAGCATTATTTTGAATTTCCTAGACAGGTAAGACATGTAAATGAATAATTTTAAATATGTCAGTTGAACTACAGATGCATATTATTTTGCTCCTAATGGAAACTATGGAACTGTTATTGCTGATTAAAAAGATTATCGTATTTGTCAGAATACAAATATGTATTATTATAATCGTGAATATTAAGTATATGCATTTCTATCCAAAAGATATTGTGAAATCATCAAAAGCATTAGAAGTGTGGCAAAGCAACTGCAAAGGCTAAACTGTTAAGTTCACAAATCATTTCAGGTAGCTGTTATAGCTGTCCAGACTCAGCTAGAAACAGTTATAGCTGTGGACTGTTGTGATGGCAACAGAAGCATTTTGGAGAAGTGAGAAACTAATGGACACAAAGCCTGTGGTTATGACGACATGTGGATGAGGAGAATGTACAAAGTCTTGTTAGCAATCAGTAGCTTTATAATAGGTGAGAGTAAGAATCCATGATCAGCACAAGGCAAAACCAGTAATTTCTCATGAACTGAATCAGTTTTACAGTTTTGATTTTATACTGCAGAAATATTTTTAAAAAGACTGGAGGTTGAAGTAGAGTTTTTTGATGTATGCTAAATATCAAAAGATCTTGACAAGCTTAGCAGCAATTGTCATCCTGTTTGTTCCTCAGCCTAGGTATCTTAGATAATAGTGATGTACTTTTGCAGTATGCATTTTTGTTTAGAACTTAATCCATTACCTAAAAAGCTAATCTATTGGAGGGTGTAAGAGGCAGAAGAGAAGCAAGTAGGAATCTCTAAAGCAGGGGTCTCCAACCTTGGCAACTTTACGACTTGGGGACTTCAACTCCCAGAATTCCTCAGCCAGCCGGAGTTGAAGTCCACAAGTCGTAAAGTTGCCAAGGTTGGAGACCCCTGCAAAAGCACACAATAAGCTACCACACATGTGGCAGTTTGCCTAGAACTGCCAACTTCCTCCCTCAGTCTGAAAGAAATTGAAACATGATTGGTGAGGATGCAAGACAAGTGAAATAAATATTTTATATCATGAGTTCTTTTATAAGGAAGGGAATTGGTATTACATCACCGCATATTCTCTTAACCATGCAATAATTTGCCATGTATACCAAAGGCCCATAATTATAAAGGCATCAAGTGATATATCTATGATCATCTTTTCAAGAGGAATCCACAAGCCCTGCAGGAAAAAATATGAAGCAGTCTTTTAGTGAGTCAGATGGCTGGTCTAATTTCCTACCTGCAAAACACATGACTTTCTTATTGTGCTAAATTAGTATAACATTTGGAAAACAAAAGGGTCAATGTTAGGTTTTTCTAACTGCATATAATACATTATACATCTCATTGATACAACTGGGAGGAAATGCTTGCAAAATAATTTGCTCATTTTCTATTTCAGAATTGTGTTCACTTTTCCTGCTGTTTATAAAATGCAAATATGGTGTCTTATTACTCTACCGCAGCTGCATTTCTGGAAATTATTTTGAAGTGTTGTGTATTTAGACTAATTTGTTCTACACATTTAATATAAATGGAGGGAAATCAAACTCACAAGCATTCAGAAATCTTCCATCCTTTTGATCCAAGCCTTTCCTTGCATGGGTGCCCTTCATTTGGGTTGGGCTTAAAGTGCCCATAATTTCCAGTCACTAATTGCAATCAGAGTTGAAGTCCAACACAACTGAAGGGCTCACAGAGAGACCACAGTGCATCTGGAGTCTTTTTTTTTAAATTTTATTCATAAACATTTTTGAATACAGTGCATTGTCAGGGTATACCATTTACAAATAAAACAGACCAGAGAAGATGATAGCAAGTATTAACACACAAACTAATAACAATACTAATGATATAATAGCAATAATAAAACCAAAAAACTTTTAAGTTTCTTCTTACACTAAATTACTTTTTTTGACATATACATTTCTATTTTCAATACTAACATTCATAATCTTACTTTCTCTAATTAACTTTAAGAATTAAAGATAAAGAAGATACAGAATATTATTTGATTTGGAATAAATTTTATGAACGGATAGAGACAAGTGGTAGAAATTAGAGAAAGTGCATCTGGAGTCTTTAATGGACATATTTTTTTCTGAAGATATCCCTCAAGAATACAAGGAAAAGAATTTTGAAACCGGAGGAGGGGGGGGGAACGAGACTTCAGTCGGCCTGGTTTCATGGTCAAATTGGGAGTGGAAGACAAGTTTAGCTGGCTCAGACGGGAAAAAGTAGAACGTGTTATGTTCACAACGACCTGAAAGGCCATAGTTGTTAAAAAACCGACCAAGAACCAGAAGGGGATCCATCAATTTTTAGATCCCATCAATTTCTAGGAGCTGGCCCTATTTATGTAAGCGCCTCATGACCATGTGCTGTGCAACACAAGCGGAACTCCACCTTCCTCGCTTCCCCTCCCACTAAGCAGATTGGAGGGGGAAAAAAGTGGAAGGAAGAAAAAACACTGGAGGAGCTTCCTTAAACCTAGTTTCCTCCTCTTCCTCCTCCTCCTCTCCCTCCCCCACCATTTCTCCTTCCTCCTCCCTCTTTATCCTCCTCCTCCTCCTCCTGGCCGGAGCTTTTGTTTTTCTTCCCAAGCTATTTCCCACACGTGATTGCCGTGTTTTTGCGCCGAGCGCTCGGCGGGCCGAGTGCACCTATAAATGCTAATAACTTTGGCCAAGGAGAGAAGAAAGGCAGGAGCCAGAGGAGGGGAGGAAAGGAAGGGGAGAGGTGGGGGTGCATAACTCGGGCGCTCTATCCATGCAGGCAGCCGGGAGGGGGGCGGAAGACATGCCATGCAAGCCAAAAGTCCCCTGCTTCGCGCGGCTGGCGCTCCCTCGCCTCGCCCCAGCTTGCTGCTAACCCTCTGCTCGCCGCCGGGGAGGTCGCGCCTGCCGCTCGAAGTCTCATTCTTGCCCCTTCCGAGGGAGGGACAGAGGGTGGACGGGCGGGCGAGCGAGCGCCACAGACAATGGCGGCGGCAGCGGCGGCGGCTCCTCCTGCCGCCGCCGCCGCCACTACCAGCAGCAGCAACAGCAGCAGCCCCGGTGGTGCCAGCAGCGGCGACGGCGGTACATTCCACCAGCAGCTGGAGCCCTGCTTAAGGAAGCCTACGCCGCCGCCGCGCATGGACCCGCGGCGGAGGCAGGCTGCTCTCTCCTTCCTGACGAATATCTCGCTGGACGGGCGGCCGGTGTTGCAGGGCGAGGACGGCGGCGAAGAGAGCGACGTCGGCGCGGCAGCCGCTGCAAGGACTGCTTCTGCTGCAGCCTGCGGTATCAGCAGCAGCAACAGCACTCGGACTCGTCGGGGCAACCTGAGCGCTTTCCAGTCGCCCTCCTCGCAGCAGTACGCAGCTTATGCCAGCGCCTGCGGTGGCAGCGGCAACAGCAACAACGTCAAGCTCATGAGCCCCCTGGGAGCGGCTGGCCAGCCCCTGCAGGGCGAAGACGACGAACCGGAGGAGGACGAGGACGAAGATGCCTTCGCTAGCGTGCAGGTGCCCATCGCCGCCGCCGCCCTCCCAGGCTCCTCTGGGACCCCCTGTGGAAGGGGTCGCCTCAACTCTTTCACTCAGGGAATCCTGCCCGTCTCCCTCGCCAGAACCGCCCCACAGAACTATTGCTGCCTCGAGCAAGGCCCGGTGGGCGCCAGCGCTTTTGAGCTGCAGAGGTCCAGGTGAGTGGCATCCAGAAGGGCCTCGAATGCGTGTGAATGTCTCCTTTTCTTCACGAGGAAAAAAAAAACCCAGAAGGAAACAAACCAGGGTTTAAACCTTACCTTGAAGCTCTTTTGGTATCTAATGTCTGAGATGTGGAGATTGAGTTTTGTATCACTCTGCACATGCCCAAAGGTACGCCTCTCTTTAAGAATATTTAAGTTGTTCCTGGGCTGGTAACTGTTCACTTAACAGAACAGAACTAACAGAGTTGGAAGGGACCTTGCAGGTCATCTAGTCCAACCCCCTGCCCAAGCAGGAGACCCTTACATCTGCCTCAAGAGCTCAGGAGAGTGCTATAGTTACTTCCCAATTTTGACCAGTTACGTATTTATTACTGCAATTTATGTGCCACTTAATTCCAAAAAGGCTTTGAACAGCCGCCATGAGAAATGTCAGGGTTTGAGGCGTCTCCAAATTGTTTCCACTTACTCTCCAATGTGTGTGCACAGGTAGAGGAGTCAATTTTAACACACTGGTGAGAAGAAAATATTTTCTTCATGTTCAGAGAAACTTCTGTACTTTGAGGCTCTTAACATTTAGCAAAAGGGATTTGAGCTGAACAATGAAAATGTGGTGAAAAGGGGTCATGTGCAAATATGTAAGGGGAATTGGTTGTTATGCATTGACGCTGTTGGCACTTATTTGATTTTTCCACCTTTACATATCTGTAAGTTAAATCAGAAATCTAATACACTATACATATGCACCAAAGACAAATTCCTTGTGTGTCCAATCACACTTGGCCAATAAAGAATTCTAATCTAATCTAATCTAATCTACCCTTGTCCACAGGTGACTTGTTGCCTGTGGGCTCAGAAGCTAAAATGGGTAGGGCTTGGTTAGTAGGTGGATGAAATATTTAAGAAATATCAAAGCTAAAAGACAAACTAAGGAGTTAAAACACATTAGAAAAATGCAATGGCAACCCCTTTCTGTATTGTAACCAAGAGGATTGCAGTCTCTGTTCATAAGTAAAATCAGTATGATGAATTTCATCAGTGTTTTGAAGACAACTAACCAATCTCAGCACTAGTCTTGAAATCAGGATTTATGTCATTTTCTTATTGTGAAAGTTTGGGGCAATAATTTCTAAACCTGCTTTTTAGACTAATGGAGAAGTCACTTTTTCCCAATTGCATTTCAACTTCTGAAATTACCACTCAGTACAGGTAATCCTCAACAGATGACCGCAACTGAACCCAAAATTTCTGTTATTAAACAAGGCAGTTTAAGTGAGTTGTACCCCATTTTACCACCTTTTTGCCACAGTCGTTAAGTGAATCTGGGTTTCTCCCATTGATTTTGCTTGTTGGAAGCAGGTTGGGAAAGTTACAAATGGTGACCACATGATGACCCCCCCCAACTGTGCAACTGTCATAAATACATGCCAGTTTCCGAGCACCTAAATTTTGATCAAGTGACCTTGGGTATGCTGCAAAGGTCATAAGTGAAAAATGGTCATAATGCATTTTTTTCAGTGCTGTTGTAACATTGATAGGTCACTAAACAAAAGTTTGTAAGTCAAAGACTACCTGTAACATTTAGAATAGCACTTAAATGTTATTAATGCTGAAACTACATATAGTAATCAAACCATCAATTAAAATGTAAAGCTATTTCTGCACCTTGATCAGATCATCCTTTTCTGTTCCAGTTGTTAAGTTTGGTGACAAAATAGGACTCCTATGAAGGAAGAAACTAGGCTGCTCAGCTCTTATTGAGGCAAATAAGTAACTTGGAAAATTTCATTTACTCTCCCCTCTCCTTTTCTCTTTGGATGCTACTTGTAAACTATCATAATGGGTTTAGTATATTACATGGGGGTCAGTAATTTTCATTTTTAATGGCATCATCATTTCATGAAGTCATAGTGAAATTAATGAGAAGCAAATCTCCATTACCTTTCTGAAGTTAACACTGGTAGACTGCAGATTAAAATAACAGCCATATCTAATCTTTTGTATGTTTTCTGGGGAGTGTTGATCTTAGTAGCTGAAATCTTAATCCCTTCATTTATTCTCCGCTGTTATCATGCATTATTTATGAAGTGATGCATCACCCCATCACTTGCACTCTGTTGTTTTTCAGCATTGATCTTTACTTAATGGGAAGCTGCTACAGCCTATTTGTTTAAAGCAGTGCTTCTCAACCATGATGGCTGGAGAATTCTGGGAGTTGAAGTCCACATATCTTAAAAGTTGCCACGGTTGAGAAGCACTGGTTTAAAGAGTAAACATTCTATTTATCTTGGAAGTCAGGCAGGGTTGGCCCCGATTGGCTTGGATTAAGGACCATTTGGGAATTCCAAGTCTGTTGACTGAACGAGGGAATCAAGACAAAAGCTTTGGAAGAAGACTGAGCAGACTTGGAAGTAGAAATGGAACGATGTGAAGAAACTTACACAAATGCCATCTCCAAGAGCTGAATTTAATTCAAAGCATCTTTATCTTACCTGTTTTAAAACATTAAAGAAAGTCTTCTAAGCAGTGATCGGTTAATAAATAAGAGCAACAATCTGTAAATCTTTCCCCCTAACTGCTTTAAATTTGATTTAGATCTTAACAAGAATAATTGGCAGAAGACAAGCATTTGGTTGCTGCAGTTGAGACCTCAGGTTTGTATCTGCCCCAGGATATTAAGTAGTCTTGTTGATCTGGTTAGGATAAAAAGAGTCCATTACAGAATCAGGATAGATGTTTATAAAAGTAAATGCGTATTTATCTGCTACAATGTGCAATTGCTTAGATAAGGATTTATATATTTATATTAGATTTCTCTCATTTTTTTGTCCCTGTATGTCAGTGCTGGTGGCTGCCCAGACAAATGACTGCAATTTTCTTGTCAAGGTTTTTAGGAATTGGTTTGCCATTGCCTACCACTACACCAAAGTGGCTCTCTTGCTCCCATGGAAAAACATAATTTATTGATGGGAAAATATATCCATGTAAATAATACTACTCTAAAGAACAAAATGGGTTTATAAAGCAGGTTTAGAAATTGTTGCTCCAAACTTTCACAATTGTGACCAGATTCTAGGGGCAAGGTAGTTTTTATAATAAAACGATCAGTGGTAGGCTGTAGGCTGCACGGCATGAGAAAAGTTTAATGAATGTATTGGTTAATGTGAAATACTAATATCACAATAGTCTTCATCTATTCATTGCTTATTTGTAGCTGGACTATCGTTAAGTGTTGTATCTTATTATTCTTGACGAACATATCTTTTCGTTTATGTACACTGAGAGCATATGCACCAAGACAAATTCTTTGTGTGTCCAATCACAATTGGCCAATAAAAAATTCTATTCTATTATATCTTTCAAGAATATAGCATTTACAACAAAACCCCTGTGAGATGAAAGAGAAAGCATATGATTGTCTTCACCCACCAAATCATGTTAATAGTAGCACAGAAGATTAATTTCCCTAATCCCAATTTAACATTTATTTGTGATATCCTAGTGTTTCCATATTTACCAATTCTACCTTGTGTTTGTTTTTCTTTACCAATTTGAAGCATGGCTTTTGGAGCTTAAAAACTTTAATTATCTCTTCCTTTTTAAAAACAAAATAGAGCTAAATTCATGCTCATACCAAATTAAAATAAGATTGAATAATTTTTGCTTCATTGTATTTTGGAACCGAGCCATTGTTTTAGAAAACAGGATGCATACTAATCCATAATATGATTTATTTGTTGGGTATAACATGTTCTGTCAAAACAATGATTGCATTTTCTTAATCTGGATTTAGCATGTTGTGTAAACACAGCTAATAAGACCTCCTAGATTTATTTTGCATATTTATAATAATGCCCTGGCAGTCATTTGGCATTTAATTCAAAGCCTTGAAAAGGATTTTATTACTTAAAAGATTCATATTCTCTCCTGGTATGAAATAATCCTCAAGGTTTACCAGAGATAGACCTTGTACCATTTACCTTGTAACTTTACCATTATACAATGGATGCCACTCACTGTTATGTGCCATATTTTCTCTGCTTCAAATATTTAATTTGAGTCTAATTTAAGTATGCCTTATGATTACGTGACAAGCCAATGTATACTTTACCACTAGTTGTTTGCCAGAGGTAAAATATTTCCACTGATGGGAAATTATGATCCAGAATATATGAAAAGCTCCAGATGAGAGCAAGTAGAATCATGGGGACATATCACTATAAAGCTCGTCCATCCATTCATGCTTTGCTAGCTTGGCAGAAATCTCAGTATAAGTGTCTTTTGAATGTTTAATTGGTTGAATCATATTTCTTCTAGTGATTTTTCAGTTTTAACTGTATTATGATTCTAATTAATTTTATGGAAATACACCATATAAATAAGCAATTTTTGCCCTTTGAACTACATGACCAACTGAAATAGATGTCAGATGTTTTTCCCTCTGTAAAATATACTACATCAATTAAATGTGAAATAGTATTCAAATTATTACTCCATTGATTGAATATAAAACTCATATATTATAATTGAGATGTTCTCCATCTCAGTTCTCCTGTGAATTGTCCATGAAGCTAAGAAATGGCATTACATATATTTCAACAAATGCCAAACAATATTTTAAAACTATTATCATTACTTTTTCTTTGCTAATCTAGTCATTCTAAGGGGGAATTTATGAGTTTCATATTCCACAGATCTGTCATCTCAATCCATCATTGAGTGGCAAGGAGTCAACATTGACTTGAAGGTGTATTCACACACAAACATTACTTTCATAGGAGTCTGTGACTATAGTATTATGTCATTGCCATTATATTCATTTTTCTGGGAGCATCTAATTTACATCAAAATAGGTAGTGTTGTATGTTTTCAAAATTATCTGCTAAATACTAGTTGCAGTAACACAAAAAGCTACAATTTGGCTTGTGGAATCTGGAGGACACACTTTCTTTTTTAGTGTCGTCTTATGCATCATTTTAGCTGTGCTTTTCAAAGTTAAGAAACTGAAATGAGCCTTAAGAATAAGAAACTTAAATGCAGTATCTACGGAAGCTATCTTCTTTGCATCTAATCTTTATTTATTTTCCATGCAGTGTGATGTCATTTTGTACTGCTTTATTTATATGCTATCTCATTTTGGTAGTAATATAATTGTTGCATTTACTATGATATAAATTCTGACTAAATATGGTTAGAATTCAGCTTCAAGGCATTTTTCCAAAATAAAAAAAATTGTTCCAAATTAATTATTACTTTAGAGGAATCTTTCACATTTCTGATTACGTATAGAAGAGATTAACTGAATATAGAGCAGCTTCTCCTCCTGGAAAAAGTCTTGTGGCATAACCAGTTATGCCAGTAGGAAGTAGAAATGATGTATTTGTTTATTTTGGCTACTGTATGTTCTCATGTGATACACTTTGAAACTATGGAATAGTTTATAGATTATAAATTATAGATTGCATAATTTTATGTATGGTATATATATACATACATACATACATACATACACACATACCATACATACATACATACATACATACATACATACATACATACATACATACATACATACATACATACATACATACAGATTTGGAGCTACTGTTGACTTGAGTGTCTTGTTTCATTTGTTCAACCAAATACATGCAGGGCACAATTCCCTAAAACTAAATGATGTGGCTTGACTTATTATTTGGTAACTCGATGTAGTTATTTTTGCACTGTGATCCTTCTTACTGTTTTTGTTTAAATTTTCATCCCAATATCAGTCACAACATAAAGTTTTTTGTTTATTTTTTAACTGTATAAAATTATTGTATAAACCAGGACCTGGTTTTAAGGAAATCCCAATGGAAATTCTTCTCATAGATTTAGATAACCAATTAGAATATGTAGCTTACACTGCATAATAAAAATCCTCAGGTCAGGGAGGAGTGAGGGCTTATCGATGAAGCTGTACTGTACTTTGAAGAAACTTAAAAGTAAGTACAACTTTGTCTCTGATTATTAATGTGATTATTAATGTGATTTCAGAAACTTGTTTCGTATCTGCTGCATTTGCTATATTGATCAAATTTGATCAAGCATTTTTTGTAGATCACTAATTGCAGATATTGCATAAGGCACCATCTTAGAAGAGACATCTGATATATGAGAGAGATTGGAAAATCTTGAGTTGGCATACGCCTATGGCATGCATGTCTTCATGAGACATTGCAGAATATCTCTTCTAAAATTGCATTAAGAAAATGTTATTGACTATGTAGTCAATAAGAATCAACACCAACATGATGGCACATAATCGGATCAAAATAGCAAGGGTGATAGCTGCTTATTTGTTAGTAAGGAAAAAACCCTTGAAAAATAAAGTAGTAGGGAGAAATGGAAGACACTGAAGGAATGTGGGTAGCTGCCTGACTGACTTGAACTCTCACTGCATGATTTTGTTGCACATTTGGCTTTAAAATTGATCAACTCAATAATAAACACACTCAATGAACTATTTGTATTGTGTTGTTTAGATACTAGTGAATCTGTTATGCATTTCTTAATCTTGAGAACTTTAAGTTTTCTGGTACTCTTGGCAGGAGTAGTCACGTGTGGGTATTAACTTCCATCTGCCTAGAGACTGAGCTTGTATCAATTTGGCTGGCCATTCCCCTTCGCTTGCCTGGCTTTGGCAGTTTTTTACAACTCAGTCAGCCAAGGAGACGTTTTCTCAACAGCTCCAAGCAGATTGAAGTTTTTTCCTTCTAGCTATTTTTTAAAAAGTGCAGAGAGAGGCTTTTTTCTCAGGCAGGATTGCCTGCAGATCGTTTCTTGTCCATCCTAGACCACCAGGTCCGGTGAGTAATGAGCCTAACCGCTCGTTCGCAGTGGGGGCTCCAACGGGGATTTGCTCTCCTCAGGCCCTTCCTTTCCGGGGTCTATCCCTTCTGGGAACCCCGATGTCAAGGGCACCAACCTCCACTCTGCTCCGTGGCCGTGGGCGGTTGGGAGGTCCCTCCCGGCTTGCTGGGACGACCGCCACCGCCCTGTTCCTATCAGCCTTTCATTCCAGGGGCTCTCCCTTTTTTGGGATCCCCTGAAGTTCGGTGCTGGGTTTCCTCCTCTCTTGTGAGCTACGAGCGGATGCACAGGTCCCTCCCGCTGCCGCCCGAAGAGCCCTTGAGGTGACGGCGACACGTTGCCAGGGTCCCGGGTGCGAGGAGTGGCAATGGCAGCTTAAACTTTCTTTCTTTCTTTCTTCCGCCACCCTTTTCTGGCAGTGTGGTGCGCCCGCCATCTTACCTCCGCCAGACAGATTTCGGAATTGGCTGCCCTGTCCATCCGGGAGGATTTCTGTACCTTTCATCTGGACAGGGTCGTACTGTGCTTGGACTTGTCCTTTCTGCCCAAGGTTAACTCCTGGTTCCACCGGGTCCAGGAGGTTATTTTGCCTGACTTCTGTCCCAGGGCATCCCACCCCCGGGAGAGACGTTGGCATACCTTGGACGTTAGGCGGGCTCTCTGCAGATACATAAAACGAACCAAAGACTTCAGGCGGACGGAAATGCTTTTTGTTTGTGCCCAGCATGAAAGTACGGAATTACGTAGTAACCTTCCTGTCAGAGTGGTACCCAATTATTTACTCACGTTTGCATGCTTTCAAACTGCTAGATTGGCAGGAGAAGGGATGGGGAATGGGAGCTGATGCTAAAATATGAATTCATATCAGATCTTGGTGGACAGAAATGGTGGTGGATGGTAATTTGTAGTCATAGGAGCAAAGATTTTCAATTGCTTGACAGTAGCAATAATAAAACCACATACAACCTGGTTCTGGGTAAAGGGT
The DNA here is from genome assembly GCA_023053685.1 of Diadophis punctatus similis. Taxonomy (NCBI): domain Eukaryota; kingdom Metazoa; phylum Chordata; class Lepidosauria; order Squamata; family Dipsadidae; genus Diadophis; species Diadophis punctatus. The sequence goes on from JALIGW010000003.1 coordinate 157,001,221, forward strand.
TGCGTAAATAGAAGTAGAATTTTGCATGAAAAAAATTGAATTCAAGTTTTGAGAATTCTATTTGTTGTTCCATCCTGAGAAGTGTTCCATTCTGTTCCAGCAAGATGGTGGAAGAACAAGTATTGGAAGCTTTACTTTCTTAGCATTCAATGATTGCTTGGTCAGATGGGCAAATTGTTGTGTGTCTTCAGCCCTTTGAAGAAGGCAGGGTCAAGAAAAAAGCATAGCAGGAATTCCAGGAATAATCTTCTTCTTCTTCTTCTTCTTCTTCTTCTTCTTCTTCTTCTTCTTCTTCTTCTTCTTCTTCTTCTTCTTCTTCTTCTTCTTCTTCTTCTTCTTCTTCTTCTTCTCCTCCTCCTCCTCCTCCTCCTCCTCCTCCTCCTCCTCCTCCTCCTCCTCTTCCTCTTCCTCTTCCTCTTCCTCTTCCTCTTCCTCCTCCTCCTCCTCCTCCTTCTTCTTCTTCTACTTCTTCTTCATCATTATTATGTAAATTAAGATAATCCAAAGCCTGTCAGGATTTCTTTCTGCCCCATCTTACACCGAATGAAACCAGGGCATGGTTATTTTGAATGTATTTTTCATGCTTTCTCAGGATTGAGAATTCTGAAAGTTCCTCTTGGCAATTCATAGGTTCCTTGCTCATTCCCAAGGCCAAGTCTACATTCCTTCATGCACACCCATCTTCAGAATCATCCCCCCTCCCACATGCAAATACCAGCCAAGCAAATGGACACAGAATCCCTTCTCCCTTTCCACCTTGAGCTATTTAGAAAAATTATTAAAGGTGGGATATAAATAGATAATAAATAAAATGACAGAAAAAGATAGAGAGATATGAAAGGTACACCCTGCCCTCCTGTTATAAAGCAACCATTACTGGAGGGTCTACTTGTCTATCAATAGCAGTGGCAATTCATGGGGACAAGGTATATGTGGGAAATTGAGGCGGAATTGTTAGGCACCATATGATGCCTAACAATTTTGCCTCTTCCCACAACCTCTCATGTTTCATGGGAGCCTGTCCAGTGAATTCTATATGATCCCCTAGATGGTCCCCTCTTATGTGTAGAATCCAGAATTCGTTCCATCTAGTACTTCTCTTATCCATCCACCAAAATGAGAGTGGGGGATGGGGAGGGAAGAACAGGTGCAGAATGCAAGGGACACGGCTGCTTCTCTTGAACAAAAAGTAACTGCTGAAATATCAGATGACTCATCATTGAAACAGAAGATTTCAGACATAAGGCCTGTGGATTAATTTGATGGATAATAGGGAAAGTGTCAATAAATTTTGAATTTAGCTTCTTAGAACAGGTTTGTCAGTTGACTAAATTCTTCAGTGTGAAGAACTCCCCCCCCCCCCAGGATAAATTTTGAGGGAGAAGTTTATCTGGAAGCTTCTGTGCTTTTGAATTTTTCATAGGAGCATTGCTGGCTCTGGAGAAAGAACGTTAAGGAAACATGAAGTCCCAACCCAATGTTTGTGATAATACCTTCCGGGTGTAGGATGGAATCTAATTGACCAGACTTCTAGGCACAAGCAGTAACTAGATATAGTGAGATTAGGATTCAATTTTATTTTGTTGCCTCAAAATCAAGCCTCACATGTTTTCTGCAAATCAGATTTTCTCTGGCATCCATCTTAGATGGATCTAGCCATTTTTCCTTCCTCTTTTGAAGCTTAATCCTTTTTAAAAAAATGTAACGCCACTGGGTATTTTCTTGCCACTATTTTTTAAAAATAAACTTTAAATACAATTTTTAAAAGATATTTTAAGAAGAGACTGGACAACCATTGTCTGAAATGGTTTAGAGCAGTGATGGCGAACCTTTTTCCCCTCGGGTGCCGAAAGTGCACGCACGTGTGCTATCGCACATGTGTGAGTGCCCACACCCATAATTCACTGCCTGGGGAGGGCGAAAACGGCCTCCCCCACCCCCCCCAGAGGCCCTCTGGAGGGCAGAAATGGCCCATTTCTCAACTTCTGGTGGGCCCAGTAGGCTCATTTTTCACCCTCTCCAGGCTCTAGAGGCTTCCCTGGAGCCTGGGGAGGGCAAAAACACCCTCCCCTATCCCCCCCGGAGGCCCTCCGGAAGCCAAAAACGCCCTCCCAGAGCCTCCGTGCGAGCCGAAAATCAGCTGGCCAGCGCGCACATGCGCACTGGAACTGAGCTAGGCAACAGCTCGTGTGCCGGCAGATATGGCTCCGCGTGCCACCTGTGGCACACGTGCCATAGGTTCGCCATCACTGGTTTAGAGTTTCCTGCTTGTGCAGGGAGTTGGACTAGAAGACTTCCAAGGTCCCTTCCAACTCTTACTCTGTTACTCTTGGTGCCAGTTAGTTTCTTGGGCAGTTATAATCTGAAAATAAGCTTCTGCAAATTGACTACCACTTATTAAGCTTAAGATAGTCAATAAGTGTGTGTGTGTGTGTGTGTGTGTGTGTGTGTGTGTGTGTGTGTGTGTACACAGACATACATTTGCTGATGTACACACACACACACACACTTTTTGGGGGCCTTTCTGTAACTTAAAAGAAGATGTTGACAGGAAATATTAGCAAAGAGAATAATTGTTGCAACATCTGAGACTGACTGGGTGGAATACATTCAGTTGGAACAAAATAAGACAAGAGTAACCTCTTTTCCATATTAATGGGTGTTGGCATCAAAATGTCAAATACAAATAAGGGGCAGAACTTATATTGTGACATAACAATTCATGTTTTGGCATTTTGATGAAATGTTGGCTTGGTGAGCACACCCTTGATGTTTTCTTCTGTATTACTAGCATATTGTTTTAGGACAAATTATCTCCATTATAATTAAATGAAATAAAAAGTCCTTTTTATTGTATACCAGAATAAATATGGCTTATGTACTAGTGATAAGTATATAAACTTTATACTCACTTTAAAAAAAAACATGATGATATTTTGAAAAGGAATAAATGTTCATAGTCTTCTTTCACACATAATCTTTTTTTATCATCTTCCATCATGTTGCATCTTATTTTTAATATTGTACCCTAAGTGGAGACACATGATTGATTTGAAATTCTTTTCTTTTTCTATTGACATTTCTGGTCAACTTACTTACATAAGAATAATTGTGCAGCATTTCTTGGACAGGTTTTATAGAATTACTGAGACATATATTTTTGGAAGGCCTAAACAATGTAGTTTATTGAGGAACTTGGCCTTGTACTGGCAACAAAAAAACAGAAAAAAATAAAAGCAGTTCCACTTACTCTGTTGCTTCAGTTTGACCTTTGTATATTTTTTAAACAATTGCTGAACAATCAACACTTCCCTAATATAGGCATAGTCTAATTAGGAGTTTGAAGTTACTGTTAGCAACATCTAAAGATGTTTGATTTGTTTGTTTGTTTAAGCACTCTACAAATCATTAAGTGGAACTAGATATTTATATAGGTGTCCAGATAAAATAAGTAATCTGACAATACTATTCAGTTGCCAGTGTTCCATTGTGTTTGCTCTTTAAGGACAAGTATGTATAGCAAGGGACGTGGTGGCTCAGTGGCTAAGATGCTGAGCTTGTCGATCAGAAAGATCGGCAGTTCGAATCCCTAGCACCGCATAATGGAGTGAGCTCCTGTTACTTGCCCCAGCTTCTGCCAACCTAGCAGTTCGAAAGCATGTAAAAATGCAAGTAGAAAAATAGGGACCACCTTGGTGGGAAGGTAACAGTGTTCCTGTTACTGTTTTAATACTGTTAAAATTGCAAGTAAAATATTAAATTATTTTACTAAAGGAAATATATTTCTTTCAAATAATAGAGTCTCATTGGGTTCTACAGAACGGAATGGTCATGACCTCAGTCCTGATATGTCAAATGCACAGATGAAAGTAACTCTTCTTTATAGGCATGTCCTTGCAAATAGTGATGTTTTTGTTCATTCTTTGCTGCAGTACTCTCAGGTCTACCTTGTAAAAATTATTCAAGTGATGTTTTTGTAACACATTTTAACGATAACTTTAGGATGACTAGCAGCAAAGTATATTCTTAATTACAAAATATTAATTGGAAGACTTGGCGGGCGAGGTTGGGGACAGATCACCTTGGAGAAAAATATATGTGATTGCTAGGAGTTGACACCAATTTGATGCCATAAAATTGAACTTATGGAATTGTTGTGCAGCTTGTTTATTGTTTGTGAAGACTGCAGTTCTACCTGTCAGTTTATGAGATGCCATTATTGTTCCCCTATATACAAGAAAAATAATAAGAATGAATGTTAAAATGATACAGAGGTGTTGTTTGGCAGAATTCTGATCAAAAGGGAACAAGAAGTTAAAATAAGCAAAAAATCAAGCTTAGGCAGGATGGGTGCAAACCAAATTTTTATCTTCAGGAAATATTTAAGAAATGTATGAATGTGAGGGAGAAAGTCTGCTATATATTTGTGATTTTGAGATAATGTAAATTAGTTGCTAGGCTTGGATTATGGGATGTTTTGCTTGAGTAGGGAGTTGAAAGTTGATTGCTGAATGAGATAAACAATGGTATATAATGGAAAGCAAGCATGTGTGAGAGAATAAATAGAAAACTTAGCAAATGGTTCAACTTTGAGCAAAGATTAAGCCAAGGTTGTATGAATGAGAGCAAATATTTTGTTAAGGAATATTGTATTATGTCAAATATTGGATAAATTTCCTACATTTTAATCATTTTCAAGAACCAGGATATCCTAGATTGCCTTTCAACAACATTCTCACTTTTTACTATTTTGTTATTAAAAGAAGAGCAGTTAATGTCTAATTCTGGATGTCTCTCAAAAATACTTATATACAGTAAAGAGCAAATCAGGAAATAGCAATATAAAAACTTGAATAATTTATGCAAAAAATCTGGCTGTTGGCATAACATCATCTGCAGTTTATGATGTAGCTGAGACTGGCATATTGTGTACTTGTTGGAATTTGGGAATAGGCTGTACGTTATGTCTTTGTTGTTTTTCAAGTTTAGAATAATTGGAAAATGCAAGGAAGAAACTGGGATTAGATACAGTTTAAATTAAAACACCATCAGTTTTTTTAAAAAATGTAAAATTTAATAAGATTTTTAAGAAGAGCAAAATTAGCAATGGCTAATTCAGTAAATTTTAGTCTTCTTCTCCTGGGACCATAGGCAAACCTGTCAGAGCATACAATTTATTATTTTTTTAATAATTTATTGATTCCTCAGCATTAGCAAGAAACAGTGTGCTTAGTCTTTACATATTTTAGTCCACCCTGGTTCCCTAATTCCAGTCATAAATTATATGCAACAACAACATGGTGTTCGCAGAACTGTAGGGATATATAAATATTCCCTTATTGGAACTGATACACTCCATTTTTCTGAAATACACTTTGGGGGTGTATAAATCCAAACCAATTCCACCAGTAAGGGCAGAGTTGGGTATATCCCCTATACCCGTGATGGCGAACCTATGGCACGGGTGCCACAAGTGGCACGCGGAGCCATATCAGTGGGCACGCGAGCTCAGGTCCGGCGTGCATGTGCGCACCGGCCGGCTGATTTTCGGGCCTTCTGGGCCTACTGGGAGTCAGGAAACAGGCTGTTTCCAGCCTCCAGAGGGGGTGGGGAAGGGCGTTTTCGCCCTCCCCAGGCTCCTAGAAGCCTGGAGAGAGCAAAAAATGGGCGTGCCATTGCATGCTGGGAGTGGGGGGGTCATACGCGCATGCGCGGGGGTGCATGGAATTATGGGTGTTGGCACGCACACACGTGATCCCACGCACCCCCCCCCCTTTTTGGCACGTGAACCAAAAAAGGTTCGCCATCACTGCCCTATACAAAATCATCTAGTAGTTGAAATTATTCAACTCCTAGGTGAAGACTTTATTTATAAAGCCGGATAAATTACTCTAGTTGTGTTTCAAAGGCACTTAATAGGTCTCCTTGTATTTGGACTGTCCAACTTTCAAATGCCATCTCACAATATGGATTCCCTGACCAATTCTCAGTCCAATCAGTCAAGATCAAGAAAGATTAAAACCAAAGGTTTTAAATATTGCTGTGATATTGCATTCCTTATATGTACTTGAAGTGGCTGGCTCAACACAAATTGCCTCCCAGATAGAAGAGTCTTTAACAATTTACATGCCCCAACATCAGAGGTGGGTTCCTCCCGGTTCGGACTGGTTCTATAGAATCAGTAGTAACTTGGCGGCCTGGGTCGAAAGAGCCAGCAGCGACCCAGGCCTGCCACGCCCCCGAGCCTGTTCTCCTGGCGGCGCCATAGGCGCTGCCATCTTGTTTTTAGCTTCTGCGCATGCGCAGAAGCTTTTTTAAAGTACTGTGCATGCATGCGTGCACCCCCGCAGTGGGTCCCTGAGCGAAATGACAGCAAAGAAAACCGGAACCCACCCCTGCCCAACATCTCAAAAGAGTTTTCTCTTTAGAGTTTCTTTGGAACAACTACAGGTAGTCCCCAACTTATGACCACAATTGAGCCCAAAATTTATATTGCTAAGTGAGAAATTTGTTAAGTGAGCTTTTCCCCATTTTATGACTTTTCTTGCCACATTTGTTAAGTGAATCACTGCAGTTATTAAATTAGTAACACGGTTGTTAAGTGAATCTGGTTTTCCCATTGACTTTGCTTGTCAGAAAATTGAAAAAAGGTGATCACTTGACCCCAGGACACAGCAACCATCATAAATATGAACCAGTTGCCAAGCATCCAAATTTTGATCATATAACCATGGGGATGCTGCAATGAAAAATGGTCATAAGCCACTTTTTTCAGTGCCATTGTAACTTTGAACGGTCTAAAGACAGTGAACCGTTGTAAGTCGAGGACTACCTATAATTGAGTTTTAGTGCTTATTTGTGCCTTATTTCCCAATTAGAAGGAGGTTGTGTGCAGAACATAGTTTCATATCTATTGCATATTTAGTGTGATGTGTGAAATAGAAACATAGGTAGTCCTCACTTAGCGCTATCTTGTTTATCAGCCATTTTATACAGTGGTAATGAAAAAGTAACCAATCCTCACATTTACCATGTTCATAGGTCTGTAAAGCAACAAAAAACTGATGTTAGATTGTAAGCACAATTGTGATTTCAATTAGCGACCACTTCACTTAACAATCGAGTTGCCACTCCCAATTGTGCTCGCTATCTGAATTGATTAATGCACAAAACAATATGTTCCTCTACCCAAGGCTTTAAACCAGAATCATACCAAACCAGTTAGGCTGAGGATCCAAAGGCAGAGAAGAGGAGTGAGTGCAGGCACAAAGATCCTTTTGATTGGCAGATTGTAAACAGGAGATTTTTTTGAAGAACAATTTATTGACATGGAAATCTTTTATTATTTTTTCTATCAGCCAGTCTGTTTATATTTTTTCTAAGATCTGTAACATGCCTGTATAATTTGGATGTATCCTATTATAGACAATTCTAGAATGGGTTATCTCTAAATAATGTCATCTTAGATTTTTTTTTAAAAATACTATGATTTTATATTAAACTAGGTTGAAATATAACCCTTTTAAAATAGAGGAATTAGGAGTACCAGTTTGAATAAAAAGTATTGTTTTATTATTACTTTACATCTTTAACAGCATATCTGTCACTTTATGGCCATTTCAAACTCTCCCAATTTGCATAAGTTTCAAAAATTTAATTTCTTTCTTTCTTTTTTCTCTTGAGAGACGTCGGCTAATTTCCCAGAGATCTTCATTGGAGACTTTGGAAGACATTGAGGAAAATGCTCCTTTAAGGAGGTGAGTTATTTTCTGATTTATACTGTATATGCTGTTCTGTCATTCACATATTATGTAATAGGAATTCAGAGGCAATTTGTATTCACTGAAGCTAACAGTGATCTGTGCAATAACTTACTGTGGTGTGAGAACAAAATCCTTCAATGTGTGATGTTTCTCAAAATCCATTCTGGTCTAGGCATATTTTTGTATTCTTAGGCAAGATGATTACAGTAAATGGAAAAGCTCAAGGCAGGCATATCTGGGTTTTTAATTGTATGATAAAAGGAATGAGTGGCACTATTAGTTAGTCATGAACTTTAGAGATGTAGTTCATATTCTTTTTCTTCAAAGGAACCTCACATAAGCTAACAGCTAATAGTCAGAACAAGCAGTAATATTGTTTTGACTATTAGCAAAAAAATCACAAATATAAAAGAGATGGGGTAACTCAGAACCGGCACTAAAAAATGCAAAGGTTGTCACTGGGCACCAAAAGAAAATTTAAAAATGAGAGTAGACAAATCTTGTTGGGGTGTATGTTTTGGAGATGAGGTAAACTAAGAGAGGCCAGCCTTCTATCATCACTGCCTTCAGTTTAGGGGTTAGGAAAAATTAAAGATTTTTTTTGGAGAAAATTAAGAGAAAATTAAAGTAGCTTTTATTGCTCAGGAGTGGGTAACCTTTTATGACTTAGAGCTGTCCTAGCATTTCCCACCTCTTGTTGGTGGGAACTGGTCCCATGTATTTTCAACCTCATAATCACAAGAGACTCCAGGACCTCTGGAAAAAATGGATTTTGTGCTCAGACAGCCATGGAATCACAAATTGACCACCCATATTAAAGAAAGAAACGCTACTCTCAGATGTGCCTCCGTTCAAAACCTAAGAAAGGTAGACCCCAACTCCATGTTTATAGAGAAAGGTACTTTTACTGAGTATGAACTGACAGCAACAAGATGAAAGCAAGATCTGAGGCTAAAGGCGCGAAAATTACATATTGAAAGCATTCCCAAATCCCTCCCCCCAAGGACCCTGGCTGAATGTCCAATCCCCAGCCCCCATGATGTCAGGTGGGGTGCATTTTCAGGTGGAGCCATCCATCTGGTATGCCAGGACGGTTGACCTTGAGCTGGCTATAAACAAGTCCATTCAGCTGCGCAGCAGATGATGAGAACTTTACTCCCTTTCCTCCCTTTCCTCCCAACTGATGATGAGAACTTTCCTCCCTTTCCTCCCAACGAGACATCTTCACCAGCTCGCTTCTCTCCCCAAATACCTAGGCTTCGCCCCTCCCCTCCCCGTTTCTATGGCAGCCGATAGTAAGCAAGCAGCATGGAGGCTGACAGCTAATGTTTAAAGAAGCTGGTTTTAGGAAAATCGCTTGCTGCAATAAATTTTATCTAGTTTGCTGGGATATTGTTTGCCCTTTAGCCTTGCAAATGCATGGGTTAACCATGTTTAGAAATTGATGGCCTGAAGGTATTTTGCCCTGTTATATATCTCAGATTTCTTAGATTGGTAAACAAAGTTTTAGAATACTTTGCTGTCTCTTTTGGTTTTAATCATCATATTTCATCAGTAGACTTAACCAACTCATTGCTTGTTCCTAATTCTAGATAATATATTAGCAACAATATAGTTCTAGTACAGTTGAAACCCTATCCTTTACTTTCCTCCAGTGTAAAAATAAATCATTCCCCCCCCCCCTTTTGCTGTTCTTTAAGAACCCTAAGACTTTGTTTTTAATCCCATGGCAGCTAAATCAGTTTAAAAGTTTTTAGTGAACACTTTGTCAAATGGTTTTAAATGCACCAAAATATTTATTGATTGATTTACTCAGTTCCTTCATATGGCTCCCACTCTGAAGGTAATCCAGAAGTCCTTGAAGACTTGGTTAGTGTCTCAAACTTGGGGCTAAGGTGTACGTTGAGCCCCTGTTGTTGTTTTTTCATTACTGCATAGTGTATGTTTTCTGGGTGTGTGTGATTCTTTTTTTGGCTCAGTTTTTTGCTACTTTCTAATTTTTAATTGTAAGATGTCCCAAATCATCCAGAGTCAGGTGGCTTCTATGTTTAATTAATTAAGTAAATGAAAGATATAGTTTCCCAATTTGTATATTGCAACTACAAGTGGTTTACATAGGATTAAGGAGTACCTCTCAAAAAATATCCCTAAACCTTGTGTAGCGCTTACCCTCGTAAGGGTTGCTGGAGTCTGGGTTCTCCTGGCCCTCTTTGGCTGTCAGTCTACCCTGGTCCCTCTCTGATACACCTCTACTTGCCAGGGTCATGCAATGGGGGGGGGGGGTCAGCCTCCTCTCAGCAGGCATGTCATGTGATGGGGTGGTATTCAGTTGGCTGGTTGGAGCTTCTTCCTCTTTCTCTCTCTTCACTCTCTTTTGAACTGTACGCTGGGCTCTCCTTCCATGGTCTCTGCTCCTTCATTGTTTCCTCTGCTTGCTTCCTTTCACTCAAACTCTTCTCTTCCTCAGGCTTGCATCACAGAAGCCTCTCCTCTCCTCTCCTCTTCTATTAGGCTTGTCCCACAGAAGCCTCTGCTATCCTATTTCTTTATTTCTTTCAGGCTTTCCCCATAAAAGCCTCTGCTATTCTATCCTCTTATTTCCCTCAGCTTGGCTCACAAACCTCCATTCTTCTCTCCCGCTTTTTTCTCCTTCCCCCCAGCCAAGCCCCTCCTTCCTCCCCTCGCACTCCCTCTGTCTTCACCCCTTCCTCTCAAACCCTCCTTTTATTCCCTCCTCCCCCCTGCTACACTTGTAAGAGAGAACCTTGCAGAGACCATGTCAATTAGGTTTTCCTTCTAATTAACCTTCTAAGATGTTTTGGCTTTCCTTTTCATGTTTCTATAAATCCACATTTTTGTAACATGTTTATTGTTTCCAGATTCTTTCTAGGTTTTAAGCCTATCCTATTTATGAAAAAAATGTGTCGAGCACTTTTAAACAATTAAATACTTACATATTGTCTCCTTACTCCATCTTTAATTTGAAGCCAGCTTTACTAAATCACACCTTGTTCTAATTATAAAAATATAAACCAAGAACATGTGAAGTACTAAGCATCTCCTTTAGTAACAGGTCTTTTTTGCTCATTTAATCATGTTTTATGTTTCCAAAGAAATTTTCAGGCTACTTTCTTTTAAAGCACCTATAATAAGTACAGCAAGAAAAAAGTGTTGCTCTGTCTCATCTCTTTCTTATGCTAACTTCAGAAGAATTAAAAAAAAAATAAGGAAACAAGAGCTCTACAAACTCACAAAACCCTAATAGAAGAAGATTGTTCCTATCTGTTACACTCCTGTCAGTTTTTGTTTATTTAGTATGATTGTTATATGTCAAATGCTTTGCAACTGAGCAACATGGGAGCATTGTACTGTTTTCAGTGAGGTATATTTAACACAGTCTGGAGTAAAGACAGGATTTTAAAAACTCTGAAAGGAATTTCAAGTCTCCATTCATTGTGAGTTAAAGCAGAGTTTCTTTGAATTACTTTGAATGCTTCTTTCTGAGTTTTTTTTCTCCCAGACTAAGTTGTTGTTTATACAATAAGCATATTATATACTGTAAGAGTTTAAGCCTGATCATTTGTGTCTTGAGTGGTAAACTCCAGGGTGATTCTATGATCCATTCTATGTCCATTTATTTGTTTTATTGGCTGTCCGTAATATTCGCCAGAGTTTTCTCCAATTTCAAAATTCAAAAGCATTAATACTTTTCCTATCTTGCTTCTTCAAAGTCCAACTTTCACTTGTATCAAAGAGAAACTTATTATTTGCATAATACTGATCTTTGCAGATATAGACATCCAAACTTTCATTGTTGTTTACCAAGAGTATGGTGTGATTAATTGATTGATGGGTAGATTGAATGATTATGTGCCATCAAGATATTGGCTACTGTTAGCAACTACATAGATTTTCTTTATGACAATCTATCCCTAACCTGGTGTTTTAACAGTGCACCCATCATCATGGTAAGTGAGTCTCTCCATCTTGGTCTTGGTCTTCCTATTCTTTTTCTTTCCTCCTTTCCCAGCTGTAGAGCCTTTTCTAGAGAACTAGGTCTTTGCATAACGTATCCAAACTAGAATAATCTAATTCTGATCGTTTGTGCCTGAAGTTGGGACTGTAGCTTGATTTGTTTGATGATCCATTTGTTTACTTTCCGTGAAGAAAGCTTCTCCAATACTCTTCCTATCGTGGAGTTGTTTCTATAGAATATCACGGGGAATACCATGGCTTGTATAATTTTTATCTTTGTAGATAAAGATATATCCTGGCATCTGAATATCTTTTCCAAGGGCTTCATGGAAAAAAGAATTTGAGGGAAATAGAATTGCATGAGATATAGGAAACAGTTCTTGAAGTGCAATTTGGACTTTTCCCTGGCCAATAATTTTAAAATTATTTTAAATGACTGTTGTCCATATCACTTGAAAGCAAAAACCAAAAAATATTAACACATCCAGAAACAAAGATAATTTATACAATCAAATATTATTGGCAAAGAGGAGGAATACTTCTAATCTGTCCCCAATGGATGTGTACATATAGAATTTGTGATCTACATCATGAGTCTCTTGTGCAGCAGTTGAGCCAAACACACTGTAAACTATGGCAGGAGATTAATTGGAGCTAACAGAGTCCTGCTTTATTCAGAAAGGGGTGCTAGGGAATATAGCTAAGCTGTTCCTGGCTGTCTCTATGGATGTGCATACACAGTCATTTCACTTTTGTTGGGGAGGGAAAAGAAAACAAGCAAAGTGTGCACATACAAACATGTGAATATGACCCAAAATCTCATTGTTCTAGAATCTAGATGCACATCATAATGAAGAATTGATTTCATTGTCTGAACATCCTTTAACTAAAAAGTTCTTTTTGACATAAGTTGCCATCTGTGACAGAGAATCTGTAGTGGTAAAATAAACCATTAAAAGAAAGGCTTGATTGCTCTGTATCTTCTTATTTAAAAGGAAATCTGTCTAGGGGGTTTAATCTTGTGATTCAGTAAAAGAAGTTTTATTTGATGATCCAAAACCAAGGTCTAAAATTTTCCGGAGGAAACTGCTGATTACTGGCTGAAGTAAGTTAAAAAGAGAGACAAGTGCTAATTCATTAGCTGGGTAGCACATCTGTCCTATCAGGAGCCAGATTGTGTGTGGGGGGGTGTTCTCTGAAGTGAAGAAAAATTGGGGAAATCCTTGAGTTTAATGGCTCTTCTATTTTTTTAGTATTCCTTTGGGGGGAGGCTTTAATTATGCAACCTGCCATAGTAACTCTTGCTTACATTGTTTCAAATTAAAGGCAAAAAGAATCACCAGTTGAAAAATTTGAAATGGCCACTTCTCTTAGTTCCTGTATTTTGAAAAATACATAACTATTATTATGTAACTCCCCATATCATCTTTATGGGCTTAAGTTTATCAATTTATTATTGTTTAAACTGAACTGAAGAGGTCTGCTTTTTCTGTCTCCTAAAGCCAAAACACAAATGACAAAATGTACCACTTTCTTAGTAGTAAAATGTTATTTTATATAGCATGTAACTGCGCATTCAAAAGAATGAAAGTATCATTGTACATTATTTAAATATGTGTATAATTGCCAAAAGAAATAGTGTTTAATATTTCATATCATTTATTTAAGGCAATCTTTCCAGTGGCGTTTTGTTCACAGTGAGGTATCTTTTAATTGGAACCCATTGTGATTGCCAAGAGCAATAGGAAGATGTTACAAGGAGAGCAAATTAGAATTATGGAAATAAGCATAATTAGCAGTATAAAGTCTCCAGAAGGGATATGCAGTTTATATGTTGTTTTGTGTATCTTGTGATCAGTTGTGGTTCAAATGCATGAACTCAGGACTAATATCCATATCAGTGCCAAATTACATATCAAAATGCAGTAGTATGAGTCTTTTCTCTTAAACTTTTCTTCTACTGAAAAACAGCAAAATAGTTAGCAGAAATAGTTTCCAGTTTCTCTTAAATCGACAAAAATAAGAGATGTTAACTAATTTTCTTACAGCAGTTTGTCGCTCCATTTGTATAAAAATAAAAATGTGTAAATCAACATTAATAATGTTTATAATTATTGTTTAAATAAACATAATATATTTAGAAAAATATATTTTATAAAATATAAAAAATTAAGTATTACATAAATTTCAACTATTTATCAAATTTATATAGCTGCACATCTCACAAAATGTTACTCTAAACAGAGTCCCATAAGTCCTATAACTTTTCCCATGTCTTCCATTCTCTCTTCCCTAGTTCTTCAGCAGAGAAAGCCATTCTGAATATTGACAGGAAAATAACTAATTTTAGTTGTACATTGGATCTTGTAAACACTTGTCTCCAATTATTTTAGGTCTGTAATTTCCTGTTCTTAAGATAGGAATATTTCTTTCCTATAAAAGACATTTCCTTTTGGTCCTACAAAAATAAACTTATCTATCCAGAAATTAACAATCCCACTTCCAAGAATATTGTTTTTACTAAGCCAATAAATATAAAATACAAAGAACAGCTTTGGATGGGTGGTTATTCACTAAGAAACATATTGTGTAACATTTTCCTTAAAAGAAAGCAGTTTTTGCAGTTGTCTTGGTGTTTAAAATGAATGTTATAATTAGTATTCTTTATATCATCATACCCCCTTAGATGTCAAAGCTATTCCATTTCTGAGATCTTATTGGCAAATAGAAAATTAAAAAAGGAGGCAGAAACAATATTTGGAAAATGTCATGCGTCTAGTTATTTATATGAGAAAGATTTTCGCTCACTCCAAAATATTTTGAAACACAGAAATTATAACATACACTTTAAGATGCATAATCAGAAAATTCTTGTGAAAGAAAAAATGTTGCATTCTTTTGTAATCAGCTTTCCTAAAGACAGCTACGGTATAATCCAAGAAGTTTTATGTTTAGTTTTTAAATACATTGTTTTATTTTTTAAATGTAAGGGTTTTTTTATTTCTACATTCTGTTATTGCTATAAATTCCTTAATTTTAATAGAGAAGAGGTCACTTGAATAATTGCCTTGTTTTTTGTGCTGAGAGATTCAGCTATGCAGAAAGAATTTAATTATTTCAACATCATTATTTTTTAGATGCCGGACTCTGTCAGGCTCACCCAGACCAAAGAACTTTAAGAAGATTCATTTCATCAAGAATTTGCGGCAGAATGATACGAGAAGTGGCAGGTATTTTGCAGGAAAAAAATGCCATATAATTGGGATAACACATGAGGAAATGAGAACAAATTATTTGGGGGCATATAGAAATGGGATTTTAAATTCAGAACTGTATGTTTTTGTATGGAAGAACTCTGCAAATAAAATCATCAAGCATATTGATGGAGAATTATCTATGTATGCTGATCAGCAAGCTGAGCTACATGTTTTAAAAATTGTTGCTGTGCTGTTCCTATGACCTAGAAAGCATGCTTTCTCTGTTATGAACTCTGCCTTCTGGAATAACATTGCCTCAGAGGTTTTGGCTGCCACGACCCTGCTAATCTTTAGATAATCTTTTGAAACATGGATTTTCCCCCAAGCACCCAGATAGGTTGATTTTGTGCTCGTTGTATGTATAATCTGCCTTGCTTATAGTACATTATTCGCCTTGTTATATGTAACTCTTATTTAAAGTTAGCTCACTTGTGTTTTGGTTATTGCATTGGTTTTAATAGTATATTGCCCAGAATCCATGCTGAGTGGGTCAACTTATAGAAATCTAAATTATAAATAATATACATTTTATCTGCCTGTCTATCCAGATGTATTGAAGCACAAAATATAACATTTCCAACCATCATGGCCACTCCTGTGTTGGTTGGGAATTTGAGGAACTCTATCCCAATACAACTGCAGAATACTAACCTGAGAGGTAATGGTTTAAAATCTTCTGTATTCCATCCATAGAACAAATGAGCTGGAAAGTTTTATTTGTGGCAAATATCTGCAACAGATACTGAGGTCTCTTCATGCAGTTTCACCAACTATAAATGCTAGTTAATCTTTATCATTATAATTTATTTACTAAAGGTTGTAGCTGTGCTAATCTCTTCTGTACGTGAACAAGCTTGATTCATAGTAATATGAAGATTAAATCTTTGCATGAAATCAAGCTTACTATTTCGATAGCCATGGCATCTAGCTAATAAGAGATATTTACAGGAGTGAAAGGTGACAGGCATCATTATTCTCAATTATTCTCAAGATTGTGTGCTCTACAACATAATAAGAAACAGAAGTAATAAAATCCTATATTGTTACAGTTGAACCAGGAAATATAATGAATATAACTCTTCAATGCAGTAGGGAATAGTCAGCAGTTGTCTTGAAATTTACTGTTAGATTTCAGTGACTGAGCAATACCAGCTTATTGGAGTTGAAGACTAGGATCTTTTAAGTATAGAAAGGAAATGAAGCCTGAGCACACTGTGCCTGGAATAATTGTATAAAGAATGTGTGTCTCTTATTTTGTGCTTGAGATGTTGTGAAATTGGTAGGATAAATGACCATCTAACATTTGATGGTGTACAAATGGATGCTGGACATGCAAGAGAGAAAGATCTTTATTTCAGTACTAAAATATCTGAATAATTGAATAGCTTTCTTTTTCACCCACTAACAATCAGCAGTGACTTCCAAATCCTTAGAAATAAGGAATTGTGTTTATGAAATCTGCCTCCTTATTTATCTGTTTGTATTGCCAGTTTAAAAGCTCTTATGCAGCAGGATAGACTTCTGTACATGACTAATAACTGAAGGTCTTTAGAAGCATTATTTCACAATGAAACTATAGCATTTGTTATATAATAACAAGGCAGGCTGGTTTCTACAAAGAAAGATTGTTTTCCTATCTAGTCCAGCATGGTTGGTTTTAATTGTCAGGGTTTCTTATAGTGAACTATTTCTCCTTCCCTCCTACTTGATCTTTTTGATCTCTACCACATTCACAGTGGTGTTTCAATTGTTTGTGTCCCTTTAAAGAACTTTAGATGAAGATTCTTTAAAATCCTTTCCTGCGGTCAACTGCTTCTAATAAGTAAGGCTAGTGTAATGCCTTGTGTTTATTTTGCCAACTTCAGTTATATATTGAACTTTGCTATGAGTAAGCATAATACCATTCAAAAAACTCGAAACAGAAGGTAGGAGAAAGATTCTTACTGTTTACTGTCATCTAATCGCTGAACAGATTTTTGCAGTCCAGATGTGATTATCATAGTCATAAATACCTTAATTAAAAATTATTATGACTAGTCTCTTGATTGCTGTCCTTACATTTTGCTTTATGTTTTTTCCACTCTTCTTGAAATTAAAATACCGTATGTAGTTCATGATCAGCAGTGCAGAGTAATACCAAGTTAACTAAAGGGTGAATGAGAGTTCAGTTTTAATGCTTCATGAAGTTCAGTTCCTATGGATTAAATGAACATTCCTAAAAGATTAACATCTAACGTAGCAGACATTCTGTGTAGTAATTTACTACAGTGCCACCTGTGTTCTCAATTAGAAACTTTGCACAGTTTCATTGCATACTTTGATACTTCATTGCATAGTTCGAAGAGGCTTTGAATATCAGATCTTGTTGTAAGTTAATGCCTCTTTTAAATTATAGTGCTTTCATTTTTTGAATGAAAACACAAAATAGTGAAGCCATCTGCTTGATGTTAGATTTGGTTAGCTGTTAAGTATCTGTACTGTCATCTGCTCAGCAAGATTTACCTATTGTTAGCTTTATGAACATGGGCAGAAATAATCATTTATTTCTCAAACATCTCTGGCACAGCATTCTGCTTTAAAAAAAAAGATAATCAGCGTCTCATTTGTAGCTTCCTGGGGATTTACCTTGTCAGATATTTAAACATAATGAAAGAGACAAAAATATGACGGCTGCATTGGGGGTTTTGCTGAAAGTTTTATGAAGACTTGACCCAGGGCCAGGTCCTTACTTTCTTCTCTTTCTCACCTCCTGCCCGGTGTACTTTCATTGTTTCTTAGACATAGCATTTTTAAAGCTCATATTAATAATGTTTACAGTATTCTGTTCTGCAGTTGTTGTGCTTGTTTGAAATACAGAGAATAGACCTCCCTTTCTCCCATTAATTATATGATCAATGCTACACTCTTTCAAAGGACTGGCTGCCCCTTCCAAAAGGGGATGATGAGCTGTCCCTGTGTTTTACAAATTCATAATGCCTGGACTTGCATCTGATGTTATTAAATGAGCAGGGAAAGTTGGATTTTGACATTTGAAAATGCTTTGCCCACAGCAAAATGATAGACGGGCATTGTGATCATGGAGGAGTTAAAGTGTTGTATCAGATCCTCTGAGGACCAGGTTCATGATCCATCTCCAGCCATGGAAGCCCACTTGGTGATTTGAGCTATCCCTACAGCTAACCTACATCACAGGGATGTTGCTGTGGGGAAAACCAGAGGAAGGAATGGCATGTAGAGTACATAGAGCAAAGATAGGAATAGCAAAGGTAACATGAAAAAGAAGAATGAGAAGTAGATTTATGAGACCATTCTGAATTGCTGGATATTCTACTCTAGATCATATCCTTTATCTTGTTTGCCTTCTAGAATAGTCCTTATTAGTGGCAGAAGATCCTTCTGCAGCATATTTTCAGTGCTGCCGTATCGGGATTGTAGCCATGTTGGGTATGTATACTTTTTCATAGTTTTTTTTCTGAGCATACATTAAGTGTGACTTACAATATGGGTGCCACAGCTGTCATTTCAGAAAAAGGATACCTTAATTACAATCTCTGCCCAGCTGAAAATTGTTGAAGACCTGCTTGTGGGAACTCCATTTGGTTTGGTTCTTTGTCTTTGGTCTTCTAGTTGTATTTTTTTAATTAGTTGGTTTTTAGTTGTAAGACACCCAGAGTCATTTGAGAGTCAGGCAGCCTATACATTTGAATAAATATATAAAGTTTGTTTTTGACGGAAAAACAACATCTACAGATATAATTATTTTGCAGCATTTGGATTTGCCTCCTTAGAATGGGCCCATTGTAATCAGTGGTGGGATTCAATTTTTTTTACTACTGGTTCTGTGGGTGTGGCTTGATGGGCGTGGCATGGCTTGGTGGGTGTGGCAGGGGAAGGATACTGTAAAATCCCGATTCCCACCCCACTTCAGGGGAAGGATACTGTAAAATCTCCATTCCCTCCCCACTCCAGGGGAAGGTTACTGCAAAATCCCCATTTCCTCCTGATCAGCTGGGACTCAGGAGGCAGAGAATACATGGGGGCCGGGCCAGTCAGAGGTGGTATTTACCAGTTCTCCGAACTACTCAAAATTTCCACTACTGGTTCTCCAGAACTGGTCAGAATCTGCTGAATCCCACCTCTGATTGTAATCAAGCAAGAAATAGTGATGTGATGTAAGATTAGAAATGAATTGACTTTGTCACAGGATCTCTTCTTACTCTTCAGTAGAAGAACATTAAGAACAACAATTCAACAAGGTTATATTGCAGGGCAAAAGTAAAAGTATTCTCTATATTAAACATACTTTAATAAACATGTAAATATAGAACATATGTTTTTCAGGCATTTTATTATTTATTCTTCTTCTAAAACTAAATATGCTGTAGCACGTAGGATGAATAGAGATTAACAAGAAGCTCAGTCATAGCCTTTGTTTGCTAAAGATTTTGAAGGCAAATTAGTTAGAACTGCAGTTTGACAATAATTGCTCTCTTTTTTTATAAGATGGGATAGATTAAAAATGAGATATTAAGTCTAACTGTTTAACATGAATGGCTATCATGTGAATGTTGATATAGTTGCTGAAAAGAGCAGCTGGTTCTGTGCTGAGTTAGCATATACTGTACCATGTATATGGTGTGGAAAAGGGGATATCAATCATCTCACCCCACTGGGATTGGCCTGCACCACCAATGCCAGCAAAGGAAACATGCTGTGGGCCCCAGCACTCAAGGAATTCCAGTTGGCAGGGTCGAAGAGAAGGGCCTTCTCTGCCACCTCTGCCATGGCTCCTGCCCTTTGGAACAACTTACCCTCTGAGGTGAGATCAGCTTCCACCCTTCTGACCTCCCATAAGGGCCTGAACAGCCAGCTCTTCCAGATGGTTTGGGGCCCCCATGGGGGAGCTTCACACTAGAGGTGGTTGATGACTTAAAAGGCAATCCTACCTCCCTCTCCCATCCTGCTTCTTCCCCATCTTTTAACTATAATTCTATTTTTCATTGTAATTTCCATTTTTTTTATTGTAGAAATATTTATCCTTTATTATTTTAATGCTTTTACTGCTATAAGCTGCCCAGAGTTGCTTCAAAATAAGGTGGGCAGCAAATAAATTTAATAAATAAAATAAATAATAAATAAAGCCAAACATTTCATTGATAAGTAAAATAGGTGCAGTTAAGGTACAGGATCTAGGTACTTATATGATGCGTACTAAAAGGGAAGTTATTTTGACCGCAAGTCATTCCAGTCAAATTGTAAATTATGTTATCTGCTGCTTTGCATTTAATTGCTAATTGTTACAGTGAAAAAGCTATTAACCAGGAAAGAAAGTGGAAGCTGGTAATTATTTGGACTGAAGATTTTAGAGGGGTAATTTAAGATTTCTTTGCTTTAGAAGATTGATCATTAGTGATAATAATCTCTCAAAGCAACTACTACCTTTAGAACAGTGATGTTTCTCAATCCTGCAACAGGAAAGGACATAATAATGTACTTATACAGGTAGTCCTCATTTGAAACTGGTCACTTAGCAACTGTTGAAATTATCACAGATGATCTCAGGGCTTCAGCACTAATGTCCCAGATTCAAGTTTCCAATGGCCACTTCCCCACAGTCATATGATCACATTTTAGGCCTCGGCAACTGCTCCACATGTATAGTTGTTTGCAGTGTCCTGTGTTCACATGACTGCAATTTACAACATTGTTTACATTATGTTTATGTGGCAAATTCATCATGCCCAATTTACCACAGGACAACTCACCGCAGGACAATTCAATGATATATTAATTGTTTCATTCAATTACTTTTATTATTGGTAACCACATTTTCGTTGAAATTATTGTAACTCTTGTATTTATGGATTGACTTTATTTTTTATTTTTTATTATTTTATTATATTATTATTGACCATGGTTCTCTTGAAATTAATGTAACTTTTGTATTTGTTGAATTGTCCTGTGGCAAGTTGCCCCGTGGCAAATTGGTCATGGTGAGTTGTCCCACTCTGTGTAAGGGTAGCTTTCATGTGATGCTATTTACATGTATGTGAGAGAAAGAGAGAAGGGGAATATAAAAATACAAGTTTGTTTTTTACTATGGAGCGGTTCACCCTCAATGCTAATCCATGTTTTTTAAACAGTGTTTTTTTTCACATCACACTGATGTGTTCTCTCTAATCTAGAAGTTTATTGGTTATTGTTATCTTAAAAATAATATTTTGAAATCACACAATCCATGGAAGACATGCTGTTAAATTTAACTTTCATTAGTACAGTGGTACCTCGTCCTTGACTGCTTCAAAACTCATTGAATTTGGTATTCTATGTATTTTGACCTGAAAATGTTGTTCCGGTACTCGTTTTTTGGTACTTGACACACTGAGGTAGGAAAAGGGGGATGGCGACGAGAATGGACAGGAAACATGCTGCAAAAGTGACTGACATAGGAAGTCCTTCCTGGCCAAAAAATGGGTCACATGATAAGTCATGTGGTTTTTTGGCACTCGTTGTTTTTACTACTCATTGCGCTTCCCAAAACCAATTAATAATGAGTACCGAGGTACCACTGTATATAAGAGAAAAACAAATTTATAAACATGAACTTTCTTGTATAACTAAAGAGATAAATTGAAGGGTTGAACTGAAAAAAGTGCACCCAATTTTCCAACCCTGTAACCAGGTGATGAAATAAAACTTATATTTGAACAATTTTATTTCCTTGCACTTATATTGCATTTTTAGCCACCATTTTCTCTTCCTTCTCCTGTTTGCTTTTCAAGCCTTCTCTATTTCTAGTCATCAAGACAGAAGACCATATCATACAATATCATATAGGAAACATTTCTTTATGATGAAGTGCCCTAACATTATCTTAGTATTAATTCTGACTGCCTATTTGATGTGGTGTTGTTGTTTGTAATTAGATCACTGATAATCTGAGTTCATGTTATGAAGAAGAAACTTGATGAAATAGGGAGTAAAGAAAACAAACTAAAGAATTTCAGGAACTCTAAAAATATTGGCAATGAGAGGAAGACTGTTAGAATGATGAGCCAGGCTTTGACTTTTGACTCAGCAATGTTTATTAATGTTAATATTATCTAGAATTCCTACAACGAATGCCAAATAATGTTTGTTTATATCATAAATTATTGCTTCTAAGCTTCTCATAAATGAAATAATAGGGAAAAAAGTATTACATAAAGTAAACTATATATTCAACTAAGAGATATGAAAGTAATACTATGGCTTCCTAAAAGAAATTTAGGGGACTAAGGACTAAACATGTGGCATTTTAGTCAAATGAAATGAATGAGGTATGACATAGTCTCAGAACATTTTTATTAGAAAGTGAAAAGAAGTGTTTCCCTATTCCCTTCTGTGTGGTTTTCCTTAACAATAATTGCCAGCACCTTTTATCACATTAATGATAAAATGGATTAGATCGAGATCTATTTTTCAAGTATACTATAAAATCTGATGACAATAGAACATGTAAAATGTGATTTTTTTTTAAGGGAAGCATCTATCCATGGGCATAAGAACTCCTCTGTTGGTTACCTAATGAAACTTTTTTGTAACACAAAACTAAGGTTAAGGAGGCCTTAATTAATCCCCCCTTTAATTAAATTATTTTAATCATATCTCATCCAGTGGCTTGATTTATGCTAAGGTGAAGTTTGATTTATCAGTAAGCTGGCTTTACATATCATACAAAACAGTAAATCACGATTTTTAACCTTATTTATATATTGAATTTATTTGCCGCCCATCACATAGCAAACGAGTCTGGGCATTTAATTGGATTTACACAGAACACTAAGCAAAATAAAATAATTCACACCATGGTTTTGCTTTATCTGTGAACCTAGTCAATATATGCTCCTCTGGCCATAGATACATAAAAGTCATCAGCCAGCAGCAATATAGCATAATGACCATGTGCTTTGATGTCACAGCACAAGCTCTGTCCTTTCATACTTGCATCACAATGTTGCATGAAGGTAAGCGGTAGAGTTGGCTTTCTGGTCATTTGTTTCCCTCCCCTTTGTAGATGTCCATGCATAGATATCCCCATTTATTCCAATAAAGGGGACTATTCATATGCACAAAGGAATTTTTTATAAGAGTGATTGCTGTTTCTTCAACTAAATGGAAAATATTTGTGAGTAGAACTACATTGACACAATACAGGTCCTAAATTCATAACAACTTTTAGAAGAGTTCATGGTTATGGTATTGATATGTAACAGGATTTCTTTGGGTTTTTTTAAAAGATTTTTATTTTTCCTATAAAAATAAATCATTTTCTATTTTGAAGTATATAGTAAAACATTTAATAAATGTTTAATTTAATAAAACATTTAATTTAATAAAACATTTAATAAAAATGTTGCAAATATGTAGACATTTTACTGAATTTTTGCTGCTGTTTGTTTCTTTTGCATCTTAATCTATAACTTGCAATTACAAAATGTAATCTATTTAAACCACTAAGGTGACTATAACTTGGTTTCAAAAACCAAGATGATCAAGATATAGTAGCAAAGAGCTACAGGGGGGAGGGGTTGTAACTCCATGTTGCCATCTGGGGGTAACAGATGATGTGAGTTGTGAATTAACAGATTCTGTATTTCTTCCAAACATTTCCTGACCTTGATTGAAATTTTACATGAATTTGAAGATACTTTATTGCATTCTTTATCTTCCTCATTTTTCTCTTGTACAAAACTATAGAAGTAATAAACAGGATCTTTTTTAAATTCAGCATTTCCACATAATTCTAAAAATTATATGCCTCACTGATTTTATTTCACAGAGATATGAAAACAGAAGGTGGAAGGCAATGTCATTCTACTGCAGGTGTTTGCTTGAAAGACATAGTTGGCCTTGAAGGTGTGGAATTAGGAGCTAATGGAAAGGTATGGGTACTAATTCTTCAAAATACAGTCTCTGAAATCATAAACTACACTCAATTACTATCTTTGGGAAAATGAGTGGTTATTACTAAACAACATTAGATTATTCAGTCCATTTGTAAATTTATGCCAAAATCATTAATCTCCTTCCAGAGAATAAGCTTCACTGCATTTAATGGAATTTACAGCTAACTATCAATATAACGTAATTAAATTGAATTGTGAAACAGTACTTTTCTATAAATAGCTTCTGGTTCATCTTCTATGATGTGTTCTCTCAACTTGAATTTTTTTTTATCTTTTCTTCTGGATTAGACTGTTTCTTATACCCAGTTTCTCTTTCCAACCAATGCCTTGGGGACACGGAGAAACACGATAGACTCGACCTCATCCTTTTCACAATTTCGTAATGCAAGCCATCGTAGCCTTTCATTGGGAAGAGCTAATAGCACCCAAGGGAGCTTTGATACAGGTAGCCTATTAATAGCATATGCACATATGATTGAATTGGCTATTATGAAATGATGTGACAAAGCTAACATTGGACACATTCTACAAATCATCTGCATTGTGCTTTTCCTCTGTTATAGTATGAAATCAAATAATAATAATCATGAATATTGCAAGAGCTGTTGATATTGATGGGATGCCTTGCTTTAGCATATAACCAAAAGCTAAGGCATTTTGTGACTAAGCAAGTTTGCTCATTGTAGATATTCACTCTGTGCAGCGTAGCTATTTGTAGATCAAGCATTTCACTGACATCATTCTGTCTCCAGTAAGTTCATTTTCTACAAACCTGATGTGAAAAAATATCTAGTTTTGTTAGCCTCTACCTTGATCTAATAATAGAGCTGAAATAAAATTCATGGTTTATTACTTAGGAAGCCTGCTTTCTTTTCTAATCTACATCATGTGATTCCTTTACTTACCGTATTTTTCGGAGTATAAAACGCATCAGAGTATAAGACGCACCTTAGTTTTTGCGGAGGAAAATAGGGGGGAAAATCTACCTACCAGGTATTCATCTGGCTAGCATCCTTAATCTGGTCAGCTTCAGCACATTATTTTATCCCCTGGTTAGGGCTGAAAAAAATCTTCAGAGGGAGTAGCAATGAAAACAAGACTGCAAAGGCTTAGGGCTGAAAAAAACTTCTTCCGAGGGTGTAGCAATGAAAAAATCCTGCAAGCAGGGAAGATCGTTAGCACCTCGTTAGGGCTGAAAAAAACTTTTTCGGAGGGAGTAGCAATGAAAGCAAGCCAGGAAGAGCCGGGAAGATTGTTAGCACCTCGTTAGGGCTAAAAAAAAGCTACATTCGGAATATAAAACGCACCTAAATTTTCAGCCTCTTTTAGGGAGGAAAAAGGTGCATCTTATACTCCGAAAAATACGGTACATTTCTTGTACCTATCCATCCATCAATCTACTTCAGTCCTAAATTGTCATTGGAAACTTTATCAGCTTTATACCCTGACTCACCCCATTTAGCATTAAATATATATTTCAGATACAAAAATGAAGGCAGGCAATATTGTATAATTTGATTATCCATTTGACTGCTGTTGCTTTAGGTCTCATGCAGTTGCTTCTTTTTATTAATATTCTTCATAGGCAGTGACTTGGGAGATTATACTGAATACAACCCTAATCTTCTAGATGATCCTCAGTGGCCATGTGGAAAACATAAGCGGGTGCTGATATTTCCTTCCTATATGGTGAGTATAATACTCAGTAATGTGACAGGTAGTTACATTTCAGTTATAATAGTTGATTATATTTCTGATTTTTATATGGCTTGATTACTATTATGTTGTCTGTGGGTAACAAATTATTATGATTGTACTGAAATTGGAATAGCACTCGTAGAATGAAAGAAAAGGACAGTAAAATACCATTTGATTTTTCTTCATGCTTCAACAACATCAAGTGTGCCTTAATACATTTTTTATGGAATAGCTGCCCTTCTATTTTCTTATATGCCCTCTATTACTCTTGAGCTACTGCTTTTCTGTTTATCGGCATCTTGTAATATTTCATAAAAGGGACTGTTTCAACTTCCATTTAGATTTCAGAAAATTCTGCTGCTGCTGCTGCTAAGAGTTATAATTCATCCTTCCTTAAAAGAGAAAACAATAAATAATGCTGATATTGAGAGCCGGTTCATGTGATATTCCAACAAATCATACTATATAGTTTACAAGCTGGACATCCAACAGTATACATAGGTCTAATTGTGATAATGAATCATTCCAGTGTAGCTACTATCGAATGCATTATGTGAAGATCTCTTTGTATAAGTAGTTAGTTATAAAACTAACTTAAATTGTTTGGCTTTCTAGTCCTCAGCCATCAGGAACAGATTTTGAGGGTGAATTTGTGGAAGAAAATTGAAGGGATGAGGAGAAAAGCAAAACAATCATGCACAAGGAGGTTTCCACTTGCATGACATTGGATTCTGCTCACTGTATAACAAAAAGCCAAAATAATCTACAATATTGAGGAGAATACAGTTACCGTATTTTTTGGATTATAAGACGCACCAGAGTATAAGACGCACCTTAGTTTTTGGGGAGGAAAATAGGAGGAAAAATCTACCTACCAGGTATTCATCTGGCTAGCGTCCTTAGTCTGGTCAGCTTAAGCACATTATTTTATCCCCTGGTTAGGGCTAAAAAAAATCATCTTCGGAGGGAATAGCAATGAAAAAAAGCCTGCGAAGACTTAGGGCTGGGAAAAAACTTCTTTGGAGAGAGCAGCAATGAAAACAAGCCTGCAAGCCGGGAAGATCGTTACCACCTCGTTAGGGCTGGAAAAAAAGCTTTGAAAAAGCTACATTCGGAATATAAGACGCACCCAAATTTTCAGCCTCTTTTAGAGGGGAAAAGGGTGCATCTTATACTCCGAAAAATGCGGTGTTTTAATTGCTACATTTTACAAGGGTGCCGAACTGAGAGTGGCCCTTCTATCAGCATGGAACAGTTTGTTCTCTGCGTGCTGAAAATCTGGTTTGTAATTAAGCAGTCATTTGTTGGCAGGCTTATGTCATTACATCTTGGCAGCTGCAGTCTTGTAAAATTGTTCTCTCTCGTGGGTGAGGACAGACACATACATACATACATGGGATGGGTCAAAGTAGAATATACAAAATGGTCTGAAATAGTGGTGTAAACCAGCTTTTGTACAATGTATTCAAACATCCCACTCTTGCACTCTTGTTTTTGTTGTAGTCTGAGAGTAGAATTATGTTGGTAGTCTAGGGACATAATTAACAAAATTAAGAAAGAATTTGGCAAAAAAAAAACCACCACAAATTTTTAAAAATTTGAGGCATTTGGATTTATTCAAAGAAATGTGCCTTGATAGCACTGCATAAGTTTATGGAGCATGCTTTGGAAGGGGATTGACATAAAGTATTTCTACTAGTCATACTAAGAATATAGTACTCTGGAATGTATCATTTCAACAGTGGTTTAAAAGGGAAAGAACAAATGCAAACTGGGTCTTCTTTCTCCACTACTTGTTTTTCAAGGAATATGAATCTCTATGTGTGTGGTTTGAAGGGCAGGGAAATAGATTGTAGTTGTGGCTAGCTAACCCAATCTCTATGTCTAGGTTAAAAACAGAATTTTTGGGCAGGGCTATGTATTTGTCGGCTTGTGTACTAAAAAATGCATCTGTTTACAGTCTGGCAGAAGGTTATATTCCAGTGTAATCCATTCCACCCATTCCATTACAAAATAGCTTTGTCAGATGCATGGGGAAAATATAATTTATGTTACCCCCTGCAGTTCCATCCTCCCCTGTTTCCAAATCTACTCTTGTAGATTGAGGATGTTTCCAACAAATGTTGAGGAGGGACATTTCTTCGTGATTCTGCAGAAGGAAGAAGAAAATAGAAAGTGTATCAATAAATGACTGCATGTACAGCATTGTATTTCCCCTGAAGTAGCTTTACCTGGCACTACACTATGCAATATCATTTGAGATGATGAGGTATCCAAGAACTGATACAGGCAAACAGTCCTGAAAGACTTCTGCTTGGGCTGAAGTGATTTTTTTAAAAAAAGATAATAATACATTGCATTATATTGTCTATTTCTAAAGTGCCATGGCGGAATAACTACTTTAAAAGTAATTTGGAAGCTTTTCAGACTTCATGCAAGGACAGTATCACTGAACCATCCATTGAGCATTTTAGATGTCACATAAGCTTGAAAATAGATATCTCCACTTTAAGGAATCCCAGCACTAAAATTAATGATGCTTTTAAAGTAGCATCACTTTATTTCAGGCTTACCTAAAAATAAGGGTGGTGTCCGCAGCCAAATTTCTTGCACCATAGCATGTCTAAATGCTTTGATGTTGGTTAATTTGGAAAATAAGAAATAGCTACGCAGATCCAGAAATTTCTGCACATAACTTAACAATATATGATGCTTGTTTATATTACAATTTGCAAATGTTTCATCTTTTTCCAGCTTGGAAATTATTGAAAAAAATTGTATTGGGAGCTATGTCCAGCATTTGATTTTGCTTCAGGTTGTTTCCAAATTTGATAGTTACTGGAAACCCTCAAGGAATTATTTAGAATTGCTTTCATAGTCAAGAAATTCTCCATGGTGACTTGTCTCAACAGTGAGTTATAGCAGAAATTCAAAAGGACTTAAATTGTGCTACAGGGGAGCACCTCATATTTAGTTGTCCATTCCACTGAAGGGGATTAGTCTGCTTGCTGTGTCTGGCTGAACAGTTGAATGTCTGCCAGGATAAATAACTTCCAGTTCCATTGGACTCATGCCAACTGTTCTCCAACATATTTCATGTCTTCAAAAGTAAACAGTCTGCCACATTCAACACTGTTTAGAGATGAAAAACTGGACAGGTCATTTGGTATTTTCTTGGCCTTTATATTTTAAAGATTAGTAAAACTTACAGTTGTATTCTGAGAAGTTTTGTACACTTCAGAACTTCATAAAGAATCTCTGACAACTCTGTTTTATTCTTTTCCCCAAAGATATACAGGCAATAATAAAAGATGTAGTATCTTGCATTATTTTTCAAATTGCCTGCAGGGGTGCTGCAACTCTCCCCACCTGCCTATAACCCAAGAACTGTATTTTTTAACTACTATGCACAGTGGCACTTGGCAGTCACAGCGCTGGCCCATAAGGGCATAGACGGGGGGTGGGTGAGTAGGGAAATTGCAACATTCCTGCAGTCATAAGTGTGGATTAACTGGCAAGCACTTGAATTTTTATTACATGACTGTGAGGGTGCTGCCATAGCCATAACTTCTGGCATGGATTGTAAGTACCTTCATTCAACACCATCATAACTTTGAACCATTATGAACAAATAGTCTGTATTTTTAACCAATTCAACTACATGCTGTAATATTACCAAAGTTAAGCGAGTTTCTTAGCACCTTCATTAGAAATACAGATCAAATTGATTTACTTAATGATTCAAGAGCAAAACAGTACAAAGTATATGTACTTTGTGAAATTTATAGCTTAAAAAGCCACATAGGCAGGAATACTTTCTAGCACATAGAATTTAGTTTGTGGAATCTTCTAGCACAGGGGTCACCAACCTTTCGGACCTCAGGGACCACCAAATTCATAATTTTAAATCCCGCGGACCACTAATATGGATTTTTTAAAAAGATAAATAGTATTTAGCGCAATATAAAAAAATGCAAATAATTTTTCTGCGGACCACGAAAATTTTCACGCGGACAATCAGTGGTCCACGGACCACTGGTTGGTGACCGCTGTTCTAGCAAGCTAGCTTAAATGTACTCATTAATATTTTGAAGATTAAAAACAAATGTTTCAACTTTATTACTACTGTGAATCTATCTTATTTGTATTTATGTAGTAGTTGTAGACCATTCTTATTAAAGAACACACATGAAATAATGAAAGTATAATGATTTTATTGTACACCGCCAAGAGTCCTTCTCTGAAGATGAGCAGTTCAAAAATTTGATAGATAGATGGATTGATAGATAGATAGATAGATAGATCATATGTGAGAATTAAAAATAACCATAATTAATAGCTAGTGCACAACCTGAACCTAAGCACCATTGAACTGTATCTGTTTTGATAGTTTGGGGTCAAGGAGGACCATAAAGTACAAACTTGTTTCCTTAGAGGAAAAAAATACAGGCCATCTCCCTAATTCTGAAACTTGACAGCTGTTTGTATATAGCAGTTCTTTCAGATTCAGTGTATTGATTTATACCTAGCCCACCACTGCATTCACGTAACCTCTCTTAAGACAAATAAAATGAAGAGATAGAACTAATTCCACTGGAGAAGCCACTGAGAACTGTGATTTTATGGGATCACAGTCCAAACCACAGCTACCAGTGGCTTCTCCAATGAGATCCAGTTGTGCAGATGTAATGTGGCAGAACCAAAGTGACTATAAGTCCTGCAGGTAGGAATGGTATCATTGAAACAGGGACCCCCCCAGTAATTAATAAGGTGCTTCTGCAAGATGGAATAGGACTTGCAACAGAATAGCCATCCCCCTGTCTCTAATGTAATACATAACTTCTAGTGTTTAAAAACTATAATTAGGGTTGAAGTGGTAGATTTAAAAATGGATTTAGATGAGAGGTTAGCAACCCTTGGTTTGCAGGATGTATGCAGTGTAACTAGCTGGAAATTGGCAACTTCTTAAACTAGACTTTCTTAAATATCTCAAAATTGTGTGTGTGTGTGTGTGTGTGTGTGTGTGTGTGTGTGTGTGTGTGTGAGAGAGAGAGAGAGAGAGAGAGAGAGAGAGAGAGAGAGAGAGAGAGAGATTTCATGTACCACGCAATAACACTTGTAGTGTTGTGAGTTTTTACGCACCATAACTGCTGCTAGCCTGCTATTTGATTGTTCTGGTAAATGTTGTAAAACCTGAATTGTGTAGGTTAGAAATAAATTGCATTGTGAACTTTTGTATTATTTTTATTTAGAAGCTCCCTAAGTATTAAAAATT
Organism: Diadophis punctatus similis; assembly: GCA_023053685.1. Lineage (NCBI taxonomy): Eukaryota > Metazoa > Chordata > Lepidosauria > Squamata > Dipsadidae > Diadophis > Diadophis punctatus. The sequence goes on from JALIGW010000003.1 coordinate 157,032,137, forward strand.
ATTAAATGAGTTCCTCCTGGGGTAGAAGGTTTCCCTAAACTATCCAAGATCATGCTATTGAAATATACCAAAATACCCCTTTTCAATGGCCCAGTTGTGAGGGTTGGTTTTTTTTTTTGGAAAATAAAAATTAAAAGAGTTTTGTGAAACCTCTGTTAGGTTTAATGTATCTGTTTTAAATTTTCTCTTCTTCCAAGAACCCATGCCACTTTCATAACAACACAGTATTATTGGCTATACCCCTTGAGATTCTTTGAGGAATCTCATATTTTAAAAATATGGCCTCTCTGTCTACAAGGTTGCTTACCTCTAGTCTGAGTAATTGGCTTCCTAAACATATATGTAACTTACTGGCCACCATCCTTCCTGCTAGATCTTATCAACTATGATAGGTAAGCATCAAAGAATAGGCCTGATCTCTATGGGCATCTGTCCAAATGCTTAAACCATAACTATGAATTAGATCCCATAAATCCTCAACTACATGATACTTCAGTAGGGCTTGTAACCACTCAATCTGGAGTGTACATGAGTAACATTAGATTCAAAGTGCATTGTGGCTACTGTAAGTAGTCAGCTTCCAGATTGGCTTGAGCAACTCATTTACAACCTGCAAAAGTTCTGCTCGGCACGTCTCTCTGAAGAATTGTTTCCAGCAATTAAATTCAGAGTAGCTTACATGCAAACCTACTGCTGCCCTTTGCCAAGCCAATTGTGAAAAAGTAATTAGTAATGTATGTGTATGTCCATGCATCCATGCATGTTGCATCCACATTTACACTATTTGTGGATATTGATAAAGAAATCTTGAGCTTATGAAAGCTTATGCAATGATATTTATATCACATTTACCACAAACTGTTTTATTGTTCTTTGATGAAACAGAAAATAATTACCATGGTAATTTTTGAAAGAAAGAGGTAGAGATTCTAATGCCAAATGGATATTAAATCTTGTTTGTAATATATTTCAGACTACAGTCATTGATTATGTGAAGCCATCGGACCTTAAGAAAGATATGAATGAGACCTTCAAGGAGAAGTTTCCTTACATCAAGTTGACACTCAGTAAAATAAGAAGGTACTAATCCCAGGCAACTACCCTTTGATATATTTAGTATAGGGAGGTAAAACATTAACAGTAGATTTTCTGCAAAATGACCTTTAAGGACACTAAACAATCAGATGCTTCCTGATCAGATGTTCAGTAAATAAGATAGCACATGGACCTAAGTATATATTATTAACTTGCAATGTTTTAATAATTAAATATAAATGCTGAAAAGAAAGACTTAAGGGAGGTGAGAACTTTTGTAAAGGCAGTAAACAAAACAAAAATTTCCTATTGGATAGTTTAGGGACAGACAAGAAGTTGAGATTCATTAACAGGATCAGTTGATGGAACACTTTATCCTAATTGCATTTTATTAATGACTGCTAAGGGATTGGCAAATATGTCGGAATTAATTTTCTTCATTGTTCATTTCTCTAAATTTAAATTCATTCTATCCTTATTCTGTGTGAATTCACAGCTTTTTTTTGTTTTTGTTTTCATGTCTGACAAAAGTCCATGTTTTCCTGTGCACGTTTATCCTGAATATTTTTGTGAGCAATTTAATATATTTTACAGCATTTTTTGTGCTATACAGTCTTAAAAGCATTATATAAAGACTTTCTACTTTGCATATGTGTGTAAATACATGTACATGTATTGTACATATACGTCTGTATCTATAAACATCCACAAGTGCACATGTGCGCCCCCCCATCCCACCCACACTGTGTAAACAAGTCCTAACAGAGGAAAACTTATAGAAAAAATATTTTCCTTATATACACATGTAAAAAAATAGATTATCATGGCTACAGCATTGTATGACCCTTTGCCTCTTTTCAAAAAGCCTTTGCTTAATCTTAGTTGAGATCTCAAGCGGAAGCCTTTTTTTAAGGCCTGCTGGGCAGAGTAGAAGAGGTAAGAGAGGAAGAAAGGGAATTGCAAAAGTTCAAAAAGAGCATTGCAGGAAATATATAATGTAGCCAGCCAGTTTGTTCTAATGGTTAAGGTAACAGGCTGGACACCATGAGTTCTAGTCCTGCTTTAGGCATGGAAGTTGGCTGGGTGACTGTGAGCCAGTCCATCTTTCTCAGCCCCACCCACCTCACAGAGTTGTTGGGAAAATAGGAGAAGGAAGGAGTATTCGGTACGTTCACTCCCTTGAGTTATTTATAAAAATAATAAAGTCGGGATATAAATAAATAAAATCCATTTCTTGCTTTGTTTTCATTTTTTGTTGACATACAACTGTTATTTTTTTATGTGTTTCTATATCTGCTGTGAGCCGCCCAGAGTCCCCCGGGAGTTGGGCGGCATAGAAATTTTAATAAATAAAAATAAATAAATTTTTCATTTAAAAAAACACTCCCTACTTCTGACATCCTCCCCCTGCTGTGCTGCCTCATCATCATGTTGGTGGTCTTCCTCAGAGGGATGAGTGAAGAATGTTGTGAGAGTGTGCCGATTTTCCTAGCATGGTCACCCAAGACGTGCAGATCATCTCAGCTGCCAATTAAAGCAATTAGATACCAACATTGGGCAGCATTGATATAGGAAATTGCCAGAGATAGATGATTACTTTAGTTACAATGGCAAGGGTATCATATCATACTGCACAGTTGACGGCAGTGGTAAATCACATCTGTGTTTTTATCAAGAAAATCACATGGGTAGAAAATAATTAAGTCAAACACAGATTGAAAAAGAAACATTCATGGAGTATAGTTAGGCAAATACTAAGTGTACATATGTAATTCTTTAGACAAAAGGAAAACAAGAGAAGTGCTAGTAAAAGTAGTAACACGGGAAGAGGTGGATGAGTTCATAGGTTGGATAGATCTCAAAATGGTTACCATTTTTGATTAGCACTAATCAAATTTAACTGCTGGTTTCAAATGTTGATTACTTGGTTACAAGAAAGAACAGCCATTCTCCATTTAGATGATAAAAACAGCTGTAGGAAATCAACTATGTATAGTTGAGGAACTACCTGGACAAGCAAATTGGTGATATCCAAGTTCTAGTTAACCAGCTGGAATAATTTCAGTATATTGCATACACTTATATACCGTTTTTCTTGTAGTCCATGGATTAAGCTCTCTTATTGTTTTTAAATAAATTTAATGTCCTTTGTATGATACATTGTGTACTTGCAGTCCAAAAACATGATTAAGAGAAAAGAAGAGAGTTGTAACTTATATTTGCAATTGTCCAGAGGTTTAGGAGACCCTTTATAGTTTTGCAGTTGCACAGGGGAAAGTATAACAAGAGCACTTCCTTGCCTTGGCCTTCACATATTTTTCATAGCATGCGACCCAAAGGCTAGGTGTGGCTTTCAGCCCGGAGAGAGCAGTGAAACCCTATTCTGGAAGGTAGAGTAGGAACAGCAAAAATAAGGAAGAGCTGTTAGACTAGAATTTCTACTTCTAGAGCCAAGGTGGCGCAGTGGTTAAAAGCAGCACTGCAACCTACTTCAGCTGGCTGCTAGTTCAGCAGGTCAGCGGTTCAAATCTCACCGGCTCAAGGTTGACTCAGCCTTCCATCCTTCTGAGGTCGGTAAAATGAGGACCCAGATTGTTGGGGGCAATATGCTGAACTCTGTAAACCGTTTAGAGAGGGCTGTAAAGCACTATGAAGCGCTATATAAGTGCTATTGCTATTGCTTGCCAAATAGTCTTTTAAGCAGTTCAGCCCCTTGCTATGTTGTTTCTTTACCTAGAATCTTGCCTAGTTCAGCACTTTGAAGATACCAGCCATATTATTGTGTAAGTAAGTAGGTATGATTTCAAACAGGGACATTTCAGTGTTCAGAAGTTCAGAAGGCATAAATAATTACATGTACTGAGAATAATGTGCAACATAATACTACAAATATTTCAGCTATGTATACTTAGGCAAGATTTCTAAATTACAGACATTGTTATTATCTTCAGTTTTCTTTGGCAACATAACTTATTTCCCTTCCTCTTTCAGCTTGAAGCGAGAAATGCGCAAACTAGCTCAAGAAGAGTGTGGTTTTGAGGAGCCTACTGTGGCTATGGCCTTTGTCTATTTTGAAAAGCTTGCTCTCAAGGGAAAACTCAACAAGCAAAACAGAAAGCTCTGTGCTGGAGCATGCGTCTTACTAGCTGCCAAAATTGGCAGTGACATCAAAAAGCATGAAGTCAGGCATCTTATAGATGTAAGTATCTCTGGCCACTAATTTTTGGCCAATATTGGGAAGGGTTGTGTCTTCTTCTGTGGTCATTACATCAAGTATTACATTTGTTTGAAAAACAATTAAAATGATTAGGAAATTCTATTTTAATAATACTAATAGTTTATTAAATTTTTATGCTGTTCAACTCCCAGCAACTCTGGGTGGTTTACAAAATGTTAAAAATACTTAAACATAGGGAGATGTGCAAAACCAAAATGAACACATAACAGAAGAGCAGGGATAACAGAGCATACAACAAGGGAAAGAAAGAAAGGGTCATCAAATGTCCTCACTAAAAGCCTGGGCAAACAGGCTTATCTTCAGGATCCTTTAAAATAGCAGTTGGGTGGGGGGCTGTTCAAATCTTGGGAGAAAGTTAATTCCAGAGGGTAGGCGCTGCTATGGAGAATATGCACTTCTAGGGTCCTGGAGGTGGCATTGCTGAATTGATGAATCTGAAGTGTGCCAATCCTGACTGATCTAACTGGTTGGGCAGATACTATTTGAATGTATAAATAAAATTAGGGGAAGTTATTTTAAGTACTTTCCTACAATTAGTATCCTAAAATACTAAGCTTTAACTGTTGGCTATGTTACAGAAACTGGAAGAAAAGTTCCGCTTGAATAGGCGAGAGTTGATTGCCTTTGAGTTCCCGGTGTTAGTGGCCTTGGAATTTGCTCTTCATCTACCTGAACACGAAGTGATGCCACATTACAGACGCTTGATCCAGAATTCCTAGCACAGGCTACCCTCCAAGAAGGGGGAGGGGTTTAAAAACTATTGTCTATTTTGCTCAGAAGAGCAGCAAGTTACTACTGAAAATGCAAAAAAGAAAAAAAAATGGGATGCACAAGCCCCAGTGCCCTTTCTTCTCTTTTCAATGCAGCTTTTCAACCAGATATTAGGAATAAAACAGTGAATTCCTTAAGACTTCTCAGGCTAGATGAACTGTTTAACTACTCAGTGCAAATGTTGAATGAGTTCACATATGAGTGGACAGTGGGTGGAACATTCATACAATACTTTATGGACCAAAAGAGAACTTTACTGGGTTGCCCAAATAATTCATGAAAGAACGAGGAGTATTAGCACCTTTCTTTTAGACTTTTTGAAAAATCCTGTTGGAAAACCCACTTGGAACTGGATGCATTTCCTGCTAGAGCTGATATCCACCTAACGAATGGATCCAAAACCAATGATGGGTTGTGATTATATTGTCACTCTGTCAACAATGTGCCAATCTATTTTTGTAACTGTTATTGAAAGTGCACTTTTCCTGGTGGGTGGGTAGACTGTTCAGTTGTGTACAAAATATTGGACAGATTTGGAACCCAGTGGCAGCCTTGAATCATTGCAGTGATATTGTTTACTAAAGACCAGAGGACAACTTTTTTCTGTTTGCTTTACGAAAACTACTGGAAGAGAGACACATGGCTACATTGGAATAAGCTCAGATAGTATTTTGTAATTCCTGATTATTTGATTACCCCAACACCAACTTTTTTCCCAAGTTCATAGTACTTAAAAAAGCTACATGTACAAGAAACAAATAACTGGTCTTATGTTTTCACCTTTGTATGTGATGCCAGTCAGACGTTCAAAACAAAGATGCTATTATATGAAGATCTTGTTTTAGGCCACATGCATATTTTTAATCACTGCACTTTCCCCTCTGTGTAGATGGTTAGATTTGCACTTGGTAGTATTGTTATTTTGTACTCTATGTTAGAGTGCATTCCAAGTTACATTGATGATGCTCTATGTTTAAGCAGTGTTTTATAAAACGCAAGTTGTACTGCTGAGGGCATATTCGGCGGCAGCCTTGAGCCCTCATAGTAGATGCATACCTAATGTAAGAAATTTTTATTGTTGAACAATTGTTGTTTTCATTAGAAATGACTGTATAAAATCAAATTTAAATTGGGGGCCATTAAAATTGCCACTTTTTCATACTGCTTTGGAATCTTAAAAACTTTATAAACTGCATGTTCATAAAATACAACGTGTAAGCTGAAAACAAAAAAAAGCAGATATGTCCTAGACAAACTGCTGCAATTTCCATGTATTCTGTTTTCTAAATAAATGTATGTATGCATAGATTCTCACACAATGACAGACCTGCAAGATGACAGACAGCTGGATGTGCTTCATAACATGCTATAGAACAAGCATCAGGTAATTAAATTACTATTTTTATATATAGTTTATGCTCATGTCCCACTTTTTCTAGTGCTGATTCACTTGGTACAGACTACGACTGGAACAATAATTAAAATAAAATCAAGTGTTTATTGTTTGTCATGGAATGCAGATTAATTGAACAATTGTTTTATTCTCGTTCCTCTTTATCAGTCATTACTATTAGGATTAACAGAAGTGGAAATGAAAATAGTACAAGAACAAAATTCTGTTGTCTTAAATTTCAGACATTGAAAAAATGGAACTTAAGGCTTCAGACTTAACAATAGTAGACTTTTAATTTATTTGCTTTGATTAATGGGACATTACTACAATTATATGAGATCCACTACTACATAGAGTGTGGTCTGAGCAATGCAGAGTAGAGCAAATCATATTTGATTCAGAAATTACACTTCAATTGATGGAACCTACATTTTTCATAGCCATGTCATTGATTATTATAGTACTGCTTATGATTAATTACAATTCTAGCAACTTTTTTACAGAAATATTTTTACCAAAACAGGTCTCGTATATTTTGCATGTTTTTCTTAAGAATTTTGCATTTGTCTTGGTAAATTTCATTCTCTCATTTTCATTCCTCCAACCTGTTGTTTTGCGTTTTGCTTCTGCCTTCAAGGTTATTACATATCTCATCCAAAGTTGTGCCACCTACTTATTTGATAAGTGTTTTTTCTGTCTCAATCCCAGTCCTTGTACAAATATTCAAGAGTACTAGAACCAAATCTGAATCTTGTGTATGCAGTATCCCACTCTCTACCTTGTTTCAGCGCAACAAGGAATATTTACAGTAATTAAAGATTATAATTACAACAGTAAAAATTAATTCAAAATGAAAACAGAGAAGAATAGAACTTTATCTCCTCTTAAAATACAACAAATGATTTATTCTTCCCATAGCACAGTGGTTCCCAACCTTTTTGTGATCGAGTACCACTTGGAGGTCCCGTACAGTCGCCGCGTACCACCTGGTTCCAGATAAACTAAATTCGATCAGATATCACTTTATTTCCATAATTGTACAAGTAGAACACGCAAACCAACTAAATAATAATAAAAATAGTAACATACACACTGAGATGCAGTAATGAATATCAAAGGGTAACTTGAGTCAAGAGAACATAGTGCTAACAATAACAGAGTGAGATTAACCTTAGCTCGAGAGCTCGCTACGACGCGCACCTTCTCGCGAGGGTTCTAATGCGCGACTGCTGAGAGTTCAGAACAGTCACCGTTCCTTTTTTGGCCCCGCGCATCCAGCAACTGGATTCTCGGGCTGCTGGGACCAGGTGGGTGGCGTGTGGCAACAGTTGCAAATCATTGCCAGATTATCTTGTGTTAGGCAGTAAACATTTTTGTGAAGTAAAAAATAACTAACTAAAAATCGTTCATGACCCCGAAAGTGTTCGCGTACCACCTGGAAGGCACTCGCGTACCACTAGTGGTACATGTACCACAGGTTGGGAACCACTGCCATAGCACATCTCCTCTCTATAAACAAATCCATGAAACATTGTCATTTCAGTTCTGATGTCAGCAAGGGTTCAATAAGGGTTAACAAAAATAACAATATATTTTAACTTGATCAAATAAACCAACTTTATATTCCTTACTTTTACTTCTAATAATTTTGATCTTTTAGTAGTACATTCAAATAATGTCAAAGGACTTACTTTTTTTTTTTTTGTCCCGTCTCAAAAATTCTTCAAAATTTAATTTTGTTGTTGTTGAAAATACAATATAGGAAAATTATCCAGACCATTCTCTTGGTTTATTTGTATATCCCTTTTAATTATTAAAAATCAGCTGGCTTATTTTTGTATACTCAGTGTAACATTTTTTTCTTGTCAATCTCAATTGTCAGATAAAACTTCTTCCTTTTCTATAACATCTTTTAGACACAGTCTATCTGTAGAGGCACTTTCTATTAAAATTAACATCTGAGTTTATTGTTCAAAAATATCCTTTAATAGCCAATGTTAAAATATTTTGCTTTGTTCTATAAATAGAGTTTAAATGTTCTTCTTCCTTAATTATAATCTTTAGTTCCCTCTAGTCTCCAATTTTTAAAAGTTTATCTTAGTATGGCTTTTAAATTCAAAATGAAATTATTTTCCCATGGAAAGGATTCTTCGTAGTTAATTCCAAAACAATCTTTCTCTTGATCTTTATTCCATTTGCACTTTTGTAAATCAAATTTTTAATCATGCTTTTTCTATTTATCAATTTATTTCAAGTTTTTACACTTGAAAAACAAACTGAAATCTTTTTGAGAAAAAAATAACAATAAAAACTAGAATAATGTGGCTGCATATGTGTTCATACCCTCTTGTAAGTAAGGATATGGCTGTGTTCAGAATTAACAATCACATTCAAACTGATATTAAATAATTCACACCTGCCATCAATTAAAGTGGCTGATCAAGCCCATATAAAGTTCAGCTGTGCGAGTAGGATTTTTACTGACATTTACTCAGTTGCCTTGTACAGCAAAATGGTCTGCAAAGAGATCTCATTGCTAGAAGGTATCAGTCAGAAGAAGAGTACAATTTTCCCCCAAGGCATTAAATATAACATGGAACACAGTGAAGACAGTTATCAACATGTGGAGAAAAGAGCACAACAGTGACAAAAGAATTGGATGTCCCTCCAAAATTGATGAAAAAAACAAAACTAGTCCAAGAAGCAGCCAAGAGGCCTACAGTAACATTAAAGGAACTGCAGGAATTTCTGGCAAGTATGGTTTGTGTATTCCTGTATTCTTCATATGTCTGGGCAGTGGGGCTAGGGTGGCAAGATGGAAGCCTTTTCTTATAAAGAAAAACATCCAATCCCAGCTACAATTTGCAAAAACCTACATGCAAAAAGCTTGTGGGAAAATGTGTTATGGTCTGATGAGATCAAGGTTGAACTTTATGACCATAATTACAAAAATAATTTTTGGTGCAAAAACAACACTGCACATCACCAAAAGTACACTATATCCATTGTGAAACATGGTGGCAGCATTATGCTTTGGGGCTGCTTTTCTTCAGCTTATACAAGGTGGAGGGAATTATGAACAGTTCCAAATATTAGTCCATTTTGGCACAAAACTTCAGGCCTCTGCTAGAATGCTGAAGATGAAGAGGACTTTCACCTTTCAATAGGACAATGACCCAAAGTATACCTCCAAATCAACAAAAGAATGGCTTCACCAGAAAATGGGGTTTGGACTGGCCCAGCCAGAGCCTGGACATGAATCAAATTGAAAATCTGAGGACTGATTGGAAGAGTGCCTGTGCACTGGAGAAACTCTCGCAATCTGACAGATTTGGAGCCTTTTGCAATGAAGACAGGACAAAGATTCCCAAGACAAAATTGAATGGTGTCATAAAATCAAGAGGTGCTTCAACAGAGTATATTTATGCAACCATGTTATTGTAAATTTTTATTGTTATTTTTCCTCCTAAAAGATTTCAGTTTGTTTTTCTATTGAGTTGTACAATGTATATGTTATATTAAAATGGAAAGAATGCTGAAGTGATTTATCTTGGTCTGATACATTTGTTTCAAAAATAACAAAGTGACAAAATTAGTGGACCAGAGGAATACTGTTGATACAATTTACTTGGACTTCAGCAAGGCATTTGATAAAGTAGACCATAACCTACTACTAGATAAAGTAGAAAAATGTGGGTTAGACAGTATCATCACCAGATGGATTCGTAACTGGCTGACCAACCCCACTCAACGTGTAGTCCTCAATGGAACTGTATCAACATGGAGGAAAGTATGGAGTGGAGTACCCCAAGGCTCTGTTTTAGGCCCAGTACTCTTCAACATTTTCATCAATGACTTGGATGAGGGGATAGATGGGGAACTCATCAAATTTGCAGATGACACCAAGCTGGCAGGAATAGCTAACACTCCAGAAGATAGGCTTAAGATACAGAAGGATCTTGACAGACTTGAACATTGGGCACTATCTAACAAAATGAAATTCAATGGTGAAAAAAGTAAGATTCTACATTTAGGCAAGAAAAACAAAATGCACAGGTACAGTATAGGTGGTACCTCACTCAATATAGTAACTGTGAGAGGGATTTTGCAGTCCTAGTGGACAACCATTTAAATATGAGTCAGCAGTGTGCAGCAGCTGCCAAAAAAGCCAACAGAGTTCTAGGCTGCATAAACAGAGGGATAGAATCAAGATCATGTGAAGTGTTAATACCACTTTATAATGCCTTGGTAAGGCCACACTTGGAATACTGCATTCAGTTTTGGTCGCCACGATGTAAAAAAAATGTTGAGACTTAGAGTGCAGGGAAGAGCAACAAAGATGATTAGGGGACTGGAGGCTAAAACTTGAACGGTTGCAGGAACTGGGTATGTCTTGTTTAATGAAAAGAAGGACTAGGGGAGACATGATAGCAGTGTTCCAATATCCCAGGGGTTGCCACAAAGAAGAGGGAGTCAAGCTATTCTCCAAAGCACCTGAGGGTAGGACAAGAAGCAATGGGTGAAAACTAAAGGAGATAAGCAACTTAGAACTAAGGAGAAATTTCCTGACAGAACAATTAATCAGTGGAACAACTTGCCTCCAGAAGTTGTGAATGCTCCAACACTGGACGTTTTTAAGATGATGTTGGATAACCATTTGTCTGAAGTGGTGTAGGGTGTCCTGCCTAAGCAGGGGGTTCGACTAGAAGACCTCCAAGTTCCCTTCCAACTCTGTTATTCTATTATATTCTATTAATGGGTGTATAGACTTTCTATATCCAATGTATTCTCAGAGATTTCTTAAGAAATAGCAGATTATCAGTTCCACAGCTGGGTCTTTCAGAATTATAATTTCAGCCATGTGAATAAGAGCAGTATGTTCTTTGTAGTTGTTGCAGAACACTTAAGTATCGACATCTCATAATATTATGAGAAAATCCAAAGATCACAATTTTCAAAATCCAAATCTTTTTTTTATTACGAGACACCATCTGTTTTTTTTAGTATGAAAGATTATCCTTGCCAAGAAAAATCTTTTATAATTAATTAAGGCAGTCCTTATCTTGATTAATGATGCAGAAGTCCAAGACAAAGCTGTTCCGTCATTGGATTAGGAAACTCCATTGAGCTACCAAAAATAGTCACCTCTTTTCATTAAAAGGCACTCAGTTACACTGTCCAGTTACATTTTGGATGTTTTCTAACGTTCACCTATAGGAAAAGATGCTGATGTGTTCTAAATAATATTAATTAGGACTGCTAGGTAATTATTATTTTTTAAATCTTTCATTAGTCTTTTCATAAGTATTTACATCAATTGATCATATAATTTAAACCAAAGTCTCAATATAAGACTTTATTTGAGAAAGTGAAGGAAGTAGAGGAAGTTATGTACAATTTCATAAAGCTGTCATTCAAAAACAATTGTTTTTACAAAGATGGGGTATTTAGAAAATACATTAATTTTGAAAGTCCAAAATATGCAATATAATAAACTCAATAGCAAGAATAAATTCTCTTAATAAAACTTCCTTTCTTAATGATTTCCACTACATTCTCAATAAAAAATAAGCATGTTGAATCAGTTTTTGCTTTTGAACTAAATACCGGGTTGTGTATCGTAATAATGAAAATGTCTATAATGATACATTAAGTTACAAATAATTTAGACCATAGCATAATGCAAAGAACATATTCTTTGCCTGAACACATTTCCAGATGTTGCAACAGTAGTTTAATTAGAAACTTCCATTGGTAGAGACTTTACTCTAGATCAGCATGGATTATAGTGGAATGGTACAGAACATTTAAGGCCTTTTAGTATTCTGAGAGAAGGCAAAGTCCAAAAATGGATGGGAATATACACAGTATGGTTGAGAGAACATTGAATTGAATTTAAAGTTAATTATATTTGGCATGAATAAAATTGAATAATAATATTTACTATCCTGTAATAATCTACAAGTGATCCTTGATTTATGACCACACTTGGGACTGTAATCTCGGTTATTGAGCAAAGTCTACACTGGTCACACCCAAGGCTCTGGAATACACATGTAGCCCTAGAGATTTTAGACAGTGCATCCTAGGGCTAAAGGGAGTAACACAATGGCTTAATATGAAACACTTCGGTATATATATATACATACCAATTGAATAAGCCTCAGGTTTGAGGAAGGTAGTAGACTTTCATCTGAGTAAGGGTGCCTATAGGTCTACAGATATCTGAGTGTAGAGCAATGTTCTTCAACCGTGGCAACCTGAAGTTATGTGGACTTCAGCTTCTAGAATTCCCCAAAGTGCATGATGGCTGGGGAATTCTGGGAGTTGAAGTCCATTTATCTTCAAGCTGCCAAGGCTGAAACACAGTGTAGAGATTTGTTTACATGTTTGATGGGAAGAGACTTGAAATATTTTGCATAGCGGACTCATGAATTCATCAGAATACATGCAGTGTTTATCATGTCTGTCAATTTTTTGCCTTCTAGGAAGGAACACAGCAATACGCTTTTGCTCATTTGGGAATCATAGTTCTAGATCAGCTATTAGACTAACTCTGTAGCAAAACATCTTTTTTATTCTGAATGTGAGATTCAGATTCAGAGACCCGCAAAATCAGGTTTTTCTGAAATGTTAATGAGCTGAATATTGTGACTTCTGTTGCTCTTTCTAAATTGACAGATTCTAGCAACAAGATTGTATAAAACTATCATAATATTGGCTGAAATATTTCTCTTGATTTAGAGTGGTTTTTTGTTTTTGGTGTGGGTATTTTTTTTTTTTTTGCTTTGAATAAATAAAGCAAATGATTCAGTCCTTTTGAGGATTTAAAAAATGGAAGTGACAAAGATAGTCCTTGTCTTATGACTACTATCGAACCCAAAATTTCTGCTAAACAGGACAGCTGTTAAGTGAGTTTTGCCCCTTTTTATGACTTTTCTTTCCACATTTGTTAAGCGAATCACGAGTTGTTAAGTTAGTAATGTAGTAGTTAAGTGAATCTGGCTTCCCCATTGACTTTGCTTGTCAGAAGATTGCAAAAAGTGATCACAAGACTCCAGGTCACTGCAACTGTCATAAATATGGGTCAGTTGCCAAGTTTGATCAGGTGACTATGGGGATGGTATAATGTAAATGTGAAAAATAGTCATGGTCTGAATGGTCACTAAAGGAAGACTACTTGTCACTAAGTTGAAGACTACTTGTATCTAAATGCCCCTTAACAAGCTCCTTACCCACATGACAAGAACTTTTGCTAAGCAAAAATGTTTAGGAATAAGAGAGATACAAATATTTGCTATGGAAAGAGCCTGCATTCAAATGAAGCAATGCTGCAGACCGAATTTTGAAACTATGCAGTATCACTATGTTTCCTTGTAAGTATGCAGAGTCAGAACTTATTACAATATTCAGGTAAGTTATAATCCTTATGTATAAATGTTTAGGTAGAAATAACAATTAAGCATTTGAGTGAAAAAACAGAGTAATGCTTAAATGTAAGATTCACTTTATTTTTCAATCTATGGAACTAGTGTTGCAGATGTGCTATCATCCTAATTTTTACTCTTATTTTCCATAGAGTCCTTCGCACACATCAGATTCTGGGATGGGGTGGGTTTTTTGCTTTTGTTTTTTGATTCTCAGATGGTTTCATTTTATAGAGAAAGTAGAACTGAATGTGATGCTCTCATTTTAGTGGATATTGAACCATATCCTTCCTGCTTACCATTCAATTCTATCAGAGTCAACATCTGAATATTCAGTGATTTTTATCTTTACCATGCCAAAAAGTACAAAGGACTCATATTGGAGAATAGCTTCCAATGAATTATTATTTCTTTTCAAGGTATATTGGAAATCTATTTGCTTTTGCAAAGAGGCTCAAAAATGCCAACCCACAATGTACTTATAACCCTGTATCCACGGGAACAAAATTAACTTAGTCAATATGCTTACATTTGCTGAGGCAAATTGGCGACAGATGGCTGTGTTCATATTTAACATACAAAAGCATAATGTGAGTTGGAGTATTGTCTGAACCCAACTAATGTAACTCGTTAACAGTTTCACTGGATTAGTGTATGTGAATCAATGATAGGTGGTGGTGTAGGGAAATAAGCACAAATGATTTTGTGTACCTGAGATGACACAACTAGTGTTGTGTGGTCGGACAAAGAGGGGTAAGTCTTCAAGTGCACTTATCCTATCAGAGTGATTGATGATCACTTATTTATGAGTGGTCATTTATAGTCTGGTTGGATTTTTTTTGCATCCAATGTTTTCCTCACAGCAAGTTTGTAAAAGGCATGCTGGCTGGGGAATTCTGGGAGTTGAAGTCTGCACATCTTAAAAGTTGCCAAGTGTAAAAAACACTGTATTGGCTGTATTCTACTCTGGTTCAGTAAAACAAAACTTAGCACTATTGCATGTGAGGGTCGGATCATATGAGAGGTCATTGTATCTGAATCACTGCAGGTGGGGGGGGGCCACCCCGGAAAGTATGGTACTGATGCTTGCCAATGGATCCATTCCTCCCACAAACTTTTGCTGCCGACATCTTACCATGCGGTGTCAAGAGGAGGATAAGGAAGCTGGAAGTATAGTATGTTACCTACAAGGTAATGTGCACTCCAGGCTGATGAGGAACACAAGTACTATTTATCTGCAAAATATCCAAGATCAGAATAACTCTAATGCAGGGCTTCATGAAGGGGTATTGGGTCATCTATTCCATTCTGTGATCATAATCATAATCTGAATACAGTGCTACAGTTAGAAGATTGGCCTTGAGAAAAAAAATAGGGAATGTTTGGATAGTACTAGAGAAGTCCCAGTTTAGTGATGATCCTTCATTTTAGCATAATAAAAAAGAATCAAATCCCATTTTTATGCATTGCTATTAATAGAAGGTATGGCTTAAAAACAGGAACAGGTAAAATTAATCCTACTCTATCCTATAGCTCAGAGGTCTTCAAACTTGGCAACTTTAAGATTTGTGGACTTCAACTCCCAGAATTCTTCAGCCAGCATAGCTGGCTGGAGAATTCTGGGAGTTAAAGTCCACAAGTCTTAAAGTTGCCAAGAGTGGGGACCCCTGCTATAGCTGATGTCTCGGTTTTATTGTGAATAGGACTTTTTTTTTTAGAAAGCCATCATGGGACTGCACTTGTAACCTGCTGTTTGCATGTTTTCATTAATTGCTTATTCTGAAACAAAAATTGAGCAGTCCCATTGAAGAGTCATCTTCCTCACTTGCCAGTAGTTCATGTGCCAGTCCTTTCAATGTAAAGAAGGAAGACTTCAGCAAATCCAGCCAGCAAAAGACTGTTAAGAAAGGATAGCAGAAACTTTGTTAGCAAACATTTGCTTGAACAAACACCAGAAACACACAATCAAGACAGCCTAACCCAAAGCCAATGACGTTAATTCTGAAGTTTTTTCAGCTTGTTCAATAATGGAAGCAAGCATGGATTGGTTTTGCTGAAAATATGATCCCACCCAGATTCCATCTATAAAACTCATCCCCCAATCCTAGTGGTTATGTCCTAGAAAAGGTACCAACAATTGGGAAGGATATAGAGTTCCTTCTCCTGAGACTTTCTTCCTGTTAGTCTGCCCTTTCTTCCCAGTTAAATCCCGGAAGGCAGAGCCACTGATTAATTCAGGACAGTTTGAAATATTAGTTTGGATGAAAGTATAGGAAGTGTTCAGTCAATGTTTTCCTCTAGGGAAGCTCTGAGAATAATGGTGTCTGTCAGACTCTGCAAGCATTCAAGGAAATTTTCGCCCTCCAAATGCTTCTGAATTACAAATTGCAGCAAATCTTGGCATCAGTTATGCAGGCTAGTGAAGCCGGAAGGTATAGATCTGGACGACTAGAGCACCCCAATTCATTGGCTTAATATTGACTCTTAATTGCACAGACATCTATGACTATTATGTAATACTTAACCCAAAATGTCTCTCATCCATTTATTTTAAAACTCACAATTGTATAATCCTCATAATTTAAATGTGGATAGACCTCTGATTAATATATTTAAGACAGAACATTGTTCTCAGTGGCTTGAACCAACACACCCTGTATATGAGAAAAACCAACTTCTTATCCATAGTGCTGTCAGTAAGTCACAAATTCCCTCCTTTGTACTGCTCGCAGTACCAGGAATTTTCTTGAGGGGAGGCGATTTGCTCTCAAGAGAATGGAATTGTGTGGATTAATCAAAATATGACTAAATATGTAGTTTATCTTTTCATATTTGTGTGGGATAGTGGTTAAAATGCTGAAGGAGGATCGGGTGAACCTGAATTCAAATCCATTCACATGAGGATACCAATAATTTTCTCTCAGCCCACTCTACCTCACAGAGTTGTTCTGAGGAAATATGAGGAGAGGGGAAGGAATGCTACATACACCACCTTGAACTGGTGAAGTTCAGGGCATAAATCTAGCAAATGCATAAGATACAATTAAGGAATCTTATCCTGCCCTCCCTTCCAAGGAATACTAAAGCTGCAGATCCTTTCTTTAGGTTTACAATAACCTTGTGATATGTGTAGGCTGAGAGGAAGGAAAATCAACCAGTAAGCTTTGCTGCTCTGCAGGTAGGGCGCAATGACTCGCCAATCTAAGCTTCTCCTATGTCATCTTTTACTTCTATTTTATTTTTAAAGAGTGTTTATATAAATTATTTATTCACTAAATGGGTCTGGAAGGAAATCTCCACAGCAGCTTGGGTGGGTCACTTGAATTTCCTATTGTGTTTCTGTAACACTGCCTGTCATCCAGGAGGTCCCTATCACACCTGCTCCAAAGGTACTTCTCCAATTCTGGCTTCTCATATTCCGGTTCTGTATATGGCATTTCCTGTCCTGTATTAATGTGACCAACAGCATAAGCTGAACAAAGGATACCAGAGGTTCAAGAGGTTTATCTTTTGTTTCTAGAAAAGTCAGCCCATGCATCATTCATCTTGAGCAAGAGCAACAGATGGCTTCAAGGTTATTCTCCCATTCCTCCCCCTCAAAATCAGCAAAATGCTGCCTCTGCTCTGTGTTTCTTCCAACAGTTCCATGTTACAGCTTTATATTTTAGTTCCCTGACTTGGTTTACAAAAAGAAAAAACCCCAAAGCTTCTTTTGCAGCTATATCAATAAAACAAATCTTTGTACAATGTATAAGAAGAAAGTTCTTTTTATATGGCAAACTAGCAAAGCTTCTGGATTTTGAGAGTATTATACTCTCTTAAGACTCTTAATTTCATTTCTTTTGCAAATCATACAGATGCCCTTTGTTCCTGAAATATGATTTGTAAGATTGGTATTATATAAACAATACTCTTCTTACACCATAACATACTAAAATAATTATTCATTGTAAGCCAAGGATGTGACTATTCGAAAAAACATACCCTTGGAAGTGGGGAGGGGCAATGGTGATCAAAGCCCATTAGAAACGTCTTGTACAGGCGCACTTGGGAATAAATCTTACTAAAGCTCACAAGGCATATTTCTTAATAAACATCATAAGCTTGTGGAGAAGAAAGCTTTCGGCTTCTATTGATTGAGGGAGAAATTAATGACCCTTCACAGGTTCATGAGCCATCTGAAAATAAAGTGATTCCTTCTGCGTCAACCCATCAAGTCTAACAGAATAATTTATTTTGCCCCTTATTATCTCTGGAAAAGGGTTCCATGGAGTAGTCATGGTGGCTAATCAAAGCTTTTTCTCCATGGATTTAACCAATTTCCTGTTTAAGGAAGTACCTGTCATTATGCAGAACTGTATTCCAAAAAGTAATTTTCTGTTGGTGAGGAAGTTCCTTTGCCTTGCCTTTGCTGTCATAACTACTCGTACTAACAGTTATGATTTATATGAAGAAAGTTCTCTTTTTCTTTTTTCAATCTTTGTTTGTTTTGGTGTCTTCAAGTCAGTCTTAACTCCTGGCAACTACTTACAGTTTTGCTGGCAAGAGTTCGGAAGTGGTTTGTGTTGCCTCTTTCCTAGGGCTGAGAGAGACAGTCACTGGCCCAAGGTCACTTACTGGCTTTGTGCCTAAGGCAGGTCTAAAGCTCATGGTCTCCAAGTTTCTAGTCTAGTATGTTAACCATTAAACCAAACTGGCTCTCTTTTTCCATACCAGATATAATTTATGTGCTTTGATTGCTAAAAAGCCTTATTAAAATTAATGGGAATTATTCCCATGTAAGCAGGAGTAACCCATGTATACCGAAGCTCATCATTTCAGAGAAGACAAACAACACCACTTTAAACCTACAGCCATTCATTGGAGGCCCAATGTGACTCTTATCCTCTGAAGTGTCAGGATACCTGGGGCAGCAGCAGGAGAAAAAGGACAAGAAGTAAAGAGAAGACTGGGGAGGCATAGCTTGTCCATCTCTGGCATACGAGGTCAGTGGGTTTTCTTCGCTAAACAGCACAGCTTTCCTATTCTCTTCGGCAATCCAGTGGAGGCGTACTGCTAGTGCTCTTGGTACTTTTCATGAACCTTATTTGAAAGCAGGTCCTGTCATAATGTACAGCATCAGTTCAATACTTCTTTCTCTAGTTTTATAAAATGTTCTTTCTCTACAGCTTAATTCTGTGGCTTGGCAAAAATGACTCAAGTCATAAGAAACTAAGGAAGATGGCTTAGAAATTCAAGGACATTTTAAATAACCACAACTTCTGTGTAAAGTACATACCAGCAGGCGGTTGGTACATTCACTGCAATTTCAAAGAAGAATGGAGACAGACCAGCTGTGATAACCTAGAAAGACAATAAGATGGAAAGCTGGTTGTTGCAATAATCTCCTTTTAACGAACCCCAAGAACTTACAAAGAGCTAGGGCAGGAGTGTTCTGAGGATGTGGTCAAAAAAGTCAAGATGGCCAAAATGGTACAATTGAAGATTAAATGTGGCAGATACCCTGCAGAAAAATTTGGAGGTTCCCTCAGAAGTTGTCTTCGACCTTAAGATAACCTGAGTCATCTTTTTGAGAAGAGAAAAAAAAATCTGCCAACAGAAATCTTGTACTGAATGGTCCAATGAACTATAGTGTTATTATTACAGGTAGTCTTCATTTGGAGAAGTATCTGAGTCATTAAGCAAAGTAGTCTCTAAATGAAACTGCAACTATGCTTACAATTTGACTTCAGTTTTCCTTTGCTTTACAGACCTGCCTAGATTGTAATTGTGAGGATTGGTAAACTTATTTTTTCATTAGTGTTATAACTGTGAATGGTCACTAAATAAGGTACCGGTAGTTGCTAAACTAGGACTGCCTGCATTATGATTTCGAGGAGTGTACCATTTCAAAAGATGAGCCTCAAGTTTAAGAAATGTATTCTAATAATCCAGCCAACCACAGGAACCAAGTCGACATTAAGTCACCAATACTAACACTCAAAGCTTTTACTAAATAAAACATTGACAGACAAATTGATATTATTTAGCAATATTGAAATTACTTGGGAAGATAGTGGCACTTGGAGCAGCACAACAAAACTGTCTCTGCTTAATTTCATTTCAAAAAAGAAAATTTCTGTTATTTTTATTTATATTTGTATAGTCACCCAAATCACATGAACCTGACTTTGGGCAGCTTACAGCACTTGATTTAAAAAACAACAACAATATTTACATTATGCCTCTATTGTTTTTTCAAATATTGCTGTGCATTAAAGATATTTATGCTTATTTTCCATTTCTATTTTAAATTCCAGGCTGTTATTGAGATATTATTAAAAAGCAAAAAAGTGCTCCTAAGACTGATTTAAAAAAAAAGAACAAAATGAACAGCTTTGCTGATCCTGTTCCGTTTGTCCCCACAGCTAATTTTTAAAATTCTGTCACTTTTGCAGTGTGTCTGCTGTTTCTCTGATGTTGTAGTAGAAAAGCAAAAAGGAAGAAAAAGAGGGAATGGGGGTTGTGTTATGCTTCATTTTTCCACAAAAAGATTGGCAATGCTACTAGCTCTGTGTTGGAGAACTCTGATCCATCCATTTCTTGCCTAGTTGTACTTAAGGTCTTCCACTGCAAATCAACAGCTGGTCTAAATTTCTGAGCCTGGGGCAGGCTTAAGATCTTGAGCTCTTCCTTCCCAGCACTGGGACCAGTAGTGGGTTCTAAATTCCGTCGCTACCGGTTCGCGTGCACGCTTGCGCGCACGTGCGCCGCTTCTGCGCAAGCGCAGAAGCATCCCGAGGGAGTGGGCGGAGCCTCCCGCTGCCGCCGCTGCTACCGGTTTGCAGAACCAGGCCAAACCGGGAGCAATCCACCTGGGACCCTTCATAGGTTAAGTGCCTGTAATGTGGGACTGACTCACGTTTTCAAGGTGTTACCAGGCCTGTTTGTAATTTAGATATTGCAACCAATGTGGGTAAATACAGCTGGGATAAATTAATTTCAACTTTTTTAACAGCCCAAGTTTCTGGATCATATCTAAGTCAGCTTGCTCACCATAGTTGTTTTATGTTTAATTTTATTTTGTGTTTCTTCCCTCAGCCAGCTATTTTTTTAACTAATCTGACTACTCCTGGCAGAGTCCTGGCAGTATTAAAATTTTATCCAAGGAGACCTAACACAGATATGACAGCGTTTTCCTTGCTCTGGCCTATTTTTATCCCATTATCTTCCCTGTCCCATAGCTTCTACTCACCCTACCAATACTTATTTCTTCCAATTAGAATTGTACCAAGAAACAGGAACAAATTATCAGATAAAATTTGGGACCAAGGACAAACCTGAAAACCAAGCTATCCTGAAAGAAACTCTAGGCTATTGCACTGAATAAGAATGGAAACTGTACTTGTGACATAATACTATCTAATTTCAGTATCTTCTAAATCTGAACATTTGTCAACATTCAATCATCTGGCATATGTATTTGCACATTATCCCCAGACCAATTCTTGTTATTTTTCCTCCTTTACTGTCTCCATGAATCATTGTTCAGCTTATACCAAATGACTATAAATAGCTTAAGAGAAAGACTAAATAAAAACCTTGGTTTGCCAAGGTGGCACAGGAAATTATTATCCAGAGAATAGTTTTTAATGATTTTAGATTTTATAGATTCTGGAACTCGCTCATACTGTTTTATTAGGAAGCAGAAATAACATTTGAAATGGTAGAGGAAGATTCATTGCAAATAATGTAATAATGTTACGATTATGGGTAACTTGGCAATGTTTACACTTTTCAGCATTTTATATAATAATCTGACACGTAACCAGAAAGGAAGAAAAGTTCAGTAGCTCCCGGTTTCTTGGTATTGGAAAGGACAGGATTGCTATTTCACTGTTAATATTTATTATATTTCGATTCCGTTTGTCTTTTATCGTAGAGTTCATGGCATGAAATGAAGGTTCCTAATTGGTCTTCCAAATCAGCTTAGCTTCAGCAAGATCATAATGCCTTCAGCTCATGTTCTTAATTAGTGTCTACAATGATTGTCATGTATGAGAATGGCCAGTGTGAATTAACTGATTAAACTGCTCACAACTCTAATTTATACCAAGGTAAATGAGGCAGTATTAAGAGTAGGATGAAATGTAGCCTGTATTGCAGTTACCATATTCTTCCTTAGATTGTTTTTCTATATGTATGAACTGCAAAAGCTCATTTTGATAGTTTTAATCTCATGAGAGAAATTGTATCAGCATTAAAAAAGAAATAGAATTATATCAAATACAAGCATCATCAAGATTATTTTGAGGACTCTGCATCAATTTGAGTGCTGAATAATTAGTGCTGGATGCCTCAAAGTTATTATCAAGTCATCTCTATGGAAACAAGCAGAAAGCCTACATTTATAGCTGCAACGAGTCCCTTGTATCAATACCCTCTATACTCTACATCCTCTTCAGGTATTAAAATTATATGAAAGTTGAATGTTGGCTTTGGGTGTGCCTTAGGACCAATATTCATTATTATATTCATAGACCACAGTGACCTTTTCAAAACATAGTTAAATGGAATCAGTTACTGTTGCCTTTATCTTTTTCGGTTATAATCATGGGGAATATTTATATTTGCATAAACCATTTTTGATTGAAGAAAATGTCAGGCAATCCTTGGTATTTTTGTGCCCCCTGTATATTGTGCTCACAATAAGCTTGTCTGGATCGTGAATGAACAAAAATCTATTCATTCCCCCACCAGAAAAATAAAAGAATCTGCTAGCGTTCTCCTCTACCATCAGTTCTTATGTTATCTCTATGTGTATTTGATCACATTTGCTTAGGTGTTTGGGGAAAAAAATCTGAGAGGCAGCTATATGAAAATCATAATGAGGCAAGACTAATTACTAAAAAAAACCCACCCAAATATTCCTGCATATATCAGTTTTGTGATAACACAGCAGTAAATCTACATGCAGAATACCTTTTACTAAGCTTTATGAATGCTGGCTTGGCAGCAAATCTATGTACATTTTTTCTCTCTTGCATTATTAATGATGCCCAGCATTCTGAGTGATAGTAGGAAGATGCTTTATACATTTCAGCATTTTATACAATAATATTACATGTAACCAGAAAGGAAGAAAAGCCACATGACAAAAAGTTAAGAGTCAATGTAGAGGATGAAGTTATAGTAGGGACTTTCAATGCCCTTTAATTTTACATGGAAATTAAGTACTAAAATTGATTAAAGGGAGGGTGCAGTGAAAAATTCCATCCCCTCCCCCCATGATTAAAAAAACCCCACTACTCCCATTGGCTGCAGAAATATGGCTGTGGTTTCCAATGTAATAATACCAGTTATGTTGTGGATTTCAAAGAAAACCTATTTTTTGGCTTTGGGGGAAATGCTTAAAGAAGCATATGTTCTGTTGTATGAGACCTGAAAGAATTACCACAATATTTCAAAAATACATAAAGTATATTTGCGGAAGATCTATATATAGTTTGATGAAATCTGTGAAGGAGATGGAATTACATAGTGAGAAAAGACTGTCTTCTTTTTTATTGTTTTATTACATTATAGAAAATAATAGCCAATTACAATGGTATTTATACAACAGGAACTATAATTTATTAACACTGTAATGACTAAATTAAAGACAATGCTCACTTAAACTTTTGAGTTATAGAATAGTAATCATCTTACCTTCGCTAAGATATTCCAAGCTAAATACTGTCCTGAGGAGATGCTGCTTTTAAGTTTCATAGTATGTAAAGTCAGAAGAAATCCCAGAAGTCCACTGTGGTGGGTAGTAGAAAAATGTATTAGTTGAGTTTTTGTCTTCAAATAAGATCCTTAAAAGACAAGTGGATGTTTTTTAGAGATAACCAACAACAACCCTATATTTCTATCATTTTCCCATCA
Organism: Diadophis punctatus similis; assembly: GCA_023053685.1. Lineage (NCBI taxonomy): Eukaryota > Metazoa > Chordata > Lepidosauria > Squamata > Dipsadidae > Diadophis > Diadophis punctatus. The sequence continues at coordinate 157,055,907 of JALIGW010000003.1, forward strand.
CATATGGAAAGCTTTAAATCAGTTTTCCCAACATGGTGTCCTCCAGATGTATTGGATATTATTTCCCAAAACTGACCATGGCAGCATGGTCTCTGGCACCACGTTAGGGAAAGATGCTTTAGACTTCATAAAGAATCCCATCAAGGAAGGCAAGACAAAGAATTTCCTGCAATTCCTTCTCCCTTTGCAGGACCATTCTAATTCTGGAACAGATTGTGGTGGGAGAAATTAAGCCACAAGGAGAAAGTCCAATCAGCAAAAATTGATCTTCCGTTTTGCTGGCAGCAGCATCCTACTGGCAGAACTTTGCTTAAAGATGCTTTGTTTGGCTGGGAAGCCTCCCTCCACCTCCTTCCTGCTGCTGTTGTGGCTTAGATGTATCCAAGTGGTAGAATGACACTCCTTGGGAAAAACCACCACCCCCAGCCTGGAATAACTCTCCAAAGAGGTTTTGGGCAGAGGCTTCATCTCCCTGGCTCAGCAAAATACAAATTTATTAGAAAACAGGGCATGCCTACTAAGAATTGATTGATCTCATCCCTGGTGCTCTGTTGAGATTTCCCCCATATATGGCTCCTGTGACTGAAAGAATAGCCTGCTTTATGATCCACTTTCAAATTACTGTAACCATGTTAGCTCGCTTGCATTACTTTTTTCCTCTCCAATTGTCATTTTTGCAACCCAAGTCAAAATGGGAGAACTTGAGAACTCCTGCTTTGTGGGTTGCTGTTATTTCTGGATAAACGCCTGACATTTTTGTGAAACATTTCATTGCTTCTTTTTTATTTCCTATTTTCCTTTGAGGTAGTCCAGATAAGAACTTCATGACAATGAAGATTAGCTCTATTTATATTGTAAAGTCACAGGAATAGACTATTGCAATTCTCAAAGTATTTTTCCCATCCTCTCCTTTTTACTTGCTGCAAAAGTAGGAAGGTTTTTAATAATATTTTCCCTACCCCTCCACCTCCATGTGGGAATTGAGACTATCTTTTAAATTATGACTGTCTAGTCTATGACTTGTCCCCATCCTCCAATTTATTCCCACATACAATTACACCATCCCAACACGTGTTGTCTGGATGTCTTTTCTCTGTGGTTATCTGCAAGGAAGAGACACAAGAGGCATAGAAGAGAATGAAAGTCCCTCACCTGCCGCCCCTTTCCGGGCTTGGGGCGGCTGCGGGGCCAAGCAGGCAGCCTTCGGCCAGGGCCACCACCTGGGCGCAGCTCTCCACTCCGCAATCCCTCAGCCAGCCCGCCAGCTCTGGGAGCAGCAGCTGCAGAAGCACCAGTGTTCAGCCTCGGAGCCACTTCCCCCGCTGGGCTCCCCACCTGAAGGGGAGACCCCCAGGCCTCCATTTGCTCTCCGGCTTCAGCATAGCCCCAATGGGACACACTCCCTCCAAGGCTGCCTTTGGTCATGGCAGACACTCCCACTCGCCACACCCATTTCCCGGTTTCAGAGGGGAGAAGGGGGGGCTCCGCTCCCTCAGGGCTTCTGAAGCTGAGAAGAGCAACTGCAAATTGCTCCCACCAAAATTTCCCACGGCCTGCTGGCCTCCCAGATGCTCATCCAGAGAATCCTGCTTCCTAGAGAGGCAAAACCCTATAAGCCCCTTGGTTTATTGATTTTGGAGTGACAGCGCACTTGCCCACAGAGAGGGCTCTGCGTGTCACCTCTGGCACACATGCCATAGGTTCGCCACTAGGGTCATAGACCCTGTTCAGTGATCATTCAAAATTACAATGGCACTAAATGAGTGAGACATATGACCCAGGGGTGGGTTTCACTTACCTTCCCTACCGGTTGGCATCGCGTTGGAAGTGCGCGTTTTGCACGCCTACGTCACATCGGGGAAATGACACTCTGCGCATGCGCAGAAGCCTTTGCGCATGTGTAGAGGGTTCTTTGCCAGCCACTTTCAAGGAGCAGCGACCGGAGGACCGGTTCGGGGGTGTGGCCAGCTGGCCACCGCTGCCGGTTTGGCGAGCAGGGGCAAATTTCCGCCACTGATTCGGGCGAACCGGTCCGAACCAGCAGCAACCCACCACTGGTATGACCTGTCTGCAGAGTTGTGGCTGTCACATTGTCTCAATGATCACATGATTGCAATCCAGGCACTCGATACCCAATTCACAATTGCAACAGTGTAGTGAAGCACAGTCATTTCACAACTTCTGATATTCCCTGCTGGCTTCTCTCAAGCAAAGTCAGTGGGAAAGCTGGCAGGGTGTTGGATGTTGCTCCCACTGCTTTTTCACCTGCCTGCACTTCATCAGGCCTGCTTCTGGCATCTCCCGCAGTACCTGCAACCCACCTGCACTCAGAGCCTGCCTGCAGGATCCCACCCACCCACCCACCAACAGCATTTGTGCAACCCCTGGCCTGCTTGTGTGACTCTGGCTTCTTCCCTCTTAATGACTCACAGTTCTAGGGTTATTCCAGCACCAGATCTGCAGGATTGCCATCATTAAGTGATGCAGTCACGTAACGTTGCACTTTACAACTTACTGCTTAGCAACAGAAATTCTGGTCCCAGTTGCCATCAGGACTAATAAACCTATTTTTAACTCAAAAGGTAGCTGAAGAATGCCACCAAAATGTCAGAACTGGAGTGCCGGCTGGCGGGGCCTAGGGGGAGAGCCTTCTCTGTGGGGGCCCCTGTTCTCTGGAACCAACTACCCCCAGAGATCCGAATTATCCCCACCTTGCTGGCCTTCCGAAAAGCCATTAAGACATGGCTCTTCCTGCAGGCGGGGTGATTTGAGACTATTTAATACCTTAGGTCTCCCCCATGTATGTATGATTATTTTATGTTTTTTAAATTCTTCTTTACACTGTTATTAATTTATTAATATTGTTTTTATAGTTGTTCTTTACATGTTGTACGCCGCCCTGAGTCCCCAGGGAGTAGGGCGGCATATAAGAACACTAAAATAAATAAATAATAAATAAATATCAGCTGAGAAAGCTTGAGAATCTTTGAAATATTACTAACATTATTAATAACTGGTTCAATCTAGTAAGAATACATTTTAGAAGCATGCTTCAACAAAATTGAATGAAAGGACAAAATGATTTAAAAATTAACATTTAGACTGCATCCTGTTGAGGGTAATATGTTGATTCTGTAAACCGCTTAGAGAGGGCTGTAAAACGGTATATAAGTCCAAGTGCTATTGCTATTACTTCTGAATAGACACGTGTTGGGATTTTGGTATAATTCACTTGAATGAACTTTTCCTGTGTTGGTGCCTTTCATGAGTGCTGCAGTATAACTTGCATAATCCCCAGCAAAATTTTATGCAGCCTTTTGCTGCAAATAATCCTATAGTTTATTCATATCATAATGTCTGGCATATTTTGAAGAAAACATTTGTTTAAATTTCAGATTAGTATGATGCATCACTGTAGTAGACCAATAATTGAATGCTTTGACCATACTTGAGCCTAGAAAAAAAGAAGCACCTTTAACAGCTCATAAAAAATGCAATACTTTGTTTCCCACCCATATCATAAGGTCTGGCTTGTAGCCTGAAACGTTACCTGGCAAGGCAACTGCTGTGAAAGATGTAAAAGTATAGGAGTGGATATTCCAAGGCACTGAAGAGATCACCTAAGAAATAAAATCGTATTTTTAGTTTCTTTAAAAATTGGCACCAGTATTTGGTTGCTCTGTTGAAAAATGGACAGAAGACAGGAACACAACATTGTAAAACTGGAATTGAATGGCTTGTTCTTGGTTTTAACATGATTTTTATCACTTCAGAAATTTGCCACTGCTCTTCTTTCTCATCAGTCTGAAATCAGGTTGTAAAAAAGGAAGAATGCCATTTAAGGAGTATGTTTCTACTTTAAAAATGTTTGTATTTTCCATGGAAATTCATGAGCAAGACTCCCAATTATGGTTGTTCAGGGAGTAATTTGTTTTCCACTGACTCTATTCATTCATTTTTGCTCCATATGATGCCATAGGAAATACTTGCAAGCAATGACTATTTCCTTCTATCACTTTGAATTGTTATAAAGAGAAGAAGAAACTGCAAAGATAGGGAGGAAGAAGATACAAATTGGATTGCCATTTTAGGTATTTTCATAAAGGACGGACTTGTTAAGGTACATCTGAGAATACATTGCACAAAAGAGGTGTTCTTCAATAGCATTGTATGTTAAATGTATTGTCACCTAAAATCAGAGATTTTTCTGCTCTTTGAAGAACACAGTAGTCATTGACATATGACCACAACTGAGCCCAAAATTACCATTGCAAAGCAAGATGGTTGTTAAGTGAGTTTTGTCTCATTTTATGACTGTTCTTGCCACAGTTGTTAAGTGAATCACTGAAAGTTAATAACTCAATTGTTCAGTGAATCTAGCTTCCACGTTGACTTTGCTTCTCATGAGGTCGCAAAGGGGATTACATGACTGCGGGACAATGCAACCATCATAAATATATGCCAAGTGTCCACATGTGACCATGGGGATGCTACAATGGTTGTAAGTGTGAAAAAAGGTCATAAATCACTTTTTTCAGTGCCATTATAATTTTGAACAGTCACTGAACAAAGGGTTGTAAAGTTGAGTACTACTTGTAATCAGGTCCCCCAAGATTTACAAATTTCCACTATCTTCCTTTAAATAGCAGACAGGAAAATGTATTAGTCAGAGGGGAAAATTAGGAATAAGTGTAAGAGTTTATAGAAAAGGCTGATAGACACTAGAAGTTAACTTATTTTGCACCTGTCCATGTTCTTCATCTGGGAGAATTGGGTGTGTGTGTGTAAATAAAGCCTTGCTCACTTTTTTTTAATTGCTGAAACAAGATTTCCAACTCTCTGTATCCCTTAAAATGGACTGTCCTAATATTTGAGGGAATCTGGGACATGCAGATTCAATACATCTAAAGGAAAGGCCATGTCACAATAGCTAGCTTGTTTTGGATAACAGAATAACAGAGTTGGAAGGAAGTCTTCTACTTGTTGGCTAAGAGCCATATCAATTTTAAACTAAAAACTTGTCTTTTCCCCCCATTTAATCATGTTCAAATTTTCTGAAACTGCCTGGACAAGTCCATAACGTTTCCTTTTTTAGAAGTGATTTGCCATTGCCTGCTTCCCAAGGCTAAGAGAAAGTAGCTAGTCCAAGGTTGTCCAGCAGGCTGAGGTAATCGGTCCAAGGTTACCCTCCTGCCTAAGGAGGAAATAGAACTCATAGTTTCCCAGTTTGCACAAAAGTTGAATGCTGTGTATTCTACAAATGGTTTATTTCACAATCTTTGGAGATCAAAATTTTAAAAAAACCTAAATTCTGTTTTATAGTAGGCTAGAGGTAAAAGTACCTTACTGGCAGATCTGAACTCTCTCCTTTGTAGACCATCAACAGAGAGAAAGCTGTGCTTTTGGCTTGAAATAATCTACATTGTTCCCAAAAGCTCTTGATGAAGTAGTGCTCAGCATAAAGGAAAAGACTTGAAACTGCTGTTCTGCAGGCAGACAGGAGCCATGCTAGAGAGCAACAAGAGCTGACACCACTGTCTTTAAGACCTTGAGGAGTGGGGCACTAAAATGCTGTAATCACAGTAGACAATTCTGATTCATAGGGTGAGCATTAAGTGTTATTTGTCAGTTGAGATGCAATCACGAACAATTTCATTTTTTCAGACTCTCCTTCACACGAAGCTATGCTGCAGTCTTTGGCCTCAGCATCAAACTGATGGTGCCCTCTAATGTGCACATGTTCACAATATCTGCACAACATCTGTGCACGTGCAGCTCCCAAGTCATGCAATATCAGAGCATCTCTGGATTTGGCTTCAGGCCAGGGGTGAAATGCTCCCGGGTCGCTCTTGCCTGTCAGTCGTCGGAGAGCAGATCACGAAGGCAGCGTGACGCTCCGCCCACCCAGCGGGACACCGCCATTTCAGTTCTTTTACCCTCTGCGCATGCATAGAATGCTTTGTGCATGCGCAGAGGGTAAAAGAACTCAAATGGCGGTGTCCCGGCGGGTGGGCAGAGCGTCACGCTGCCTTTGCGATCAGCTCTCCGACGACGGACAGCGAAGAGCGAACCGGGAGCATTTCACCGCTGCTTCAGGCTATTTTGGGATTAGCTAATACTTTAAAAAGGAAGAGTCCTGAGTGTGTAAAAATGATTCATATGTGTGGTTGAACACACACACAAACTAAATTCCTAAATACCATGTTTAAAGAAATAACATATCTGAAAAATGCACACACACATATCCCAATTATTGATATTTTTACCTGTTGGGTGGGATGCAAAAGCCAACATCACCGCACTAGAAATAAAAGATTATTAATTTTAATATACCAGTAGATAACCCATTATTTATTACAATACACTTCTTTAATCTAAGACTCTTCCAGAGACCTTTCTTGATTCATCTAAAAATATTCTCAAGATGGCTATAGACCAGGGGTCGGGAACCTTTTTGACTAAGAGAGCCATGAAAGCAAAAAATTTGGAAATTTATTTCAGTGAGAGCCATATAATATATTTTAAAAGTGAATTCAACTAAATGTCAATAGGGACAATGGGATATTGAGAGAATCCCTGTCTTTGTGCTGTTTAATTTGTTGCTGCTGTAGCAGCTTCCTTGCTCCAAAGTGATATTTGTCTTTGAGTTGGTGATTTCCATCATAGCATTGGTAATGATTCTTTCTTTCTTTCTTTCTTTCTTTCTTTCTTTCTTTCTTTCTTTCTTTCTTTCTTTCTTTCTTTCTCTTCTTCTTCTTCTTCTTCTTCTTCTTCTTCTTCTTCTTCTTCTTCTTCTTCTTCTTTCTTTCTTTCTTTCTTTCTTTCTTTCTCTTCTTCTTCTTCTTCTTCTTCTTCTTCTTCTTCTTCTTCTTCCTTTCTTTCTTTCTTTCTTTCTTTCTTTCTTTCTTTCTTTCTTTCTCTCTGCAAACCAATCCCCACCGTGGCTCCTTTCTCCCTCGCCCAGCCCTCTTCCAAGATGTCAAGTGCGGGGAACCGCACCAAGCGAGGTAGGTGGGTGGGTTGCTGAAGAAGCCCCGGAGCCCCGCCGCCAACCTGCGTCTCCTGCTGGGAAGGAGCCTCTGTCGCTGTCTCTCGCGGGGTTCCAGCCACCAGACTGAGTCCCTGACCGCGGCACCGGCAGGGTTAATGCGTATGGGAGAGGAGAGAGAGCGCTAGCGCCGCCGCTGCTACTTTCACCGCTTCGATATTTCTTTGGTGGGCGCGCGCGGGAGGGACCATGGAGCAGAGGCGCCCGGCAGCTTAAGGCAAGAGGCGGGTGGGAGACGCGGGTAGGAGCCTGTCGCCGCCGCCGCCACTTCTGGCATCCCCACGCCTCTCACCCCGCTCGCCGGGTGCCTCTGCTCAGCGGTCCCTCCTGCGGAGGCCCACCAAAGAAATATTGGAGCAGCGAAAAGTAGCAGCGGCGGCGGTAGCGCGCTCTCTCCTTCCCTCCCTGCATGGGAGGGAAGGAGAGAGCGCGCTACCGCCGCCGCTGCGCTGCTCCAATATTTCTTTGGTGGGCCTCCGCAGGAGGGACCGCTGAGCAGAGGCACCCGGCGAGCGGGGTGAGAGGCGTGGGGACGCCAGAAGTGGCGGCGGCGGCAACAGGCTCCTACCCGCGTCTCTCACCCGCCTCTTGCCTTAAGCTGCCGGGCGCCTCTGCTCCATGGTCCCTCCCGCGCGCGCCCACCAAAGAAATATCGAAGCGGTGAAAGTAGCAGCGGCGGCGGGTAGCGCTCTCTCTCCTCTCCCATACGCATTAACCCTGCCGGTGCCGCGGTCAGGGACTCAGTCGGGTGGCTGGAACCCCGCGAGAGACAGCGACAGAGGCTCCTTCCCAGCAGGAGACGCAGGTTGGCGGCGGGGCTCTGGGGCTTCTTCAGCCGCTTGGCTGGAGAACGGCGGGGATGTGGCCATGGCCGTTTTTTAGCTCCCCCCGTCCCGGCTGAACGCCGCCATTTGGGTTATTTTTCCCTCTGTGCATGCGCGCGCATGCACAGAGGGAAAAATAACCCAAATGATTGTGGTCAGCCGGGACGGGAAAGCGGTGATTGTGTTCAGCCGGGACGGGAAAGCGGGCAGGAGAAGCTCCGCGCCGCAACCGCCGCCAGTTCCATCGGCTATACGCCGAAGGACTGGCCCGGGCGAACCGGGAGGATTTCACCCCTGCTGCGAGCCATATGCAGTCATCAAAAGAGCCACATCTGGCTCGCGAGCCATAGGTTCCCGACCCCTGCTATAGACTCTTGACTGTTTTCTGATCCATCTGGGTACGAGAATTCTATAAATACAGCATGGTTCTATATTTGTGAGTCTAAGATTGCAGATACCCACAGAAAGACATTTGTTACAAATATAAACAGCATTCCTGAATGTTGACACAAAAATATCCTTTTTCTAGGTCCATTTGATTCTCAGTATAGATTCCATGGAATGCAACACAATTGCTCTGGGGCATCACATATCACATTCAATTCAGAATCCACTACTTTTTTTAATAACAAGCTGATAATGTATACAAAAATTGCTTCGATGTTTCCATCAAAAACTAATTAATTAAAAAATAACACCAAATAAGATGAATGAGCAAAATGAATATGATAGGTATTAACTTAATGTTCAACTTAATGTTCATACAGTTATGAAGAGATGGTAAACATTCCACGTTTTTTCTTAATCAAGATATAACGTACCTGAATGCATAGTTTATGTATTGTTGTTCAGAGATACTAACGAGGGGGAGGAAAGAGTCAGTTACTTTAATGCCAGAACTCTGTCAAAACAATATTAATAATTCCTTAAATAATTAGATACACAAACATACACTTATGGTACTAACTTTTATTTGCTCTCAATTATGAGATTTCTTGAATCTGATTTAGGCGGGTCCTTTAACATGTTATCTTGACTATATATTATGTGCAGTGGTGGGTTCCTACCGGTGTAGTCCAGTGCGTAGCTCCGGTAGGGAGCGGCCGATTGAGCAATTTGCGCGCGACCGCTCCGGTGCCGTCTTTGCTGGTCTGTCGCATGCGTCGCCATCTTTTTTCAAGAATTTTTTGGCTTCTTTGCTTCTGCGCATGCGCGGAAGCAAAATCGCGCCAAAATCTCACGAGGGGACGCGCACGTGAGATTTCGGCGAGATTTTGCTTCCACACATGCACAGAAGCAAAATTGCGCAAGGGTGCGTGCGCGCAACGTGGAGATGTGCACGCAGCGCCCCGGTATTGGTAAGTAAGCAACCCGCCCCTGATTATGTAACATCTAGAGTTGTCTTTAGAGTTGAGATGGTGCAGTGGTTAAATGCAGCACTGCAGGCTACTGCTAGTTCAGCAGTTCAGCTGTTCAAATCTCACCGGCTCAAGGTTGACTCAGCCTTCCATCCTTCTGAGGCCGGTAAAATGAGGACCCTGATTGTTGGGGGCAATATGCTGAACTCTGTAAACCGCTTAGAGAGGGCTGTAAAGCACTATGAAGCGGTATATAAGTCTAAGTGCTATTGCTATTGCTATTGCTATTGCTATTGCTATTGTCTTGAAGATGAAAATGTTTCACCAAAATAGTTAAATACTCATGGCGGGTAGTTAACAAGAACTGGCAGAAGTTTAATCAAGCTGATCTTCCCATCATTTCTATGATAAGGGGACAGAAATTGCTAGAGTAGTGTTTCCAGAAAACTACCAATCAGGCTTTCCCACATATTTTTCACACTCTGATCTAAAACAAGTATTTTTCCCCCTTTATACTAGAAAGTGAGATGTTTAATTGGTCTATGGAATTAGAAAAAGATTGTCATTGTTTTCAGAGGTTGTCTTCACTCAAAGTTATAGCCATTTGTAAATTATGTATCTATATTCCAATTATATTTTCAGGGAGTAAACCAATTATTTATCGAGCCTGTCTTATCTCTGTACTCTCTGTTGCCACTGACTTTGGCTTGAGAGATGTACAACTGATCTGGATGAGCAGGATGCATCTGTTGAAAGCGTCCTCCTATTATTAGGTGTAAAGGGAAGAGTTTGATGGAGGGTGTTCTTTGTGCAGACGCCTCTCTTTTGGAATAAGGTGTCTCCAGAAGCAAAGGTGGCTCCCAAGCTCATTACCTGAAGGCAAATATAAATTTGGAATGTCTTTGGGTGGGGATTGGTTGTATGGAGTTAATGAAATCAGAGTGGTTGTTACTGTTTTCCATCAAATTATATATCAATTATTATGTTTTAGACCTGTACTCTGACTGGAGTCCCTCAGAACTGAGGCAATCAGTAAATTTTATACATAAATAAATCTACTCATACTTTTTGTGCTCTAAAGTTTATTTAATTACCATAATGAATGGTAGGAATCTTCTACTGAGCAATATTTCCATTCATTACATATGTTTCTAATAATGTTATCCTTTCAAGCCAGGTTTTTCTAGATATGTTGGGACCAAAAGTAACTTCCAAATTTTTCAACTACTACTGGATAGGTAAGATAAAGTAAAGGAGTCCCTGCAGATTTTACTCCACTAGTTGTTGCTGACTATAAGTGGTGGTATTCATCTCCATTTGTCCAAAGACATTTCTGCAGTCATGTGGCTAGCATGAAATCTCGGAGCGCAGTTACGTTCCCACCAAAGTGATACCTATTTATCTACTGGATAGGCTGGCTAAGAAATTTTAGTTCCAATACATCTCAAGGGTATCAAACTATGGAAAGTTAGCCTATACTTGCAAAGGCAACCATCAATTTCTTCCTTGTCTCCTTATTAATCCTTATTAGTCTTTTATATTAATAATATAATTATAAAGAGATAAAGAATATACCGTAATATTTTTCCTTCTCCAGACCAGCTAGCGTTATTTTAAATATTCCATATTCAGAAAAAATAAAATCACCTTAGAGAATTTGGTTTCCACAACTTGTGAAATACTTTGTAAGCCCCTGTCAAAGAAAAAACACAAAGTGCTAATATATTTTTCATTGTCTGGTACAGCTATCTATTTGCCTGTATAAAAATCCAAACCTTCTACTACAACATCAAAGCTATTTCTGCTTGGGTTGCATTTTGTATTTATATACAATCATTTTTCCTATCTAGTACAGATTAAATTTCTTTTCCTAATTCCTAATTTTAAAAAAATGCCTCTGTGCTGTGATCTCCCACATGATTCTGTTAATTTACTTTTCCATTTTCACAATGCTATATAATTCAGTGAAAAGTTGGACCAAACATGGATCTTTGGAGAGAACAAGGAGAGCAGAGGGGGAGGGGAGAGGAGTTTTCTATTCCACGATTTTCTATTACAGGAGAAAGTACAAAGACTATGCTTATGTAAGCCACCAGATACCATATGGAGTAAAGACAGAAAAGTGAGACTCATAGCAAAGAGGTGCTACGCATAGCCCAGAAAGTTGAATTATTTATTTGCCAATTTATTAAAAACTTACCAACACATAGTAGGTGTATGAGGGCCCAAAAATAGCCATCTATATCAAACTGCAAAATAAAATATCAAAGTGTCCTTGTTTCAAAATGTGACTGTTACAGTAATGAATACTTTATTAATAAATAAAGCATCTTATGCATCACTTCACCACAGCAACAATCTTATAGTTTTCATATCCAACTATATAGAAAAAGCAAAACCAGCAACCGCATCTTTGGCCAAGTCTACCAATGAGCAAGTCCAATATATTCCTAAAAGTTAATTCTAAAGAAATTTTCAAGCATTGAGAATAAGGCAGAGAAAATACTCTCTGTCCCAGAGAACTTTTTTAGAAACTTTTTTAGAAACTTTTTTAAGAAAGTGCAAGACTGGTTTTGGCACATTTAAATTGCAGCAAGATGTAAAATGGAGAAGTGCCAAGGAATACTATATTAAAATGCATCCAATTTCAGGGAGGTGGGTTATAAAATACATGCATTATTATACACAGTGAATCAGAAATGAAAAAATTAAAATACACAATGAAAATGATGTTCTGCATATGTTTGAAGTCATTGAACTTATTATTGCAATATACAATACTTCTAAGGGGCCACAAATATACACACTTTTTGTAGACTTACTTTATTCTGTAGCATACAGTACCTGAAATGCAGTGGGCTAACATGCATGCTGACGAGAATTCTGGGAGTCGAAGTCCACACATATTAAACTTGCCAAAGTTGAGAAACTCTGTTCTAGGTAAAATACTCCTTAGTTCAAACCACTTGGTGAAGTTCATTCTGTCATTATTTGAGGCATCTGCTACAAGAGAGTTTGTGCTTTTCATAGCAAGTTCAGGATTTCTTTGAAAACAACTAACCTGTGGGTCATTGAAAGGCAGCCCTCCTGCGGCCACCAGAAGAATCAGCCCTCTGCAATTAAAGATGAAAAGGCCACTTAGCACCAGAGATTCCAAGAAATTATATGTTTCCATTTTGAACTGCGGTTAAAAATAATACATACTTTTTATGTTTACATTTACTCTCCCTTCCAACAAGATCAGAAAGTGCATATGTGATTCCTGCCAGAGTTTTTTTTAAAATTCTCATCATAATCCTTTGAAACAGTATCTGGTCCAAAATCCCCAGAGGACCTCATGGCTGATCAGAATTTTGAGTGCTAATTTATGCCTCAAAGTTGCTTTTTCAAAAGGCAACCGGACTGTTTTTTTCCCTGAGGAAGAGAATCTCCCAGACACGAGTGCTAATGTACTAATTTAATCAGCCTGGCTTCAATCTTATATTTATCATTGGTTGTTGTTGTTGTTGTTGTTGTTGTTGTTGTTGTTGTTATAACATGGAAGCAAAAGTTGGACTTTGAAGAAACATGACAGGAAGAGTATTGATGCCTTTGAACACCTTTGAACTTTTAGTGTTGGACAACACTCCTGAGAATATCGTAGATAGTCAAGGAAACAATTTGACCAAATCAATCTAAAGTTTTCACTTGAGGCACAAATGACCAGGATGAAATGATCGTACCTGGGACACTTTATTCCAAAAGGTTCTAATGCTGGGAAAGATAGATAGAAGGAAACGTGGAAGACAACCAGCAAGATGGACAGGCTCAATTACAGTGGTGATAAGTGCACAGAGGCGATGTTTTTTTTCATTCAACATAACACAATCCTAATTTTAAATTGCTTGATAGATTGACCTGTTTTAAAATGAAAACTGCTTCTCTGACTACCATATTTCTTGTATTTTATTTTAATGTCACGTCTAATACTTGTTTTAGAATGATTTTATTATGTACTGTATGTTTTGTTGTCTGGAGAAAAATTATATTTAAAAGACAGCTGAAAAATTATATTTGAAAGTAGAGATTTAATATTATTTGTTTATTCCCTAGTACTATTTTGGTCTTTAAACAGAGGGCAGTAAGGAAGAATGCTCTGGCCAGATATTTAAATGCTATCTTGACAAAGAAATCTTCTTTCTCACCCAGACTCCCTGTTTGCCCCATCAACATATCCCAGTATAATTAATGGCATGGGGGGGAAAACTGTCCTAGTGTCTAGTTGTTCTGGTGTGTAATGCCCTTTAGCATTATCTTGAGGAAAGAAGTTGAAACAGTTTATGTTCAGGACGTGTGGGGTCTGTAGATATCTTCACAGCCCTCTTTCTGCCTCATGCAGTATACTGGTCCTCAGTGGAAGGCAGGCTGGTAGCAATTGTTTTTTCTGCAATTCTAACTATCCACTGAAGTGTGCGTCTGTCTCGTTTGGTTGCAGTGCCAAACCAGACAGTTATAAAGGTGCAAATGACAAACTCAAATAATTCCTTTCTAGAACTGTATCAGCAGCTCCTTGGGCAGTCTGAGCTTTCTAAGTTGGCACAGGAAGAACATTCTTTGTTGTGCTTTTGTGATGACATTTTTGATGTTAGGTGTCCATTTTAAGTCTTGAGATATTATAGAACCTAGAAACTTGAAGGTCTCTACTGTTGATAATGTGTTGTCTAGTATTGTAAGAGGTGGGTTTCTCCTAAAATCTACTATCAATTCTACAGTTTTGAGTGTGTTTGTTCAAGGCTAGTAGTTCAACCTCCCGTCTGTATGCAGATTCGTCGTTGTCTTGAATGAGACCAATCACTGTTGTATTATCTGCAAACTTCAGTACTTTAACAGAGGGATCTTTTGAGATGCAGTCATTGGTATATAGAGAGAAGAGAAGTGGAGAGAGCACACAGCCCTGGGGGGCCTCTGTACTAATTGTACAGGTATCTGATGTGATTTTGCCTAGCTTTATCTGTTGCTTCCTATCTGTTGGAAAGCTTATGATCCACTTACAAGTGTGGTCAGGCACAGCTAGTTGAATCAGTTTAGTTAGAAGAATATCTAGAATGATAGTATTGAATGCCGAGCTGTAGAAAAAGGACCCTTGCGTAGGTCCTTTGAGATTCAAGGAAGATGTTGTAAGATGTAGTGCAAAGCCATATTAACAGCATTAGAGAATTAAAGAATAGAAAATTTATTATTAAACCATCCTATAAAATTTTGAAAGATGCAAATGCAAATTGAAGCTCAGTTATAATCCTGAAAAAAGACTGTTTTGAAACAATATTTTAAACAATCATATTTTTAATTATAAACACTATGTACATTGGTCATAGATTTTAACAGAATTGAGGTTTAACTAAGTAAAATGCCACATACATTGCAACCTACATAAGGTAGGTCTCAATTATTGCAGTTAATGAATTTCACAAAAATGGTTCCATTATTCAAATTTGCACTATTCAAAGTGATATTTCTAGCACTTTGCTATGCTAATTGGGGAATTCTGGGAGTTAAAGTCCACATGTTTTAAAGTTGCCAAGTTTGAAAAATATTGTTCTAATGTACTGTTTTCCATTGAATCGTCCTTTTCTCCATTTTGCACATATGAAGATGAGCAACATCTAAACCCCAACCTTAATTGCATAGGTGTTTGCCTCAACTGCGCTCACATTAACCTTGCATTAACTGAATTTTGAGTTGCATTAAACATGATCTGGTATCAATTTACAAGTTGCACTAAACTGAATATTGCACTATTCAAACTTACTCTCATCACAATCTACCATATAAGATATGATGAACCAGTAGTGGGTTCTAAAACCCTTTACTACTGGTTTGCGCACGCACTCTTTTGCGCGCGACATCCCGGGTGGGTGGGTGGAGACTCCCGCCGCCAGTGCTACCGGTTCTAAGAACCGGGTTGAACCGGGAGCAACCCACCGCTGTGATGAACACTCATAACTCTTTATAAAATAGAGGATCAACTGTTCAGGTACTGTCTCTGTGAAATTCCATACATTTCCACATTGGACAAACATTGGAAACTTACCTGCAGAGTTTTAGGGTGGAGTTCTGCTGTTAGGAAAAAAAATACAATAATATCAAAAATCTCACATTCAAAACATGATTAATGAAAGAAAACTTTACCATACATTTAAATGTCACCTATTTTCTGACGGAATTCCAATTATTGTGATTTCAGTAATCGAAAAACAAAACTTATTTTACCTCACAATCAGGAACATATGCTAAGCTGTGAGAATAACTAGTTCAAAGGTTACAATTTATTCAAAGATTTCAGGCTGTGTTTCCTTAGCATCGTCTCCAATATACTGGACTAGGCATCCAGTTGTCTAAAGATCATATATATCTCTAAAACTTTTTAAAATAATCTCTAGAGATCCTATACATCACAATTCCAAATGCTGGTAGCAAACTTTCTATCACCAGCGACCCAAACAAATGAAAGAGAATGTGTCCCTCCAAAGATTATATATATATCCCACATTGTGGTAATAGAATGCTTAGCAGATGCAAAAGTATTGCATTTAATGTGTTTGCACGTCTGAAATATTTAGCCTAAGAAAATATAGTTAACAAAGTGACTACAGAAACCTGATATACAGGGGTATAAAGGCTAATTTAATTAATTCTCCATACCTCTTTCTGCACTGAGACTTCCACTCCATAAAATATAACATCTGCAGCATTGTGTAAGGTAAGAAAGATAGGAATTGGCTGCCAGGAAAGAAAATGGGATCAATAAAGTTAGCATTGCAGACCCTATAAATCAAGCTGCCCATCACCTTCTGCCCATCTGATGGCACTAAAAGGAGACATTTGATAGGACCTCTCAGAAGTCTTCCATCAGTTTCCTTTGAAAATGTTTGCTACACACTTGAAGACATCTAAGTTAGAAGTGAGGAAAGCAAGGATTTCTTTACACTGCCCTGATGCTCAGAGCTATCACATGGTATCCCTGATGTGAGGAAAAGTTGCAGTGATTATAGGCCTGCCTCCATCTTTGAAAGAGATGGTATTGTGACTACGTTAGCAGAGGCATTGATAACCTGAGCCACCGAAAAGGAGGGAGGGAATTGCATATGGTATAGTATCGCAGATTTTCCCTGCTAACTCAATTCATTTTCTTATTCCAAAAATGGAATGGAAACATGGGAAGTTTGAAATACTGAATGTCTAGACAAATTAACTTATAACAAAATCTTTTTAGATATGAGGTCTCTTTGAAGTGTTTTTCAATATTTTGACTCCAGCAAATGTTTTCAATAGACAATGTATTTGTCCTTCTGAAGATTAACTGAAGATACAAAGCATGCTCAGGAGTGAGTAAATCTAAGAGATTGCAGCTACAAAAGTTTTGTTTTAATTACCTGGGAACTTGGAAGAAGCAGTATTAAAAGAAAACAAATGAACAAGGCACACAGATAACAAGTCTGAAATAATCAGGAAAAGGGAAAAAAAACAGGAAAAAAACCAGCTCACAACTCCACTGCTGGGCTTGTTGCCATATTTGTTGCTGAGAGAGAAGGAAGATCCATGGCTAAGCATGAGTTTTTAAAACTAGAACACAATGAAAGGAAACACTAGAATAATGCTATCCTAGAAAATTTGACATCAGAATTTACATTTTTCCTTTTCTACAGCCAAATTAACACATTTACACACACACACCTTTCATCTCCCTTATGCTATTGGCTCTTCATAGGGCCAAGAGAAATGTTTTTCTGCCAACTATGGCTCCAGATTGCCCAGCTCAGCTAACTTTCACCAGATGTTTGTTGTCTTTGATTGTCATTTTTAGTCCTTTTAGTCTTTAGGAAAGGAAATTATGTTGGACCCATCAGTTTCAGTTCCCATCTCTCCAAATCCACCATCTGATCAATTCATCTCAGCCAGATGGGGATCCATCTCATGACAAACATCAGACAAAGAAACAAGCAGGCCAACATATGCCTTTAGGCCCTGTTCTGACAGCAGCATTCTGAATAATATCTGTGATATTTCAACTGCAGAAATCTCCTTTGTGATCCTCCTTGGTCTGAATTCTTTTATGGGGTGGGAAATAATAACGGGTTAAAGGAATTAAGACAAGGACAGGAATTTGAGCCCAGCACAATGTTGACCTTCATGTTTTTATAATTTAGTACACAATTCTTGTATGACTGGTTTGTAACATAGATGTATGTTTTTATTTAAGACCAACCATTGATTTAAAGGCCAGCAAGGTAATAAAGATGAATTTGACCAATTCATTGATGGAATTATTTTCAGTTATTATGTGTATTGGGGTAGCACTACTTTATGAATGATATGGGACTGAAAGAACATCTTTCATATTCCGTGCCATGCATATTCAAAAGCTGCAGTCAAATTGCACAGATTTTCTGCAGAATTAGAAGTAGAGGTAGAGCTCTTGCCTCACAATCAGGAGGTTGTGAGTTCAATCCTAGGTAGAGGCAGATGTAGGGTCTCCTGCTTGGGCAGGGGGTTGGACTAGATGACCTGTAAGGTCCCTTCCAACTCTGTTAATCTGTAATCTGTAAATTAGAAAGGGAATTTACTGTGTAGTGCTTGTTTAATAAACCCTATTATGACTTCTAGAACTATCTATTCAATTTTCAATGTTCTACATGTATCTAACTATGGTAATATTAATTACTTCAATCTTATATTACTTTAATATATTACTTCAATCTTATATCTCTCCGACCGGTTAGGGCCCACAGAGTTGGCTTCCTCCAGGTCCCGTCAGCCAAGCAATGCCGGCTGGCAGGCCCTAGGGGGAGGGCCTTCTCTGTGGCGGGCCCCGCGCTCTGGAACCAACTTCCTCCAGAGACCCGAACCATCCCCACCCTGCTGGCCTTCTGAAAAGCCGTTAAGACATGGCTTTTCCTGCAGGCTAGGGGTAGAGCCTAATCCATCTGAGCTCTCCCCCGGGTATGTCTGATTGTTGGATGGTTTTTAATATTAAATTTTTAATTTTTATATTTGATTTTAATGTAATGTTTATTATTGGTTGTTCTTGTATTTTCTCTTTGCTGTACGCCGCCCTGAGTCCCCTGGGAGTTGGGCGGCATATAAGAAAACCAAAATAAATAAATAAATAAATAAATATATGACATTTGTAGTAAAACATTAATAAAAAGGCATGCCAAATACTATTTGAATATCTTACCAATCTAGATAATGCCCTGGAACCTGAATAAATAATACCCACAAAAAGTGCAGAAGCTGGAAGCCATGATAATACTTCAGACCTGTAACAAATAATCATCATCATCATCCTTCATTTATGTTCATATCATCAGATTCTATGTATGAACAACCTCAGAGGGTTTCCTTTTCTTCCTGAATAAAAATAATTTCAGCCAAAGAAAAATACAAGCATCACTTTGATTAGATGAGAATAAAATATGTGAAGTTAAAATAAATCCAAGTAAGTATGGTGTCTGAATAGTTTTGTAACACATAGATCTCTGTCTGCATTTTCTGATAACTACCTTATTATTATAAGTATATATGTGTGTGTATGCATAAAGTATGAGTGAATTCAAATAACCTTATTAATATTGATAACATGCTTTAAAAAGTGTCTTAAATGTATTTTCAAGAACACTGTGTAAGCAGTGTATTTATAAAAATACTTTATATTATAGTCAATAAAATAATAAAATTAGTCAATAAAAAAGTTTCAATAAAATAAAAACATTTGCTTTTTATTTAATTGTTGACCATACTGAAAATCCATACAATTTAAATCCAAATGTTATGCATAAATCCAATTTACCTCATTTAGCTGATTGCTACCTGATTTATA
Organism: Diadophis punctatus similis; assembly: GCA_023053685.1. Lineage (NCBI taxonomy): Eukaryota > Metazoa > Chordata > Lepidosauria > Squamata > Dipsadidae > Diadophis > Diadophis punctatus. Next base: position 157,074,996 of record JALIGW010000003.1, read on the forward strand.
GTTCAAGTTATTCATTAACATATGCTGGAACATCTTATTACTCTACAACCAGATAAGGCTAACCATAAGTTTGAATATTATCATCCCTTTTAAGGACATTGGTCCAGATAAATTTCCTTAGGACCAATCGAGCAACAGTAATTACACTGTTGGTAAAATCCAATCAGATGCCTGCTTAAAATAATCACAGTCATCTGAGCTGGGAGAAAAATAAAGCACCAGGCTTGAGAATAAGACCTCCATAGAGATCACTGACCACAGTGTGAAGTTTTAAGAATCCTTGGCCATATAAGAAGCAATGGAAAAGGGCACAAAAGTTGTTCCCATGATGTAACAACTGAATTCTGTACTGCCAAGAGGATCGGAAAGAATGTCTACAACTACAGGAAATGCTTTAGCAGCAATCCTTCTTATGGGCCAAACCATACAATTATGAAAATCAGAGTCTGCTATAATGACTATATACCGTAGAAGCTCTGGGCTGTATATTTTTAACATGTAAGGAAGAAATATGTAATACTGCACAAACAGAAAGCGTCACTGTATCAGTGACTTGAGGATGACAGATCAAAATTGCAGTTCCATTATTATTTTTTCACAATGAAGCTTGCCAAAAGCTGTTCAATGAAAAAGTCAGAAGCATCAACAAACAAACAAAAAATCAGTATCCAAACAAAAAGCAATTCCAGGCCTCCTTTGTTAATGAGATTAAAAGCCAAGTTCATTTAGAAACTATTTAAGGTTGCTATACAGGTAGGTGCCTTCTTTGCCTATTCATTCAGAGGAACAGAATGGAAAAGAAACGCTTCAAAGAATATATCTATGTAAAAGCAAACTTTCAATTCTTGGATATTTCAATTCATACTACACTTATACAAAATAAATTATGAAATATTATAAAATGATAATGTTCAATGTTATTGCAATTAATACAGAGAAAATTGTAATGTAAAAAATAATTAAACTGAAAATTAATTTAAAATTCACAATTATCTCAATTTCACATTGCAGCTCAGAAACAATTATAAAACTGTGGATTATAAAAGAGTATAGAAAACATATGAAAAGAACTACAAATATACCATATTAGTGGGTTTTATGCATACATTTAAAGAAACATCCATCCAAATAAAATAATTGCAATTCCAGTGAATCAAATGTAACATGAATAGAAATAAGAAACCAAAAGAAATCTAAAGTGGCTCATTCAACCATTCCTCATTCTTAGCATAAAGGCAAAGCATGCTTTGAAGAAAGCAAATGGCAAAAATGGTTGAAGAGAGGTCTAAAAAAAGTTCCTCTTCCTTTCAGATATATAGAACATAGATGTTTTTATTGCTAAACTATGGCACAACAGTCAGTATTCTTTGGCTTAAATTACACTGACATCTAGTGGGGTAAAACTCATAGCTCCAAATCTACAAAAATAGAATTAAGAAAATGATGAACAAAATGACATGTTTTGAAACTTAAGGGAATATCACCAGTCAAAAGGCATTGTGCAGCTATTCCAAATTGCAGTATTTTACACGGAATAAAACATGACAAAAACCGAGTGAAAAAAACATGAAAAAATTGTAAGAGGAGGAAAATGTCTAGGCCTCTCTTAAACCCCTAAAATGAGATTGTTAATAACAGTCTGGAAGCATCCAATCTGTTTTTTATACCACAATTTGGTGTTTTATTTGCATATAAATAACCACCTATCCCCACCCATATCTACTCTGAGGTACAACTAAAATGATAATGCTGACAAGAATCAATATGAATCCCTTACTACTTATAGAATGTTTAAAAATCTGAATAATTGGCTGAAAATAGTTTCATATTTCTAAGGTAGCCAGCATAGATTTATTTATTTAACATTAAGCTTGATTTTCCTTCCCCAGGGAACCTAGCCTTCATCAAATAATAACCCAAATTAATAAATATTGTGAAGAATTTTTCACTGGAGGGCCTGGAATGTTGCTGACGTTCTATAAACAGGGTTGTAACGCTTGCTAGTGTTTTAAGGTCTAGATAGCATCTGACATTCAAAAGCAGATTTTTATGGAGTTGAGAAATCTACTCAATGTTAATGGCAATTTTAGTGGTAGAAAAACACTCATGGTGCATGTATCATACAACATACTTGACCAAAATAGGAACTATGAATTTCATGAATGTAGGAGAAAAGTCACAGATGCTAAAAGAGTCAAGATGGCAAGGGCAACATGATCAAAACTCTTTTGTTTTCATTTTATTGCACATAAAACATCCCAATAACAAAAGCAAGTTAAAAAAATGTCTTCAGAATTCTTGCAATATTAAGAGATGTGGAATGGGAATACAATCAAGGTATATGGTAAAATAATATATATCTCAATGGACATTAATCTATTAATATTAATTAAGACTGTCTATTAACATTGGTTTATTTATTTATGCTGCACTTTCACCTATACCTTGAACTGCTGCTAATCTCAACCCAGCCAATTTTCCAGGAAACATGTAAGAGAATTCCACCAACAAATGTCTGCCACCTGTACAACACATGCAAAAAAAAAGTAAGTTAAAAAAATTATGTGACATTTATAATTTGTAACCGAGGCTTCTGGATTCTGTACAATGTATAGGATGCAAAATTTCAGTTTCTAGCACCTGAAGCAGTGGTGGGTTCTGAATTAGTTTGCATATGCAGAAACGTCTCGGGTGGGTGGGCGGAGCCTTCTGCCACCGCCACTGGTTCTAAGAACTGCTGACCAGAGGCTTTGTGCTTTTTTTATCTCAGAGTGTGCTGCTGTTGCCATTCATGTGGATTCCTGCTGGTTTTTTAAATTATTATTAGGTTTTTTTTCCCTATTATTTGAGAGCTTAGGAACAAAGTTATCCATCTAATTCAGTAATGTAAGAGCCCTTATGACTTTTGTCTTTCCTAGGCCTGCACTGAGATATTAGTGGTAGAGTGTGGACAAGTTGCATGGAAAGCATATGTCCAATAACGAGAATGAACACTTCAATAACCACTCCTTATCAAAAAACATATGTTTGTAAATGACACAGAAAATATGTTTATATTTCTACCACATGTGATGAAAGACTGAGCCCTTTCTTCTGGGAGTATGTACAGTAGATTAAATTAAATCATAAAGTTGGTACACTGAGTAAGTACCAGCTAGAAATAAGCAGTATGAACTGAGAGACCTTATGTACACAATGACAAATACATTTCAAACCATTTATTTTATTTATTTGTTTGTCAAACATGTACAAGATAGTAGGTGTTTGTATAAACATAACATAAGCAAAGAATATAGCAATAGCACTTTACTTATATACTGCTTCATAGTGCTTTATAGCCCTCTCTAAGCGGTTTACAGAGTTCAGCATATTGCCCCCAACAATCTGGGTCCTCATTTTACCCACCTCGGAAGGATGGAAGGCTGAGTCAACCTTGAGCCTAGTGAGATTTGAACAGCTGAACTGCTGAACTAGCAGTCAGCCTGCAGTGGCTGCATTTAACCACTGCACCACTTCAGCTCTTGTAGTACAGATAAATGAGGACAATAGGACAGTAAGACAGGGACCGTAGGCACAGTGGTGCGCTTATGCACACCTTGTTTTTGTAAATAAGGCCTTTCATCTTGTTTTTGTAAAGAGATGAGAAAAAGTCTTCAGATATGAAACTGTAGTTTAGTATGGCATGCAAACCATGTTTGCAATCACATCTACAGAACAGGATAGTCTTGCTTATTGCTGATCAAAAGAAGTGAAAATAAAGCATGCATACATTATTCCCACAACTTACTGTTTGTTAGGATATTAGGATATCATGTAATGATACAATATAATATAGCCTGGAAGATCAGCAATCAGGCTTAGTGATTGGAAATGTAGTCCAGAAGGGTACTACCGGTAGGTAAGTGTAATACTGTAAGAGCTCTCCAGATGAAGAAAAATAGCAGTTGCCATACATGCAGTACAAAGATTAGCTTCTCTCTGGTTCAATGCCCTCTGATTAAATACTTCTTTTCCATGTATATATGAAATTATGCTTACCCTTGAAAAAGTGTTGGATAGGTGAATTTCAGGACAGATAGGACATACTGAAAAAAATCAGAAAACACAACTTTATGTAATATCTATACACATGCATGAAAATATATTTTATAGAAATCATAGCATACTTTTAGGACCCAATAGGCATCGTGGGAATGTGGACTAGGCCATTTACACTATGAGTATGGATATTCACAACCTTCAGAAGGTTGTATTTGCTCCTTACCACTTTTACTAGTACTTAAGATGTTGTCTTTTTCCCCAATAACTTTATTGAACATTATATTAGACAGATAAAACTAATAGTACAACCAGAAATACACGTATATTAAAAAGTAAAACGTTAAAAAGAGCAGAAAAAGAAAAAAGGCAGAGTAAAAAACAAAAAATGAGAAAAGGAAACCTCCTCCTTCATCCAGCAAATATAGTTGACATTAACAATTTATCACCATCTCTTAAAGTAAAACCAACACCTCTTCATCCCATACATCACCCCAATTTTTATAAATCCATCTCTAAAACTTCATCTTTCCACATTATTCAGTAAGAATCCATTAAGGCTTATCAGAAATAACATAACTATTACAAACTCTATCTTTAACATCAGATTTGAATCCCTCCTTTCATATTTATCTCCATTTCTACCGTATTTAAACCTATAGCCCCATTTCCTCTCTTCATCCAGACATCATCATCCAATCCTAGTAAACATCATCCATTCCTTGTTTAAAAAAAACCATTAAACCAATTTTGTATTCTTTCTTTCTTCTTCCTCCCAATAGTCTTTAAATTCCTCAAAGAAAATTCTAATATTCTAACAAATTCTCATGTCTTTTCTCTCAAAATTCTTGGCATCTTTGGCTAGTCTCTTTTGCAATCCCAATACGGCAACTTTTATCACTTTTGTAAATCCAATGTACAAAAGTTATCTACATCACTCTTCTGGTTTATTTGTATGCTTTTTAAATATTAAATCATCATCCAGCTTCATTTCTAAATAATTTATTTCCATTTCTTTCTTGTAAGCTATCATTTTTTAATCCACCTGCAAGTCAATTTCAGTTTTATTCAGTGGGGCTTGTTCCTCTTCAGTAACATCTTTTAATTCTGCTATAAAGGTAAATAACTTTAAAACTTTCATTATGTCCATTCAACAAAAAATATCTTTTACGCTTAAGCAAAATCATCATATCAATTATAAACACAATTCTTTCAATTAACTTCGAAGTTTTAAATCAAGCCCATCTGAGCCCTTAATCTATTTAAAACTTTCTCAAGCCAACATTAACCATCCTTTTGCTGTACATTCCAAAAACACGTTTTGTTACATATGTTTATATTTTTAGTTAACCACCTTGCTTTTAAAGGATCGAAAAAACTCACCCAATGATTTCAATAAAATTTGCCAGTCTGAACGTTCTCAATCTTTAAAAAAAAATCTTTAAAAAAACAGCAAAAAAATAAAACAAAATTAAATCCATAGAGATTTAAGGTGAGCCTCAGTCAACCTTAAAGCTCATACAGGCGACATTAATGGCTATAAGCACAATGAAATCCCACAACTCCCAGCTAATTGTAAGCCAACTGCAATAAAGCAATTCCTGCCATCTGCTCACACACAAAAACCCAGCTGTCTGGAGTACCTATGGATAATCTTGCAATTTCTCCTTACTCTGGAGAGATTTCGGCAGACCAAACCCCATATTTGAGGACCATTTTCAGCCTATTCTAGAAGTGAGACCATGATGGCTCACTGGAAACTTCTCTGTTCTTTCTTTTCTGGATTTTTTTCATAGACCTCACTGGCCTGAAAAGCCTTATCATTTTTATTGGATAAAAAATGTTTACGTCAGTGTGATGTAATGGATTACAAATTAGAAGATCATGAATTCTGATCCACCCTTAGGCACAAAAGTCGGCTGGGTGATTTTAAGGCAATTACTTTTTCCAGCTCACCTCACTGGATTGTTGCTTTGGGGAAAATAGGAAGTGGGACAATTTATGTATGCCACATAGACTTGTACAAAATAAAGGCAATATTGAAATCTAATGAATAATTGTGTCTGAATGATATTATAAAGTCATACTTCATTTCCTGGGTGTATTCTCACTTTTTTTTTGAAAACTGTATATTTGAAAATGTATTACTGAGAACATTTATTACATTATCATAAAGTGACCATGGACAAGCCACACTTATGGAAGATGTAACTTCATGCTCAAAATTAGAAGCCAATAATTGTCTAACAGGACCAAAACGGCAGGGACCTAACAGAGGCAGAAGAGATTAAGAAGAGGTGGCAAAATTACACAGAAGAACTATACAAGAACGAGCTTAACGTCTCTGATAACCACGATGGGGTGATCACTGACCTCGAGCCAGACATCCTAGACTGTGAAGTCACATGGGCCTTAGGAAATCTGGGCTACAACAAAGCTAGTGGAGGTGACAGTATCCCAGCTGAGCTATTCAAAAATCTTAAAAGACGATGCAGTAAAAGTGCTACACTCAATTTGCCAGCAAATTTGGAAAACTCAATAGTGGCCACAGGATTGGAAAAGGTCAGTTTACATTCCAATTCCAAAGAAAGGCAATGCCAAAGAATGTTCAAACTATTGCACCATTGCACTCATTTCACATGCTAGTAAAGTTATGCTTAAAATTCTACAAGCTAGACTCCAGCAGTATGTGGATCGAGAACAACCAGAAGTACAGGCAGGATTTCAAAGAGGCAGAGGAACTAGAGATCAAATTGCCAACATATGCTGGATCATGGAGAAAGCTAGGGAGTTCCAGAAAAACATCTACTTCTGCTTCATTGACTATGCTAAAGCCTTTGATTGTGTGGATCATAACAAATTGTGGCAAGTTCTTAAAGAGATGGGAGTACCAGACCATCTTATTTGTCTCTTGAGAAACCTATATGCGGGTCAAGAAGCAACAGTGAGAACTGGACACGGAACCACTGAGTGGTTCAAAATTGGAAAAGGAGTCCGGCAAGGCTGTATACTGTCGCCCTGCATATTTAACTTATATGCAGAGCACATCATGAGACAGGCGGGGCCAGATGAATCAAAAGTTGGAATTAAGATTGCAAGGAGAAATATCAACAACCTCAGATATGCAGATGATACCACACTAATGGCAGAAAGTGAAGAGGAACTAAAGAGCCTCTTGATGCGGGTGAAGAAAGAGAGTGCAAAAGTTGGCTTGAAACTCAACATTAAGAAAACTAAGATCATGGCATTCGGCCCTCTCAATTCCTGGCAAATAGATGGGGAAGAAATTGAGGTAGTGACAGATTTTATTTTCCTGGGTTCCAAGATCACCGCAGATGGGGACTGCAGCCAAGAAATTGAAATGTGGTTGGCTGGTTTGTAGTTGAGAGTGTCAGACTCAGCTAGAGTTTACAGGTTTTACTAGTATTTATTTACTAGTTTGTAGTTCAGCATGTCAAACTCAGCTAGAGACAGTTTTTCTTTTCTTTTTTTGTAAAAGTTTTTTTATTTTTTATTTTCAAAAATGTAAACATTTCATCTTTCCTTAAGCAGTGTGTCGTCTGGGTACAAACATCTCTGTGCAACATCTTTCACAATTTACAACATCATTCACATTCACATTAATATTATTTCTCTAAACTTAAAGTTATGATATATTAAACAAGAGACAGTTTTTCTTGTACTAGGCAGGGGTGGGCAAACTGGTTCTTTGAGGACCTGTGGACTTCAACTCCCAGAATTCCTGAGCCAGCCATGCATGCATGGCTGGCTCAGGAATTCTGGGAGTTGAAGTCCACAGGTCCTCAAAGAACCATAGTTTGCCCACCCCTAGGGCATTGACTTCTAGACTGCAGTCACTATTTGAGATATTAAATTCCATTGAAGCTTGGAGAACTTATCATGCAAATAGTGCATTTTTGTGAACTAATCAGCTGCAATCTTCCTTCACAGACTGTCCCCTGAAGACGGTGGATTTCCCTTTGTTCCCGCCCCCCCAACTCTCATTGTCAGGCAGGATGCCGGATGGGCTGAATGAAGGACCCGCGATGTTTAAATACAAAGCGCTACTGAATCAGACTTCACCAAGCAGGTTTTAATCATGGAGAAATGCACATCGGGCAAGCCCTGAACTCCTCTGACGTTGGAATACCTAAGCGGACCACCCCAAACTCAACCAGAAGAAAAGGAATACATAAGGATCAGTTTGTAATACTGTCGTTGGTAGCTCCTTCATCCTCACCTTGTTGGTGAAATAAGAACTCAAGTAGAACAAACAGAAAGCAAGACCAGTGGCGGGTCTCTTGAAAGGCATCAGTCAAAGCATGTCACCAGGCTTTAAAGCATCTCCGTCCGGCTGCATGTGGCTGCCATAACAGGGACACGTCGCTGCTGCCTTTGCTCCAATGGACGCAAAGAAAAGGAGCCGAGAAACAGCCTTCTTAAAGGGATAGCGCTTCCTCTAAGCAGCATTTCTCAACCTCCTACCTAGACTAGAGCATGCCCACTGAGGAATTCTGGGAGTTGAAGTCCGCGTATCTCATAGTTGCCAAAGTTGAGAAATACTTCTCTAGTCTAGAGCAGTATTTTGGTCTCAGGAAACTCTGTGTGGCCTTTTAGGCCAATCAATCACTCTCTCTCATCCCAACTTACCTCACAGGGTTGTTGTTGTGGGGACAATAGGAAGAAGGAGGAGTATTAGATATGTTAGCTGCCTTGAGTTATTGATAATAATAATAAAGGTGGGTTATAAATAAATAAATCAAATAAAAATGATTGAGGACACCTAAAGTTTGTGGGTTATAACTATTGATACATACTGGATTAGAAATGCATGTTTACAGAGAAATCTAAATTTTTATTTATTTATTTATTTATTTATTTATTTATTTATTTATTTATTTATTTATTTATTTATTTATTTATTTATTTATTTATTTATTTATTTATTTGTCTTTGTAGACTCCCTGATAGCGTCCTGGAGGCACAGGTCTTGAAACCCTCAAAACTGCTTCTCCAGAGCAAATAAAGTGTCTGTACTCCAGTTGTTTTAAAGAAAGGACACAATGGATTTGGATCAAAGGAATAGATTTATTTATTTTTGTCAAGTACATGTTGGTAATATACATAGATATAACATTGTTTATATACATAAGATGGGTACTGATAAGAGGGAACATTAGGACAGGGACAGTAGGCACGCTGGTGCACTTATGCACGCCCCTTACAGGCAGAATATAGCTGATATTGGTCAAAAGGCATGCTATCTTAAAAACTTGTCAGCATAATTTTACCAACATTTTCAAAATGGAAAATGGGATGTAATAGAATTAGAAAAAAACAGTGGAAAAGACAAGAAAAAGTCTAAGGTCCTACATTTTTAAAAAAGGCTGAAACAGGACACCAACCAAAAACGCCTGTGATTTGTCCTTTCTCTCACACAAAACCAACCCATCTTTGAGGAACTTTAAGACATCACTCATTTCTATTTGATATCCATCACAAAGAGAGAGACTTGTGGTTTCCCCAAAGCTACAGCTTTATTATAGCCAATATTTTGGCCTATTAAAATTTATTTCATCATGTATGCTGATTATATAATGAATTTAATTTTAAGGTTTCTTCACTGTTTTTGCTGCATCTGGATACCACCGCTCGTCTGTTCCTTTATAGCAATAGCACTTTTCTTATATACCGCTTCATAGTGCTTTGCAGCCCTCTCTAAGCGGTTTACAGAGTTCAGCATATTGCCCCCAACAATCTGGGTCCTCATTTTACCGACCTCAGAAGGATGGAAGGCTGAGTCAACCTTGAGCCTAGTGAGATTTGAACAGCTGAACTGTTGAACTAGCAGTCAGCCTGCAATGGCTGCATTTAACCACTGCACCACTTCAGCTCTTTATATTATTTTGATAATAAAACTCATGTGAGGAATGCATGTTCCAACAAATATTTTTATTCATACCTTTTAATTTGACTTGTTACATTTATAATGTAGTGAAATGTGAAGTGGGGGGGGGGGAGGAAGCACTAATGGTTGTTCAGCCTGCCACTCAACCTACTAATTGATACCCAAAGGTACTTTTTCAAGAGGCAACTGGACTTTCTGGTTTTTCTTTGAAGATGGTTAAACATGACCTGGATGACTAAGAATCTCCATAGATACTGATTGATACAAACATCCATTTCATGGTTTCTGGCCGAGAGAGTAAGCATTAACAATTGCATTAACAAAACTGCTTTTATGAGCTTTGGGTGATGATCAAAAGCAAAAAAACAACAACCCGCTTTTGTTTTGAAACCATTTTTTGCAATCTGATGGGAGTTTATTCAATTGTCTCCTGATCTTGCATCTAGTCAAGCTCGGAGAGGACTCAAGGCGAAGAAGCAGACTGTTTTGTTTTTGTTTTAGAGTAGACCATTTTCATCAACGTCAAAGCCTTTTGCAACGATGAAACGCAACTGGGAGGAGCGAGAGAGGGCGGGATCAATGGCGTCAAGAGGGCGGGGAAAAGAAAAGCGACCTTTCCAAAAGAGGAAACGGCTCAGCCGCTGGGCTGGAACTTGGCTTTGGAGCCAATGAACAGCCGCCGCCGATGATTAGGGGGCGGGAGAAGCTTCGGGAAGTTCCTGAAGCCGGAAAGAGATTCATTCCATTAGGAGTCGCTTTTGCTCTCCGGTCGTTTCAGCTGATTTGTCTCTCTTGCGTGCCTTCGTCGTGCTTCCTTATCCGCCCAACATGGACCCCGTTGGTGTCGCTGCTGTCATCCCTGCTGCTGAAGCGAGCCCCAGTCCGGCCTGGCCTCAAAGCAAGGTGCGTGATCCGGGACTTTCCCCACATCTTGATTTGGTTGAGGGATCCCATGTATTGGAAACTCCCGGGAGAGAGAGAGAGAGGAACGGCTGTTTTAAACGCCTGAACGTTGGACGCGAATTGTTTGCCGGGGCTAAACGGTGACGTTCGCAGCCTTCGTGCCTGTGAGGGGCCGCTGTGTTTCTCCACTGTGTTACTTAAGGCTCCAGCCTCAGCCAGCCGAAAACTTTGGCTTTGATTCCCGAAGATGGAGGACCTGATTCTTTTGGTCCCGCTGGCTTCGGGGTTTCCCTCTTCCTTGTTCGACTCGCAGAGAGGCCATCTTTCTCTGTTCGAGCTGTCTGCCTCTTCGCAGTTGATTAATAACCGGATATTCAACAGGTGCAGCTTAGCCTAGTTATATAAAGGTTGCCATCTTTTCTGTCACATTAAGGCTCCCAAAGGTATAAGGCAGGGGTAGGCAAAGTTGGCTCTTCTATGACTCATGGACTTCAACTCCCAGAATTCCTGAGCTAGCATGATTGGCTCAGAAAGTCTGGGAGTTGAAGTCCATGAGTCATAGAAGAGCCAACTTTGCCTACCCCTGGATAAGGGAAAGGTATCTTTCTATTTTACTCTTGGTAATAATAAAAGCATTAACATCTCAGGGAAGACAAATCCTAACACTCCCAGTGGCCACCAGGAAATCTGAGTTGGCCTTATAAGATTATTTTTTTTATTTCAAGAAATTCTTCATTTCTTGAATTAAAGATTCTTTAATTCTGAGCTCATTTGGGGATTTCTTATTCCAGTGTTTGGGGAAGTGGGGGATTACAAGTGGATTGTATCTAGAATGTCACAGTAATATCTAAAGGGCTTGGATTATAAACATCCTTAAGCCTTAACTTCACTTTTACTGTCAATATATCACAAAAAATGGAACGGAGAAAGAAACATTGATGCTGTTTTAAATTGGAGGAAAAGTGGATATAAAGAGAAGAACCATACCCTTTGTAGTATTTCGAATCTCATTCCACTACTTCAGTAACTTTCTTTTAAATAAAAATGTAATCTTTGAGATAATGGGCTAACATGTATTTTTTTCAAAGAAAATTTAGATTTCTAATCTTATTCTTTAGCAGGTGCATTAAAGTTTAAAATTAATAAGCAACAAGAAATCAGCTATTTGGCTTATAAATGATTGATAGCCCTGGATGACAAAGAGTTTGCTTTCTGAACACTTTCGGATAAATCTTACAGATTTTTGGCTGCTAATCATGAAACTTACCTGTAATTTAACTTATTACATGCTGTTTTATAGAAATCTTCTGTTTTTGCAATTCTTCTTACATATATTTCAAATTTACTATTTTTTGCTTGCATTATAAGATGCTTTGTGTAGCTCATGCATGTCCAGGCATGCAGTCAGCATATTGCATAACATTTCTGGATCTGGTACAATTTGGGCATGCCTAGGCATGCTGAGGCTGTATGGATGCTGCCTGGAAATGCTATAAAAGCAGGCCATTCATTTTGTTGATATAAATTTCCATGTATTTTGATGCAATTGTTTGAAGGCATAGCATTGTCTATGTGCATGTAATTTGCGTAACATGTAAACCAGTTATAGACTTGCAAGAGAATGATTGGCAATGGCAGAAATGTCTTGTTGTGATATGTTCTGCTACATTTGTGGTGAGTACATGCTTAAGCCTCAAAGACACACCATAACCGGAGTTGTTAAGAAAGTGTATGAACTCTACTTTGGTTGTGAGATTGATGATCAAGACAAGGCCTGAGTTCCTCACATTTGTGCAGCATGTCAGAAACATGCATTTAAATACATTATAGTCATTAAAAGTTAATTTCATATTTTGCAAAATCCCAATGTTATATATTCATTCTGAAATTATGTGTTCAGTTTTAAGGGGTCTATCATCATCGCCAAAAGTTTTTGAAGAAGCAAAATTTTTGAAAAAAAACCTGTAATTTATATTCTGAAAAAGCAGTAGTGGCAAAATAAATGTTTTTCTTAATTGTCGGGTTTCTTTAAATACATATGAAAAATTGTAGCAAAATTGTGTGGTGGAATCACTGGCTGATGGAGAGAGAGCCCCTCTACAGGAAGTAAAAAGACGTTCTAGTTTGGAGTTATTTCAGGGAAGGAAGTGTCTATTGTCAAAATCATAGGTCTATAGCAGCGATGGGTTGCTACCGACAGTGGGAGGCTCCGCCCACCCGCCCGGGACGCTTCTGCACGCGAACTGGTGGCAAAATATTTTACAACCCATCACTGGTCTATAGTCATGGTTTCCCAAGGGAAGGCAGACATTCTGGTGAGATTCTTACAATATAGTTGATCATCAATAAAATGTCTATTTGGGACTATTCCTGGTGATGGGTATGGTTGCTTGTACCTGACATTATATCTTCTGTTGATCAATGCAATGTTTTGTCTTTGCAGTGCCCATGGGGAACTCCTGAAAACACTACAATATCATGTTCTCTTGCTGATGTCATGAGTGAACAGCTAGCTAAAGAGCTGCAGTTGAAAGAAGAAAGTGCTGCTTTTCCAAAAATAGTATCGTAAGTTGAATAGATTTCCATGTCCATATGGTACTTATATGTAATTGGCACAATACTTGCAATTTTATACACTCTGTCTTGTAAGTCTGTTTTAAATCATTGAAATGTCTAAATAAATTATTTAAAACAGACTTACAAGACAGAGCGTATAAAATATATAGCAAGTCAGATAGGGATATATTGTAATATATAACAAGTCAGATAGGGAAGATGGCCACCTGAGTTCTTTCCTCTAACACAATAGTTTTCTAAAAGGAAAAAGCTCTTTCTGCTCTCTTAACAAAACCCCTACACAGTGTGAACACTATCACTTCATTCTCTTTAAGTAGAGAATTTCAAGTAGGCAACAACATGCAGGAAGGAAGACATCTGCTATTACAATTTATAATTTTCATCACAGGAAACTCAGTTCTTTTACTCTGCATATGAAAGACCTACTAGAAATGGCCTAATGTTTTCCATTGAATGAATATAAGTTGGACTGCTGATACCTAGCCCTGCAAAATTCCTGCCCATCATTTATTTAATCTTCTGATAGAGACAAATACTTCAAAGTGGCTCATTGTGGGAAAAGATCTTGTAAATGTAATTGCTTCCTGTATTTGGGGGCAGTTTCACTCTGATAGTCTACCTTGCCTTTCTTTGTAGCAGTCCAAAGGTCATTAATATTTCATTGAGTATAGTAGTATTCCTGAGTTATATTCATGCTGTTTGAAATTTAAACTCTTCACTTAAGGTTACAAAAGAATCTATACTATCCTTTGATTTTGTATTAATGGCTGCTATTCAACAATATCTATAGAAATAACAAATCTGAGTTGATATTGCTTTGTCGCTCTTAATGTTTTATTTTGTCTTATTACACCCAGGATTATTGATATACCCTTCGTTAGTGGAGAGAATGCTGATACTTCCAGTGACCTTATGCTGGCACAAATGCTGCAAATGGAATTCGATAGAGAATATGATGCCCAACTTCGGCGTGAAGAAAAAAAGTTCAACGGCGATAGCAAAGGTTACCTCACATTTGTCATAACTCCTTTGTTAGAATAAAGTTTATTTCTCATTCATCTTTGCCTTAATCTTCAAAAAACAAAGGTGGTAGAATTCATTTTAAATGACATACATTTGTTTTTGCTTCTCAAGTGTCCATATCTTTTGAGAATTACCGAAAAGTGCATCCTTTTGAAGACAGTGACAGCTCAGAAGATGAGGTTGATTGGCAAGATACTCGTCATGATCCCTATAAAGCAGGTAGTTTGTGGAGTCAAAATGTTTCAAGGAATCTTATGGTTAACAAAGATTTTTAGATTTCAGAAATAACGTGATTATTGTGTTGTCTACTTGATTGCTTAATAAAAAGTAACCAGTGAAGCATCCATGTTTTATTAATACTAAAATATTTGATTATATACATTATAAAGGTATAATTATAACCTAAGCAAAAGGCAAATTCTTGATCCACAGGGTTTGGTCTACATTTGTAGTGAGAGGAAGGAAAACAGGGATAACCCCAGTGTGAATAAATTTAATTTGTGAGGACTATAGGACCAATCAAGCTGTTCAAAAGAGAGCAGTTTTTAAAGATCTGTGAATGGGCGATGTGTTTCTTAGCAAAATGAATTAACTATTCTGTAGTGTGTAGTAACAAAAATAGCTTCCTTAAAAGTTTTCTTATTAAAATAATATAATGCTGAATCAGACTTTCTCAAGGGGGAAAAGCCTAAGCATAGTGTCATTGGGATTTCAGAGCATAGAAGAATGTGTAAACTATGGCTAAAGAAATGGTAACAGATTTTTGTTTTGTTTGCTTTTGAGATACTGTACATTTACTGTAATGTTCTGCTTATTTATAGATAAACCTACAACTACTCCAAAAAAGGGCTTTATAGGAAAAGGAAAAGATATAACCACCAAGCATGATGAAGTTGTATGTGGACGAAAGAACACAGCACGGATGGAAAATGTAAGTTCTCCTAGACAGTTTCTGTTAATGCAGCCATTGTGAAGGGAGCATTCACCTTTTATCCCCTTATTTAAGAGATGTTCTTACAGTGATTTAGAAATATCAGTAGTATGAATGCCTGCTCTCGTAATGTAACAAAAAGGAAAAAAGAAACCCAATTTTATATATTAGTTCTTACAATTAGAAACTTGCCTAACTAGTTGAGATGTTCTGTTAAAATGTTGGTATGGGTAGAGACAGTCAAAAATTGGTTCTGTTTCAGCCACAGGAATGAAATAAGTTGATTTTTACCCTGATGTAGTCTGGATTGATCATCTGTATTTATATTTGTTTCCTACTTTTCCACCCAAAGAATATTCAAAGCAACTAACCACCACAAAATAAAGTATAGCAAAAAATTGAAAATACAATTTCAAACTTAGATAATAAGGTAATAAATAATTAAAACAATTGAAAAAATTTAGAGATTTAAGTTTTGACATCTTTTCTAATTGTGGAGAGAGTAAGGCTCAATTGTATTTATGAAGTAGTGTATTTGACCAGTTCAATGAAGGCAGAGCAGGTATATGCATGAGTTTTCTGCATGTGACAAATGGAGGACTATAAACCAGAATACTTTCAAAATAACTTCTACTACTGGTCCCCCTCTTAGTGTGTGTATAGGTTCATAATCAGAATGGTTGTCCCTTAGACAACAATAAGGTTAACATTATACTTGTGTCTTTTTCCAAAATTTAATTTTTTAAAAATTTTTAAAAATTGAATGGGTAAATAGGGAGCTTACCTAGAGTTATTTAATCTCAGTAATTTCAGTGATTCAACTCTGAATATATCAACATGTAGATACATTTTTATTTAAAATAATGATGAAAGCTAGTTGCTTATCTGTTTACATCTTTGTTTTCAGTTTGGACCAGAATTTCAAGTTGGTGATGGAATTGGTATGGATTTAAAATTATCCAATCAGGTTTTCAATGCCTTAAAGCGGCATGCATACTCTGAGGAACGCCGGAGTGCCAGGCTTCATGAGAAGAAGGAACATTCTACTGCTGTGAGTCTTGGTGACTTGATCAAATGAAATAGTTGTATATTTCTCTAATGACTAATCAAATGAAATAGTTATCAAATGCATAGTTTGGTAAAGCAGAGGGTTTACAACAAATAACTGAGTTTACATGAAGGAACTAAGAATTCAATAGTGGAATAGTGGCATTATAGAATCATACATTTGATGGCCCCTCACAGGTCATGTAATCCAACCCTTGTTTGGTAGGAAATCTGCTAAAATATTTCAAACAGATGCTATCCAGCCTCTTGGAAAACCTCCAGTGAAGGGGAACATGCATCTGGCTACTCTTGCGTTTCTTCCTTTATCTCCAGAATTCTTAGTCTCAGACCTTAGTGCATTACATTCAAGGTGCTCACCACTCTTGCTTTTTCACTAGTTTAATGCACTTCCAGTGAGTGTCTTTGTCAGATGTAAACACATGAATAAAGTCATTAATGTGGGTAACACAGTCTGTGTTTGAGGACTAACACCATCTGCTGGGCCAGTGATTTACTTCCAGGATCCTGTTTTCCTTTATGCCATGGAAAGATTGAAGAAAACACTAATTGTCCTTGACCATAGTCTTTTGAATTCCATTCAAAATTTTCTTTGGCATCATTGCTTGTCCTCATGTGTGATTAAAAGACATAGTTATCAGACTGTCTATCAATCCTGGATACAAGTATCTGAAAGACATTTCACTTCCCATGATGTCATATCAAGTCTGCACATTACAGCTTTGGTTCCTGTCAGTAGGGAATTGCCCACTATCACAACACAACTCTTCCTATGATCTTGAGACACTGATCAAAAGTTTTCATTTGTGGCACTCCTGTAAATTAAAAAAACCTTTTGTTATTTGAACCCATCAGCAAATTTAAGAAAACACATATTTGCAAAATAATTGTCCTGAGGGTCAATGACAAGATACTCCAATTTTTTTTCTTGTGTAGGAAAAAGCTGTAGATCCTAAAACTCGTCTGCTTCTGTACAAGATGGTCAATTCTGGATTGCTTGATACTATCACTGGATGCATAAGTACAGGAAAAGAGTCTGTGGTGTTCCATGCATATGGAGGAAGGTATATTGTGGTATTGATAATCCCCAAAAATAAAAATTATTTTAGAGCAGTGCAGTATTTCAAATAAGTACAATGAAAACTGTCTTGCATCTACCTTGCTCCCAGTCCTTTGCGTAATGATTGAGAAAGGCATATTATACAATGAAACGTTAACATAAATCCATTATTTATATCTTTAAATTTTAAGTTCCAAAGGTGCTTTTTGAAGAGGCAACTGGACTTTCTGGTTTTTCTTTGAAGATGTTTTGCTTCTCATCCAAGAAGTGAAACGTCTTCAAAGAAAAACCAGAAAGTCCAGTTGCCTCTTCAAAAAGCACCTTTGGGACAATATATGACATGGATGACTGAGAATCTCCATAGACTTTGAATTTAAGATACCTATAAAAGTAGCATACAATAATGTGGCAGGTATCACATATTTCAAAGATATGTGATAGTACAATATTGACATATTTGAAGAATACAAATATTCCAGTCATCTGTCTTTCGATTTGCAGCTTTTAAAAAATGAGTTTGTATGACACATGTCTAAAATCAGTGCTTTGTTTTTTCTAAAGTTTGGATGAAGAAATCAAATCAGTTCCTTCAGAATGTGCTATAAAAGTATTTAAAACTACTCTTAATGAATTTAAGAATCGTGAAAAGTATATCAAGGATGAATACAGATTTAGAGAACGTTTCAGCAAACTGAATCCACGAAAAATTATCCGCATGTGGGCTGAAAAAGAAATGCACAACTTAAGAAGGTACAGAAATGTATATATATATATATATATATAAATATGATGTATAGGAATTTTTCATTCACACATATATGGTTTGGGAATATATGGTTTAATACTTGATTGGTTTTAGTGTTGTGTCAAATGTTAATTCTATATTATGATAGTAACTATTATCTTTTAATTCTACTAATGTATTTTGGGATTCAGAAATCGTTAGCATTTATGAAACCTGATTATAGCCCATTAATCAATAAGTATCAAAAAATTTTTTTTAAATAGGAATTGCTTTTACTACCTGTACTAATTCCTGAATAAAATTAATTACCACAGGGTTTTTCAAATAACATCTCCCTAAAATTGTTCCACTCAATCCCAGGCATCGTAGGAAGGAGTTTGGCTGCAATTCTGTTTTGCATGTACAATTCATATCAGGCTTGCATAGGTGAAATGGGGGTCCTGTTGAAACTCACTGTTTGCTCCCCACTTTGTCTGAGCAAGCCAGTTGCAGGTTGCTCAGAGCAGATTTTGACAGTGCCTGCACAAATTGTATTAGCTATTCCATCTCTTGTTTAAATTGCCCTTCAATTGCATAATTTGAGAAACCCTGGATTATGTTAAAGATAATGGACTTCATAATTAGACATTCATCAACATACTATTGTTGTTTTTCTTCTTGATAGAATGCAGAAGGCAGGCATTCGTTGTCCAGAAGTCGTTACCCTAAAAAAGCATGTCTTAGTCATGTCTTTCATCGGTCAGGATCAAGTCCCAGCTCCTAAACTAAAAGAAGTAAAACTCAGCAGTGAAGATATGAAAAATGCCTACTATCAAGTTCTTCATGTAAGATCACTACTATATGAAAATAGATCGTGTTACGGAAGCAAGCTTCTGCTTGCAGAGTGATATTTTCTTCCTTTTCTTCCATTTTATACCTCATGCACATGCAAGCAAATTAGTTTCTGAGAATCTCCTTAACACTGTGGGGCATTTGATGGGAGAAGCGGAATCCATCGTATCAATGGTGGTCTTTGGCTTATTGATGAACATCCCATGTTACAATGTCTTGTCTCAATTACAGAAAGTTCTGACAGAGATATGTTACAATAATGATGAATAATAGGCACAGATGCAGAATTTGAGCTAAATGAAGTACTCAATGAACTAGGATAATGAAAAGCATTCAAATGGGAAGCACACTATTTTGCAACACTGGGGCAACATTGTCCACTGGAAGAGCTACTTAAAAAGTTTCATAGGTTGTGTGCTGTATATGAACAGACAGACAGCAGGTCTTCTAGGAATGTTGGCAAAAATGGTTTTGCGCAAACCTGCAGAGACAATCTGGAAAATCTTTCCAAGCAGTTACATACCAGACTTTCCAGAGGATGAAGCAGACCCTGCCCAAGGCTTCAGTAATTTCTGGAGGCCTTGTGAAGGGTCTACAGCTAAGTCAACTGGGCATACTTACCTTAACTGGGCATACTTTGCCAGCAAAGGGACAAGAGGCAAAGGTCAGCAGGGTGAGGGTGGTGGTGGAAAAGGCAGGGGGGGTATTGTAAAGGGCAATCAGCTGCCTTGACTGAGCACACTTCAACAGCATAGGTGAAAGAGTCAGCTGGAGGTGGTAGAATTGCACATTGGGATGCAAAGTAGCAGGGGTGATAGAGTGCAAGGCAGCCAAAAAGGAACTAACGGTGGGGGATAGGTGGGGAGAGTTAAAGCACACATTGCAGTCATAAATACAGGTGGGCTGCCTGAAGGAATGTCTGTTAGAACGTGAGACAGCTTTGCCCCCCCCCAGGGGGAGACTGTAAATTAGACGCAAATGAATCTTGTTTTCCCATGGCGTATACCCTAAAGAAATCAAACCCGAAATATATAAGCTAAGAAAACACTTTTATTATAAAAGTACAAAATACATATATATGACTACATCCAAATATGATGTAGCCGGACAAAGGAAAGCAAGTATGAGAATATGTCAGCCGGACAAAGGAAAGCAAGTAATAGAAAAATGAAAGAATCAAGACATGCCAGTAGCTCATAAATCACAAGACAGTAAATCACAAGACTTTTGTTGATATAAGTTCAGAGCCAGCTACCGTAAAGTCCAGGAAGGAAGCTCAGCTGGCAAATACAAAAAAAAC
This sequence comes from Diadophis punctatus similis, assembly GCA_023053685.1. Classification (NCBI taxonomy): domain Eukaryota; kingdom Metazoa; phylum Chordata; class Lepidosauria; order Squamata; family Dipsadidae; genus Diadophis; species Diadophis punctatus. The sequence goes on from JALIGW010000003.1 coordinate 157,095,377, forward strand.
GCAGTGACAAACCCCTTCTTTGTCAGTTGAGCGGACAACAGGTAATCAATTAAGGCACATCTCACGCAGATACTCATGCTGAGCTGCTGGAAGCGGTTCGTTGAGCATATCAGCAATCTGGTCACATAGGCACATACTGCAATATAAATATCAACATAAACAAGAATTATCTCATATGTACTTTGAAGGCACTGAACTTTGAAGGCACTGGTTATGAGAATCTGTTTAGAATTACAGATGGTCTAGCTCAGTGATGGCGAAGCTTTTTCTCTTGGGTGCCGAAAGCGCACAAGCGCGCGCTATGGCACACATACGTGTGCCCACACCCATTTAATGCCCGCCCACGTGCCTCGCCCCCCTGCGCATGTGCACGTGGCACCCCCAGCTGCCCCCCCGCATGTGCACATGACCCCTCCCCAGGTAGGCCCGTTTTTTGCCCTCCCCAGGCTCCAGAGGCTTTCTTGGAGTTTGGGGAGGGTGAAAATGGCCTCCCCCCGGAGGCCCTCCAGAGACGGAAAACGCCCTCCCAGAGCCTCCGCGCAAGCTGAAAATCAGCTGGCCAGCACGCACATGCGCGCTGGAGCTGAGCTAGGACAACGGCTCGCGTGCCGGCAGATACGGCACCACGTGCCACCTGTGGCACGTGTGCCATAGGTTCGCCATCATGGGTCTAGCTAGTAGGAGCTGTCTTTTGGAGAAAATGAGTAGGATACTTTTAAATACATATGTCGGAAATACAGAGTTAAACTAACTGCAAATCAGGCAAGATTGACTGAGTCAATGTCAACTCTTAGCAACCACATAGATTTTTCCAAAATGATATATTTGGGATGAATATTCTGATCATTATTGTTTTGCTATATTTTGTTTTTGACAAATAGTTATCTTCAAAATTCTTTCATACCCACATTTCTCTTTAGAATTACAAGTAGTCCTTGCCTTAGCACCTCAATGGAGCCCAAAATTTCCATTGCTAAGCAAGACAGTTTTAAGTGAGTTTTGCCCCATTTTAGGATCTTTCTTGCCACAGTTGTTTAGTGAATCACTGCAGTTATTACCGGTAAGTTAGTAACATGATTGTAAAGTGAATTTGGCTTCCCCATTGACTTGGCTTGTCAGAAGGTTGTAAAGCAGAGGTCTTCAAACTTGGCAACTTTAAGACTTATGGACTTCAACTCTCAGAATTCTCCAGTCAGCATAGCTGGCTAGAGAATTCTCAGAGTCGAAGTCTACAAGTCTTAAAGTTGCCAAGTTTGGGGACCCCTGTTGTAAAGGGTGAACCCATGACGCCGGGAGACTGCAACCATCATACATACATGTCATTTACCAAACTTCCAGATTTGATCATATGACCATGGGGTGCTGCAACGGTCATCAGTGTGAAAAAATGGTCAAATCACTTTTTTCAGTGCCATTGTAACTCATACTGGTATAATGTGTGTGTGTGTATATTTGTTTTTATATATATATATATATATATATATATATATATATATATATATATATATATATATATATATATATATATATATATATATATATATATATATATATATATATATATATATATATAAAATATTAAGTAGAACTGTAACCATGGATGTTAATACAGCCAAGAAACAGGTTGTTTCTTGGCTGTATTGAATTGAAGACAGAGAGAGAGAGATGAGATAGACAGACAGATAGACAGATATAGATAATAGACTATTGAAATTTTTATTTGTGTTATATTCCAAAAATATTACTTGCTGTTTTCTTCCAGATGATGCAACAGTTATATAAGGAGTGTAATTTAGTGCATGCTGACCTGAGTGAGTACAACATGCTGTGGCATAAAGGACAGGTAAGCTAATTTTAAATGGAAGATGATAATTTGAAATAGCCTTATCTGTATTTTTCTTAGCATACTCAAGCTGTGATTTTTTTTTTGCAGGTCTGGTTAATTGATGTAAGTCAATCTGTGGATCCAAGACATCCTCATGCACTTCAATTCCTGTTCAGAGATTGTAGGAATGTTTCACAAGTAAGATTTCTGCCTATCTCAGTCTTCAGTAAATGGACCTGTAGAATTGCGTTAGAATAGTTAGTGTATTAAACAAGTTTTCCCAGCAAAAATACTGAGGAGTTATATGCAAAAGCTTCAGAACCCCTGGTCAAATTGTACATTTCAGTGAATCCCTCACTGTACAAACAGACACAACGTCTGTGTACATATAATTAAGCACAAGATCTTTCTGAAAATTCAAATCCATGCTTATTTTTGTTGTTGTTTCAGTTTACAGATTTTAGCTAAGAAAATAGTGTATATGGCAAGTGCAAAAGTTTGGACACCCTTTCATTCTAGTAAAAGCGTCCCCAACATCTGTTGTAACCAGCTAAAAATATTTCTGTCCTTGCTTTTGAAACTTTCCCCACTCTCTTGGCACAATTTTTTTTTGCTTAAAAATATTCCTAGATCTTCCATGCACTGCATGTTTGAAGTATCTCTGTAGATTATCAATAGTATTCAAGTCTGGAGACCATGAAGGTCATTCCAACATGTTTGTTTATTGTAAGTACTTTATGATTGATTTGGAGATACATTTCAGAACATTGTCCTACTGAAATATCCTCTCTCTTTTCAGCTTCAAGCCCTTTCTTACTTGCCATAATTATGTTTTGTAAAATACATGCATTTTTTCCCAATGGGGGTCTAAATGTGAAATTGTTGAAGTAGAAGCAATTTTGCATGTTCAGCTTAAGAACTATTATTGCAAAGTCATACATTCATAAACAATTACATACTAGAAAGCTTACATGTCTGGGTACCTAATAGATCTTTTTAAAAAACTTTTATTAAAAGTTCTTTCAGAAAAGTGGTGTACCTGATGTACTCAATGAGCGAGAACTCTTCAATGCTGTTTCAGAATTAAACATTGCAGCTGAAAATGAGGTGGATTTTTTAGCTCAGGTAAGAATATTTTGCTTGCTTGTTTTTAATAAAGGGTGACTTTTTATAAACAAGATTTTACTCTAGTGTTGCTAGGAAGCTCTGTGCTTGCTTAAGATAAAGAATCTAAAATATGATTTGGAATAATTTGGGAGAAGCAGTAACAGTTTGGAAAGTAATTTCAGACTCAAAATATTGTGCTGTTAATCTGTCTCAACAATACCAAGCTCTTCTGAAGAAAATAAGATGACAGATCCAATGTCAATAATTCTTATGGCTGGTTTGTTTTTGAAGGAATGGTTCCTTATAACAATAAAATTCTTTTTTTTTTTTTGCAATTTAATATAGGACTTGGAGTCTTAGACATTTGAGGGGATAGGGATGAAAAATACCGTTATAATCCTTTAGAAAATCAACAGATGTCAGTACTTTTTAATTTAGTAACTTGAATCCAAGCATATGCTTTATATGTTCAATTTAGTACTAACCTCTTATTTAGAACAGAAAATCTTTCCACCATATCCAAAACTGCTTTACAGACATTTCTGCTCCAATAATAATAGCCATATAGTGGAGAAGATAGAAGATTGCTTTTTGAGGAAGCAAAAAATTCTTCTGCTACAAATAAATTAATTATGTGCTGTTTTTTAAATGCCAACAAAATGTACCTAATCCTTCAGGTGAGAGCATCAGCTGAATTATCAGAGTACTAAAGCAACAGTTTAAAGTTTGTAAAATTAAAAAATTACAAACCTGTTTTCACATACAATAGATATTGTCTGGTTTTGCCAAGAAGAAAGATGGTAACCTATGAGCTAATAACTATTGTCACTGAGACAGGAAGTTAATTCAGCAGAATTCAGTTTATGTTTGTGTATTGTATTAACTGTGGTAGTAATGTGATAATCTCCACTGGGGTAATTTGATAACGAACACCGAAAATGCAAATTTAAAACAGTTTCAAATCATGTGGGAGTGCTACATAGTTTTTAATCTTTACATATGTCTTCTTTACAGATTGAAACTTTGGAGAAGATTAATGAAGATCATATAGAAAATCATGGGGAAAAAACTTTTTTATTTACACATGGTGATGGGGACCCACCAACACTTTATAAAGAATAGCACTTTGCATTGATCTGAAATATTTTTTGTTGGTATCTAAATTTTAGAGCAGTGATTAAAAGTCAACTGCCAAAGGCAGTGGGGTACAGTATGCTCAGATGCTGTAAATGAAACATTCAGGGAATATACACTGGTGCTTTGATGTATTTTAGAAAAGTCCACAATTAGTCCATTGGAACTTCATTGCATACCTTTGTAACAATGAAAATAGTTTCATTTTCTGTTAAATCAGATTTTCAGTAGCAAAGTATGTGTGATATAAGTAAGATTTCAAAACACTGTAATACTTTCAGATTTAAACACCAAAGTATGACACATGTGAAGGTAAGAAAGATAGATGGTCTTTTCCTTGCCTTCATTGTTTCTTGTTCTTAGTGGTATATTTTGAGATACTGAAAATACGTTTCAGGCTCTACCTGACATTACATTATTATCAAAAGTTTATTATTTTTACAAGGACTTAGCATGGAAAAATTCTTAATATTTAACAAACGAAACCTATATTAAACACTAAAAACAATTCAAAACTTTTCTATAATTTTATACACAGTATAAAAAAAATTGGCCTGCAATTTGACTTTAAATTTTAGCTATAGTGTAGTTCTTCAGAAAGGTGTTATTAGATAATCAGTAACAAATATTTAATCTTTTATTACTTAAAATAGTGCTTCAGTGGAAGATAGTTCAATACCTTTAAACAAATCTGAATTATGTCAAATGAGTAGAAAATACAC